>OZ010589.1:38957597-39082597 GCA_963932145.1 Acanthosepion lycidas
AAATGTGCCCAAACCCGCAAAAAAATTTAGTCAAACAATCAAACAAAATCTTAACTGCATACAATAGGACCATAATACCACAAATTGGCACCATCCAGCTCCAGTGCAAGTATTAGGTTGGTGCAAAAATAATGACGTAATAATGTCGGTTTTTGACGTATTTTTTAATGTCAAAAAACGACATTATTACGTCATAATCAGGACACGTGGTCAGCAGAAACATTTTTCATAGTGGACACAAACGGACCAGCAATATTAGGATTACCAAGCTGTCGTAACCTTAAGATGTTAACTCTGCATGGCGAAATAAAAGAAGCGAAATTGATAGAATCCATAAATGATCTACTATGGGAATACCCAAAACAATTTGACCGCATTGGCCATTTCCCAGGCAAGTACCCCACAGTATCCGGTGATACATGCCCCACGAAAATGTCCTATCCACCTGAGAGACGAGTTAAAGGGAGAGCTAGACAAGATGGAAAAAAGACAGGATCATTAGGAAAATCGAAGAACCCACTGACTTGGTCAGCAGCCTAGCGTATAGCCGGAAAAACAATGGACAGATGAGGATTTGCCTCGACCCGAAATACCTAAATAAGGCAATAAAGAGATGTCACCATAGAGTACCAAGCCTGGAAGAAATAACCCACCAGATGCAAAATGGTTTAGCAAGCTCGATGCAAAAAATGGATATTGGTCTGTCGAGCTTGACGAAGAGAGTCAGACCCTAACATGCTTCAACAGCCCATTTGGAAGATACTGTTTCAGGAGGATGCTATTTGGGATAGTGATAAGTCAAGATGTGTTCCAACAAAAAAATGGACCAAATACTTGAAAAATGCCCCGGAACTATCGGTATCACGGATGATGTCGTAGTTTTTGGAAAGAATGAAAAAGAACATGACAATAACTTGCGCAACCTAATGGAAGTTGCTAAGGAAAATGGTCTGGTTTTCAACAGCATGAAGTGCAACATCAAAACCAAATCTATAAAAAATTTTCAGAGGAGTTTATGACGAGAACAGGGTACATCCAGACCCCCCAAAAGTAGAAGACATTAAATCCCTAAAGTCACCTGCCAATGTAGCAGAATTACAGCACGTGCTAGGTATGGTGATATACTTGGACCCATTCATGCCTCATTTGTCTGAGCATGCTGCCAATTTACGCGTCCTTCTAAAGAAAAACAAAGAGTATGCTTGGACAGAGAGCCACGAAAAGGACTTCCAAAAAATCAAGGACCTCATCAGCAAAGAGGTAACCCTGGCATATTTTGACCCCACCAAGCCAACAACTATCCAAGTTGATGCTTCTAGTCGAGGACTGGGAGCGGCACAATTACAAAACCATAAACCAGTTGCATTTGCGTCCAAGTCACTCACCTTAGCTGAACAAAGATATGCAAATATAGAACGGGAGATGCTTGCAGTAGTGTTCGGATGCCAGAGATTTCACACATATATATATATGTAAGGCCATTCACAGTAGAGACTGATCATAAACCATTGGAAATGATCAGACAAAAAAACTTGTCTGCAGCTCCACCAAGACTACAGCGGATGCTAATGGAAACACAAGGATATGATCTCACTATAGTATACCGCCCTGGAAAAGAAATACTATTGGCTGACGGGCTATCGAGATTACCGAACAAGAATAACTGTGATCGAGTAAACTTGGATGTCAGGATTGAGTTTGTACAGTTCAGCACAAACAAACTCGAGGAATTGAAAGAAGAATCAAATAAAGACAAGGTGATATCATTACTCAGGGAGAAAATATTCACTGGCTGGCCAGACAAGGCCAAAGACACACCCGTTCTGCTCAAGCTATTTTGGGCATTCAGGGACGAGTTATCGATAGAGGACTGCTTGGTGTTGAAAGAAGGGAGGATAATAATTCCTGGAACCATGAGGAATGAGATTCTAAACAAGATCCACGCATCACACCAAGGTATTGAAAAGAGTATCCTGAGAGTCAAGACATGCGTATACTGGACAGGAATAAATGAGGACATTGAGGAGATTGTCAAAGGTTGCCCCACGTGCCAGAAATTCCAAAATGAACAGAAGAAGGAAACCATGATACCACATGAGGTCTCGTCTAGATCTTGGAAAATGGTCGGATCAGATATTTTCTATGTCGCAGGGGAAACGTACTTACGAATAGCCGACTACCATTCAAATTTCCCCTTTATCAGTAAAATGCACAACACATGCACAAGCCAAGAGGTCATATGCGCCATGAAATCAATATTCGGAGAACATGGGATAGCAGAATGTATCATAAGTGATAATGGCCCCCAATATGACAGCTCCGCTTTCAGGCAATTTTCAAGAAACTGGGAATTCAATCACATCACTTCCTCAGCAAGGTATGCTCAATCAAATGGATTTGTAGAAAGAAACGTTCAAACAGTAAAGAAGACCATAATGAAGGCCAAAGACACCAGAACAAATATATAGACATAGCATTGCTGTGTTTAAGAACAACACCTGTTGACCACAACCTACCAAGTCCAGCACAACTGCTTTATAAAAAAATATTAGAGGGAACCTCCCAATCAGGATAAGGAACACACAGCCTCAAATGGGCAAAATCCTGGAGCGATTACACAAACGCCAACAAGAGCAAGAACAAAAGTACAATCATGGTGCAAAAGACTTACCACCGCTCTATGAAGTCCAGAACATAAGAGTAAGAAACCCCCAAACGGCCACATGGGAAAGAGCAACAATTAAGAGCAGAAGCTAGGAACCCAGATCCTACAATGTAACCACAGAAAATTGTAACACCATTAGGAGAAATCGATGCCACCTACGGACAGCCCCACCTACAAGAAGAAAGACATCAAGAGACACACACACAATGAATAAGACAGTCCGAAGATCCAGGTACTGAGAATCGGACCTCATCAGAAAGATTGGTGAGAACACCATGACGCTACAGAGACTATATTTTAGAAAAAGAGACTGAGTAACATGCCCAGTCACATAATCCAAGTAACGAGCAGAATAAAAAAAATAACTATTACAAATGAACTAGTATAGGTGAATTACCCCGCTTGCAATACAAAAAAAGGAAATGGAATGCATAATGTATGTACCTAAAAAGAAGGGTTTTAAAAATAAATAAAAAAAATATATCGCACCCTTCGCCACAGCCAAGAGTTTCGTTTCAATTCTACAGAGGTAACATCCCTTGGGCTAGTGACTGCTAGTGCTGCTGCTGCTGTCCCTTTGGACGCGATAACAGGGTTTGTTTACTTCCGTCTCGCCTCGCTCGGAAACAAAGGGCCAGCACGTGAAGCTGAAAACATGTCTGTATATAAATGTAAATAAAGGTATGTTAAATAATTATATATCTGTGTGAGTAACCCTTATTTCAGTTGTCTCGCTAGATCAATTACAATTGAGTGTCCTATTCTCACAGGGTGCTCCACACTTTTGGTCTTGTGCCACATCTAAGCTGCGCTTGTGAACTCCGAAAAGACGTTTCTATGCCAATGAGTATTCAAGAATAAAATGCACATTTTTGCTGTGAAGACAGAAACATTTCTGAACCTTTGCATCAACAAAATGACGCATTTAATCGTGTTTTTTCGATAATTTATTTGTTTCTTCTCTTCACCCTGAAGAAATGCTTTCAAAATGAGAACGACACAGAGAGAAAACTGTATTAATAATGCCTTAGATAATTGGCACGCACAGAAATTCCCTAGAAAAAAAAATCTCTAATATATTCAGCAACGGGGTTGATCAGAGCATTCAATAGTTTGCCCGATTCAAGAAAATGAAACTAGTATATGTATGTGACCAGACCATCGTTATCAATACTCATATAGTTTGAGCAAGAATATATATATATATATATATATATATATATATATATATATATATATATATATATATATATATATATATATATAAATAAAGCGAATCGAGTCCTCTCAGTCACTGTGTGTTTATCTAATACGCAAAAATTTACTTTCGACCCTCTCGTACGCCGACGCCTTACTGGTAGAATATCCAACTGACACCAATTCAGTCGGGTTTCGATCCTAGCTATAGGAAACCTAGCCACACCAAAGAGCTGCGAAACAGTCTATCTGGGTATATATATATATATATATATACTCATCCGCAGACAAACTGTATCACAGCTTCTCAGTGAGGCTAGGCGTTCGATTGCTTTAAGCCGGGATCGAAAGTCGGATATCTTACCTCCAGGCCATCGTCGCACGGCAGAAAGGAAAGGACTTTTTTTCCGATTGCTTCAAGCAAAAATTATATATATATATTATTAGGAGGAATTGATAATTATAATTAAGTAATTCGTTTCGTCCTATATTTCGGACTCATCAGCAGTGCTCATCCACTACCGAGAATTGAAACTCAGATAACTAGATTATCATGCAAACGTCATCCTAACTGATCCAACGGGCCTCGGTGGCGAAGAGGTAGCAAATCAGACTCAATAAAGCGCCGCTAGCTCACATATTCCGTAGTGGAACTCAACTGAGATTCTCTCTAACCATAGGACTGTGCCCCCAGGAGCCACGACTACTGTCACCAAGCCGCTCAAACTTGAGCATTAGAAGCCGGTTCAAGCAAGGATATACAAATGGTATGAAACGGCGGCTTGGTGATAGAAGTCGTGGCCGTCCGGTGCTTTCTGAATTCTGTTCAGGTTTCTTTCAGACTCGATGAATTACTTAATTATATATATATATATATATATATATATATATATATATATATATATATATATAGATAGATAGATAGATAGATAGATAGATATGCTTAGGTGAAACCTAGGTAGGTTTGTCTGGCTCACTAGGTTTATCTAGGTCTACTCTACGGTTGTATTGAGCTCTTAAAGTTAGTTAGTTGTTTACTCGTGTCGGTTTTTTTTCTTTGGGCTTTGTATCTGTGCGATTTTTTTCGACAGACTTTCATGTTTCTAGCTCTTTCTTTTTTTAAAACCTTTTTTTCCTTCGTGATTGATTTGATTATTGGCAAATCAAAAATTCGAAGGTTTTCCGAAACGAGTATAGTTACCTATATATATATATATATATATATATATATATATATATATATATATATATATATATATATATATATATAATTAAGTATAATTAAGGGAAACAAAAAGCTTTTGCTGAGACGTTTTGTTTGATGCTTTCGTTCGGGCAGATGTGGGCAAACTACTATCTGAAAAAAAATGCCTGGCAGAAGTTGTACGCTCGGGCACAGATGTTTGATTACTAATGAATATCTGACAAATCCACATCAATTTTTTATTTATTAAAAAACTTAAATTCGAATAATGGTGGATCACTTGGACCCCGTTTCCTAGGATCCAAAAAGTGCATTGCTGAAATGGGTGCAGGTAAAACTTAAACGAGTCATGAGTAATTACCGTTTGGGGCGACGTATGGAATATTTCATCCTAAATAATAGTCATACGTGGCAGTTAGGAATAAATATGGAATACTATTGCATACGACGTTAGATTTCGTATGGCAATATTAGCGTACACCGGTAATTCTGTAGTGATAGAAAAAGAAAAAAATCTCTATTTTCGGACATCTAAAAATTCCATAGACGGAATCAAAAGAATTACTACTATCAAGAAATACTTACGTAACCACGTACACATCTCTCTCTCTCTCTCTCTCTCTCTCTCTATATATATATATATATATATATATATATATATATATATATATATATATATATATATATATATATTAGGTTGGTGCAAAAATAATGACATAATAATGTCGTTTTTTGACGTATTTTTTAACGTCAAAAACGACATTATTGCGTCATTATTTTTGCACCAACCTAATATATATATATATATATATATATATATATATATATATATATATATATTAAAAAGAAGAGAGGAACCGCAAACGTTTTTGGTTGTAATGTGAATTTTTTTGTAAAATTTATTATGCTTTATTTTCTATATTTTTGCTACACGGGTTTCCGGTCTCGCGACCTTCATTCGTTATTTAAAAAATCCACGTTACAACCAAACAATAGAACTTATGGTTACATCTAGCCATTTCAACTATAAAATGAGGAGACCTCCCGACAATCTAATACTGCACTTAAATTGATAAACCTAGGTACCATCCAGAATTTTCATTGGAAAAATTACTATGAATATATTTATAGAAAAAGCACAGGGAAGCTACGTTATGGCGGTGAGAAATGAATTGAAGCTGAGATGTCAGGTCAAGACCAATATCATTGCAGATTCTTCTTTGGATTTTATCAAGAAACTCTGTAGTTATATAGCAGAAGCACCAGACCAGATTCGGTATCAATATGCAATGGTATTCTTTAATCTTTTATTTAAGGAGAGATTGAAAATGAATTTACCTCGGGCAAGGTTCAAGAATTCAAGCAAGGAAATAATGCTATGGAAACATCTAGAAAAATATGCTGTGTTTAAGGCCACGGATTCATAAATGACCGATAATTCGATATTTGATTGCAAAGTTACCTTCTGGAGAAATGTTGTTAGAAGATGTACCCATATCGGGAATATGTTTGATGATGCCGCGCTAACGCCAGTAGCGGAGAGCAAGCCACGAAAATGGGCTCTGAAATTAGCAAGAACGTTAAACGCATTACAATGTACAATATACTAACTCTTAAAAAATATAGGGCAAGCCAATCAACTGTTTCTGCTCCTGTATACTCAGTGACAAGAATAAAATGCATTGTTTATCCATGACAAGCCACCCTTCACAACAGTGAAATAACCTGTTCCTTAAATATATCAAAACAGATAATGGATTATATACATTTATTACAAATGTGAACTGTGTCTACCTTGTTCATTTATGCTTTAAACTTGGCCTGAGTCTGTTTTTTGATGATTCATTATTTCTATCCTGTTTGACTTACAATCGATAGTAAATAACGCAAGTGTTGAAATGGCACCAGACCCACTAACCTAACAATTTTTTCTACGGATATTTAACGTGGCCGCTACAAAACCCGCCAGGCACTCAGCTTTGTAGCCATCTCAGTGAAACCAATGTTTCTTCAAACGGCAATATTTAATCCAACTGATGAATCATCCATCAATACTTTGGATGATAAGCGTCGGCCTTTTTTTTCTCCCTTCTTTCATCGCCTCATTTCATTTGAGAGGAAGCAAGCGTGTAATGGGGGCTCAAAGGTTCAGTGGTGCTCGTATGTAAATAAACTCTGCTTGAAACACTTTCTTCAAACAGAACACCAAAGAAAAGTCAATATGAGATTTGGCCTGTAAACACGAGTGCTTAACCTCAAAGCCACTAAATTACCAAAGATCAAAATTCCACTATTTTTGTTTATATTTATAAGCTTGATATTGGTGAAAGGATCAATACACTTAACATTTTCGGGTAACTTGTAATCATCCATTGCTTATGAATATTACCTACTTTAATATCTGCAATGTCTACCGTATGGCTGACTAAGTTCTTTTTGCGCGATTGCTCGCGCAAGTCAAGGCTCAAAAGCCACTCAAGATAGAAAAAGCATTGTTACGTTATGTCAGTGGGAAAAAAAACTGATGCTGAGATACCAGATGAGGACTGATAACAATACAGATTCTTTGGAGTTTACTAATAATGTTCAAATCCATAGCAGAATCACAAAGCCAGATTTGACAGCAAATATTTAAGCTTATAAATGTGTAAGATAGATTCTAGAGATAAAACAAAATCATAGCACGAAACAGTAAGCAAAGATTCCTAACAGTAGACTTAGCCGTTGATTTAATATAATCTGTCCACTTCATGTCAGCGGAAAAAACGTTAACCCAATACAATGATTCACTCTCCTGGGGATTGGCATCAGTCATGTTGGTGGACGGCAAAAATAAGTTTCGCTGAAAAGATTTAAAGACATTATTTTAGTTTACAATAGACTGTAAGTCCGTTCTAACATCATCCGCCAATCAAACCGATCGGACTTACTATTAAGATGCGAGTAAATAGTTGTGGGTATAAAGTGTCAAATTATTAATTTGGCTGTTCCATAGTGGATTCCAAAGAATATGAAATGATTGAAAAACTAGCAGGATCTGGCCAGGAAGTTGAAAATTCTATCGAATATGACTGCTGAAGTAATCTCTGTAGTAATCGGTTCACTTAAAACACCACTTAGAAAATAGAACGAAAACTTCGAAGAAATTAGAATTAAAATGTACAGCGGGCTATGATAAGTTTTTAGCCAACCTTCATTACAGTAATTTTGGCTTTTTTAATAACGTCTCGTCTTTTTTTTCAGACAATACCGTGTTAGTATCAAGCTACTCTCACCTATGAACAATAGTGGACTTATATCTTGCCATAAAGTTCGTGGAAGTAAGGGAATTAGTGAATTTCAACCAGGGCAAATAAAAGTATGTCATCAGTGTGTCAAGTAATATAGAGAAATTGCTAGTTTTTTCCAGGTTAATCATCAAACTGTTAACAATATTGTCAAGAAATTTAATGAAGAAGGGGATTATCTGATCGAATGAAAAGAGTACTGAATAGAGAAGTTATCAGAAACCGTTGTCAGAGAGTCAAAAATATTGCAAACAGCATGGAAATGTCGCCATATGCGTTAAGAAAGACTCTGAAAGAGCTAGGCTGTCAAAGAGGAGTTTCAAGCTCTTGATTTCAGAGATTAACAGGAACAGGCGTATGGCAAGAGAATTAGAGAGCAAAGATTATGGATTTTTGCAGTCTTAAATTTGGTCAGATGAAAGTAAATTCTGCCAATATTCTAATTCAAGATTGGCTTATGTTTGAAGAAATCAGAATGAGACTTAGAACACTGAATGTCTGCAGGCGACAGTGAAACATGGAGGGATTAGACTAATTGTGTGGGGCGCTGTCTGATTTGGAGGGGAATCTGAGCTGATTCTTGTTGACGAGCGGTTGAATAGTCCAAAATGCAAATATTAGAGAAAGGACTAATCCCACTATTTGAAACCAATCAGATTGACAAGAATGTCTACCTTTTTCAAGAAGATGGAGCGCCATGTCATACGAGCAAAGTAGCAAAAGCCTGAAAAGAATCGAGTCACTGTCAAGGGTAGCCCCAAATCCTGACATGAATGTAATGAAGCACGTTTGGGAGCACATTGACCGAAGACTTCGAAATCATGCAACAAAAATCACGTCAGTGACAACCCTTAAAGTAACATTGTTAAAGGAGTAGAAAAACATGTATCAGACGATTGTTGATAACTTGATCAAATATATGAAAAATCGAATACAAGCACTGAAACTATCAAATGGAAGACCTACTCTATACTAGTTCCAAATACTGTTTATGTTGAATAGGGATTACGTAATTAAATTTTGAAATTGAGTGTAGTTTATTTCTTCTGGCGAAAATCTTTTCTTAGGCCACTGTATTCTGCGAGGAGCCTGCGAAATTTTCTTGGGTTCGGAGAGTTATAACAGGTTCTATCTCTGTAACTGGATCCGGGCGATGTTCATACTAGTTTCTTGCAATTTCCTTCCCGTAGAAGTGGCACATTTGCCAGTGCAGTATTTGGTCCACTCTATCATGCCGAGTTTTATATTCGCTGGATAAAAGACAGTTAATTGATTCTGGAATATTTGTTTTTATTTTTACACAAATGATCAGTGGAAAATGGCATGAAGTGTTTTCTAACTTTAGGTCTTTGGTCGGGACCCGAAATACAACAGAGAACAAAGGAAATAATAACAATAATAATAATAAAATAATAATAATAATAATCTACATGGATGATCACAAACTCTTTGCCAAAGACGACAATGAATTGAAAGGGATTCTTAATACTCTAAGATATTTCACTGACGGCATAAGTACGGATTTCGGATTAGATAAATGTGCAAAAGTAACATTCGAGAATGGAGAATTATAGAAACGCACTCAATCGATTTAGATTTTGTCACAAAGGTTAGGGAACTAAAACAAGAAGAAGATAATAGGTACCTAGAAATTAGTGAAGGGGATGGAATACAGGATACACAAATGAAGGAGAATATATGAAATGAGTACTGCATCCATGTGCGTCTGGTACTGAATACGCAGCTGAATTGAAATAACAGAAAATCAGCCATAAATACCTTGGCTGCCCCTGTGGTGTAATCCAGTCTCAACATACTGTTACGAATTCACGACGGTCGTCTTCGAGCATAGAATCCAGACGTTGGCAGTGAATATTTCGGAGACAGTAGGAAAGCGTAGTTCAGGTTCGCAGTGGATATCGTAGCAAAGTAGCAGAGCGTAGTTCTTCCTTCTGTCATCTTCGCCTGGTCAAGTTGGCACTGGTCCTTCGGTAGGGTAAACAAAGATGGCCGCCTTTATACACGACGGATACAAATGTTCTGCGGCTTCTGATTGGTTAAACTTCTATTGGTAGACTATAAAGCGAGTTGAGTTATTTTGACTCGCTCACTAGTCACATAGTATACACAAAAAACCGTAACACATACTTGACTGAACCATAGCTGATTTTAAGCAAATATCGCTAAAACGGGAAAGCTTCTCACTTGCCACCGCATACATCATCTTAAGGCTTGATCGTCAGTATTTTCCCAGATCCGAAGGAGGCTGAGGGTTAGTTCAACCAGAATTGTCTTACAAAGCTACAACAATCGGCATTCAAAGATACCTGGAAACTACTGAAGACTGGATGATGATATGTGTTAAAGAATATAAAAGAGGTAAAAAAAAAACTTTATTCAGCAATAAAGGAGGCCAACAAGTTCTAAATGGAGTTTTTAAGTGAGTGAAGAAATGCAAGTAAAACATAATCTATCTACTACAGGTGCAGAAACCTTAAAAAAGAAAGCAATGGCAAATGCAATCGACGAGATACAGAATGTTGTTTCAGGTTGTATGTTATTGGCACCCACTGCATGACAAAATGGGCCGATATCTGCACTGGAAAATCCGCAACATTTACGGATAAGAAATTACAAGATATTAGTATGAACATAATCCAGTACCGCTTACGGAGATAACAACGGTAACAATTTTATGGGACATTACAGACAGAACAATCAAAGCTAATCGTCCAGACATCGTGATTGGAGAGTGCAATAAAAAAAGGCGCCTTCTTATTAACATGGAAATCCCTGAAGACTGTAACGTATAACTGAATATTTTCAAAAACTATCAAAATACGAGTACCTTTAAATCGAAATTTTAAAAATTGTAGCACATGAAGACATCAACAATTCCAGTTATAGTTGGAGCTCTCAGATTGATTTGAAAAGATTCCAATAGACACATTGAAGGGATTCCTGGTAGACTATGCCTTAAAGAAATACAAAAATTGTACTCACATGTACAGCCCACACCTTAAGAAGGGCTTTATCTTTCTAAAAATATGTGTGAACTTAGGTGTTTTTTCTCCTGAAAAAATGCTGAGTGAAAATGTCATGATGCCATTTCTGACCTTAGCTCTCTAGTCGGGACCCGGCAGGAAATGAGTACACGCCAGAAATCAAAGAAAGTAAAATAATAATAATAATAATAATAATAATAATAATAATAATAGGAGAACCTGTGACTGACAAACCAATTCTTAAGAATTGCAAGTGTCGCATGACAAACTTGTCCATTGCCAGGGCAGATTATGATACTGTACCACATTCATGGATTCGAAAACACATGGATATGGTTTGTGGGGCTAAGAAGATTATAACAAGTATATGTAACAACCTGGCTTGTTGGAAGACGGCATTCATATCGAGCAGAAAAGAAATTGGCGAAGAAAAAATCAATCGTGGGATTTTTCAGAGCGTTTTGCTATTCCCGCTTTTATTTGTGATCACCATCTTGACATTGATTCTGCTCATCAATAAGACTAACTCTGGCTACAAGCCTGCAAAGAAATAGAAACAGCAACCAAATGTAATTCAGGGATGATTGTATATGATACAATTCCTTTTTTTATTTTAAATTCGTCTGCTTCTGCTCAGTGGAGAAAAATAGTTTATAGCTCTCACTACCTCAAAAGTAAAGTTTGTTTCGTTTCATTATCAACGATCAGAAAATGTATCACAAAATATAATCACCATTAAGGTGAACAAATGTTAGTTGTAAAAGTTTAAAGATACTTTCATTGCTGGTAAAGTTAATCCATAGTCACGCATACCTAAAAACAAGATGGAGAGTCTTACAAATTCGGAATTTGTTTTAGTTTACGGAATAATCTCAGTATGAAACAAAAATAAAAAAGCTTATCCGAAAATCATTTAGCGGGTCAAAAGTTTATTTTTTAATCATTTGATCCAAAACAAGGCAATATAGCCACTAAGACGCAAGTGAGTACAGAGTGTAAGAAAATAAAATAAAACATTATTAAGGAAAAAGAACAATAAGAGAAAGCGGCTTAAGTAGACAGAACATAAGGAACAAGATTGCATTTAAATTTTTGAAGATCAAAATGGACTGTAAGAAGCCGAAAGAGAGTTCCTCGAGCGACAATTGAGAGAAAAGAAACTGTTAGCATAGAACTTACGGTTACATCTAGCCATTTCAACTTTAAAATGATCAAACCTTGCCGCCAATCAAGTGTTAAATTAATTCACGAGGTGACATTAATAATTTTTTCTCCTGTAAAAACAGTGACGTCCGGGAAGGGCTGGATGACTACTAGGAATAGACGAGATGACAAATTGGAAAGTCAATTGACGGTGAGGAGAGACAACAAATTAAAGCATTCCTGTGCTAGCTACCCGGTATGCAGATCAACCTTTTGCTACAGACACACAAAATAATAAACACCCCCAAGAGATCCCAAGAGGGGCGGAAGAATGAGATCCCTATTAGGACGGACCAACCGGAGACGAACAATGATTATGACTTGCCCATGTGGGAAACATTGCAAGAATATACGCGGGCTAAAAATCCATCAAACCAAAATGAAATGTCAAATGGAAATTAGCCAGATGCAGCGCACAGGAAATCCTCCTGGTGAGACGCAGGAAATACAGGGTCGGGAAGCTCACCACAGAGCCCAGTTCTTCCAAGCAGAGGCACAAGTGCCCCCCGAATTACGGTCTGAGATATTTCCAGAAAAGATCAAATGGCCTGCGGCTCTCGATAAAAAAGTTGGGCACGACTTCGACTCAGACATCAGCGAGATACTTAAGTTACTTTCAAAGGCCTCGGTGGATACACGTTTAAGAACTATGTCGAAAATCCTACCTTCCGAGTATCCGATGATTATCCACATGAGAAAAAAAGTAAAAAAAATCACCCCGTAAACAACTTTACAGCTCACACCATTGTGATTGGCTGTTGATTAACTTCCAATCAAATGGGTGATAGAGGGTTATGGTTTGCCTAATATAAGTCAGTGTCTACAGGCTGTTAATTTAGATGGGAGGGCAGGCATCAGAGACTGATCAGCTCTGATGGGGTCGACTTGGTGAGGGTAGTATAATGTTTGAAAGACCCGAAACTGCCCAATGACCAAATTCAGAACATCACTGACGACGCCCTATAGTGCTAAAGACCGTACATACAAAGTAATAAGATCGTTGTAACGGTCGGAATTATTTTCTTTTTAATTTAAACGTTCTTCTCTTTTCTAAGGAAACTATAAATTATTGTTATCATTTAGACAATTTTGGAAGTGATAAATGTCATTCAATCTATCACTTTCAAACCTCGGACATTTACCGATAGGATAAGTTGATAAAATGTATCTGTCTATATATCCACTGTGCCATGTGCTCTCGAGGACATATGGCGTTAATTAGATCCAATGACAGGACCCAAAGAATGGGGGTTCAATCCCCGGTTAAAGCAGTTGAGAACTTGGAGAGGGGAATTAACAGAAGATAACTGACAACTGACATCCATAAACATGGCACGTGGAACTAGAACAGTCTACCCCAGTGAGAGAAATAAAGGGTTCAGTTCGACATTCCAACCACCTGAAGAAGACCGGAGTGTACAACGGCCGAAACGTTGTAATACATATGGCAACAAAGATGAGGATAATAGTTCGAATAATGTAAATAGTGATAAAATGCATTGTTATCATTTAGTCGTTTTTGGAATACCGAAAATATCATTAAAGTTTTACTATCAAAATCCGGAAATCTACTGAGAGTGTCATGTGATAGCATGTATTATGATTTACACTTGAAAGAAATAGATGAAGTGCTATTTATATACGATGCGTTTTGAAACATTAATGGACTGTTAGATGAACTTCCTTTCTCTTACTTGCTTCCTTGATAGCTATAATCTCCAAATATTCAAATGCAATATCCGTGGACATCTCCAGATGCTTTGATCTATTCCCTGTTCTTTTCATCCTTTCTTCTATCGCGCCTCTTTACTCTTTCTCACACTCACTGTAACTCCTTGTGTGCTAATGGCACTCCCACCATGTTTGGGGTGAAAAGCTTTTTAAAAAAATCTACCCAAACGACAACATTGCAGAATTTGGATTAAGCTGAAAACTAAAATAATAATAAATGCCTCTAAATAAGCTACAAAAACGGCGTTAAATCTAGATGTTGATGGAAAAAAACATCGAAATATTTACAAAGAAATACGGACTGTCAAAAGAACGTTTTTTTTTTGTTGTTTTTATTTATACCGCTGTTATTGTAACCAGCTTCACTTCTCGACAATGTTTCATGTTTTAAAAAACGATGAATTAAATTACCATAAAACCTACACATACATATAAAGTGAATTTATAATTTTTTTTTGTTTTTGAGAATTTACAACAGAAATATTAAACGATTTATTTATTCTACTGTTCATTTTCAAGAATAATTTTATATTTATAATATTCTAAAAAACCATTAGGTTGGTGCAAAAATAATGACGTAATAATGTCGATTTTTGACGGATTTTTAACGTCAAAAAACGATATTATTACGTCATTATCCTAATATAATAGAATGACTTAAACTGGTTGCCAGCCAAGGCTACATACTCCAGTCTACCATGTTATTTAACCTATAGCTGGAGGTGGAAAAGAAACGGAAATGTATTACTGAGAAGCTGAAGGTATCAGACTAACTCGGAATTTGAACTCGGCTTACCGAATTCACTTTCGCACCGATATCAATTGCATTATCAGTACAAGCAAATTTTGTTTAGTATTCACATATTTTTCTCAGGTTACCGCCACCTGATTTTGAGTTTCATAGAATCAATAACTATTACACACCCAGGTTCTCTCGACTGCTTTTTCTTTCAACGACACCATATTCATCTCCGAAATTTCCACAAAATGAACAGGTGGTACCCTTTCAAATTGACCCCGCGAGAGATTGATTAGCATTGAAAATTTGCTTTGACAAGAAGCTTGCCCTGTTGGACAAGTGAAGACTTTATTTAGTTGTGCCTGGCGCAAACTGACATCTGTAAATATATGACAGAACGCCGGAAATTGGCCACACCCGACTGGAATTAAGAATTCTGATAAAATCTGGTCAGTCGGGGGAATAATCTATGTTGGGGTAGGCCGTGTTGTAGAATTGGCAGAAGTAAATATGTCCCCTGTGACGTCTTGTTACGCTCTTAAGATTGATCTTGTCATATTTCACTGGCGACTGACCACAAGGGAGTTAACGGACAGGTATTCACAGAGGCGAGTAATCTCTCAAAGACACTGACAAAGAACTTCTATGTGAGAATTTCACCCAAAAACGAACATTAAATTGTCATACCGGAAGAATCAATAACTCGTCTAATTGCATATAAATTTATCTGCAAGAGGCATACAATAATCTGACAGCTTTTATTTCGTGTGGTAAATTCTAGGAAATAGGAAGATCATGTACATCCATTGTAGAGCTGCAGAAAAGGTTACGAAGTTTGAGAAGGTTGAAAAATGAACCATGTGAATCAATACTAAAAAAAAAGGTGAAACACTAAGAACACAAGAAAAGCCAAGAACATTGAAAGAAAAAACTTATCGTACACTATTCGGACTATTGTCCTCATTTTTGTTGCCAAATTTATTGCAACGTTTCGGCTGTTTTACGTTCCGGCCTTCTTCAGCTGGTTGGAATGTTGAACTGAACCCTTTATTTCGCTCACTGGGGTAGACTGTTCTAGTTCCACGTGCCATGTTTAATGGGTGTCAGCTATCAGTTATCTCTCTGTTAATTCCCCTCTCCAAATTCTCAACTGCGTTAACCGGGTATTGAACACACAATCTTTGGGTCCTGTCACTGGATCTAACCAACGCCTTTATCCACTGTACCATGTGTTCTTGAATGTGGTTGGAATATCACCTTGGTTAGATTTTTAATTTTTGATTAATTTAAAAATATATGCCAACAGATAGATGCATTTATTACATTTACAATCTTATTAGTCATTTCCGTGACTGACGAAATGTCAAATAGTTTTTTTTTAATTTTTTATTTTTGTGAGCCTACCTTAAAAAAGAGAGAGAGGGAGAGAGAGAGAAAGACAGAGAGAGAGGAAAATGTCTTTTTACTTTGTACTACAATTTGGATGAAAATTTAACATGATAAGAATATATTTCTTTCTTACCTGATTAACATCCTAGAAGCACTGGGGTTTACTACAACCATAAAAAATATATTTCCTCCACTGTCTCATGTGAGTGAGTCACAATTTAGCGAAAAGTCTTTTACGATTAACCATAGAAGTTTGTGATCTGAACGCGTCTTCGTGTGTAAATTCTGTTTTCTTAACTTTTTAAATTTAAAATGCTTTTTCTAGGTGTATATTTTTCTCTTTCTTTTCTATTTATTTTCTTCTTCTTCTTCTTCTTCTTCATCTTATTATTATTATTATTATTATTATTATTATTTTTATTATTTTTTATTTTCTTTGATTTCTGGCGTTAACACATTTCTTTCCAGGTCCTGCCCAAGGACCTAAGGTTAGAAATGGCATCATAACACTTTCCACTGACAAAAATAAAAAAATAAAAAAATAAAAAAAATTACATAGTTAAAGCCCTTCGTAAAATGTGGGCTGTACTTGTCAGAACAATTTTTGTATCTCCTTGAGGCATGGGCTTCCAGGAATCCCTTCAATTAGTCTACTGCAATCTTTTCCAACCAGTCCTAGGGCCCCAACTACAACAGGGATTGTTGATGTTCCCATATGCCACATTTTCGAGATTTCTATTTCAGGTTCCTTGTATTTTGACAGTTTTTTGAATATCTTCAAAGATACATTGCAGTCAGCAGGGACTGCCATATCAATAAGAAGGCACTTTTCTTTGTGGTCTTTAATAACAATATCTGGGCGGTTGGATTTATTATTATTATTATGATTATTATTATTAATAATAATCATAATAGTAGTAGTAGTATACCTCCCTGCCCAAGTATCAGTCAGTTATGTGCCATGCGTGATACACGCTTTGGTGATCATGTGTCTTTCGATACATGACTGACGAGGCAGAATTTTTCCCGCAGTAGGTTGCCATTTCTTTCTGCGGTAGACCAGTTGCTATCCAAGTCTATAGAACCCGGCCTGTACTGCTATTTACCCATAGCTGGGGAGGAAGAAGCGGATTCATACCTTTCCCAAGGACATAAGTGAATGTAATGGATTAGACTGGAATTCGAACTCGGTTCTCCGATAGCTCAATCCGAGCCATTATCCATTACTCCATCGTTTTATGTTTCTCACCGTAGTCAACCGTAGTCGCTATCTGTACTTGTTCTAACTGTACTGAAGATGTAATTCTTAATTTTGGATTCAATTAAAAATATTTGCACGAGACACATTATTAAATGGACAAAGTCCGACAATTATTTTAAGACATTTTTATGTTTATACATTATTTTTTTTTTTTATAGATTTCATAATGTGTGACGTCATTTGCTTATATTTGGATACGTATCGTGCAGATATTATCGTACGTAAGAAAATCATGGAAAATTGTAGTTTAAAAACATTAAAATCGACCTTGCGGAACGCTACTCTGTGGTGAAATCGGTAAAAGCACGTCAGGCTATATGACGGTTCCGTATAGGATACAGGTTCGATTCATTCACGTGATTAGATACCTTGTGATTTTTTTCCTTTGGCGCTATGTGAAAGGACAGGTTTATATCCCCTTCTTCCTACAGGCCTTGCGAAATTTAAGCAGAGAATCACTGAGGTGCTGGAGAATGTTACGCAAGACATGCTACAGCGTGTTTAGCAGGAGCTGGACTACCGACTTTTATGTCGTGTCACCGATGTTGCGCATATGGAATATTTTTTAAGCTTTGTGAAATCTCTAAATGTGTGTGTGTGTGTGTGTGTGTGTGTGTGTGTGTGTGTGTGTGTGTGTGTGTGTGTGTGTGTGTAACGAATGCACGGCCGCAATTTTCGATGGATTTGCATCAAAATTTACATGCACATGCTCCAAGTTAGTGGGAAGGCAAAGACCGACTCTGCCTTTCACAACTCCCATCGATAGTGGAAATAATCTATTTTTTCATGCTTCTATGGCAGTTTTCATGTAGTTTGAGGCCATTTTCTACTGGCCGGAGTGAGAGCCTATAGCTGGATGCCACGAATAGGCAGGAAGATTCTATTGGCCAGCGTGAGAGCCAACAGCTGACTGACACGAATGTTAACTAGCATGCTAGCATGCAAAAAAATAGAAGCTGCATTCGTCACAAGTGGGAAAAATTTAAATCTGCATGGCACTTTACTCCAATTGGCTCATTCGCTTGCTTAAACTCAACGTTGATTCTGATTCCGCAGAACTGTGTTGGGTGTGAAAAAGTATTTGTCGTTAACATTCTTTTTTTCATTCGGTTTTTCCAGTTACGAGTCCTTTTTTAAAGCTGATCGTTTTATTTTCATTTTGTTTAGATCTTTTTTCCTAACAGATTTAATGTTTAGCATAGAGCTTAGAAAAAATTCGCAGTGAGAGATAGGCAAGAAGTAAGGAAAGTAGCAACATCAGCACTCCTTTAAAGGCAAGGAAGGGCAAAAATATTTTAAGTCAAGTGATCGCGATTGCTGTATGAGTCGTACGATTTTTTAATCAAGCACGGGCGACGCTGGGCCACGCTGCTAGTCTGTTATAAAATCGACATCCCTTTGAATATCTTGATAAATAATCCGGCCGAATGTATATCATTTGACAAAAAATGTAAACCTATGTTTAACTTTCGACTAAAGGTTAAACCAGACTTATATCTACACTTCGACTCAACTATAAACCAGAAATATGACTACCTTTTTGAATCAAGTATCAACCCGACGTACGTCTGCGTTTTGACTCCATTATAAACCGGTTCTTTTGTTTCTTTCTTTTGTTTCTGTACATAGCAATGTCAGATACATAAATGTTTATATAAATATGTATATATGTATGTAAAATTTCTCAATTTAAAGATAGATTAATAGCGTCGGTTTTCCGGTTCAAAAGAATGTCAATGAAGAATGCATAGAGATTACTGATATTTCTCGTGAGGAAGCATTTCACCCCAAAAAGGTAGGATGCCACTAGCACGCAAGGGGTTACAGAGAGTGGGAGCAAGAGTAAAGAGGCGTGCTAGAGGAATGGGTGAAGAGAAGGACAGGGACTAGGTCAGGACATCTGGAAATATCGATTGACATTATATCTGAATAGGAAGGGAATTCCACAGACGGAAGGTGCAAGACATGAAGCTATTGGAGTAGAAGAGATGGCCACATTTAAACGTTTCGACAGTGAAAGGGTGGGACCGTGATGCCAGCCTAGTAGCACGCTTAAATTCATGCAGTCTAGGAACTAGCTAAAGTAGCACGTCAGAGCAGTTACTGTGAAAGTATTTCTAGAAAAGACAGAGGGAGGTCACAGCACATCTGTAAGAGAGCGACTGTAGATGAGATGCTAGATCAGAACCAATCACATTGCATATCCGTCTCTGGATTTTTTGAGGACCTTAAGGTGAACAGCAGAAGCACCAGACCATATATGCCAGCAGTATTCCATGCAAGGGCGAATGGTCGATTTATAGATTAAGAAGGATGGACTGTCGAGATAAACTTTCTGGTGCGATACAGTGAACCAACTTTCCTAGCGGTGGATGAAGCAGTTGATTCAATGTAATTGTTTCATCTCAGGTCAGCAGTCGCAAAGAGGTGCTCTCGTGGAGTTGAGCATCAGGCACTCTAATGGGTGGCAGGGATGGTTCCCTGTGGTGAGTAATAGAGAGGAGTTTTTTTAGAGGCATTAAAGTTAACCAGCCAATTCCTATTTTTAAAAATGTTAAAATTCTGTTTTGTAAGGTTGTTTTGTAATACATCTTTTTTCTGTGTATTTCTCTGAAGGCAAGATGGTTTGCGTGAAAGCTGTATCATTTTTTATGCCTCAAGCGTTTGACCACCAAAATTACTTGTCACGGATTCGTTTTTCGAATACTTGGAGAAGGGTTTCATATATATTGGCTAATGAGAGCCGATTTATTGAAGCCCTTGAGCCGATTTTTGAAGCCCTTGAGCCGATATGATTGTCCCTTTTTTCAATAAAAATGACTGCTATCAGCGGATGAGGTGAGAGAGAGGAAGAATGAACCGTTGACGAAAACTGTTAACGGTCGAGGATGAAGGTATTGGCGCAAATATCAAGAGGAATGACCCGGCCGAGGGAGTCATAAACACACGAGGAGAATACTTTGGCAGCAACATCAAAGAAGCCATTTGTCATCGAAAAGAGTACATCAAAGAAAGAACCAGTTACTAGCCAACCGCGGAGATAAAATTTCAAATGTAAAAAATTCTCCTGTGGTTGGACAGCCTGAAACGAAAAGATTTTGAATAAAGCATGAGCTGTATGAATTTAAATGGGGCCCATCTTTTCATAATAACTGCTGTGCAAGTAAGTTTTTTCGTTCTTGCCAAAGGTATGTAAAACTTTGTTTTTTATAGCCTTCTTGTATTGTGTTATATTTTGGACTTTTACAAAATCCTTGTTTTTCCTCTGCTATAATTTTCCACTTTTCGCTGGTAATACTTGAAATTGTTATCCGGCCTCTGATACCCACAGAACGGAAATTTTTGTACAAGCTTGTATAGTAAATTTTTTTTAATAGTGTAGACTGTGAATAAATGCGTTTTTTCCTTTTGTAATTTTACGCAGTGGTTGTCTTGATTTAAAATTTAGACTACGTTTTTGTGTCTGGTACAAGAACTTAGATTTGGTGGAAATTTAGCATTTTTACAAGTTTTGATCGAAGAAAGCCTGTGATGATTTGTAGGTAACACATCTTTTGGAATGTGGAAGGACTCCCAATAGCAGTTCCAGGGTCATTTACCACTTGATAAGCGGCATTATCATAAAGAAATGTCGGAGAAAGAATTTTTCAATTTCAAATAGGATGGTTATCATTTCATATTCGTGCAGCATTTTCGTTCACAATACTTTCTTTTTAATACTTCTCAAGTTATGTAAAAAAAAAAATCTGCTAAAACTTCAAAGACAGTTCGAGGATATGTGTAACGTTACGCAAAATATAATGCTGACGCCATTTGTCCCGCCTTCAAAATTGTACCTAGGTTGAAGTGTTGATAACATTTCTGTATCGAGATATGGGTTTCTTCATTTTCAAATTTTCTCATAAATACGTTTTTAATCGCCAATGTTTAAAATTATTTTTTGTTTCTATCAAGAGAGACGTTTAAGCATTTGGAATTTTCCCATCTATGAGGAAATAGTGAACCCCAAAGAAAAATCAAAACACTATAAAAAAAAAAATATAAAATACATTTTTTATGCTAAGCGTCAAACTAGTACGGTGGAGTAATGGATAGCGGCTCGGGTTGGGAAATCGGAGAGGCGGTTTCGAATTCCTAGTCGAATCCATTACATTCACTTACGTGCTAATACGTTCTTGGGAAACGTATGAATCCTCTTCTTAAGGCTATGGTAAATAACAAGACAGACCGGGTCCTTCGGGGGTGAAAAAATCTTTCATGTATCGAAAGATACATCATCGCCTACGCGTGTATTGCGCATGGTACGTAACTGATTGAAGTCGTTTTTATAAATAAATTACAAGCGATACATATTTTATAGAAAAAATTACCAACAATATGTTTGTCGTGAAATTACCAGCAATACATTTTTATAAAAAAAAAAAATTACCAACAATGCATTTTAAAGTAAAATTGCCAATAATAAAGCAAAAAGATCTGAAAAATATTTTATAGCAAAATGACCATTTTATAGTAAAATTATATACATTGCATAAATTAACAAAACAAAAAAAAAAACAATTTTTCTATGATTAATCTCGTTTTTCACTTCTCGTATGATTTTGTAAGACTATTTGGTAAAATAATGCAACTACGTAATTATAATTTATTTACGGAATAATGGCATTCTCATAAATTAATCATAAAGTATGAGTTTCATTATTTACATTACTCGGACTATTGTCCTCATCTTTGTCGCCATATTTATTAAAACGTTTCGGCCGTTGTACGTTCCGGCCTTCTTCAGATGGTTGGAATGTCGAAATGAACCCTTTATTTCGCTCACTGAAACGTTGTAATAAATATGGCGACAAAGATGAGGACAATAGTCCAAATAATGTAAATAATGTACATAATACCTCATCTCAGAAATATAGACATATACTGAAGGGCCGAAACGTTGTAATAAATATGGCGACAAAGATGAGGACAATAGTCCAAATAATGTAAATAATGTACATAATACCTCATCTCAGAAATATAGACAGATACTGAAGGGCCGAAACGTTGTAATAAATATGGCGACAAAGATGAAGACAATAGTCCAAATAATGTAAATAATGTACATAATACCTCATCTCAGAAATATAGACAGATACTGAAAGGCCGAAACGTTGTAATAAATATGGCGACAAAGATGAGGACAATAGTCCGAATAATGTAAATAGTGTACATAATACCTCATCTCAGAAATATAGACAGATACTGAAGGGCCGAAACGTTGTAATAAATATGGCGACAAAGATGAGGACAATAGTCCGAATAATGTAAATAGTGTACATAATACCTCATCTCAGAAATATAGACAGATACTGAAAGGCCGAAACGTTGTAATAAATATGGCGACAAAGATGAGGACAATAGTCCGAATAATGTAAATAATGTACATAATACCTCATCTCAGAAATATAGACAGATACTGAAGGAACGAAACGTTGTAATAAATATGGCGACAAAGATGAGGACAATAGTCCAAATAATGTAAATAATGTACATAATACCTCATCTCAGAAATATAGACATATACTGAAGGGCCGAAACGTTGTAATAAATATGGCGACAAAGATGAGGACAATAGTCCAAATAATGTAAATAATGTACATAATACCTCATCTCAGAAATATAGACAGATACTGAAGGGCCGAAACGTTGTAATAAATATGGCGACAAAGATGAAGACAATAGTCCAAATAATGTAAATAATGTACATAATACCTCATCTCAGAAATATAGACAGATACTGAAGTGCCGAAACGTTGTAATAAATATGGCGACAAAGATGAGGACAATAGTCCAAATAATGTAAATAATGTACATAATACCTCATCTCAGAAATATAGACAGATACTGAAAGGGCCGAAACGTTGTAATAAATATGGCGACAAAGATGAGGACAATAGTCCAAATAATGTAAATAATGTACATAATACCTCATCTCAGAAATATAGACAGATACTGAATTTCATTTTTAATTAGATACCAACGGACGGGCATATGAACAAATATGTATTTATATGCCGGTAAACATAAACAACAAAACGAAACTAAATTTTGGACGAACTCGACAGTCCCGGGAAGCAGTCCATCCAGAGGAAAGAAAACCTTGATTTTAAACGTCCGTTACCCTGTAGTCATATCCAAACAGGGAAAGGTTTATGGAAGTAAATCCAGACCTTAAACACGGAGTGAAGCCTCGACTTTCCGTCAACTCTTGCAGCCAAACCGGCCCGGAAATGTATTCCTTTGGATTTTGTCAGTACGACCGAGAGTGAGGTAAGGCATTCTGAGCAGCGCACAGCCTTTCCATACCATCATCCAGGCGTACTTCCTGGAGAGGCCACTTCAGCCTCACCACCAAATGACTGAATTTTGATCTTAGTATTTACCTGAGCTCCCAACAGCGTGGGATGTAACACAAGCCCGGTTTAACGTGGGTTTTTCCGAGCTCGTAGGTCCGGGCAAAAAATTCCATGTATACCCAGTAATAACGGGGTCGGGTTTCTCTACCTCCCCAGACGAGACTCTGCCCTTCGGAAAAGCCTCGTCTTGGTTCCTCTCTTCCCAAAGACAGAGAGTTCGAGAGATACCTTTATCTCGCGAATCTGAAGTTGTAGGAATTTCCATTTGGTTTAAGATAGGGTTATGGTATATGCAAAGATTCCCAGCACATTCATTTTTTTTTTTTTTTTTTTTTTGAAACGCTAAAATAAATGCACTGTAGAACATCTTCTAATAACTGAAAAATGCTGGGGAATTTAGCGCGCTCCTACTATATTATGGGCCAGGATAAGCAATCAAACTCCTCGCTGTTTTATTTTACAAAACTTTTTTTTTTTTTACATCAACCAAATACATTAGTTATTTTCTCAGTTGCTCCTCGTAAAATTTCCTGTGGAAACGCGCAACAACCGAGAACATTTTAAACATTTTTCTACGTTTAACAAAACGCAAGACATGTACCTTTTTTATTTAGCTAAAATTTCATAAGAACGAATTTTAACATACTTCCTTGGCACTTGAGTAATATCGACCCATTTTAGTCGGCTACTTTTTTTTTTAGATTGAAATTCTCCGATATGTAATCGACTTCCTTTCAACACTGCTTCTCCGACACCAACCAAATTACAAGTCGTTGCACCCCACCCAATATTTATGGAGAAAAAGAAACTCAATATGTACGTATTTATTATACTACGTTTAGTCTGGCACATAGACACAAACGTGGGCCACCAATCTAGGATAAATGCATGTTAAACATGTGCACCTTAATGTGGGTATATAATATATATTATGGAAACTTCATAGGAAAAAATTATTAATTAATCCAGAATCATGTTCTTAATTCATTAAGAAATTTACTTAATTTATTATGACATATGCTGAGAAATTGTTCTTAAGTTACGAAATACGTTATAAAGTCTTCGCAATTTATATATATATATATATATATATATATATATATATATATATATATATATATATATATATATATATATATGTTATGGTCCAGGTTAGGACCAAGGAAGAACAACAAAATCACAAGAGTAGAAATAACGAAGGTATATTACACGAAATAATAATACAAGATGTGGAAGGTGTTAGTATGACTGTCAGTCTGGTTTGGAGTGAACTACTATCGGCTCGACTCAATTCGATATTTACTTGCCCCCTTTCACGAGGGAAAGATTTGGCACAAGGCCAAGTTTTATGTGGGTTTTCCGTGCCGTAGGCTCGGCAAAAAAATGCCCGTAAAACCAGTATAAACGCGATCGGGTTGGGCAACCTCTCCGAAGGAGACTCTGCCGTTCGACCGCCAAGCCGAAAGACGCTATTTTCATATTTTTAACTGAAAAATAACGTCCGTAATTGTCACGTGTGGAGAATATTGTCATTATATCTGTGTTGATATGAAAATAGCGTTTCTCTAAATTCCAGTTGCTAGGTACATTCGGTTTTTGTTTTTATTAGTTACTTTGTTTATTTAATTTCATTTTCGTATTTTGCTTTGATAAAGTCCACATTAATTATGTTTAGTTTGTATTTGTGTTTATTTTAAGTTTATTATTGGGTTCATTTCCCTCCCCTCTCATTTTATCATTATTAGAATTGTATATATATATATCATCATTAGAATTTTCATGGTATGGGGCGCGATTTTGGTAGGTCTCCCTTGAGAGCACGTGGTATTATGGTGGTTGAAGGATTGTTTGGTGATGGACGAGTTCTTTTGGTGAATGTGTAAAATGTAATGTACGAATGGGTCGCGAATCTGATTAGCTAGGTATAAGATAGTTAGTGTTGACCAGCCTCTACCCCTCCCCTTTATTGGCCTTGTGCCACAATTTGTACTTTTTGTTCAAATAAATACCAGTCCACATTGGACGAAACGCGTCAGCAATTACCAGTTTTCCTATTGCCATTTTTATTCATAAATATTGTCTCTCTACTGGTTAATTCGGAGAAATTTTCATATATATATATATATATATATATATATATATATATATATATATATATATAAAGGGTGTTCCCATAACCTGGACCTATTTTAAATGTGAATTAAGTTCCAGCGTCTAATGATTTTTTCTTTTTCTTTCTGATTTTACAACTTACAAGTCTTAAAGAGCTCCAGCGGTACATGTGAGAAGGAGTTTGATTGTTAATCTTTCCATGGTGGAAATTGCCAAAGACTTGGTAATGGCATATCTATGGAATCAGAACCATCAGAACCATCTTTCTGAAATTACTATATATCACTTGTCCAAAATTAATTTGTAATACAATAGACACACTTCCTATCTCAGACAACATATTCCATCTTGCAAAAGATCCTAACCAGATAAAAAAAATAAACTAAAATAAACGCTTGATAGTCGTGACATGATTGATAATAACAATTAGTTTTATTATTTCGGGATACAAAAAAGTACCAGGGTTAACTATTATCATTTTAACTATCAAAACGAATGCCCTAACCAAAACTTGGTAATCCGTATGGGTAGTCCCAAGGAGGGTGAAATCCTGAGAGCTCAATGTAAATTCAGAGCTAATACTTTAAAGAAAAACAGACCACTTTAAGGCTTTTTGTAATACTTTATTTCAACAAAGACCTTTTAAAGTATCATGAATCATCAGACATCACTTCCAAAAGGTGAAACGAAAAATGAAATGAAAATCTACACTTTTGACGGTAGTATTAAGTTTATGTAATTTTACAGACAAGGTAGCGAGTAGTGTTGTGAGAGAAATGGTCGAGTTTACATATATATATATATATATATATATATATATATATATATATATATATATATATATATATATATATATATATATTGTCAGCCATAGACAAAATGTTTCGCAGTTTATCACTGTGGCTATTCATCCGCTTGCCTCAAGCTGGGGTCGGAACCCGACAGATTTGGTATCAGTCGGAGATTTCACCCCTTAGCTATTACGCACGGCATGGATAAAGATGAATTTAGACTCGATTCGTCTTAACGAAGAGCCTTGCATCAGCAGTAGTAATAGTTTATATATACATTGGAAACTTTTATTCACTTAATATAAAATATGTTGTAAAGTTTCCTAAATGTATTATAAAATATTTTCATTTTTGTTAATGTCATAGAATATAATTTCTGGGATGAGGAATTATCATAATTACTTATACTATTTCCATGTGGACTATTTTCCTCATCTTTGTTTGCTTTGTCACAACGTTTTGCCCTCTGTCGATTCGGGTAACCGACATGGAACTTCGAACTGAATCCTTTATTTAATCTAGAGGGTAACATGCTCTCGTTCCACTGCCCATGTCTAGGGATGTATACTTCTTATTTTAATTCTACTCAGTTATAGTTCGCCCCGTCTTCAAGTACACTGCCATACGGTCACCGAAGTTAAGGATCATTCAACCTGGTCAGTACCCAGATGAGCGACCGCATACAAATACGAGGTGCAGTAGGTTTGGATGTGCTGGTGCTGTAATGGATAAAGGCTTCCATTTCAATTGAGGTTCATTATATTCTCCTGGGCGCGAATATTCATGGGAAAGTTATGAATACACCACTTCCCTACCCAGCTATGGGTTAATTACTAGAACTTGTTTAAATAAATCATTATTATCTCCAAAATAATTCTTACAATCTAAAAATATATCCCAGCTTCAAATAACATGCAAAGGCTTGATAGACCGTAAATAAACAAATCAATCAAGCAACCAACCAAATACACTTCCCGTTCCAGGGATTAAATTTACAATTAACGTGTCACCAAATTCACGAACCAACGCTTTAATCTATTAGGAATTATTCTGTAGGGAAGAACTAGTCTGCCTGCTGATCGGAGCTGTTGGCGACGCCTCACTGTAACTTTTCTTTTGTCACAACTGCTTCTGCTTCTGCAGAAATTGAAATCCTGCTGTCATTTCTCTTTATTAACGGCTCTTCAGGAGTCTAACTTACCAATGTGTTTCTTGTCCATTTTATTTTCACTTCATTCCACAATGAAGACAACGTCATTTCCCCCATACAGGATCAGCTATGCCCGATTTCATTATCTCATCCCTTACTATCGCTTTTCGATGTTCTTCCATCATTCATTCCAGAGGGTGGCTTGTTTCACCTTTGTATTCTTAGCCAAGACTGCAAAGAATGCAGTAAACATAGTTCTTGATCATGTTCACCTACGTGTAAGGCTAGGCTCGGCAGAGATTGTTGACCATGTTCACCATAGTCTATGAATATAGAATACAGCGCAGTACGTAATCTGTTCAATGAAACAACGTTAAAGATTAACACTCACGATTCAGGCACTCTACTGAATCTGACTATTGCCAATACCACCGGCAGCTCTTCCGTAATTCTTCAGTCTTCGATACCAAAGGCTGGCAGTGCATATTTGGTAAAAACATGGCCGTCTTTATACACGTCGCATTGAATATTTTGAGCCTTCTGATTGGTTAACCCTTCTATTGGTGAACTATAAAATGAGTCAGCTAATTTGGCTGGCTCAATAGTACACCAGGGTACCCAAAAATTCCAACAGAGATTTATCCGTATAATGAAGGAGCTTCCGAATGGGTCCGAGACATCCGTATATCACAAGCTATCATTCACCGAACAATACCTCAACTTCAATTCCCACCATTTACACAGTGTAAAGAAAAGGATCGTTCGGTGGCTACATCAACGCACCAAAATCATTAATTGCGACCCAGACCCATTAGCAAAGAACTTATGGTTACAACTAGGAATTTCAACAGTGAAATTATGAGACCTATCTGCCAATCTGGTACTGCGCTTAATTTCATAAAGTCAAAGTACCGAACAGGAAAGTTCGACAGAACAGTTAGCGCGAAAATAGCGATAGAAGAGATAAACGGAGGACGGTAAATAACTGAAGCCGAGATGAGAGGTCAGGACCGATAAAGTTGCAGATTCTTTGGGCTTTGTCAAGAATCTCTGGATATACAACAGAAGCAGCAGCGCAGATGTGCCAGGCACGGATGAACGGTAGACTTATAAATCTACAAGACAGATTCTGGTGAGAAAAACTGTCTAGCACAACATAGTAAACTGACTCTCCCAGCAGTAAAACTAACAATTAATTTCTTATAAGGATTCTTTTCCATGTCAGTGGGAAAGGTGAGAGCAAGAAAACGCAGTGGTTTGTTCTTTTGGAAGTTAGCATCAGCCATGGTGATGGAAGGTAAAAAAAAGTTCTTTAAGATGATTAATAGAGTACAGTTTCGCTTCAAAAGCCTTAATATTAACAAACCACTTCTTCCATAGTTAATAACAGACTAATCCTTTTGCCAAATTTCTCATAGTGTCGGATATTTACGGTGGAAATTTATAATTTTCCAAAATTGTGGGCTATGTTCCGAGTACTTTCGACTATTGTTGGTCTTTTTCAAGGAGAGAAAGTTGCGTTTATCTTAAGATTTCAAAGTCTGAAATAAAAGTGTTTTCAATTGCTTTGACAATGAACTAGCTTTTAGGATAATGTGGATAGAATGTTCGAAGGCATTTTAACACGTTCTGGCCGAGCTTAAAAAATATTGACAATATGCTGCTGTCCTTTGATATATCAAGGCTGCCCAGAATTTTTAATCGTTGATGGTATTATTATTATTATCTTTGATTTCTATTGTATCTGATATTTTCCACTGAGCATTTGTAAAAACAAAAATCACCCCCTCTAAGATACACACATTTTACATAGATAAAGCTCTTCGTAATGTGTGAGATGTACTTGTGGGTACAATATTTCGTATTTCTTTAAGGCATGGCTACTTTTCCAATCAATCTGATGACTACAACTGAAAATACTGATGACCTCATGTACCACATTTTATGGATTTTAGATAATTTTTGGAGACATTTATAAATACATTCTAATCTAGAAGGACTGCTATGTCAATTTGAAAGCATATACTGTTCTTGTGATATTCGATCAAGATGTCTGGGCAATTAGCTTTGATTGCTTTGTCTGTGTGTATTGTAAACTCCCGTAAAATTGTTACAGGTCCTAATTTCTGTAACGGGGTCTGAGTGATGTTATCTTGCAGTTTCCTTCTCGTTGCATATTTGTTAGTTCAGATATGTTCCCACTCTATCATGCTAAGTTTTATATTCAGTTGATGCTAGCACTTTGCAACCTGATACAAGATTATGAACTGTTTCTGGATATTTATCACAGAATCTTCATTTAGGTTTTTACGCAATTTTACAGTATGTGTGCTTGGTAATTTCTAGTTAGAAAAAATTGCTCCTGGGCAGCAAGATAAAAACTTCGGTTTCAGCTTTTAACCATGAATTACGTTACCAATGATGCGCAGGGTGAGGTTTTCAACATCAGCTTATTTATTACGGGCAGGGTATTAACCATGAAGAGGCTTTTCTTGCCATCATTTCGGCATTTGGTATATTATTATTTTATTTCCTTTGATTTCTGGTGTGTACACATTTCGTTCCGGGTCCCGCCCAGGGGCCTATGGTTAGAAATAGCATCATGACATTTCCCACTGACAAAAGAAAAAATATTATTATTATTAAGTTGTTGCAAAAATAATGTCGTTTTCTCACATATTAACATATGTGAGAAAACGACATAATTTTTGCACCAACCTAATATTATTATTATTATTATTATTATTATTATTTCTTTATGTTATATTAGGTTGGTGCAAAAATAATGACGTAATAATGTCGTTTTTTGACGTTATACGTCAAAAAACGACATTATTACGTCATTATTTTGCACCAGCCTAAAATTTTCCTGCTCTGTATCCTGTCGAGTCGGCTCCAAACTACGGTCCTTCGACCCTACAGAATTGTCATTTAATTGATAACACTTTTCATACTATATTGGATGTTCATAGTATGAAGATTTTCTGGATTATTTGTATGTTAATGTTACCTGGGACACTGTTAGTAATATTGTCCATTACTTTTCTCTCGAGGCCCAGAGCTCCGATGACAATTTAGTACAGTCTCAGTCTTCATTCCCCATTTTCTCGATCTCCAGGTCCTTGTATGTGGATAAAATTATCGTAAGGTGTTTCTTTCAGATGGTACTGCTATGCCAATATGCATAGATTTCCTAAATTTCTTGCCTTTTATGATAATATCAGGTTTGTTGTCTTTTATTTCTCTGTCAGTTTGAATGTGCCAGGTTCCAGGTTCTTTTATTTAGACAATTTCTCAATAATTTTCGTGGAGGTGTTTCTCTCAGGTGGTACTGCTATGTCAATAAGATTACACTTCCTGAATTGCTTGTCTTTTTATGATAATATCAGGTCTGTTGGCTTTTATTTCTCTCTTAGTTTGAATTGGCATATCCCAGAGGATAGTTACATCGTTATTTTGGGTAACTGTGTCTGGTTGTTGGTCATACCATCTTTCAGTGATTTCGATTTTGTGCTTCTTGCATAGCTTCCAGTGCACATATGTCGCCACCTTGTTATGTTATAATATGGTCGACAGTTTGACCATATTTTCCACCATATTTTCGGGTTAGTTCCATCCATAACAGTTTTATTATTATTATTTTATTTTGTTTGATTTTGGTATATACGCATTTCTTTCGGGGTCCCGCCCAGAGACCTAAGGTCAGAAATGGCATCATGACATTTACCACTGAGTAGTTATTATTATTATTATTGATAGGACAAGACTAATGGTTCTTACTATTTACAACGGTTATATATCTCTGGATTATATTTTGCATTACTGTTTCTTATTTTATGAAGCTGGAATGAATCTGCGGACAGTAGAATAAATATTTTGGTGTAGTTTACATCAAATTAATTATATGTTGCTATGATTAATTGTCTGTAAAAGATAATCGACGATAGGAACAACCATTATTACTAAGTGTTTTTTTTTTAATACTGGATATTTCATGAACGTTGCTAAAATGGAAGAGATCAATTTTTCACGGTGGATAAGGTTTTTCATGGCCACTATCACATATTGGTTAGGGCATTCGTTTTGATAGTTAAAATGATTATAGTTAACCTTGGTACTTTTTTGTATCCCGAAATAATAAAACTAATTGTTATTATCAATCATGTCACGACTATCAAGCGTTTATTTTAGTTTATTTTTTTATCTGTTCAGGATCTTTTGCAAGATGGAATATGTTGTCAGAGATAGGAAGTGTGTCTGTTGTATTACAAATTAATTTTGGACAAGTGATATATAGTAATTTCAGAAAGATGGTTCTGATGGTTCTGATTCCATAGATATGCCATCACCAAGTCTTTGGCAATTTCCACCATGGAAAGATTAACAATCAAACTCCTTCTCACATGTATCGCTGGAGCTCTTTAAGACTTGTAAGTTGTAAAATCAGAAAGAAAGAGGAAAAAATCGTTAGACGCTTGAATTTAATTCACATTTAAAATAGGTCCAAGTTATGGGAACACCCTTTATATATATATATATATATATATATATATATATATATATATATATATATATATATATATATACATATATATATATGAAGAAATATAGTCTTAAGGTGTGCTATATTTATGGAATAAAGTGCTCAATATAAAAGTGAACATAGAAGTCAACACGTGGCCTGACGATTGCATATAGCATGAAACAGACTGTTGCCTCTAAGTGTTGACTTCTATGTTCACTTTGATATATATATATATATATATATATATATATATATAATAAAAAAGATTAAACACTAATATTCCATGGTCATAATTTATTCCATTGGAATCGTAAATACAATTCATCAGACCTACAAATTCAAAAAGAAAACAGAAAAAACAACTCCAGGAATAAAAAAAAAATTTAGTGATAGTGTATGTTTGAGAGTATGGGACGAATTTTAAAGTAAATGAAAACTACAGGGAGGCGTAACAGATGAGAGAAGAACAGGAAGGTCTAAAGATGAAGTGGGGATTAAAATTTAACAGAGAGGAGTTTTAAAGAGGGGAGTCAGAAATATATGATTGCATATGTATACGTATATTAACCACTAATATTATCTATCTATCTATCTATCTATATATATATAGGTTTCTTTAACCTATTTGGGTTTTGGTTACTGCGGAATTTAGGACATGAGATTTGCCTTTTGTCTTTTTGAGGGGAATAGGAGGTAGTCTTCTGATTTGATTAATCTGAGCCACACCTGATTCCTCGATAGTGTTTGAGTCACACTTTACAGATATTACTCTTTGACAGTCCTCTGCCAGTTTTGGAGAGTCAATCCTTGTTCGTTCTCAAGCTGGATCAGTACCCGTCGTCTGACTTCGGCGTCTTCTGCTGATACTAGACCATGTGCGAAAATTAAGCACTTGAAATCATCGGCAGTCAGTTCGGCTAGTTTAAAATCATTACAGAGCTTTTTACCGATGCTGCAAACGTTTAAAAATCTTGCTGGTTGTTTTGAATGTGTTCAGGCATTGCCCGAATAATTCCGATAGGAGCTTAATAGTCTCTGAAAGATCCAAGTCAGTGGTTTTCTTGGGTAGTATGAAGTCTACGAACCTACTATGTTCTGTAGATCCCAGTTTTCTCAATAGTAGACGTAGCTTTTTTTTACTGGGCCATTGTTCACAGTCTACGTTGAAAATATCTTCGTAGCGCCTGTAAAAAGCCTCGAACGTTTTGTCGTTCTCTGGTACGTATTCAAACCAAGAGGAGGTACACAAAAAAATCTTGATAGATTTTTTTTTTTTATAAAAAAAAATATGGATAGACAATTAGTTAAACTAAACTAATTATGTGTTTAGCTTTTTTGCGATTCCGTGGTTCCGTTAATTTTAACGTAATTCTATCAATTTTCACCACACTTATTATGTATTTTTTTATAGAGGTAAAAAAAGAGAAAACTCGCCTCAATGAATTTGAGGGGAGAATAATTTTATGCACGAGTTCAACTCAGTTACTTAAAAAAAAGTTTTAGATAGTTTTTTTCGAAAACACGAGTCGTAAATAGTACTTCGTCTCTTGTGTTGTCAGTTTGTTTTATGAACAAACTGTTTTTATGCGTGTGTGTGGGTGAGTAAGAAATCGTTCTCGTAATGTTATTTGGACAGACTTTAATATTCCGTAGATGTCGAATCGCTAGTTCGTCACTGCTGTTTGGTATCGGAATATTTTTCTTATATGTAGACGCTGGGTAAGGCGTTTAAATCGCTAATGTAGTAATACCAGCTTAATTTCTCGTTCAACACTACTGTGGGAACGCGTGGAGTTTCTGTGTATTTTTTGAGTACTCTGTCGCTATTGATATGGTGAGAACGAAATTCTCGAATCTTTCTGTCGCCACTGATGTGGGACTGGCAAGGTATTGCGGTTTTCGACGTGAATGCGTTTCTCGAATTTTCCGTCGACACAGATGTGGGACTGGAAAGGTATTGAGGTTTCGGCGTGAGTGTGTGTCTCGAATTCTCCGTCGCCACTGATGTGGGCCCAAAGTCGGGACCGCAGAAAGAAAACACGGAACACGGATTAGAGGTAAGAAAGATATATTAAACAGAAAGGTTACAAAGATAGTGTAAGTGCAAGCGGAGCTTAATATGTGCTAGTGTCCAATATTGGTAATCGTACGCGGCTGATACTACGGTATTAGAATACTCTCTCTCCTCCTCCTCCTCCTCCTCCTCCACTTCTTCTTCTTCTTCTTCTCTCCTAGAGTGTTATGTCGCATACTTTATATAGTCCTGGAAGAGTCCATGTTGTAGGTATGTTACGGTCGCACAATAAAGTTATAGGAACGTTTTGGACAGTTTTGACACATTTTGTAATCCAGAAAAGTTTTGTCTACTTATTCTTAATGGGGTCCTCTCATATTTACAGACGAGTTTCTTAGTATCCTTATTAAACGAAGAAAGAAAATTACCATGTTGATGTATATTCATTTTATTCCCAAGTTCTTTCGATGTTAGCACAATGTTATCTTCAGGGTCTTGTTTTTGCTGAGGCAAAATTACTGTGTTCATCTGAATATTAATTTTTTTACTTGCGAATGAAAGAATTTTATGACGCAAACATACACGGGGAGTAAGGTCAAGGGAGGTAACTAAGTTATTGAGATATTTTTTAATTCAAGCTAATTTTCAGAAGAACACATCAAAAGCTATCATACATGACGTCACTATTGACTATTTCAAATTTTCAGCTTTCCAAATAATTATTTACCCGCTGCCCCACACAGCAAGACGCGACACAAGGCCGAGTTTAAAGAGGGGTATCCGTAGACTCGGGCAAAAATTCCCTATAAACCACGTAAAAACGGAGTCAGTTTCCCGAGACGAGACTTTGCCCTTCGGCAGAGCCTTGTCTGGGGGATACCCTCTGACATAAGCCAGCTTTCCAAATAAAACAAGTATGAAAAGAAGGTTTGGCTACTGTATTGTGTTACAATGAGTGTTTCTTTTTTTCTATAAGCTTCAGCGCACTTTTTGTTTTGTTCCGTTATCTTCCACAGTTTTTGAGTCAAATTACATCTCCCGAAATCTTCATCTTTTACAGCACTCTCAATATTACTTTTGCAGTCTTCTATATAACTGAAATATGATTATTTAAGAGACTGTTTTTAAAGAATAATTCTGTAAAAAGGAAATACTAAAATGATTACTAATCATTTATACTGTTTATTCTGAGATAATCAGAAGTCCTATCGGGATTCATTATTAGCTGTCTTTCTTTTTATGTGCCATGTCCTTTCAGGTCGTAATCGATCATGGCTCTCCACTTCCCTCTATCCCTTGCAGCTCTCAACAAGTTCCTTATTTCTGTTTCCTCTCCCAGACCACGTTCTATCATCCACTTGCTTAAGCCCGCCAGGTATGTCGTGCGTTGTTTTCTCTTGTCTCTCTTTCCCTCTGTTCGGCCCGTGTGTATTGGCGGTCACACTCTTAAAAACGAATGATATGCAGATAACACGGTGTTGATAGCAGACACAGAAAGGAAACTACAAGAATGTAGTGATGAAAAGTACACAGAACGTAATGATGGAAAGCGAGAAGAAAGGACTAATCATCAACTGCAAGAAGACACAATGCATGGTCGCTATCACAAGGAACAGCCCAATATGAAAATTACAAACTGCAGATACAAAATCAATTTTTTTTTTTTAAATACAACAATTTAAACATCTGGGAAGTGTTTTAACAGAGGACGTAAAGTGCGACACTGAAATCCAAAGGCACATTGGGATAGCGAAAGATGCCTTCCAAAAGCTTAGCAAAGTATTAAGAAACAGGAATACTTCTTTTAGAAACAAGGAAAACAATACATAATTGTTATTTAATATCAGCCCCTACTCCTATATGGCAGTGAATGCGAAACACGTGAAGTAAAGCTATCAAGGAATAGAAATTTGGTCCTAGAGAAAGATATTGCGAATATAATGGACCCAAAATGTGAGAAACGACGACGTTTTACAAGAAATAGAAACAAAAAGCATACTTATATAAAACATCAGGAAGAGACAGTTGAAATCTCAAGGGTACATAATGGGGAAAGAGAACTTGGAAAATTTAAGACTCACAATACAAGAGGCACAGAGGAAAACAACGCATAACCTACAACCTTGAGTAAATGGATGGTGGATGTAGGTTTTGGAGGAAAGGAGAAAAGACAAAATTTATTGAGACCTACAAAAGATAGGAAATTGTGGAGAATCATGATCGCCAACGTCCTGACGTGTCACGCTACATAGAAGAAATAATAACTTTAGAATTACGGTTTATGTTGTTTCAAAGAAAAATAACTGAAAGTAAAATGAAAAAGATAATAGTTAAAGATTTGAGTCCGCATGTATTGTTTAAGTAGCCGAGTTTAGGGAGCAATCAGTTCGAAAACGCTGTATACCAGATAATGGAAAAGTCAAGGGGAAGTAACTCCACTAACATTCTCAAGAATCCATGTCAACTGAAAGAGAAATAAAATCTGTGTAAAGCCATAATTGCTTACGTCCTGAAGGGTCATCCCACCCTAAAAATGGTAATATTAGTAATAATAATTCAAGAGAATATTATTAGTTGTTTACTAATAGCTGTAGAATGACGGTTTAATTTGTGATCGAAATTAAGACGTAAAAAATAATAAGAAGAAATGAAATTAAATAATAATAATAATAATAATAATAATAATAATAATAATAATAATAATAAAATAATGTCTTCGCTTCACAATAATAATAATAATAAACAAAATGATTGACGTAACTTTTCCAAAATTTTTCAACACCTAAGAGAAGATCGCAATTTAAGAAAAGAAGAAAAAAGAAGAAAAACCCGTGTTTAACAATGTTAAACAACATTTCTTCAGTTTACATTTTTTAAAAATGCTTTCAAATATAAAAAAAATATATATAAATCTACAAAATCATAAGTCTTTGTACAAATGTTGCTTGTCTTGTAATGAAAAAATGGCTGTACTGGCAGACAGCGCGAAAAAAGAAATGAAGTAATAAGAAGAATTAGGATGGAGTTCGGAATCGACAAATGTGCCAAAGCCACCTTCAAAGGCGGTAAACTAATAAAAGCTAAAGACTTAGACTTTGATATTAACAACAAGATTAAGGAACTAGACCAAGATGGTAGATACAAATACTTAGGAATTAATGAAGGAGACGGAATACAACATTCTATTACGAAGGAAAAGATCCAAAAAGTATATTATAGAAGAGTGCGTTTGACACTAGAAACCAAACTTAACGGGGCCAATAAAATGAAAGGCTATCAACAACTAATCTATAGCATAACATACGACTTCAACATTATTAAATTGAAGTTGAATGTCATTAAAAGACTACATGCGAAGACCAGAAAAATTCTTACCGAAATGAGGATGCACCACCCGAAATCAGATGTTGATAGGCTGTACGTACCAAGAGCTCTAGGAGGCCGAGGTCTAATGCAATTTGAACTCACTCTAAAAACTACAACAATCGGACTGAAAGTATACCTGGCAAAACCAATGAGCCTCTCCTACAAATAGTAAAACAGCAAATCCACTCCTTCAATAAAGAAGCTGCACTCAAATAAACAGCTTAATATATCTGAAATCCTACCAATAAAAGAAAACGCATATACCATCTACGCCAAATAGCTTGACAAAATGAAATATCAAACCAGGAGCATAAGGCGGTGCATGGCAAATACCTAAAAAGAACGAAAGTAGCAGATGTGGACCAGCAGAAAACACATCATTGACTGAGGAACACCGGGCTGAAAGCTGAGGCAGAAAGCCTAATTCTTGCAGCTCAGGATCAAAACCTCGCAACCAGATACTATCATTGTCACATAATCAAGGATGGAAGTAACCCGAAATGAAGTATATGCGCATATGATGAAATTGTCGACCATATTATCTCAGGATGTCCGGAACTAGCAAAAAATGAATATACCCAGAGATACAAGGGTCATTCAATAAATAAGGTGAATTTTTCGGTATAAGGACTTCTAATACAGATAGAAGCTTACTTTTTTTTTATTTTTCAACGTAGTGTCCCAGCACTGTCACACACTTTTCCCATCTGTGCACAAGCTTCCATATTCCCTCAGCGTAAAAATCTTTGGACTGATGTCTCAGCCAGTCACTCACAAAACTTTTGACTTCATCGTCACTTTTAAACTTCTTACCTCTCGTGAACGCTTGCAAGGGACCAAACAGGTGAAAGTCTGAAGGGGCAAGGTCTAGGCTGTAAGCGGATGAGGGAGCAGTTTCCAGCTCAGCTCGTTGATGGTCTGCACCGTTTGGGCTGCTGTGTGAGGCCTTGCGTTGTCATGATGCAAGATGAATCCTTCTGACTGATGACCGCTGCATTTGTTCTTTATGTCTTTCTTGACCTGCCTCAGCAGTTCACAGTAGTTCTTCTGTCAGACTGAATGAAGTCATTGACTGATTCGATCACCTCAGGAGACCTCACTTCTGTAGACCTCCCAGGCCTGTCTTTATCCTCAACACTGCTCCGTCCTTCTTTAAACAATTTAGCCCACTTGTAGACATTTTTTTGGCTGAAACATGTGGCACCATACACAGTTGACATTCTCCTATGAATTTCAACTGGTTTGCACTCTTCAGCAACCAAAAACTTGATAACTGACCACTGTTCAATCCTGGAGCATGCTTCTTGGTCGGACATCTTTCTTAATCGCCAAAACGCTCAAAGTTTTTTTTTAATCTGCAAAAGAAATTAAATCCATGTGAAAAAGAAGTAAAACAAAAAAAATAATAAAAATGTAAGCTTCTATCTGTATTAGAAGTTTTTATACCGAAAAATTCACCTTATTTATTGAATGACCCTCGTATAACAAGGTAGCGATATATGTGTACTGGAAGATATGCAAGAAGCACAAAATCGAAACCACTGAGAGAGGTATGTCCACCAACCAGGAACAGTTACCAAAATAACGATGTAACAATCCTCTGGAACATGCCAATTCACATTGACAAGGAAATAAAGCCAACAGACTTGATATTATCATAAAAGACAAGAAATTCAGGAAGAGTATGTTTATTGACATAGCAGTACCATCTGAGAGAAACAACTCCATGGAAATTACCGAGAAATTGTCCAAATACAAGTACATGGAGATCGAGATTAACAGGATGTAAGTTGATGAAGACTGAGATTGTACCAATAGTAATCGGAGCACTGGGCCTCATGAGAAAATGAATGAAATATTTTACTAACAATGTCCCATTCAATTAAAGTTGCCTAGAATATCGCCCTACTAGGAACATCCTATATACTAAGAAAATTGCTATCAATTAAATGCAAACTCTCCTGTAAGGACCATAGTTTGTACCCGGCTGTACATAATACAAAGCAAGATACATAATATCGACAGATGATAATAATAAATGCCTCGAAATAATAGTAAATACACAACAAGTTATCAGTGAAAAATGTCATGAAGTCTTTTCTGATCTTAGTTCTCTGGTTGGGTCCCGGAAGTAAATGTATATACGAAAGAAGCCCAAGGAAATAATAATAACTTCCATGTGCGTACCGGCAGCATAATTTTCCGACATTCTAGACTGACAAGAAAACACTGGATATGATATCAAACGTATGTACAAGAGCAGCCAATGAATTAACCCTGCTAGACATTGGGATAAGATCACCATGAAGACGCAGCAGGTGAAAATACACAGGTGCCAAGATATGGTAAAGAAAAATTGGATCCATTTACCACCAACCAGCAGCTCAGTTCGTTCCTTTATGGTTGGCGCACTCGGGGTTATTTCCAGTAATCATGCTGCCTCGCAGGACGTCTTGGAAACACTTGACATCATTACTAGTTGCAGGTGGCAGTACTATTTGGAATCACTCATTTACTAAGAAAAGAGTTGTATGAAATGTTCTCCTAACGAATAAACAACCATATAAGTCGTGGGACAAATTATCATATTTCTGAAATACGTTATATTTCATAATATCAGTTGGTGGTCCTGCAAAACGGAAAAAGTATGAAGTATGTGACGGTTTTCGGTGTCTTTTCAATGGCCACTGAATTAATGAATCAGCAATTAGCGAAACCAGATTCCCCCCCTTAAAAAATTTTCGCTGAATATTTTCGCTTCGGCGAAACCCTTTAGGCTGCGATTTTATTGATTTTGGAAGTCGATCTTATTCACATCTCCCTCCGCGTTACTAACAAATATTCAGGAAAAATTCCTTAATAGGGACAATAAATGTAGCCAATAAATCCCATATGCGCTGTGCTATTATCACAGGGGAAAAATAACTGATTTCCTTTTCACTATAAGACAGAAACAGTTAACCTGATACTAACGTTGCAACATAACTGACCCGACCCACTACAGAACAACGAAATTGATCCTCAGACCCTGTTTCGAGCCATATAGTTAACCACATATTAAATTGAGGCTATATCATATACGTTTACATTATTTATGTAATGTTTCAGCTGCAAAATAGCAGGTATTCTCAAGTTAAAACATTAATTTTAATAGTGCGCTTTGAAAAGATCCAATTTCGATTCAATTCCTAAAGTCCGTATTCTATTTGTTGGTTGTTGAACTATTTGATATATTTCATCATTCTCTTGTGTTATTCCATGTTATTATCGTAAATTTTATGAAGTTGTTACCTGATAAGAATAAACATCAAAAACGGCATCTACTCCAATTCAGTTATAGACAGACTGTCGCTCGATGTAGGGAAAAAGTTTTGATTAAATTATATACGTAATATTATTATAATATCTACTAAAATGGCGTCTGATTCTAATTAAGCGTTGAAAACAACGGTGAGACAATTTTCAAGAAAGAGTAAAGAAATTCTAACAAGATTAGTCGTGTAATCTCCTGGGGATGGTGTATCACTGTCTTTTGGAATACAAGTTATGCAACAATAAAAAAAAAACACAGATGTTTACGAAATTTTCTCTTAATTGTCATCTCGTTGAGCGTCTACCAAATAGAATTCGTTTTAAATTGAATAATCCTCATATGGAAAATGACTGCAAAAAAAAAGTCCTATTTTTGGCCATGATTACTATTTCGCCTGCTTTGGGAAAACTTATGTTTTTCCTCACAATTTTAAGTAACAAAAGAAGAAATTTAACAATAGGATTTTTAATGATACAAACCAAAATTTCAGCAGTAAATGTTTTTCATCATCTTTTCAATAGAAAGAAACTAGACATTTAATGAAAACATATTCTTCTTCTTTGTAGCATGTCCTTCCTGAACGTGGGTTATCATGGCTCTACACAAATGCTTCGCCTCTGTCGTCCTAATATCTGTCTTCTTACTAGCATTCCCTGTTCCTGTTCTACCATCCATTTACCCAAGCAATCTAGGTACGTTACTTGATAGTTCTTTCTGTTAGTTCTGCCAACCTTATGTCTTGTGAGATTCGAATTTTCCAAGCCCTCTTTCCTCAGAATATGGCCAGAAATTTTAACTGTCTACATATCTCCAGTTTTCTTAAAATTTACATATTTTGTCAAAAGTATTCCCAGCCTCCAAGATATTTGTTGTAGCATACCTACGAACGATAATGGGTATGTCCCCATTCACATAAATACAGTAGTAAATACTGTATGCTGGTCTGAAGATGGGTATTCGTTTGCAGCTGTGCTGGTCAAACTCTCTGCCTCCGGACAGAGTGGATCCCCAGACGAGGCTATGTCGAAGGGCGGGATCTCGTCTCGAGAAACGACTACCTGATCACGTTTTATACGGGATTTACGGGGAATTTTTGGCCGAGCCTACGGCCTCGGATACCCCACATTAAATTCGGACTTGTGCCACATGAGCACATGAGGAGGTTGATAGATATCCTGCAGTTGGAGATTCACTGTGGAATACTCTCGACTGACTTCTAGCAGTTGACTACTTCGACGCGCTGTTGGCGAATCTTATGTGTTGTTCTTATCATAAGTATTATCGTTCATTACCAACCTTCGTTTGATTATTCTATTCAGTAACCTTCCCTAGAAAAAGAAACATTATTATGGATAAGAACAGCAAAAGAGCAGGAAATAAAAAGATAGAAGATAACTAATAACATAGCAATATAAATTTCTGAAGACCAAATCTGACTGGGAAGCAAGAAATTGGAAAAATAATTCCATAAGTGAGACATGCGAGAGAAGAAACTGTTCGCATAGAACATGCGGTTACATCTAGCCATTTCAACTGTAAAATGATGAGACTTAGCCGCCAATCTAGTACTGCGCTTAAATTCACAAAGTACGTAAAATAAAGGAAACTTCATTAAAACAATTAACATGAAAGATTTATAGAAAAGGCACAGTGAAGCAACGTTATTTCAGTCGGAAAGTGAATGAAACCTAGATGCCAGGCGATGACTAATAACATTGCAGATGATTCTTTGAATTTTATCAAGAATTTATACATATTAAGCAGGAGCACCGTTCTGGATGTGGCAGCAATATTCAAAGAATGGATTAATTGTAGATTTATAAATATGTAAGATAGATTCTGTCAAGAAAAATTGTCTAGCACAAAACAGTGAGCCAACTTTCCTAGCAGTAGACTTAGCAAATGATTCAATGTAATCTTCTCACTTCCTTTCAGAGGAAAATGTTAGTCCTAGAGAAAGTGCAATGAGTCACTTCTCCTGGAGGTTAGCATCAGCCATGCCGATGGAATGCAAAAAGTTTTCTCTCGGACGATTAAAACAATGCAGATTCGTTTTGGAGGCGTTAAAATTAACAATCAGTTGCTTGCTCCAGTTAACAACAGCATGTACGTGATTTTTTAGATGAAACTATCAATTTGACTTTGTAGAACCAATCAGACTTACTCTTAAGACAGGAGAAAATAGTTCTGAAATCAGGACAGTTACCGAATAAGAATTCATAATATTAGGAATGACCTTGGTGAAAATAAGGAACAACCTATGTGCAAGTATAAAGTCCTGGAGGACATCTGCATTAATACAAAAAGATCTAAAAGATTCTACACTTTATGTATTGTAGCTTTGTCTATTCGGCTGTTACAAAATTATTATTTTTCTAAGATCTGTGTCCCTTCAGTATGTTGGCGGTTATGGCTTTCAACAATGCCGGGTCCTTTGTAGCTCTTAATAAATTTTATCGTTTTGTTATCTCTCCTATATTCTGTTCTGCCATCCATTTATTCAAGCTCGCTAAGTAAGTGATGTGTTGTTTTACTCAGTCCGTCTTGCCTTCAATCTGTCCCGCTGGTATCAAATTTTCCAAGTACCTTTTCCTTGAAAGCGCAACTCTCATTCTGTTGTTAAGCATAAGTGTCCTTTTTCTTCCTATTTTCTCTAAAACTTCGTCGTTGCCACGTTTTCGGTCTATGGTATACTCAGTATCCTTCTGTAGAGCTACATTTTTGTTGCCGTAAGTCCCTTCTTCATCTGTGAGGAGATTGTGCAGCATTCGCCACCATATAGGACGACTGATATTACGGAACTTTTCAGTACTCTTTTCTTTGTTTCTAATGAATTTTTCCTACCTGTGTGAAATAGTCATTCCACCTGCTCCTTGCATTTTCTTTCTTTATGATATATACGGTCTTTCTTTTTCTGCATGTACCCTGCATCTGTGTCCTTTAGTGTTTCGATCTTTGTACATGTTGCAATCAGTCATTACTTTTGTACCTGCTTGCACTTAACTATGGCCTGTTGTTTCGTATTATATCACCTGACGCCATGTTTTTTCTCGTATATAATTTCATTGGAGGGATTTCTTTTCGCTGTTGTTGCCAAGAATGTCTTCAATTTTGTATCTAAACTTTTCAAATCTTCGTAATGTTTAGAGCCGCAAATGGTAATCGTAACATTAGCCTTTTCCCTATGAGGAAACATTTGGCATTCATTGACCGAACAGCTTTTGAGTTACACTTTTATTTCTTCCCTAGCCATCGGACTGGGATCAAATTGTAGTATCTGTTCTCATTTCTAATGCTAATAGTAATATTGACCACCTCCACAAATGGAAATATTCATTGACCGAGCAAACAGTGCAACTCTCTGTTGAAATTTATAAAATCTTTCTAGTAAAACAATTTTTCAGAAAAATACTTTTCTCGTGTCCACTGTTATCGCTCTTTCAATGTCTTACTTCCTAAACTTTTCTTTGAATGAGTGTAGAACCTCAGCGTCTTGATTGTATGATTAATTTCTCTTCCAGTTACACTCATTGTCTCTTTTAGTTGATGTTTTTGTTGAATCTTTCTTTCTTTCTTTGTTTAACAGCATATGCGTCATTTAATGCTGAAATTTAATTTTCTTGGGACCATTAATAATTTTTTCATAAAAATATATTGCTGATAATTTATTTTTCTTTTACGAAAAATGTATTAATAATATTTTTTTTCCTTACAGAAATGTATTGCCGGTATTTTTTTTACTATGAAAATGTTTTAGCAGTATTTTTACTATAATTTTTATATTTTCACAGTGATTTGACCCTAGTTTGGTGTTTAACTATTTGCCACTAGCTAGAACCTTAACTGGTGCTACCATCTCGGTTCTGGGTGGACCTGGAAGCAACAGCAATTAAGAGGTGGTCTTATGCTCCTGAAAACCTCCCGATCAGAGACCTTGCTGGTAGATGTAGTTTATCGTCATACCCAGGACGGTTTGTTAAAAATCTTAAAGTGATATGGTCTCTATTATTTAGTAAATTACATTGAAATTTCGTAGCACCAAGGTTCGATGGTCTTCTTACACGCTTCCTTCAGTCTAAGCCATTCTTAATCATTGAACATAGAAAGTCGTCGTTGTTGTTGTTGTTGTTGAAAATCCTCTAGTGATGTGGTTTCTGTTATTTGGTAAAATTTCTGTTTGTAATTCTACAGCGCGAGTTCGTCGGATACGAAGCAGCACGATCCGACCAGCTTCATTCGGGTGAAGCCACCATTAACCATCGATCTGAGAAAGAAGTTGTAAACAGCTGACTGTTTACTTTTTTTTTTTTTTCTGAACAAGTTTGGCGTTCTGCGCCATATTCATATGAAAGCCTCGATCTGAAGAGGCTACTTCAGAGGTTTTAGTTTAAGGTTTAGGTTAATGGCTTTTGAAAAATTGTAGCGTTTTTCTCATCTTTGTAATTTAAGCATTTCTTTAACTGTCGCTATCATTTTTTATTTATAATAGACCACCCTGACCCTTGTTGTAATAACTGTTTACATTTAGTTTCATGAAGAGTTTGTGAAAGTAGAGATATTTTAAAAATACATTTATTTGCAGTTAATGAAGTTGTTTTCAACGTTAAGAAAATTGTCTGTTTGAAGAAAGTTGAACAACAAGAGTTTGGAATGTCAGAATTCGGAAAGTTGGGATTCAATACAATAACAGAAAATATTGTTGCAGAGCTGCATGAAATTCGGCCATTTAGAATAATCAAACGATTTTCATTGAAAGAATAAAATTCAGTAGAAAAGACAACGTAGTTTCAACAAATAAACATTAATTTAATATAACGACAAGAATACAAGCAATTGATCATAGATCGAAAGGTAATGTCTTTTTGTTTGGGCTAATAAAATTCTGAAATAAAATATAAATTCTCTTGTGTACGTATGTGAGAAACAATATGTGTGTTTGTATGAAAAAGTCAACACGTCTGAACGTGGTTGATAATAAAGAGGATACAAGAGATAGAATTTGTTTCTTACTGTAGACAGTGTTGCCGTAGTCTGAAGCAGTCTCTTTGAAGTTTGTCAGCGCTGTCGCTTTTAGCATAAGGTCGTGCAATTCACAAGTGAGAGTGGCGTGGACCTTGATGACAGCTGTACGAATCCTGTTTGGTGCCGGATTTCGCGTGTTTTATACACTTTCTCGTAAGAAAACCAGCTCCATCACCTACTTACTACACGATAATTAATTTACATCTTTTTTTCTCAACTGTCTATATATGAATTGTTTATATCTTTCTTTTCCCCACTCTCTATATATGACTTCTGGCAAAAATACAAGATTCAAAGTTCACGGAGTTTTATATAGATATAACTCAGAGGTGACCACAGTCAATGACTAGGCTGGAATTTGAACTCAGCTTCACGATTCCACCTTATGCGCCAATGCCGATCAATGGTTTCACTTTTTTTAGAGTGACAAACAGCATTTCTAAATCATTATTGATTATCAAATCTAGTTTGTATTTTTCATCCCGTAAGTCCGCAAGGGACTTTGATATTTTCGAACTAAATGTTTTTGGCTATTCTCTCTGCATGACCTACGTTTTCAATATTCCCTACGTGATCCATGTTTGCCAAACTTTTTTTTTCCATTATTTCCGGCTTCTTACTTTGGCGCTTAGGTCTCACATGACGATAATGATGTCTTCGACATTAACTAGTGTGTCTTAGAACGTGTCTGTTTCTTTTTCATTACTTTCAGACGTGGATTCACACGCCATAACGTTAGACTTATTGATTGGTTTAATTTTCAGCTCCACCAGAAGGACCTTGTCTGAAGCCGGCCATTACCGACAAAACACTCTTCATACGAACTCTAATATTAATTCGACGCCGCTTTCCTTCTTCACTCCAGATGATTCGGTTGCAAACTTCTTACTCTTCCTTTATCTAGGGGTCAAATTTCGTGGGGCACCCAATGAAAACGAATTCACTTTGCGAAACTTATTACTTATTATTAACTCCAAACCATTCCATTCCAAACTGTCTGATACGGTTTAATAAATAACGGGGCATTGATATGAATTATTTTTACTTGTTCCGTATTCAATCAATTGAACTTGCACAAACACTTATCCTGTATGATATGCTTAGTGGCTAAGACAGTAGTGACTTTGCTATTAGCTGTGGTAGTCAAATAAAATATAAAAAAGAATGTTATGTCTTCATCTTTCAAAAGTAACAGTCGATTTTAAGCATCAAATTTTCAATCCCTTTTGCAATGAGTATAGTCATGTGCTTGTAAAATATACGATACCCGTGCTGTAGAAATGTGTATTTACTTATCTTGTAATTGTTGTATCTCTTTGTTTAGTCGCATATGTTTTTAATTTTGGTAATATATTTGATTTGTTAAGTGTTGTGCTTCTTTCCGACAACCACTTCGGTGACAATGCTGGCCCAGTCTGGTAGGATCCACACCTCTTGAGAGCGGCTCCATCGGGGCTGATAGGACAGATAAAGATATTCCTGTTATAGAGATGGGAACAAAAGACTTATTGTCTGCTTTGCTTGGACAGAAACTTCTTATTCTTAGGCTATTTCTGAATCAATGCTTTTTTTTTATAATCTACATACATATGTATTAGAAGTCCTCTTCGAGAATATATGCATCTATGCACGCACATATACAAATATACATACACAAACACACACACACACACACACACATATATATATATATATATATATATTTATATATATATATATATATGTATATATTAAATAGCTTACACATATATGCGTAAGAATCAGTGTGTGTTTGTGTTTACAGCGAACCAAAGATATACGCATATAGACTCCCCCTCTCTCTGTTTCACACACATACATATAAACATCATATATATATATGTGTGCGTGTGTGTGTGTATGCATATATATATATATATATATATATATATATATATATATATATATATATATATATATATATATATATATATATGTGTGTGTGTGTGTATGTGTGTGTGTGTGTGTGTGTATAAAGAGAGAGAGAGAGGTATACATGGTATATATAGAGTATGTTGAAAAGTACTCGGTCTAACCGATTTCCCGAAATCTGTCCAATAACCAATCATCAGAATATATTTTGAAACCCCTTTCGGGTTGAAAACTCACTCATCTATACATATGTAGATATGAATAATAAGCTTCACAATAAAGCGTTGGTTGAATACCTAAAATAAGGACTGTGAAAATTTGTCATTTCTGATTCAGGAACATGCGTATATTTATAAATATTCAATAGCTTCAAGTGAATTTTTCTATTAGGTTGGTGCAAAAATAATGACGTAATAATGTCGTTTTTTGACGTTAAAAAATAGGTCAAAAAACGACATTATTACGTCATTATTTTTGCACCAACCTAATAGTTAGCCGACTCAAGTTTCTGCCATCAAAAAGTTCATAAGAATCAAATGTTTAATGAATTGGATGATTGTTTAGAGGTGAAACTCTCGTCGGCTAACCAGGTAAATCATTTGAACTTTTCTTGATTTGTTGAATAATTTACACCTAATTATCTATTGAGCACTTTTTCGCAGTAGTTCTGGCCTCAAAAAAACAGTTTATATTCTCTTAATTTTCAGGTATTTTTTAATTATATTATCATATATTATCATTATTATGTGTATACATATATATATATATATATATATATATATATATATATATATAATATATATATATATATATATATATATATATATATATATATATATATATATATATATATATATATATAATATATATATATATATATATATATATATATATGCCAAAATTTGTTTGTCATTGAAAGACCAGGCGGCACATTGAATAACGGATGTCTATTTTTGTGAGCAGGCACCACCTCCCAACCTAAATTAAACCAGACTTTGTAAGTAACATATATTTGTTACAGAAGTTGTCTAGGGAAATTAAAACCCAACCACCCCTAATCAAAATAGATTGAATTTTCCTTAAGCTTAACAACTCAAAATATTAAGATTGTCTGCGCTTATAAATTAAGTAAATTTCATAGAAAGTTATTCCTAGCATCGCTTGACAATGGAACGGAACTCTGGATTTTAACTTTAATTTTTATAATTAAATTTACAATTTTAGTTTCAGTTATGAAACATAGAAATTTCTGTGTCGTGATGGAATCATATTTTTAAAAAAGAAAATAATAATTATATATATATATATATATATATATATATATATATATACCAGAGTTGAATAAATAAACATACATGTATATATATGTGGAAGAATATGAGTGAATAAAGGTAGAATTAAACGATCTTCAATACGGCTTTAAATATTTTTTTTATTATTGAGTATTAATTTTATTTCAAATTGAAAGAAACCAATTCTTCTTGAAACAACACAAAAATATTATTCTTATCTTCTTTAAAACAGCTGAATCAATTGTGTTAGTATAGAATTGTGCATGTAGAAGGTCGCCAACACGGCAGGTGGAGCTGTGTTAATATTACTGTTGGCATTTGTAAACAAACTCAGTCAGTATGTTTTTTGTTGTGTGTGTGTCAACATAGCTAAGCCTTCTTTATAATATAGTATACTTAAATAAAAATGCGAAAATGGGAGTAATTAATTAAGGTTTGAAAATTTCAGCTTGTATAACAAATAAACGTCTCTGGCCAAAATTTAACTGAAAATTATCCTGAGAACTGAAGTAATCGCTTTTATAACGAAGTATCGGCTCCATATAAACCAAAAATTACATTCGTTAATACGGAGGGAAAATATTGCTGATACTTTTCTGAAGTGACCCTTCAAAACTTAGTAGCAGACAACAAATATAAATTGTCAGAAAATTCAAAGAGTATCGCGCGTTTTATATGACGTCGTTAATTAGTTAATATATGCAAATATACAAATTCAAATCAGATCCTACAAAATGTAAAGAATTGTTATTTTATTATCGATATCATCTAAATTGCACTTTTTTACAATTCTTCTTATATTGAGCACTTAAACCCATAAATATAGCATACCTTAAAACTATATTTTATCACACACTCACACACATACATAAGTGTATATATATATATATATATATATATATATATATATATATATATATATATATATATATATATATATATTATTATTATTATTATTATTATTATTAAATATAAGAGACAATGAATGTCTGTTATGGCTGATCATAAGCTGTTCTAATGTTCGAATGTTTCCTTTAATTTCTAGTGAAAATAAAGACAAAAATTGTCCAACATTTGGATATTTTTTTATTAAGTTGGTCCTAAGCTTTCGGCTCACATGAGCCATCTTCAGGGTGGTTATATAGACATGAAACAAAGATATCCACCATCAAAGATGTTTTGTTATTTTGACATAGAAGATTGCTATGCGACGATAACGATGGCGGAATAGCAGACACAGATCATGCCACGCGCTAAACCAAAGGATTACAACAGAACTAATGTGTTGTGACTAGTTTGAAACCCACACTCAACAAAATTACATTTCAAACTTTCCAAGAAATTAAAGCAAACATTAAAACGGTTCATGGTCAGACATAATAAACATTTATTTGTTATATTTAATAATATATGTTTAAATAAGGATCTGCTGCCTCAATACACTTAATGTATACATATATATATATATATATATATATATATATATATATATATATATATATATATATCGCATGTAGAATGATGGCGTTAATAAAATAGTGCGCGACATAATATAACAGATCTATTAAGTATATATATATATATATATATATATATATATATATATATATATATATATATATATTCGGCGAGGTCTGTTAAAGCTGCTTGTTTTAACATAATCCAGTAATGTTATTGGGACAAAATATGAATTTCTTACATCGAAAAGAAAATGGGACATGATTCTTTTCTTTCATCTAATAGAGGCCGTAGCAAAATATTCTTGATGCGTCCAGTTGTCTTTGAGACAAAACATCAATTTCTCACATGGTAAAGGAAATCTATCGAAAAGCTTCGGCTCAAAAACCGACATATGGCATCGATTCAACACTAAAATGTCACTTATCTTATGTTCTTTTTTACACGAAATTTTTAAACATATCCGCTATTTTTAATATGACCATATAGAAATATTGTTTTTGGCGAAGTTTCCACGTTTATTTTGTTGCTTCATTCAGAATCCTTCAATGAATTCGGCGATACGTCTGATCATCGAATCCAGACTAATGAATTGCACAAGAAAGTATTAACTCGTTCAACATATGAGAGACATTTAAGAAATCATCAGACATTTTTAGGATGGCCAATTATAACTTTCCTAAATTATTGTACTTTTTGTATATACTTACCATATATCTAATAAGTTGACAACTTTTTTTTTTATTCCAGATTGAAGAAGGGATTTGTAAATGCAATGCCCTTTGAAGGCACCCTACTAAACATTGCTTGTCACTGCAAGTTTACAGAATGCAATCAGGACTTGAAGACAATTTGGAAGCTCGCTATACAATAAAGTTTTGTGTTAAACTGAGCAAAAATCTTAAAGAAACGTATTAAATGCTCCACATCCAGACTGCTTATGGATTAACTTATATGAACCGAGTATCAGATTTCTGCTGGCACAAAAGGTTCAAGGACGGGGAAGAGTATGTGAGAGACGATGAGTCGATGTGAGAGGGAGACAATATGGACGTGGACGTCAGAACAACAGAGATGTTTGTGAGAATTCACAACCATATAGTTTGGTGTTGGTGTGGCACCTGTACACAGAATTGTTCATGAAGATCTGAATTTGTGCAAAATTTCTTCCAGGATGCTCAGTGACAAAGAAAAGAAAAGGCCCATTGGTGACAGTTGGTTGAGGGTTGATGGGCATCAAAAGTGTTCCTTGCCCTACCTACAGTCCAGACCTTGAACCCTGAAACTTTGGATTGTCTTTGAAGAAGAATCTCAGAAACAGTCGTTTTGAAGGCATTGAGAAAATGAAAAAGGCTGGGACAAGTTTCCTGGACACCTTCACTTTGATTGACGGCCAATTGACCTAAATGAAGTGGCTAGAGATCCACAACAACTGCATTGAAATCAGAGGATCCTACTTTGAAGGAATTTAGAGTTTTGTACTTCTTTAAAATTAATAAATGTCTCTCCAGAAAAATGTTTCAAAACTTCTGAAAAGCAACTCGTATATTTGGTGATTTTGTTTAGAACTTTTTTTCTGATTTTATAAAACACCAGTAGAAACAGGAAGCAGGAAGAAGCATCGAGAAAGTTTATTACCAATAACGTCGTTTTTCAAGTTAAAATTGTGATCACGACCATATAATAGTCAGAAGATCTTTTCAGCCGTGAAACGGTGTCACTACACAATGTTTGTTTTATGTCCACACAGTCTCAGTCTCTCTCTCTTTCTCTCTCTCTCTCTCTCTCTCTCTCTCTCTTCACTCCCGCTGACTCACTTTCTCGCACTCTTTTAATTGCTGTAATCAATGAATAATCCTAATCCCAACATTAAATCTTTTAATTAATCTCTCAGCTAATATGCAATGTAAGATTGCATTGTCTTAGTTTTTTTGTTTTGTTTTGTTTTTTTTGTTTTTTTTTTGTTTTTTTTTTTACAGGAAGCGACATGAAGCGATGCAAAGATAGGCTTTTATTGCCAGTAACAAAGATTACTGATTGGAATAACAAAAAAAAAGGAGCTTTTTTTCAGCATTTTTTTTTATCCCAGTGGATGTGCAGATGGTGCAATTAGTAGCGGCTCGATCCGTTGCATTCACTTTCGCGCAAATAAGTTTAGGAAAGGCATGAATCCATATATTCTACCCCAGCCCGGATTGTCGAAGAACATGAAATGTAGAAACAGCAAAAAGAATTTGAAAATATTTTGTAAATTACATCATGCTTCTGTAGATGCGCAAAGCGGTCATTGGCGCGTAAAATTCAGTCGGCAAGCCGAGTTTCAAATTCAATGACGTTTATATTCGTGCTAATGCCCTTAGGAAAGGAGTGGTACCTTTTTATCGCGTACCCCTTCCTAGCTATGTGATAAATAGCAGGGTAGAGTTAACGCCTTGTCTTCTGTGGCAACATTCCAGAAGAACCACTCTGAATTCAGAACCCAAAAAAGCAACGGGGACTTTTTCACTATCTTTCCCAAGAATCCATAGCAAATAATAATAAAGCAATGGCATCTCTAGACAGCTATAATTGCCTAAGTCTTGAAGGGACTTGTCATTTAAAAGCGCTTCAGTGTAAACCTATAAAAGTATTTTTTAATATCATTTCTTTTGCTTCTACGACTACCGCAGAGCTTAATTTCAATGCATATATTTATTACAATGACCACAGTTGATTGTAAATTCCAAGAATGCATATAGTTTCGAATTTTGAATTGTCCCTCTCCCAGAGTTTTTTTAATCTTTACACCACAAGCAAGGCAAAGCTACTGAGTTGCAAGCTGTTACTGACTGTTAGAGAATATGAGAGGAACAAATAACACTATTAAACAGAGAGAATATTAACAGAACAGGAATTAAGTAGGCAATGATACGGATTGATTTAAATTTTTGAAGATCAAATAGAATGGTTGCCAACAATGGGTCTTTTTATGTGCCATGTCCTTTCAGGACGTAGGCGATCATTACTCTCCATCTCCCTCTATCCCTTGCAGCTCTCAACAAGTTCCTTCCCTCTGCTATCTCCCCCAGACCACGTTCTATCATCCACCTGTTCAAGCCAGCCAGGAATATCACGCGTTGTTTTCCCTTGTCTCTTTTTTTCCTCTATTCGACCTGTGAGTATCAGATTCTCAAGGCCCTCTTTCCTCATTATGTGTCCCAGAAACTTCAGTTCCCTCTTCCTGATGTTAAACATGAGCCTCCACTTTGTCTGCACCCTCTTCAAGACCTCATCATTGCTCACACGTTCGGTCCACGAAGTCTTGAGCATCCTTCTGTAGAACCACATCTCCGTTGCCTCGAGTTTCTTCTTCATCTTTGAGGAAATTGTCCAGCATTCGCTGCCAAAAAGAAGGACAGATGTCACGTAAGGGCTCCGTATTCTTTTCATTGTGACCAAAGAAATCCTTATGTCTCACAATACTCTGTCCAGCTTTTGGAATACGTCCTTGGCCATCCCAATACGTCTACGGATCACGATGTCGCACTTACCGTCCTCTGTCAAAACGCTTCCCAGATATTTAAACTAGCGCGAACCCAACAATGGATAGAGAACCCAATTTAATCCATAGCTGGGTCAGAAGATACAGATTTATAACTTTCCTAGTGGTAGTTGTGAAGGTAAGGAACATGACCGGAATTCGAAATCGTCACGCCCATTTTTCGTCTGTAGCCGCTTTGGATTACACCACTTGCACAATTCAGATCTGGCCGAGTTTTTTTTTCTGGGTTCAAATATTAAAGGAAACGTTCTTCTTTTAAAGAAATAGCTAAGTAATATTCTTCACGTTGAATATCCTTCGCTTAAACAAGAGAAAACCTCTAAAATAAATAGATTCCTTCTGATCGATCTACATTCTGGTTATCTATGCACTGTCCACCCGATTCTACCCTCGAGAGAATAATTTTCCTGACTCGGAGCAATCGAGACAAAAACTCATGGATTCAGTAACACGTCTTCGCTTCCTTATCCCTCCTAACAATATATCTCGGTCCCAAACTTAACGAAACTCGCCAATCAATATTCATCGAGATCTACTGCTTCAGTGGCGGGATAGAAAAACATTATTTTCCTTTCGTGACTCTCAGCCTCGTTCTGAGTCGCCTTTCTGAAAATTGTCATATCTGATAACGTCCGTAAAAAAAACAGAGCTTGTTGACATGCATGCAATGATGCTAGAAATACAACTGATCCTCTGATGACACCCAAAATGATATGCAACAAAAATAAAAGTAAAAAAAAAAATATATATATACGCAAGTTTTTAACTCCCGATTCAGATTTCACTATTGAAAATTCATGTTTGGAATCAGTTGCCAATGTTTGTCCACGTTTCCTAAACAAATGGTAAAAGTCGAACCAAAGAACTTGTAGGATTAGGATGACGGTTATGGTTTAAGGTTAGGTAGTTAATCATAACTTTTATCATGAACAGAAACTTATATTTACTTGTAAGTCGTTATAGCTATTTATTAAGCGTAACTTAGATGTGGGATAAGGCCGAAAGCATGGAGCATCCAGTGAGGAACTCACTATTCATCCATGATTGATCTAGCGAGACAAGATTGCTAGACATTACACCAGGACGAACATGTGGCATTAGGGCGAGTGTTTTTTGCACACAGTAAGAACCGAACTCACTATTCAGTCGCGATTGATCTAGGGAGACAAGCTTGTTAACCATTACAAAACGACGAAGAACTACCAGAAGAATAAAATGATTTAGTAAGCGTAGCTTACATGTGGCATAAGGCCGAATGTCTGGAGCACCCAGTGAGGACCGAAATCCCTATTCAGTCGCGACTGATCTAGGGAGACAAGCTTGCTAACAATTACATCACGACGAAAAGCCCCCATAACAATAAAATGATTTACTAAGCGTAGATTAAATGTGGCACAAGGCCGAATATATGGAGCACCAATTGAGGGTTCAGTCGTGATTGATCTAGCGAGACAAGATTGTAACAGGATGAAGATCCCCCAGAAGAATAAAATAATTTACTAAGCGTAGCTTAGATGTGGCATTAGGCCGAATGTCTGGAGCACCCAGTGAGCACCTAAATCACTATTCAGTTGCGATTGATCTAGGGAGGCAAGTTTGTTAACCATTACATCACGAAGAAGAGCTCTTAAAAGAATAAAATGTTTTACTAAGCGTAGCTTAGATGTTGCATTAGGCCGAATATCTGGAGCACCCAGTGAAGACCCAAATCACTATTCAGTCGCGATTGATCTATGGAGACAAGTTTGTTAACCATTACATCACGAAGAAGAGCTCCTAGAAGAATTTAATGTTTTACTAAGCGTAGCTTAGATGTGGCATAAGGCCGAATGAATTGAGCACCCGGTGAGGACAGAAATTACTATTCAGTCGCGATTGATCTAGGGATTCAAGTTTATTAACCATTACATCACGGCAAAAAGCCCCCATAACAATAAAATTATTTACTAAGTGTATTAGGTTGGTGCAAAAATAATGTCGTTTTCTGACATAAAGTTAAACGTCAAAAAACGACATTATTTTTACACCAACCTAATAGATTAAATGTGGCACAAGGCCGAAAATATGGAGCACCGAGTTTGGGTTCAGTCGTGACTGATCTAGTGAGATTAGTGCCCCATGTAAGTCCTTTTAACTTACATGTCTTTTGCTTATTTCAAACTGAGGGGTTAATCCGTGCTTTATCTGTAGCTTGAGCTTAACTTTTCTTTTTACAAAATCGAATATGAAGAAAAATATACGGAAAAAACAGACAAAAATCCTAATATGCAATTATGCTGTTTTAATGTTAATATAATGTCAACGTTGGATGTTTCGGTCTAGTAGACCATCTTCAGGACATATTCATAAAACATAATTAACATTAGACTATATTCAATTCAACATGAAAAGACGATGGACATAAGAGTAAGACTAATCAAAACAGATAACTGAATTTTTTTCAAGATCAGCGTTCCGTTTAAATATGATCACGTCGGCGTCACGTGGGCGATGTTGTGAAAACGTATTCCTAAAATAGAGTATTTTGAATGAAAAATGTAAATCGAATATATAAGCCTCAAATTTATGTCTGAATTTCTGGATGCGGACTATTGACCTCATCTTTGTTGTTACGACAACGTATCGACCGCTACGCTCTTCAGCCTTCATCAAGTTTATGTCGATCCAAGTAACCTCGAGGGAATTTCGAACGAAACCAATTATTTAATTTACGAGGTAGATTGATCTGGTTTTATTGCTTATGTCTAGAGATGTCTCAGACGAAACGTAAATAATGTAAATAATAAATCTGAAAGATTCTGTGTCGGCTTGAAACTTAGTAGACATCCGTTTATCTTGCGCGATAAAGGTAGCGCCCTCTTTGGTCAAGAGTCAGTGGTGAGAATGGAGTGACCCCGCCAGTGGGGAAGACCTGGGCGATGGTATATGGAGACCGTGTTCTGCCCGGCCTAAATGACACCGCTCACAGCCGTACCGAAAAGATTGGGCTTGATTACAGGAGTTACGGGAAAATTTTTCAGTGTTGACATTCAACCGCCATCGGAGCTCAATTTCAGGTTTTCTCTCTGGATTTACTTCCAGAGCTTTTTCCTTGTTTGGATATGGCCGTAAGGCAGCGGAGGTTTAAAATCAGGATTTTTCTTTCCCATAGATCAAACAGTTTTTTTTTTTTTTTTTTCCTCTAGCCCGCATTTTCGGAATTAAAATTTGCTCGCGCCTCAACAAATTTTATGTGATCAAAAGTACATTTAAAAATATGAAAAAAAAAACAAAACAAAAAAAAACAGTGAGAGAGGTTTAAAGGGAGATAACCGCGGATTCGAAGTCAGAACATTATCATTGATAACTCTCTCCCCCAATTTGTGGACCCACGTTACTATATTATTAAAACTTGATATAATGCAAAAATATCCCAATAAATATCCCGCCAATAAAGGAATTCATAAATGTAATTAAAATTAATCCATAATAATATTTTAAATTTTGAAATCATATTTATTTGTTGGATATGAATTTTTAAAAACTGTTTCTAAATCCTTGATTGCATTTCAATCATTCCGCCTCACCTGCTATCCTCTTTCGTCCTGGGTAAGACGTTAAACTATATCCGCGTCTTGTGTAAAACAATAAACTACAACCAGTAGCAAGGCACCCTAATCAGGAGGTTTTGAGGAGCGTGGAACCACCTTTAAATTGTTGGTGTTCCCAGGTTCACCCTGTACCAGGGTGGTAGTACCTGTTAGGGTCCCAGCTATGGGCAAATAGTTAACTATTACCTACAATACCTTTTTGAAAAAAAATTATTGCCAGCAATACAATTTTGAAGGAATAATATTACCAGATTTTTGACAAAACAAAATATTACCAGCAATAAAAAATATTATCGGCATTAAATAACCCATTGAGGTTGATATGCCGTAAGACAAAAATAAACCAAACCAATCTAAACTAAAAAATACATATTCTATTCATATGAATCTATCCTAAAAATCTTGTGGGCATTAAATAACCCATTGAGGTTGATATGTCGCAAAACAAAATAAGCCAAACCAACCTAAACCAAAAAATACCTATTCTATTCATATGAATCTATCCTAAAAATGCTATCGGCATTAAATAACCCATTGAGGTTGATATGCCGTAAAACAAAATAAACCAAACAAAACCAAATGCTATCCTCTTCCGCCGCATCTATGAGGCTTGCCACACCGTTTGGGATCCACTGAATTGATAGACTATGCCCCTGGGAGTCGAGCACTATCTACCCGAAACTTGAAACTTAAAGAATGAATTGAAGATAGATGTTCCGTATTCTCTTATAGAATTGCGTCCGTGAGTATGGAAATAATGAGATTTTTACAAAACAAAAATTCAATCTGATACTTTAAAATTATTAAATATTGTTCTAAAACAAAATAATTGAAAACATGAAAAATAATGTGAAGCAAATAAAAGAATCTTTTACGGTTTCTTAGTTGGCTCGAAGCCTACAAAATCATGCTTGGTTTATTTACCTCTTGGAATGAATCGAATATTATGATCAAATAGAATGGGATACATTGCGTCACTGATAACACATTTCTAAAATGATTTAATTACGATCATTTTTCGTTTTTCCATCTTAATTCTTCTCACGCATAAACGCAGGAGCGGGCTTCATTCTTTTCTTATATCTAATAGGGGCCATAGCAAAATATTCCTGATGCGTCCAGTTGCCTTTGAGACAAAATATGAATTTCTCAGATCGAAAAGAAAATCTAACGAAAAAACCTGGGTTCAAAACCCGACATCTGGCGTCTGTTGGATCAACACTAAAGTATCACTTATCTTGCTATGCTATTTTTGTTACCCCAAATTTGTAAACATGTCCACCATTTTTAATAACATAGCAGTCTAAAAGGTAGAAAGGTTCAAAATCATAAGCATATAAGAATTTTGTTTTTGGCGATGTTTTTAATAGTTAATTCCAGTTGTTGTAACTTTCACTTTCACTTTTCTGCTTCCTCTAGAATCCTTCAACCCTATCTGAATGGACGTCCATGCAATGCTTTCGGTGATGCATCTGAACATCGAATTCAGACCAATGAGTTACACAAGAAAGTATTAACTTGTTCAACATATGAGAGCTATTCAAGAAGTCTTCAGACATTTTGGAGGGGAGGCAATTATAACATTCCTAAATTATTGTACTTTTAGTATATACTTACTATATATCTAATAAGTTGACTTACCAACTTTTTTATTCCAGATTGAAGAAGACGTTTGTAAATGCTCTTTGAAGACACCCTACTAAACACTGCTTGCCACTGCGAACAAGTTTACAGAATGCAGTCAGGACGTGAAGACAATTTGGAAGCTCGCTATGCAATGAAGTTTTGTGTTAAACTGGACAAAAATGCTATGAAATGCTCCAGGCTGCTCATGGATTAATTTATATGAACCGAGTATCTGATTTCTGTTGGCACAAAATGTTCAAGGGCGGGGAAGAGGATGTGAGAGATGATGAGCCGTATGTGAGAGGGAGACAATATGGACGTAGACGTCCATATTGTCTCCCTCTCACAGATGTTTGAGAAAATTCGCAATGTATCTCTAAAGACAATAATCATACAATTCCTGAGAAAAAATATTAATTAGAGAGAAAAATAAAATAACAGAAATTAGTTGGACAAAAGATATTACAGTGTAACCCGGATATAAGAGAGTTGTCGGGACCGGAGTAGAAGTATCTTATATCCGGGTTTCTCTTATATCCGGGTTTGGTTTATTTTATATACATTAACACAGGCTCTAATTTAGGACCATAGAAAATCTCTCTTATATCCGGGTTTCCCTTATATCCGGGTCTCTTATATCCGGGTTACACTGTACATTAAAATTTTTGAGGATCAACCTTAACTGGAAAGTAAGATATCGCAAAAGAGTTCCACAAGCGATATGTGTGAGTAAAGAAAATATTAGCATATTAACTTGTGGTTACATTGAGCCATTTCAGCTGTAAAATGATGTGACCATTCCGCCAATATAGTTCTGTGCTTAAAATCAAAAGTCTAGGAATCATAAAGTAATATTTGTTTATGTTGAGTACAACAAATGTGCCACAACGCCAAAAAGTGTTAAGTGGGAAGGTTGATCTTCATCTGTCTTCTAATTAGACTTAGCTAGCCACAATCACTGACCCAAATATACCCTAGTATTCCTTATACCAAAACAGTACATTCGTGTCACAGCTACCAAAATGCCTCAAAGTCTCTATAAAGTCCTATCTTATCTTCAGATATACAATGGGGGGTGAGGAATAATTTTTTCTTAAAAATTAAAAATGAAACTCCAATGAATATTTACATAAGAAATGTCATCAGAACAATTACCATGAAAGTATTTAAAGAGGAAGCTCCCTTACAATGGAGTGAAAGTAACTGAACCTGAGATGCCAGGTCAAGACCAATGCATTGCAGAGTCCTCTTTGAATTTTATCAAGCATCTCCAAATATGTAACAGAAGCAACAGGCCGGATGTGGTAGCAATATTAAAAGCAAGGATGAATGGTAGAGATGTAATATCGATTCTGTTGCGAAAAACTGTTCGGTACGACAAGGTGAGACAACTTTCCTTGCAGCCGAGCTAGCATTTAAACCAATATAATCTTTCCACTTCATATCATGGAGTTTTGGGGTACAAATATTGTGCGTCATATACATAAATATGGGACATTTCTGTATTAAGTTTCAATTGGTGAGTGAATTTATGTTGGTAGTTTGACAAATCTTGCTTCAAATATCACTTATTTTGAATGTGTTTTGTTTCCTTTTGGAATTGAAATTTTAGAATTAGAGACTGCTTCCTGGTACCGTCTAAATTATTGAAAACTTGTTCAATTAACAGGAAAATATGGAGAAAAATGCAAAACTTTTATTTTGTAGATGTGTTTGTATACAAGAAGCATATCAAATATAAAGATTTCAACTCTGAATTGAAAAAAAATAAAATTTTACTAAATTTGACTTTTAAATTTAATTGTGTTACTTTGCACTTGGAAAATACACAACTGCTTCGAATCTACAAATTGAACTGATTCCAAGATGGCGTCTATGATGCCGTCACTGGCCGCGGGCCCAAATGAACATCCTTTTCCGGCGGAAGTGAAAGGTCAGAAGCCGGGGACTGTTGTGTCTCGAGCGCAGATGATTAGGCCCAGCGGGAAAGACAGGGGCGAGGGAAAAATGTTCGTCAGCTCATCGGAACTTGGCCAGGGTTCGTCCAAAGTGTATTCTCGGTACCAACCCCACCCCATCTACACTTGCCTGAAGCCCATATTTACAGAAAGAAGTTAGAATAAGTTTTCAGTCGCTCAAGACGATTGTTTTATTTAAAGATTGTCTTGCATAAAAGATTCCATTTTTATAAAATGAATTTCTAATTACTCTCTACATCTTCCCTTCTTCACTTTTCTTTCCTCTTGACTGGCATCGGAATAGTTATGGCAATCGACACAATAAAACCAGTTTCGACACAGTTTTAACAGATATTTACAAAACCTATTTTATTCAGCTCCAAGATCCCAAATGAGTGACACTAAGTGAGAATCCAACTCATTTTGCATTAGTAACAAAAATGATACTTATACTTAGAAACTAAACTTCACAGTTGAAAAAACTGGGGCATATAACAAGGAAAGAAGGCTTGAGGAATTTGATACCCATAGGAAATATTAAAGGGAAGAGCGACTGAGGGAAACCAAACCTGTTTCTCTAAATGAATGACAGAACGGGGAATGGGAGGGACAGTCAAAAGATAGACATTGCTAAGAACTGCAAAATATAGAATGTTATGGAGAACCACGATCGCCCACGCCCTGAAATGATATGATGCATAAAAGACGAATACTTATAAATATTAACTTATTAACCATTGCACCAGGATAAAATTCCCAAATAGGTATTTGTTAATATTAGTTTTGATTGGTACAAGGCCACAGGTATGGAACACACAGTGAAGATTAAACATTTTTTCAGGGCTTATTCACTAAGCCTGACTTTGTCCAGTTGGAAGCCACTGATGTGCGTAGACAGATCAAACTAACGACAGAGATAATTGCTTTACGAGATTAACTTGTTAACAAATGCTCCACAATTTAGGCCTTCTGCTAAACAATAAGTTCCTTTGTGTATAGGGTATTTTATATTAAAGTGTGTGCAAAAAAATAAAATAAAATACATACAGTACAGTCTCAGTTCTCGAACCTCTCACATGTCGAACAAATCGGTTTTCGAACAGAATATTCGAGATGAAAATGCCTTGGTTATCAAACAAAATTTCGGTTCTCGAAGAACACTGCCGAACCAAGTTAACCCGAACAGAACCATTTCTTAGTCGACCGCCGTGATGTATACGTTCGTCTGCTTTTCTTTACCAATTTTATTGTAATGTGCCATTTTTCCCCTTCATTAGTCCTCAGTCGTGGCTCCAAAGAAAGCTAGCAGGTAAAGGAAAAAAAATTAAGAGAAAAACAATTCTTTATTGTATTGTCTCTATGATGATGATATTGTCTTTTCAGATGGCAAAATCAACGATCTATACTATTCTTATAAATAAAGAGACGATCATGTCTTTCCTTCTCTTTTCCAGACAATAACATCTCTTCCTCAGCCTCTTGCACTTACGCCATCAACTCTTCTACTTACAGGTACAGTAAAATTGAAGTGTTTATCTATATTTTATCTGTTTAGCATTGAGTTTATGTATTTACTAGCAGGAGAGCCCGGCGTTGCCCGGGGATGTAACAGTAAGAGATAGATCAAGTATCGACCATCATAAAGACTGAAAAATAAAATTGACAAAGATTATTGTTTAAGGTTGACGGACACGCATGTCTTAATCAGTTTATATTTTGTTTTGTTTATTTATTTATTTTTTTTACGAATTGGTACAAACTCAAACAAAAACATTATTTTCAATCGTTATGAGTCTACCGATTGAATAGAATTTCATTATAAACAATTGTCTTGTAAATGGAATTTTTAAAGCATTCTGAATGTAAAAATAAAGAAAAAAGTGTGCAAGACAATAAGAAACACTACCTGCCAAAAAAAGTGAAGTTTTTTTTTTCAAATCGGTTGAAAAATGTAGGAAATCCGATCCCATATATAAACGAACACACACACACACACAAACAACCTGGGTTTTATAATAAGTATAACTCGATATACTCGCGGTGCCTCTTAATCGTGTTTTGAAATTGATTTCATGCAAAAACAATTGTGTTTTTCCAATTTGGGGCGCTGTCACAACCACCGCAAGGTAATTTTACGTAGTCCTGTGAAGTTTCGTTGAAATCGGCTGAAAAATGTAGGAATTCCGATCCAATATATAAACGTACAGACACACAAACTAGGTTTTATAATAAGTTTGATTTCTTAGATTTAATGATTTTCATCAGTTTTGAGTATAAACTTCTACACAAGGTACTGTTGTTAAAGTTTAGATAAACAATTATCTTGGGATCAGCAACGGATTAATCTATTTTACATTGATTCCTAATGGAAAAATAGTTTCGGTTTACGAACATTTCGGGTTACAAACGGGCTTCAGTAAGGAATTAAATTTGTGAACCGAGGTTGCATTGTATAAAAATTCCACCTTGACCGTTTAAATAACGCCACCTTAGGTGATGTGAAATTGGTTCCGGCAACCGCGATAAAACCGACATTAACAAAAAGCCTATTCCTGTTTTGTATGTTTACGACATGTACAACAAAGACAAGCCTTGAAAACGTATGTGGCGACATTCGTGGGTACACAGGGAAAATAAACTGAAATAAAAATGCACTCGAACGGCTAAATATTTCGGAATTTTAAAAAGTTAATAAAAATTGGATAGACAGAACTTGTCGATGTTTTTCAACCAGACAAGTTTGAAAGATTGTTTGCAGTACATCTTATCTATATCTATCTATCTATATATATATATTTAGTTGGATTGATCCAACTAAATATGTTACGTCTATTTCTGCTATTGACTGATTTCCAATAAGTACCGCACATATACAATATATAAATAATATATATAATAAATTTCATCTATAATAAATTGCATATATATATATATATATATATATATATATACACTTTTCATATATATACACACTTTTCATATATATATACACTTTTCATATATATATATATATATATATTTTTTCATATATATATATATACTTTTCATATATATATATATATACTTTTCATATATATATATATATACTTTTCATATATATATATATATATATACTTTTCATATATATATATACACACACTCTTCATATATATATATACACTTTTCATATATATATATATATATATATACACACTTTTCATATATATATATATATATATATATATATATATATATATATATATATATATACACATTATATATATATATATATATATATATATATACACTTTTCATACATATATATATATATATATATATATATATATATATATATATATATATATATATATACGCTCCTGAAAAATTTATTTTGGTTGAACTCGCTGGGGAGGAAGTGGGGGTTTGTAAACAGTGACTATTACGACTAATATGGCATAGCGAATTGAGACTTCTCAGTCACTGTGTGTTTATCTAAAAATAAATACGCTTCAATTTCATATTCATTCCTCTTCGTACTCCGACGGCTTAGTGGTAGCATCTCCGACTAACGCCAATTCAGCCGCATTTAGATCCTACCTAAAGGCAAAACGGACGTCTAGCCACACTGATGAGCTGTGATACAGCGAAACTGTCTGTCTGTGGATGACTATATAGAGAGAGAAAGAGAGAGATGATCCATGATTAAGTACGCTAATTTTTATAGTTTATAACTCTTTTTAGCATTTTTTTATTCAATTATTAGTTTATAACACTAAATTGGATATTGTATTTCATATTATATACATTTAAACTATTTCATAGACTGAACATGATCTATACAATGATAAAAATAATACTTCTACATTCAGATTTTGCTGTGTACAGATTTTTAGCAATGCTTTCACGTAAAAATAGTTACAAAACTATTTCCAAGACGGAAGCTGAGCAAAAACACTGTTACTAAATTCGGGTAGGGTCATAAGAAAAACCGAAATGTCGGCCGTGTATAGAATGATCAAGTCGGCCATATAATTTTATGTCGAAGTTTGGCAGATAAGAACCTAACTAAATCTGCTTGTATTATCAACGATGTGTCTGCCGTAATGTTTCTTCTCTACAAATTAAAAGTATCCCGCAAAGGACGATGGTTGCATTAAAATCGCCAATAAAATCCAGAACGTAAAACTTGAATTTTCTACAGGAAAATAAGAATGACATTTCAACGTTTTCGGTAATTTTACTAACGTTAGATGAAACATCAATCAATCTAGTCGGGTCTGATGGCGCCAACGTGTTTATCATTTTCAGAACAAGTCATAGAAGGAAAAAAGTTTAGGTATCGCCCAAGAGTTAAACACAGAATCATTTCTCAGCCGTTTAACGAGAGCCCTCTGCTCCCTACCCCGCTCCGAACATTTAAGACCTTGTATCGCATTTCTGGCTATTTTAATGCAATGAATATTAAAAGTTCTGCACAGAAATGAAAAGCTCAAGGTTGGGAGTTCTTGTGAGCTCCACTGACATTGTTGAGTTGCATTTAATCGACGGAGTCGTGTATATTGAAGCTTATTGCAATATATTGAAAGGAGATATGTTTCCTTCAATCAAACCCTTAGAAAGAAGAACTGTATTTCAGCATACCATTGACCCAAAATACTTCAAAAATCTGGTCTAATCATTCACCAAATTTAGATGCCATTGAGCACTCGAGGAATGTACTGAAAAGGGAGCAAGTTCAACAACCAACTTCTTATATTTCAAGGAATATCGAATTAGCAATACATTCTAATAGCTGTACAAATCTGGTGAAATCAATGTCGTCAAGACTACAAGCATTAATAGAAAATAAAGATGGCCACATCAATTAAATATTTTAAATATTTTTTTTCATAATTTTAGTAGCAGAAATAATAACTGCTAATATTCGTTTTGAATGTGCACTGTTCAATTAGCAATAAGAAACATAATGCTTTATGTGGTTAAAATGAAGTTTTTCTATAAACAGAGGAAAAGTGATACTTATTTATGAGCTATACTGTATATTGAATTTTTCCTATCGACTGTCCAATACAGTAACAGAGTTCCAGTTTACATTCTAATTTTGCAATTCTTTCGTATCATTTCTTAAGATTGCAACAGATAATGTCTAACTTTGACAGAGTTAAGATAAGGACTTATCTTTGTTTTTATTTCCGTAATTTATTTTCTGTTGTAAACTGGCCACGTGTCTAGCTGATTTCAAATTCTTTCAATAAAATTCGATTGAGTTTTATCTCTTCGAGCGACACTATGAGGCTATATTTCTTCTATGACTTGCATTGACTGACAAGTGATAAGGTTCTACACAGTGCCCTTCAAAGTCTGAAAAGGAATGTGCTCGGTAACTTGAGTGAAATTGCCTAGTTTCATGGGTTTATGTTAATAGTTTCGTCTGCCTTTCTAGCATTTCTTAAATATACTAAACCATTCCTTTGACATTTTCTGTTGTTTAATTGTCCAAATAAAATCCAGAATGTTCCTCACTCTTATAGATGATACCATTTACGTTTGTTCTTTGGATATTGCTGGCACATCTGGACTGGTGCTTCTGCTATATATCTATAGATTTTTGATAACATCTAGAGAGGAATACGCAATATTATCGGCCCTGAGCAAGCATTCACTGTTCCGCCTACATAAGTGTTATATAGGAATAGTTGCTGCCGACACTTGAGTTTGAACATAGATCGCCAGTAAGAAAACATAGGCGATCACATTATTGAATTAAGTAGACCACGTGACCATAGAGGAAACGCATATATGTAGGAAGTAGCTGACGACTTATGATCTCTATTTCTAGTCTATCCTCTTTTACTGTTCGGATCACTATTCCTAGTCTATCCTCTATACTATACGGATCACCATTCATACTCTATCCTCTATTACTATTTCACTATACGGATTACTATTCGAGCGAATTAGTGCGATTGTTATTCGAAGGCGTCTGACACCAGTATTGCTCAATGGCTTATTATAGTTGTACCTGCGATTACAAAGTCTCTACTACAACGAGCATTTCGAAAGTGCCAAACGACTGTTCGTTGACAACACAGATAGTTTCAGTGTTCTTTTTGCATAAATAATTTCACGGCAATCGTTCTGATGATCCATCCTCTTTGATAGCTGGCCTATACTGATTTAAACACAGTATTAGGTCTATATATAGGTCTCATTATGTTACTGGAGAAATCGCTAGAGGTAAGCGGAGGTTCTGTGCTGATTGTTTCTTCTCTCACACGTCTCACTTGTGGAACTGTCTTTTGGCTGCTTCTTTAGTGCCAAAAATCAAAAAATCAACCCACAAAACGTTCTTTAATAATGACACAAAAGTTGGGAGCTCTTTTAAGAACTTATGCTCAAATACTCAACGGAAACCAGACAGACGATACAAAGATAAAAAAAAGAGACTTAAACAAATAATTTTCTTTATTCCTCAAGCAAACGCATACACACCAACACACACACACATACACACACACACACACACACACACACACACTCAGCCTGTGAGAGTTGACTTCAATGTTCACCAAAAAAGCAAATTTGTGTGGAAAGATGGATGACAAAGTGTGACGCATTTCCTCCATTAGGACTTCACCGGACTAAATTTGTTTCCGTTGGTGCGACTACACATGCGCACGGACGAGAGACGCTGGAATTTTGAATGTACACATACACACACACACTCACACACACACACACACACACACACACACACACACGCTCTCTCTCTCTCTCTCTCTCTCTCTCTCTCTCTCACACACACACATGCACACACATATATTTGTGTATTTAGGCAGTAATCTTTTTTTCATGCATATTTCATTGAATGCGACAGACAAGGAGCTTTGATTTAGTTTTTTAGACAATTTCTCATGTCATATAATTTTTTTTCTTTTCAGATGATAAATTATAAAAAATATATAAAAACTGTCCGAATTTTCTTTCTATCCGAACGCTTTCGGCTATACATTTAGCCATTTTCAAGGTTCACATATTTTAACTTTTAATGAATAATGAATAATTAAATGAGATCTAATTGATCTATGGTCAGAATGGTGTAGAGTGAGTCACGAATTTTGATTGATCGGGAATACCTTAATAGTATATATATATATATATATATATATATATATATATATATATGAAGAAATATAGTCTTAAGATGTGCTATATTTATGGGATAAAGTGCTCAATATCAGAGATAGAGCGTGTGTAAATATAAAAGTGAACATAGAAGTCAACACTTAGAGGCGACAGTCTGTTTCATATTAGATGCAATCGTCAGGCATGAAACAGACTGTCGCCTCTAAGTGTTGACTTCTTTGTTCACTTTTATATATATATATATATATATATATATATATATATATATATATATACTATTTACAGCGGTCTGACTGCCCACTGCCATGCTTTTTTTGAGGACACCTTAGTTAATTTCATTTATTAACTAAACTCTCCAATTTATTGTTTTCTCTGCTGTGCTCAGGTATTGAACTTACAACTCTTTGGACAAGTCACTTTTGGGAATAACGCTTTTATCCACATGTCCTTTGGGACATCAGTGAGTGAAATTTTAAAACACATAAACCTTATCTCACAGTTCATTTTTTTATCAGAGCTTATATTACAATTTAAGTAGTTCTCTAGCTCACAGTATTACTGGTTCCCATATTGTATTCATTTCTATACTTGGGCGGCTTAAGAAATTTTTGTGGTCAAACATATTCGCTGATTCCTTAAGTTTTTATAGTTTCCACTAATGTTTTCTGTCTATTATTTCAACCTCATCCCACAGGGGGCAGTGATCTCTTCTTTCTCTCCATATATCAGAATTAACTGAAATTGAGATATAAAAAAAGGCATGGCATGTGGTCTAAATAACAGGTTTGGTTTAAAATTGCAACGAAGTATGTCGGACCATAGAACAACAGAAACGTCGTAAATATGGCAATAAAGATTGTGATAACAGTCCGAAAGATGTAAGTAGTAAATAATTACAGTACCTCATTTCAGAATATATATATATATATATATATATATATATGAAGAAAAATATACGGAAAAAAAACATATAGGTCCGTGGGATCTCGTGTTTTTGAACATAAACGAGATGTTCGCCTCGGAGGTTTGAGCAATGCTTTGGTTGTGCACACAGCTGAGGCAGATCATAATTTCGATTTTGATTCCGTGAAGATTTTAAAATATTTTCATAATAAAAATCTTAGGAGGATTTATGAAGCAGGCATAATATCCATCTCACGCACGGTGAGTGCTGGACCTGGCTTCTTTGGTATTTCCCCTTTTCTAGCAAGATTAATGCACGACAAGCGTACATATAAATTTTAGATAAAAATAGAATTCTTTTCATTTTTCATTTTTCATTCAAAATACTCAAATTTTAGGAATACGTTTTGACAACGTCGCCCACGTGACGACAACGTGACCATGTTTAAACGGAACGCTGATCATATAAAACTGTTTGGATAAGTCTTTACTGGACAGGCGGGACTTCCAGGAGCAGCTAACTAAACTAGTGCAGCGGGAGCTAGTGGGGGCGGTTATCGGAAATAGGTGGTGGGAACGGCTTAAATGTAGGATTAGGTCCTTCACCACTGATTTCAGCAAACGGATCGCACTAGATAGAGCTGAAAAGGTGAAGACGCTTAAAGCTAGTTATTCCCAGGCGGTGGCTGGGGGGATCCCCTAGAGATAGCCTTAGCTAAGGAGGCCCTGGATCGATCGAATAGCGAGCAGTACATGGGTCAGGTAATTAGACATAAGTTAAGCAAGATGTCTTCCGAAGCCGTGAACTTGGGCGCAGATCTGCGCAGGGAAGAGGTCCGTCGAGGTGGCGATCGTTACATTCGTGAAGTCAAATCCTGGGAGGGGCGTACTCTTCGGGCCACTGACATGTGTGGAGCGTTTCGGCGCCATTTCGAGAACCGGTTTACCAAGGAGCCTGGTCTCCGTGAGGAGGAGTTTCGTAGCTATTTGGCTGACTTTCCTCGGCTTTCGCCGACTGAAGCGGCTAGCTGCGAGGGAGAGATTACGGAGGGCGATGTCTACGCGGTTTTGAAGAAGGTCAGCAGAGGCAAGTCACCCGGTCTGGATGGTTTGCCCTATGAATTGTACTTGAGGCTGTCGCACATCTTTGTTCCAATTTTGACAGCAGTGTTCAACAACTGGTTTCGGTCGGGGTCCATCCCCAAGCGGATCATCAGGGGTGTGATCACTCTGTTGAAAAAGGGCAAAGGTGGTGGGGGAAACCTAGATGATTAGCAGGCCCATAACTCTGCTAAACACAGAGTTAAAGATTATGGCCAAGATCCTGCAGGAGCGTTTGCAGTCAGTTGCCGAATCTCTGTTGGGACCTGAGCAGACTTGTTCTGTGAGGGGCCGAACAATTCAGAGCAACCTACATCTGATCCGCACGATCATAGAGGGTGTAAAAGACAACGAAGAAGCCGCGCTGATCAATTTGGATCAGTCCAAGGCATTTGATAGGGTCGACCATCGCTACCTTGCAGCTGTCCTGCAGGCCGCTGGATTCGCACCCAACTTCTGCCGCTGGATTAGCCTCCTGTATCGCTCCCCCAGTGCGGTGGTACAGGTGAACGGAAGGCTATTGGACGCGTTCGTGCTGTCTAGGTCGGTTCGTCAGGGTTGTCCGCTGTCGCCTATCCTTTATGCTTTTGCGTTGGAGCCTCTCCTTCGCCGTCTGAAGGACGAGACCGGCAGTCCGGCCCTACGTGGAATTGCCGTTCCTGGAGGGTCTCGAGCCAGGGTTTCCGCGTACGCCGATGACGTATCTGCTTTCGTGTCGTCCCGCAACGACATTGAGGTGGTACAGAAGGCGCTTGATGGGTACGAGAAGGTGACAGGGGCCAAAATAAACCACGACAAGTCGTCCGGCTTGCGTTTAGGTGCCTGGAAGGGGCTCGCTCTTCCGGGCCGCTTCGGTTGGACAGACGGTCCTGTCCGCATTCTTGGAGTGTGGTTTGGGCTTGACCTCCAGCTGGAGAAGAATTGGTCTGAAGTACGAGCAAAGGTCGATTCCGCCGGTCAGACTTGGAATCGACGGAGGTTGTCCGTGAAGGGCAGGGCGGAGGTGTGTGCTACATACATTTTCCCCCTGATTCTTTATCGATTGTCCGTACTTCCTCTCTGTAAGACTCACAAGAAGGCGCTCTAGCAATCGCTATCCTCCATTTTATGGAGGGGATGCGGGAATCGGGTCGACAGACGAGTCTGCACTAAACGTCCGTGTCATGGGGGGCTGGGAATGCCGCACCTGCCGAGTCACATCCGTGCCTCTAGGTTGGCTTTCCTACGCCGTGCATTGACTGGAGGAGATCCGATTCTGGAGGGGATTGTTAGGGGCGCGTTCCCTGGCCTTACCATCAGTCCCCCCATCTCGCGGGTTGAGCGCGGTCGTAAACCCCGGGATCAATCGGTTTTCCTTCGCGAGTGTCGGTCGGCCTTGAGGGCCGTTCCCCGGTCCAGTGACCTTTCTCGGCCTAGGAAGGTCTTCTATCGTGAATTAGTGGAGAGGCCCGCGAAGGATCTCCTAGGAGGAGGAGTATCGCTCCTACTGGTCTTTGGCGACAGCGGCGGATTACCTCAGTAACCCTGAGTTTTTGCTTAGCTGGCGATTGGCTCGGAATCGGCTGCCTCTCAACGACAAGGCTTTCATATGGGGCTTGGCAGATTTGCCAGACTGTGAACGGTGTGGCCTTGGCTTAGAAGAAACGGCTGCGCACGCTTTCTACCATTGCCCTCAGGTCCGCCCCTTATGGGACCATGTCGGCGAGCTGACGGCTCGTCTTGCTCCCGAACAGCTTGTGTCCATTGATCGCGCATACGCGTGTGACAATGTGTCGCCCCCGTATTCCGGGATGAAACGGATGGTGTTTCTGACGCTGATGGCCACGGCTCGAATGGTGATTTGGACGACACGAAAGGAGGAAGTCTTGCGAGGCAATCGTCTTTCTCATTCGGATCTAAGTCGATTCTTTGAGCATCAGCTCAAGATGAAGATTAGATCGGATAGAAAACGATTGCATTCGACAGTCTTTAGCGAAAGGTGGGTAAAAGATGCGAGCTTGCTTCGTATGAACGGGGCTAGCCTTGATTTTCTCTTCTAGGTCTAGCACATCGCGGTGGCTTCCTGTGGAACCCTCTCCTTGGTTAGGTTAGACAAGCTTCAGTGTACCTAGTTAATGTGAGTAAGTGTTGTTCCCGGTCTGCATCCCGGCCGTTCTTTGGTTATGATCCAAGTGGTGATTCCCATCCTCCCCAGTTTGTTTTGACCCACCCCACTTTTCATCTCAACTGGGTCAGTTTTATATTTTCCCATTCCAGCCTAATATTTTATACTTTTACCCACTCCCTTAGTGAGAGCGTCTCTTGATTTTTGTTCGGTTGGTAAGTTTAAATTGAAGTTTATAAGCAGTAAATTCAACCTTGCCAACCGAACGATCTTTTGTGGCCGAGCGGTCAAGGCACGTCAGCGTAAATGACTGTTCCGTATAGGATGCAGGTTCGAATCCTGTCAAAGGACGAATAATTTCTATGAAAATTTCTCGGACATTCAGGCCGGTAAATGTTATTTAATACTGTTTATTATAAACAGAGCATTTACTTAAATACTTGTATCTATAAAAAGAACGTTAAACATAAAAATGTCTTTAATAAATAAATTGTCGGACTTTGTTCATTTCTTAATGTATGACATATATATTATTCCAGGATAATTTTCCAACTTTTTTTGATGATCTTCACCACTTAAACCTTCTGAATTTATGTCCTGGAGTAATGTCCTGGAGTAATAAATTGCCTCATACTTTTCGCGTAAGATTATGGACTTAGTTGGATCTTTTCTAATTGATCTCTTAAGCTCTGAGTTGGAATGATGATCCCTCTTCCTGTTTTGACCTCCTGATCTAGTTTTTCTCTCCAATGTCCCCTCTTTTTTAAACTTATTCGCCGTTCTCTTGGTGGTTCTTTAAAGGACTTTGAACATGGAAGCCAGTGTATGAATATTGGTACCATTACTGAAGACCTGAATGATCTTTTTCCTCTCACCATTGTTCAGTTGGGAAGACAGTGGGTCTAACACTTAAACTACTCTCTTTTTAGCTAAATAATTCAAAAGGCTTTTCGGTGATTCTCCCAAAAAATAGTGGCAAGACTTATCTGAAAAAATATCTATCTATCTATCTATCTATCTATCTATCTATCTATATGTGTGTGTGTTTTAAATTTAAGTAAATTTCTCAATTATAAAAAACTATTATTTAAGCTCTATTATATTCTATATATTCAGCGCTTATAAAAATTCTGTTTTTAAAATTTACTCATATATATATATATATATATATATATATATATATATATATATATATATATATATATATACACACACACAAACACACATATATATATATAACATTTGTGTAAAACATTTCTTCGGTTAGAGCATCGCGGGAGAATTAAACTTTGCTCTAAATTTAAAATTTAATTTTGGAATTAAACTTTAGGACTTGATTTTTAGTTTCAAAACAGTAATTTCTGTGTCGCGATAGAAACTTTTTTTTAATATATATATCAGGTTGGTGCAAAAATAATGAAGTAATAATGTCGTTTGTTTGACGTTAAAAATACGTCAAAAAACGACATTATTACGTCATTATTTTTGCACCAACCTAATATATATATATATATGTATATATATATATATATATATATACCAATTCAGTCGGGTTTCGATCCTAGCTAGAGGCAACCAGATGTCTAGCCGCACTGATGAGCTGTGATACAGCGAAACAGTCTGTCTGTGGATGACATTATATATATATATATATATATATATATATATATATATATATATATATATATATATAAAATACATTAAAAGCTAAGTACCCATTTACTTTGCAAATTCACTTTCGTGCCATCGGTATTTAGGATTAAAAGTTATTTAGTCACGGAACATCGACCCGCATAACTTCCAAAAATAATTTTTAATTATTATTACAAAAGTTTAATAATTGAAAAAGCCATCGAATTTCGATTATTTATTGATTGTCTGAATGATTGGCAACAGCTGTGTGAAAACAAAAGCAAATCGAGATTCGATTGTTTTTAAAATTGGTTGTAAAATTCTTAAAATTCTACGGATTTGTACAAGAAAGTGAAATCGTAATTTTGTTCCATGTAAAATAATATAAATTAACCTCATTTCAAATTATGATTGAATTAGTCTTATTCGTTTTTAACATCACAAATTGGATTATGAATTGCAGTTGCGAAACAGATTGGGACATGTTCTGTAGATCTTATATGTTTTTGTTTTTTTTCTCATAGAATGAAATTCTAAAATTTAATCGAACTCAGAAAATCAATCGAATACAACAGATCATGAGAAATACAATTCGTCCTTCCTTTCTGATCTCTTAATTTCAAATTGTTTTGTTTGTCCACCCGTAAATAGGAAAGCATTCCGTCACTAAAATAAATTACAAATCAATCACGGCTTTCTTAAAGATTTCTGTATCTCCCACAAACTGGGGGACATTGATTAGTATTTATTTTTAGTTCCAAAGCGGCTGTTTGAATGCTGATTTTTAAATATAGTAGGCTCTCTGGACTTCGAGGATTCCGGTAACACGATTGTGCTTTTCCCTATCTCGGATTATTGCAGATTATATTAAAATTATTATCCTATTGAAATTGTTTTTTACATGAAACATTGTTAACCCTTATTCATTTTAGCTATTGTTTAATCTAAATTTGAGTTGCTTTTCAACACAACTAAAACAGACAGTCAGGTAATATTCTCCTTCTATGCGCCGTGTCCACTGAGGACGTGAGCAATCATGGCTCTCCTAAATTTCCTGTCCTTAGTAAATTTTGTTTTTTCGCTATATTTACTAATCCATATTCTGCGAAGCATTTACGGAAATATAAATATATATATATATATATATATATATATATATATATATATATATATGCGCACTGCTGATGAGTCCTAAATGACTCATCAGCAATGCGCATCCACTATCGAGAATTGAACCCGGACAGTTACGATAAAACGCAAGCCTCAAACCAACTGTACCAACGGGCCTCGGGCTCGATGATTTAACGAACTAGACACGATAAAGCGCCACTCTTCACAAATTCCGTGATATAACTCATCCGAGTTCCCCTTACCCATAAGACTGTGTCTCGACGAGCCACGACTACTATCCCCGATATATATATATATATATATATATATATATATATATATATATATATATATATATATATATATATATATATATATATATATATATATATATAAAAAGCAACCTGAAAATCCGAATGGTGAAACCGAGGTAGGTTTTTACATGTTTTCAATATATTTATGAATATTACTTCTCGGAAAAAAATAAAGATCTGCGGGGAAAATATTCAGTAGTAGTTTAGCCTTGTGAAAAAAAAATCTCTGCCAAGTCGAGTCAAATACAAACGAGAAATCTGTATTCCAACTCATGCAGTAGTGACAATGAATACAAAGGCGAAACCAGCCAACGCCTAAAAATAAGGCTAGGGAATTTTCGAAAATTTAATGGAATTAATTCTTGATTATGTATAGATCGAACAGCAGAGTTAAGTAAAAATACTAGATAGAGTAGAACATCTGAAGGAATCAGTATATAATGGCTCTCGCCCAGCTAAGATGGCGGCAGCGAAGGTAGTCAAGGTTCACAGCAAGGCTTCAGCAACGAAGGTAAGAAGCACATTAGGTTTAGGAGCGCTTTGTTTACTGAATTTAGTTGCGTAGTAATTGTGATTTCAATAGGTGGGTCCGATAATATACATATACGCCAACTCAGTGAAAACAGGGGGTTCTTTTTAAAGGTCATTCTTTATACTCCTTCTTCTCATGTTCATCACTTTCTACCATCTCCAGTTTCATTTTTATGACACTCTTAATTCAGTAAACCTCTACCATTATTGGCTCTCACGCCTTGTATTTGATGAACCAACAAAAGAAGAAAGGGCTTACAGCCATATTATTTTGAAAAATCACCCAAGTTAAACAACCTGGTCTGTACCTAGGTGGCAGACCGCTTCTGATTTCGGTGTCACATTTTTCGTTATCTGTTAAAACACTTTTCACATATTGAAAGTTAAGCACTTGTTTGGTTTTGACATTGTAGCTCGAATTTTTAGGGCTTTCTCTTGCTAATAGTCAATACATTCTGTCTTCTTAGAATTTATAGCTTGTCCTTTCTTCCGTTTTTCTTTACTATACTAGGGCTTATGGCCACATCACGTTGAAACACCGATTCTCGTATGATCATCAAAGTTAAGCAACATTGGGCCTAGTTAGTATCTAAGTGGGTAACCGCTTGGGAATATTATTGCTGTAAGCTTGGATGCGCGGGTGGTGTAATGGATAATAGCTCGGAATTGTTAATCGGAGATCCGAGTTCCAATTTCCGTTTGGGTTGATTATATTTATTTATACGCAAATACCCTTAAAAAAGGTATGAGTTCACATTTTCTCCCACCTAGCTATGGGTTATTTTATTTTAATCGATTCGCCTCAACCAAAGCGGGAAGCCACGAGTACGCAAGGGGTTACATAGGATTTGGAGCGAGAGCAAATAGGAGTGATAGAGGAAAGGATGAGGAGAAGGATAGTGGATAGATCAAGGCAACTGGAGATGTCGATTTGGATAGTTAGAGATTTTAGCTGTCAGGGAAACAGGCATAGGGAAGGGAGTTCCACAAGCGAGAAGTGCGAGATATGAAGCTATTGGAGTAGAAGAGGCGGCTACATTTAACAGTTTCAACAGTGAGAGGGTGAGAGCGGGATGCCAGCCTCGTAGGATTAGTAAAACTAGTATCACTAAACTATTATTATTTCCACATCATTTTTACAATATTTTCTGGTTTTAAATAAGCTGCAAAACGAATCAGGTCCTATATTTATTTGCCACTGATAATAAATCCTGGTAGGATCTCCAGCTCCTTTAGGTTAACTTCGTTATAAAGGTTGAATAAATCCGGTGATACGACACATCCTTGTCTTATGCCAATTTCTGTTTTTGTCTACTTAATTCCTTTTTCTATCCATATGCAAGCAGTTTGGTATAAATTCTGGATTATTTTATCATCCTCTTGAAAGAAATCAAATAAAAAACAAAAAAAAAGTGGGGGGTCAGACCTCTTGGAATTGATCCCTCCCCTAATAACTGAAGGCACGTGAGACAGATGTCACCGAAATGCCATCAAGAGACTATTCGCATAAAATAGTTAAACAACATCGAGCCTGGTCAGTACCTAGATGGGTGACAGCTTGTGAATACCAGGTGCTGTAAACTTGGATGTGCAGGTGGTGTAATTGTTAATGGCTCGGAATTGTTAATCGGAAAGCCGAGTTCCAATTGCAGCTGGGTTAGTTACCTCATTTACGCGCAACTACCTCTTGGAAATGAAGTATATGAAGCTAACTCTTCGCCTCCCGCACTTACAATGTATTTTTCTGGCTTTAAATAACCTGCAAAGACGCATAAAATAAATGAATCAATCAAAAAAACATAAACGTAAAAAGTCATGGCTACCAGTTCTAAGAGGAAATTAAATATGAGGGCAATATGCACCCATAGATTTAATAAAGATTTCAGTTCGAATTTTCCTGAAGGTTGCTCGGATCGCCAGACACACAAAGAAGGTCGGAGATAACAACAGCTTAAACGCTATGACAATATAAACAAGGTTGACGATACTAGTCTGACTGTAAAAAATGATACCAAAACTATATTTCAGAAGCAGGTCTTCACACATTGTGTCTTTTTATTAAGTGAATATACTATTACGAATTGCAAACCAAACTGCTCTCTTGTACGCAACTCAGATAACCCTCGCTGCCTCCCATTAGAATGCCTGATGCTCAACTCCACGAGAGCGCCTCTCTGCGCCTGCTTCGTCTCACACTGTCCGCTGACATGAGATCGGACAAATACATTGAATCAATGGCTTCATCTACTGCAAGGAAAGTTGGTTCTATGCGTCAGAAAGTATTTCTCGTCTGAGTCCATCCTTCGAATCTACAAATCAACCATTCGCCCTTGCATGGAATACTGCTGGCATATAGGGTCTGGAGCCCCCGCTGTTCGTCTTAAGGTCCTAGACAAAATCCAGAGACGGTTATGCAATGTGATCGGTCCTGATTTGGGTTCTCGTCTACAGTCACTTTTTCCTTCTGTCTTTTCTACAAATACTTTCACGGTAATTACTCCGACAAGCTACTTTCGCTGGTTCCTAAACTAGGTTGGCACCTCAGCTCCACCCTTTCACTGTCGAAAGGGTTAAATGTAGCCGTCTCTTCTACTCCAATAGCTTCATGTCTCGCACTTCCCGTCTGTGAAACTCCCTTCCTCTTACTTGCTTCCCTGATAATATAATCTTAATAATCTATAATCTTAAATTATTCAAATGCAATGTCAGTCGACATCTTCTGATGTCTTGATCTAATTTCCAGTCCTTCTCTTCATCCTTTCTTCTATCATGCCTCTTTACTCTTGCTCCCACTCTCTGTAACCCCTTGCGTGCTAGTGGCACTCCGCTTTGCTTGGGGTGAAATGCTTAAAAAAATAAAGTCCACATTGCTGCTTAGTTTAGAGTAAGTAGTAGGCAAAATAAGGCGATCTGTGACCCTAGTCGCGAGAAAAGATCACAGCTGCAATACAAACATTCGTATCTGTTTTCTTTTGATTTTTCTTTCAGTCACACAACACGTCCGCCAATTGTGTGTTGGCTTTTATTTCACTAAATTGAAAAAGAACTCGACAATTCCTGATTGGTAATGTAATACTGGGCGATCAGAGGAAGCCATACTCAATTGCTGTCAAATATTACACAATCGCACACAATTACACTGCAACAAAACTGCTCGGTTTGTTGTAAAATTATTTTTATTCAACCAAATCCCATGTGTGTCTGATATTGCAAAACTGCACGATAGATCGTACTTGCCATTGACACTGACTCAACAAGGAATTGCGTGCATCAAACGATATCACTAGCAGACAGAGAAAGTGGTGGGCACCTCATCTTTCTCTCGCTGTGTGCGTGTGTGCGTGTTTCCCTCTCTCTTTCTCTCTCTCTCTCTGTATATATATATATATATATATATATATATATATATATATATATATATATTCATATCGAATTGTTGTTCTATAATCATGGGTCTCTAATTATCTACACATTTCTGATGGTTATTTCTTTTGTTCTTTCTTCTCTCTCTCGCTCTCTCTCTCTCTCTCTCTCTCTCTCTCTCTCTGTATATATATATATATATATATATATATATATATATATTTATATCAAATTGTTGTTCTATAATCATAGGTCTCTAATTATCTACACATTTCCGATGGTCATTTCTTTCTTTCGTTCTTTCTTCTCTCTCTCTCTCTCTCTCTCTCTCTCTATATATATATATATATATATATATATATATATATATATATATATTCATATCGAATTGTTGTTCTATAATCATGGGTTTCTAATTATGTACACATTTCCGATGGTCATTTCTTTCGTTCTTTCTTCTCTCTCTCGCTCTCTCTCTCTCTCTCTCTCTCTCTCTCGCTCTCTCTCTCTCTCTTTCTCTCTATCTATTCCATCCGTCATTTATTTTTTATTTTTTTCATGCTTTCTTTATTTCTCTTTTCTTTGTTTCATTCTTTACATTCGTTGCATATTTTCTATTTCACACGTCTTCTTCTAATTTCGTTCTTTCTTTCCTTTTTCTTTCTTTGCTTTTTTCTTTCTTTCCTTTTTTTCTTTCTTTCCTTTTTTTTCTTTCTTTCTTTCTATCTTTTTTTATTCACTCTCTTTTATCCTCGTTATACTATCATCTATTTCATTCATTTTCTTATGATTCTTTCTTTCTTTCTTTCTTTCTTTCTTTCTTTACCTTCGTTCCACTATTTTACATTTAACTTGCATTCTTATTATTCTTTTCTTTCTTTCTTTCTTTCTTTCTTTTTCAGCAATTTGATGTCTTCTTTGTTTTGTTCTTTTTTGCTTAATACCTCTCCGATTTTTCATATAGTTCTTTTCTTTTTTTTTTTTTTTTTTTTTTTACTCTCGGTCATTCCTTCAATTTCTGTCTCGCTTAAATTGTCTCCCTTTACCACCATTTGGATTTTATACTTCCTTTTTTGTATCTAAAACCTTTCGCTAGCTCACTTATCATTTTTCCTTCTGTTTTTCCTTAGCTACTCTCACCTTTTTCTCTCTTTATCTATCCTTCGCAAATCTCATTCTTTCACGTCGTTCTCCCCCTCTCTCTAACTATATATCTATCTATCTTGCTCTTTCTGCTTCAAAAATATTATTTCCTTTTGCTGAGTTGATAACGTCTTCTCCATTTTTCTTCTTCTCGATTCTTTTACACAATCGACCATATATTTCTGACTCTTATAACTCAATTACTTACTCTTTCATACGTTCCTCCTTTCTTCAGTTCATTTTTTCATGTATGTGTCTTTCTCTCTCCTACTCTTTTCTAATTTTTTACCAGTGTTCATGTTGCAATTTTGCTGTTATCATTGTATTTTTTTTACCAGAGCTCATAGTGCAATTTTTGTTGTCATTATTGCTTTTCTAGGGCACTCCTTATTACTGGTTCCAATATTGTATTTAATTCTATGTTTGGTCAACTCAGGAGATTTTATGGCCTAGCATATGTGCTGATTCCTTAAGTTTACGAATTTTCCAATGGTGTTCTTTGTCTATGATCTCAACCTGATCCCACAGAGGGACGTGATCTCCCTTTTCTCTCGATAAGTAGTCAGCCACGCCTGATTTTTACACTTCCCCTTGTGTTACAGCTTCCTGGTGTTTTTGAAGCCTTACTTATATATATATATATATATATATATATATATATATATATATATATATATATATATATATGCAAAATCACAAATGAAATGGAAAAATACTCAAGGTTAAAATCAAGAGATATTGCTATCTAATATAGAGCGTGGGAAAAGACAGAGAGTGTTGACCTATTTTGATATATTGACTTTAGATTTAACCTTATTATATCATTTGAGGAAGGAGAAGGTGTAGTTAGTTAAGTGTGAATTGGAAACAAATCCGTCTGGTTTTGTCAACGGTCAATGTATATATATATATATATATATATATATATATATATATATATATATATATATATAATATATATATATATATATATATATATCATTCAACAAATTGTTTGTAAATAATATTCAAAAAAGAACATTTTTTTAAAGATTTTGAAATTAGCGAATCATATTTCATAAGATTTATGTAATTAACCAAAAAATTTAAATTAAAATACCCAAAAGATTTTCATTAAATGATTATTAATTATATTCAGAGAAACATATTTGTAAAAGTTATATACCATGGGTCCTGAACTTCTATATCCTAGATGTAAGGAAAAGTTAGTTCACGGTAGTTCCCCTGTATTTCCGTCAAAAAAATCTCTGTAAATAAATTTAAAAGGTGTCTGTTTAAGAAAATTTTTTAAACTCTTTTAGAAATTATCGAAAAAAGAATTTAAAATTAAATATAAATTAGTATAAGCTTTTTGTATAATTAACCAACAAATCAAAGTTAAAAAAGCTAAGAGATTTTAATTAAATGATTATTTATATTCAGAGAAGCATAATTATAAAGTTTATATACCTAGAGTCCCGAACTTTTGTATATTTATTAAGATTCAGCAGGATATGAATGCAATTAACCTAAGATGAAGTTAGATCGGGGTTAATCCCCTAGTGTATATTTTTTGAAGAAATGAATTTAGTTAAAGACGTATTCCACATTAATTTAAAGGAGACCCTTTTAACCAGATTACTGCGTAGCATCCAACTTGGTCAAAAAATGCATCTATGTATACATATATATTTCTTCATTACCCATAATGCATACACTGCAATAAGGATAGTCATAATGGACATATCACTAGCATAAAGAAGTAAACAAAATAATAAATCTGTAACATGCATGGTTAACAATAATTTCATTTAGTTCCATATATTCCCATACTCCCATATATACATCCTTACATAGGTGATCTTTTATAGGTCTCATGAAATAAAAATTATTACCCATGTGATTTTAAGGGTTTGATATTCTTTAATATATATATATATATATATATATATATATATATATATATATACAGTAGCCGCCATAATATAAGGAACGGAAACAACAAAGACATAAATATGTGTATTACTTAAAAGTAATGCATGATTAACAATGAAATTTTTACCGAATAAAGATAAGAGTGTACATTTTTGTAACTTTGTATAATATTTATGCATTACACCCTAATCTTTATTCGGTAAAAATTTCATTGCTAATCATGCATTACTTTTTAAGTAATACACATATTTATGTCTTTGTTGTTTTCGTTCCTTATATTATGGCCGCTACTATATATATATATATATATATATATATATATATATATATATATATATATATATATATATATATATATATATAAAAGTGAACATAGAAATCAACACTTAGAGGCAACAGTCTTTTTCATGCTATATGCAATCGTCAGGCCTGACGATTGCATATAGTATGAAACAGACTGTCGCCTCTAAGTGTTGATTTCTATGTTCCCTTTTATATTTACACACGCTCTATCTCTGATATTGAGCACTTTATCCCATAAATATAGCACACCTTAAGACTATATTTCTTCATATATATATATATATATATATATATATATATATATATATATATAATTAATGGTAAGTAAAGGGAGGGATTTTTTATAATTAAATTTATTACGGATTTTTATTACTTCAACGTTATTTTTAGCGAATACTCGTAAATAATGTTTATATATTAAACAGTATATTTATTTAAATTCGTTTACTTGCCTGGATGTTTGAGAAATCGTAGTAGGTCTGTAAAAAGTAAATAAGTATACTCATAAGTATACGGAGCGTCTACTCAAATACAAGTATCCACTAAAAATAACGCTTGTGTAATAAAAATAAATATATATATATATATATATATTTTTTTTTTTGTTTTTTTTTGGTGTACAAAATTTGTAATATCGCTATTAAAATAAAAAATGAAAGAAAAACAAGAGGAAAAACAAGAAAGTTGACGGGTTTTTGTATCGCTCTCTTCGCTTGATCGGGAAAGTTAAACGAATGTGAACCACAGCTGAAAGAGGACAAATATCCCCAATGAGGATAAAAAATTTAAACATGTATTAATAATGTGCTAACAATTATAAAATATTTAAGAGGTGTGATATTAAAAAGACAAAAATGCAAGTAAACGATCTCATGTAGGATACTTGTTTTTCTCTTAAACAAAAATCCTTCTTAAAAATTAAAAAATAAATGTATATAAATTTTAAATTTTGGCATCATCTCTCTGCAAAAAAAGCATTGTACTCTCTTCTGGGTTAATGATGATCATCATATGTAATAATCGCGTGGGATTGATCCGCGCATGGTACTTAAATATGTGTTACTTTTTATGGCACTTAGCCAAATTCAGTTTCTACATTAAGTTACCTACATTAAATTTCTGAAGTTTAAATTTTTAATCTAATGAACGATTTAAAAAAAAAATCATTCAATCCCAAGCCAGGCGAAAAAGCCACTAAAACACAAGGGGGGTACTAAGAATGAAGGAAACTGAGAAAACGTTACTGACGCGAGAAGACCAAAAAAGAACATGATTCAAGAAGGAAGAAGATGACGATTGACATTGCACTTAACTTTTTGAAGATCGTAGTTGGCATGAAAGTAAGAAACCGAAAGAGCGTCCCATATGCAAGAAGTGTGAGATAAGAAACCATAAGCATCGAACTTACGGTTACATCTAGCAATTTCACTAGCGAAATGACGAGAACAAGGACTCTCGCCCTGCGGTTAAATTCGTGATTTCGAAGTACCAAAGCGGATAGTTCATTCCCTGAAAGAAATATTATTGAAAATATGGGATATTGGGAAGCTACGTTTCGTCGGTGCAAAAGGGATATGCCAATCCAGAACAGGTAACTTCTTTTTTGTGTAATGACAAGAAACTCGAAATACATAACAAAATCCTCAGACCAGATGCGAGAGCAATATTCAATACAGGGGCGAATTGTAATTTGGAACAAAGAAAAATTGATAATAAAACAAAGAACCGAAGGACGGTTTCACAGCCGAGAAGTGCGAGAAAAAACATTAGCATCGAACCTATGGTTACATCTAGCAATTCCAACATTAAAATGATTAAACATACCTATCAATCGAGTCAGTTAAGTGCCATACGTGATCATGTCTCTTTTGATTCATGACTGACTAGGCACATAGTTACCTACAGCAGGTTGCCGTTTCTTTCTGTAGACCAGTTGGAAACCAAGGCTATACGACCCCGTCTGCTATACTATTCAAACAATGACTGCCGAGGGGTGGGGAGATGAAATGGACTCATACCTTTCCTAAGGGTATTTACCTTAGAATATACGAAACCTGACTGGATTTGAAACACAGCTTCTCCAATTTCCAATTAGAAGCCGTTATCCATTACAACACCCGCACATCCAAACTTAAACCGCCTGGTATTCCCAAGCGGTTACCCATCTAGGTACTGGTCAAGCTCGACTTTGCTTAGCTTCGAAAAGTTGTACTTTTCTAATTGAAGACGTCCTGAGTTGAAAATAAAAATTGCGTATGGAAAAGTCGATATGGAAAATAATGATTCAACATGAAAAATCGAATGTTCAAAGAAGATTGTACAGCGTTTATCCTCTGAAAAAAACGGTTTTGCAACATTGCCTGTAATGTATCGAGACCGACTCGAATTCGAACTCGGCTTTCCATTCCGAGACGTTACCTATTACACCGCTACAGCGTGCTGAAGATTTGTCACGTAGAGTTACCAAAAAAGGGAAGCTTATATTCTGTAGATGTAACTAATTCTTGTTTACAGTAATTGTGCTCAGCACCAAATTCAACAGCAGGAATAGATTTGATCCCATAAATAACATTCTCAAAGAAAGATATGAATGACAAAATGGAATTTCATATTCTGTCGCGTGATAATCTCTTTCGTTAAATAGAAAAAAAAACTAAAAAGATCAAAAGAGAGAGAATAAATAAATTAAAAAAATCATTATTACACGCTACTAGCTTATCGAAAAGACAGAACAATGTGTCAGTGACGTCACGTGTTATGGAAGCTGAAGTTCTGTAGAAGGCAGGAAATTAGAGACAGTCTGGCAAATTACGTCTTGCATATACTCAGGAACCATTTTAATTCCTAGATCATTTTTTCCAGACTGAAATCACTGTAACAATTATCTCTCGAACACCATCATCGTAATCGGCTACCAAAAACTTATTCCTAGAAATACTTATAACAATTATAATTATGATGTTTGAATGGCTGGGACTTTCGAATTGGAAAAGTTTCTTATAGACTCTTTGAAGGGGATACCTAAAAGCCTATGCCTTAAAGAAATACAATAAAAAAAATTATCACAGTTACAGCTCACACCTTACGAAAGGCTTTAATAATGTAAAACGTGTGGTCTTAGGTTTAAAAAAACGTTTAGTGAAAGTGTCATTTCTGTTCTTAAGTATATGGTTAGTACCCAAAAGGAAATAAGTTTATTCTTTCTGCACAGGATCAATTTTAGATACCTAGAAATTATCAAGAACACATTGAAAAATTGTGTTAGATCAAAATACAGATTCAATGATAAATATCCAGAAACAATTGAGCATTTTATATCAGATTGCGCGATATTGGCACCCACTGAATATAGAAACAGAGTTGGCCAATATCTGCACCGAAAAATCTGCAATATTTACAGAAAGGAACGTATAAGAAACTGATATGAACACTACCCAGGTTCGGTTATGAAGATAGAACCTGTAACAATTTGATGGGACTTCACAATGCACACGGCCAGAACAATCAAAGCTAATCGACCAGACACCGTGATTACAGACCCCAAAGACAAAAAGTGCCCTCTTGTTGACATGACAATACCTGTAGACCGCAATGCATCTTTGAAGATCTTCAAAAAACTATCAAAAATACAAAGCACTTTAAATCGAAATATCAAAATGTGGCACATGAGAACATCAACAATTTCAGTTGTAGTTGGAGCCCTCGGATTGATTGGAAAAGATTTCAGTAGACTCATTGAAAGGATTCCAGGTATCCTATGCTTTAAGGAAATATAAAAAAGTGTTCTCACGTGTACAACCCACACCTTAAGAAGGGCTTTATCTATGTAAAATATGTGCGATTTTTTTTTAAATTGCTCAGTGGAAAATATTGTGATGCCATTTCTGACCTTAGGTCTCTGGTCAGGACCCGGAAGGAAATGAGTATACGCAAGGATCAAAGGAGATATAATAATAATAATAATAATAATAATAATAATAATAATAATAATTGCTACACAGGACCAATGCTTGCTAACTAGGAATTATCAAGCACATATACTAAAATAATGTGTCAGCCCAAAATGCAGATTCTGTGATAAATATCCAGAAACGATTGATCATCTTGTATCAGGTTGCACGATATTGGCACCTATTGAATATAAAACCCGACATGACAGAGTGGGCCAATATCTGCACTGGAAAATCTGCAACTTCTACGGGAAGGAAACTGAAAGAAACAGGTATGAACACCACCCAGATCCGGTTACGGAGATAGGACCTGTTACAATTCTATCGGACTACACAATACACACTGACAGAACAATCAAAGCCAAGCGCCCAGATATTCTTATTAAAGACCACAAACAAAAACGGTGCCTCCTTATTGATGTGGCAGTCCCTGCTGACTGCAATGTATCTTTGAAGATATTCAAAAAGCTGTCAAAATGAAAGGACCTTGAAATAGAAATCTCGAAAATGTGGCATATGGGAACATCAACAATCCCTGTTGTAGTTGGAGCCCTAGGACTGGTTGGTAAAGATTGCAGTAGACTAATGGAAGGGATTCCTGGAAGTCCATGCCTCAAGGAGATACAAAAAATTGTTCTGACACGTACAGCCCACACTTTACGAAGGGCTTTATCTATGTAATTTTTATTTTATTTTTTTTGTTTTTTGTTTTTGTCGGTGGAAAGTGTCATCATGCCATTTCTAACCATAGGTCCCTGGGGGGGGTACCCGGAAAGAAATGTGTAAACGCCAGAAATCAAAGAAAATAAAAATAATGCTAATACTAAACACGCAAAGCTGCGGTTGAATACTGTCGCAGTTTAATATTTAAATATACTTAACAAGAGAAAATGAAAAGTTATCGATCCTTCACACTTCCCAAAATTAGTATTGCAATGTTTGGACAATGAAATAATGAAATAATCAGTTTTAAAAGTAGATTAGGGTTTGATTAAACATGTATGTGTGCATTTGGCGTGTTGTGCCCATCTTACATCCAAAGTGCCAAAAAAAATCTTCGAATAACTACAGTCTGTCTGAAGTTATTATTCTAATAATATAAACTTCAAAAACTCAAATTTGCTTTGAACATTTTTTTCAAATTTTAAACCTTTAATTTAAACGTCAAAACAAAGCTTGTCCTTAATTTTGGGGGAAAGCTGGAAAGCCATAACAGCTTTTAAAAAGTGATGTCTAATTAAGTATACTAAGTTTCGAAATATTATTAAGATTAACTTTTTCTGGTGTAATCAAATATGATAGGCAGGTTGTGTTGAGTTGGTATTTACTTGACTCCCACAAGGTCAAGATGTGACACAAGGTCGTTTAACGTGGGAGACCCGAGTGTTTCCACTCTAAGGGCCACTGGTCCAAAACTGGTCATAGCATGTCCAAGCTGGTCAGAGCTTAGTCAAAGCTGGTCATGGCTTGTCTTAACTGGTCTAGGCCGAAGCCAGTCCAAGCTAATCGTAGCCGTAATCGAATCTCAGCCAAAGGCCAAGAAACGATCCAATATTTGTCAAAAACCCCAACGAAAATCGTCGGGTGTGTTGAGGTTGTGTTGAGTTAGCCTTCAAAAGAAGTATATCTCTTTTATATGGAAACCATTTAAAATCCTGGGTTTTTTTTGTTTGTTTGTTTGTTTTTATTTTGTTTTTTTTTTCTGGGCGAGACCATTAACCACTGACGCCATTGGAAACGACACAATTGCCTTAACCTTCGATCAAATTCATAAATAATGGACGAAATAGGTAATAAAAAAGGATTTGGGTCATGAGCCCAAACAAAACTTTCTAAATTGCAAGTAAAATCACACTTCCATTTTTTCCTTGGAGATGAATACCAGTAAATCAGATGGCAGTCGAAGCGTCGGCCGAATTTTGCTACACGCGATAACAAATCGTTTAAGCTTTCAGACATAATCCCATGTTTGAAATAATCGTTAAATCAACATTTTTTTTTATCTGTCGACTCGCTCAGATCTAATCCATTAAAACACGCTCTCCACTGACACAAATTCTCTGCTGTTTATGCAAGTAAGGTATTAGCCACCCACGCATGTCCTTTTGCAAATGCTTACACTTTTTGTTCGAGGGAAAATACTGGTTTGGCCAAAAAGATCGTTCTATGCTTAGTGAATTTAGGTTTAATTTAATTCTAAAAAGACATTTATCACATTGTTTTCCTTAGTCTAACATTGAAAACGGTAAATAAACAGAATGTCCGGCATGTTAGGCTTTTTGTATTATAAGGAAGATTCGAATAAAAATCAAATACAAAAACGAAAATATTTCATCGAGAAAGTTCTGTGAATTCATGAAAAGTGTCGAGGCTTCTCACTAAACGATATTTACCCGGAGAACTATTGGAATGGCAAAGGATACCTTTCAAAAGCTAAGTAAACAGAAAAATTCCTTAAGAAACAGATAAAAGAAGTACTGAAAAGAATTGTTCTGAAATGTTTACACATAAAGTATTTATTCACCATACTACGGGTGGGACCCAATTTATGTGTGAAATTGGACAGACGGAACTGTTCGGAGGTGGAGCGTCGATGGTTGTGGTAACATTAGTATTGCTGAACAAAAACAAATGTGCCTGGGCAGGTGTCTGCAACAGGGATTCATTAGCCACCCAAGAAGGCTGGTGTACTTGGAAACGACTAGCCGGCTATTATTACATGTCAGTGAATGCTGGACAATTTCCTCAAAGATGGGGAAAAGGCTTGAGGCAACCGGGATGTGATTCAACAGAAGGATGCTGAGGATACCATGGATGGAGTATGTGAGCAACTAGGAATTTTTAATGAAAACGGAAACAAAAAGAACAAGCAGTTTGAATCAGAAAGTGTCAGTTGAAAAATCTGGGATGCATAATGAGGCAATAAAGCTTAGCGAATATGACACTCACAGGAGATAGATAGATAGATAGATAGATAGATAGATAGATAGATAGATATTATTAATATATGTAATAAATGTACTGTTTAATAAGTAAACGGAACTCCAAATGAAATATAGGTATCCACTAAAATAACAATGTATGTATGCATGTGTATATATAAGCCTCAATAATAAAAAAGCCAACACTTAATAATATTAACTATGAACACGGCCACAATGTGCTGACTGTGTTCGGAAAATAAAGCAACTATATAATAATAAATACATACACACAACGCAAACACTCAATTAAACTGAAAAAATAAAACCATCCTTGATAATGTCTGAAAGTATAGCCGAAAGCGGGCGGAATTATAGAACATTTGGACAGTTTCTACAAACCCTGTGTGCCAAAAAGAAAGCACTTGCTCGAACACAAGAAAAATTAAATAAAAAGCTTAATCGTAGTACCTAGTCTGTAGTTTTTAATAAAACTTGCATAAATGAAGGATTGCTGCCTAAATACACAATATATATATATATATATATATAATTATTTATTCAAAAATATTTTGGAACACAGTTTGATTTCCTTAAGAGATTTTCGGATACTATATGGACTAATGCCATGAAAGAGTTCTTTCATATTGATAGTTTGGATGTTTGATTTTGTTTGGCGGCATATCAACCTGTATGGGTTATTTAATGCCAAAATCTAAATATTTTGTACATAATTTTATGCTTTCAATTACAGATATTTTGTACATTTTATACTTCCAAAGTAAAGGTATGTTTTTGGATAAATATTTTGTATATTATAAAATGTATTGCTGGTAATTTTATTATAAAAAATTTATTTTTATTTTTTGTTTTTTTTAGTGTTGCATTAATTGTCATTTTGCTATAAAAATGTATTGTTGCTCATTTTATTATAAAAATTTACTCTTGATTTTTGTTTGGGGGTTCACTATTTGCCCATGACTGGGATCCTAACAGATGCTACCACCCTGGAGTAAGGTGGACCATGCTCCTCAAAATTTCCAATCTCCCGATCAGAGGCCTGATATATATATAATTATTTATTTAAAAATATGATTCCTACATGTTTTAAATAAATAATTATATTTATGCTCTACTTTTGTATCGAGCACTATTTTTTTAAAATAATAACAAAAATACTAAAGAACTTTGGATTATTTACCTAACGAGTTCTTTCCTATTTTCTATATATTTTTCACACACACACACATACATATATATATATATATATATATATATATATATATATATATATATATATAGATATATATATATATATATATAGTCGGTGCACAGCAAAATTGTACAAATCATGTAACAACAAGGATATTTGTCTATCCCACAAAATATTTCATAACTAAAAAAAAAAAACACTAAATTAATTGAGTTTCTTTTTCCCAGGTTTTCAGTTAAGACTTTTAGTCATCTTGGCTCCATTTGTCGTAAGAATCACTGAAAAAAACCCTTTGAGTTATTGAACTAGAAAGAGAACATGCTAAAATCATTTTGTGTCAGCCCCACTATGTCTTCCCAACTGAACAATGTTGAAACGAAAAAGATAATTCAGGCCTTCAGTAAGGTGCCAACATTCATACTCTGGCTTCCATCTTCAATGTTCATTCAAGAACTGTCAAGAGAACGGTGAATAAATTTTAAAAAGAGGAAACAGTAAAGAATAAAAATGGATCAGGAGGTCACAACAGCAAGAAGAATCATCATTTCAACTTACAGCTAAATACAATGTTTATTGCTCAAATAGAGTCCAATAGTGTTACGAAAAACTTCAGTGAATTCTAGTATGATATCTTTAATCATTTCTAAGATACAACGGTTCAAAGCTTAATATAACTACTGGACAATTTTTCTGTTACACAATTTGGACAATTTTGCTGTTATACCTGGCATATATATTTCACCGACAAGATTTGGCAATTCAATTGTTATTATCTCCTTCCAGTTTCCGAGTCTAAAAACAATCCCTGTGTTAATCGAAAGTACTTGAATATAGAAAGAAAAAATATGAATTGTGGACAATTTATTCATAACTTCAATCCCGATATACACCAAGAAAGATATAATAAAAAGTAAAATTGTTATCGCTATTATTGAACGGGTGTTATCAGTGTAGTAAGTAAAATTTATTTGACTAACTCTTGACGTTTTTTGATTCGCATATTGGAAGGACCTGAACCGTTGCGTAGACAGATCTTGTCCGTGGGAAATATGTTTCTGTAGTATCCACGGTTTCAGACATTCGCTGGGCTCCTTGCATTATATTCACAGCAGACAAGAGAGGAATATTGGGTATAACATTTGATGTCAGCATTTACTAACCTGTTTAATATAGATCATAACTAGTATGAAAACTCCTGAGGGTCGAACTTACTACGAATTAACGGAAGGTTAAGATTACTAGCCAGTGCTTTTCCAATTTTAAATTGAACCGTTTACCGTCTACTTTCTTTATATGTTTGTGTGTTTTTTGTTTTGTTTTAATTTGTTTTATGTTGTTTTTTGATTGTTAGGTCGCGTTGTTTTGTTTTTCTTACTTATTGTTAGGAAGCAATTAATTATCAAAGACGTGATTACTTGTTTGTTGTAAATTATTCAATTCTCTGTCAAAAGCCGGGCGGAAATTTGTTATTGTCCCCATTTTCATTTACATCGTTTTCAGTTTAAACTTTCATTACTCCTTCGCATTGGTGACGTTTGTTCTTTGTGCTTTTGTTGTTATATCGAAACCTACAGGAAAGGTAATCTGAGCGCCATTTCTCGCTGACAGCAATTGGAAGATCAATGAATCGTTTACTGATTGCAATCAGTTTCGGACTTTCAATGATTTATGGTATCACTCGTTTGATTCACAAAAAAGAAAAAAGGAATAGGAATAATTTCGACGGGGGTTTTTCACAGTAGTATAAAAATAGCAAATAACATCCCGAGCGTGTCAAAAATGAATGAAGCGTAACATTATCACATATTCGTCTTTTATTTATTTATTTGTTTCTTTCTAATTCCGATTTATTTATTTTTTTCTTTTCCAATGTTTTCTTTCTTTCTTTCTTTCTTTCTTTCTTTCTTTCTTTCTTTCTTTCCCTCCAATCATTTTCTTTAGTTAGCTCTTTCATTCTTTCGTTCTTTGTTTCTTTTTTAATTTTGATCTCTTTCGTACAGAACACATACTCCTTTCTTTCTTTTTGTTTCTTTCTTCTTCTGTTCTTTTCTTTTCTTTCTTATTTTCCACCAATTACATTCTTCTTCTTTCTTTCTTTCTTTTTTTCACTTTTCCTCTCTCTCTCTTTTCTAACGTTGATCTCTTTCTGTATGATCGCTAACCTTTTTCCTTCGAACTCAGTCATTTCTTTCTTTCTTTCTTTCTTTCTTTCTTTCTTTCTTCCTTTTTTTATCTCTCTCTCTCTCTCTCTCTCTCTCTCTCTTTCTTTTCTAACGTTGATCTCTTTCTGTATGATCGCTAACCTTTTTCCTTCGAACTCAGTCATTTCTTTCTTTCTTTCTTTCTTTCTTCCTTTTTTTATCTCTCTCTCTCTCTCTCTCTCTCTTTCTTTTCTAACGTTGATCTCTTTCTGTATGATCGCTAACCTTTTTCCTTCGAACTCAGTCATTTCTTTCTTTCTTTCTTTCTCTCTCTATCTCTTTCTTTCTTTTCTAACGTTGATCTCTTTCTGTATGATCGCTAACCTTTTTCCTTCGAACTCAGTCATTTCTTTCTTTCTTTCTTTCTTTCTTTCTCTATCTATCTCTTTCTTTCTTTTCTAACGTTGATCTCTTTCTGTATGATCGCTAACCTTTTTCCTTCGAACTCAGTCATTTCTTTCTTTCTTTCTTTTTTTCTTCCTTTTTTTATCTCTCTCTCTCTCTCTCTCTTTCTTTTCTAACGTTGATCTCTTTCTGTATGATCGCTAACCTTTTTCCTTCGAACTCAGTCATTTCTTTCTTTCTTTCTTTCTCTATCTATCTCTTTCTTTCTTTTCTAACGTTGATCTCTTTCTGTATGATCGCTAACCTTTTTCCTTCGAACTCAGTCATTTCTTTCTTTCTTTCTTTCTTTCTCTCTCTATCTCTTTCTTTCTTTTCTAACGTTGATCTCTTTCTGTATGATCGCTAACCTTTTTCCTTCGAACTCAGTCATTTCTTTCTTTCTTTCTTTCTTTCTCTCTCTATCTCTTTCTTTCTTTTCTAACGTTGATCTCTTTCTGTATGATCGCTAACCTTTTTCCTTCGAACTCAGTCATTTCTTTCTTTCTTTCTTTCTCTCTCTATCTCTTTTTTTCTTTTCTAACGTTGATCTCTTTCTATATGATCGCTAACCTTTTTCCTTCGAACTCAGTCATTTCTTTCTTTCTTTCTTTCTTTCTTTCTCTCTCTATCTCTTTCTTTCTTTTCTAACGTTGATCTCTTTCTGTATGATCTCTAACCGTTTTCCTTCGAACTCAGTCATTTCTTTCTTTCTTTCTTTCTTTCTTTTAATTTATTTTCCATTCTTCACCTTCCTCCTACTTTTTGTTTTTCTCATCTCTTCCTGTCTTTCTTTTTCCTTTTTTCTAATATCATTCTTCCTCCCTCTGATTTCTTCCTTCTTTTTACAAAAAAAGCTCTCTTGATATTGACCTAGACTGTTTTAACCTTCCTCCTCCATCAATCTATCAAAGCCATTTCCACTAATCCAAGACGTCACAGAAGGATCGTATATCTGAACAACAGCAAATTCTCTTGGTTCACTCTTCATCTACTGATTTACAATACTATTGTCACTACGCCCGGACAAAGGTTCTGCTTTATTTCTATGTTTTGCAATATATTTTAGTTTTTTTCATGTTTGCCCATCTATTCAACCTCTCTGTCTCTCGCTCACTCTCTCTGTCTCTCTCTCTCTCTCCCTTTATATATATATATATATATATATATATATATATAGATATATATAGATATATAGATAGATAGATAGATAGATAGATAGATAGATAGATAGATAGATTTTCGCCCGTTATGATGAATGGCGGTTCTCTTAAGGATGCTCATGTTCTCACCTTACTCATTTGGAAAGATAATGGGGCTGACACGAAACGATTTTAACCTCTTGGACGCCTATTCAAAAATAATTTCACCCAACTGGAACTCATGTATACCATCCACCGCAAAATATGCTGGCGGTGGGGAAATGTCCAGTTCCTTTTACCGCTCAGAAAATTACTCGACTCCCACCTCCTGCCAATGCTTTTATCTTTACAAGAGCCGGATCAGACAAAAAAAAATAACGCTGCCATATCTGGGCTGAGGTTGCCCAGTTTACACCCTCGCGAATAAGAATTCAAGAGCGGTTTCAAATCAGTCAGAAAACTACGGATAACTGGTAAAACACGTGCGATATAGACCGAGTACAGGAAGAGGAGTTTTAGCTTCTACAAGCTCCGTTTACACGGCGCTCAGATCTCTCTTTCGTCCTTGAGTTTGCCGATTGAGTCAGGGAAATCGTTAGAAAATACTTGTGGCAATAAGAAAATCTGTCTACAGCCTCTCTTACCCAAAGCTAGTGGTTGGTACCGCAGGAAACGTGGTTCTCTTTTAAGCAATAACTGTTTCAATTTCGTAGCGTTCATCGCAGACCAACTCAATGAACAGTGGAACTTGGCGTGGAGGGGGGCAATATTCTTCTATCCCCGAAGATTTTTTAAAATAGTTTTTTTTTTTCTTATTTTTCTCAATGTCCTCATTTTCATTTTTCCTCAACTTTTCCGAAATTTCTCATATAGTGTTCATATCACCTATATTTCTTAAAGGCATTGAATGATCTGTTTCCTCTCAACATTGCTCATTTGGAACGATAGTGGGACTAATATAAAACTATTTTAACCTATTCTCTTTCTGGCTGAATAAATCAAGATGTTTTTCAGTGATTCTTGCGATATATATATATATATATATATATATATATATATATATGCAATCTTTATATATATTATTTATATATTATATATGCGCGGTACGACTTATTGGAAAGCGTTCAATACCAGCTATAGAGCTAACATATTTGCGTTGATGTGAGTTGTGACCCTGGGTGAAAACCGAAGGTCACAAACTCACAACTAAATATATATATATATATGTGTGTGTGAGTGTGTGTGTGTGTGTGTGCGCACGCGCGTAGGCCAGCTTTTCCTGAAGATACTCTTTGATGAAACCTAGGTAGGTAGTTCCTGGCTATTTAGGATTATTTTCTTATATATATATATATATATATATATATATATATATATATATATATATATATATATATATATATATATATATATATATCCTATATTTTACTCACATATATATATATACACACACAGAGAAAGAGAGAGAGAAATATTGTAACAAATTGGAAAAAGTTTTGTGACGCGTTTCATCCGTTACACTTAACGCCACCAGACCTAAAAAAACCAGACCTATCACCACCAGACCTAACACCACCAGACTTATCACCAGCAGACCTAAAACCATCAGACCTAACACCATCAGAACTATCACCACCAGACCTAACACCAACAGACCTAACACCCTCAGACCTATCAGTATCAGACCTAACACCATCAGACCTAACACCACCAGACCTAACACCCTCAGACCTAACACCATCAGACCTATCACCATCCGACCTAACACCAAGAGACCTAACACTACCAGACGTAACACCATCAGACATTTGCTTGTCGTGTGTACTGAAAGATCTCGTTTACAGGAACAAACCGAAATCAATTCCTGAATTAAAAGAATTTCTGATTTCTTATTAAATGAATGTTGAAGTGTGGCAAATGGTTTCTAGAAGTGTTGCTGGTAGAGTTCGGGTGGAACATGAAGGGGAGCATTTTGTACATGTTAAATAGCATGTCAATCATAAATCATATTGTTTTGATGTGACGATAATTTATAAATTTTCTTAAATTACTGAAATTTATTTTTGTCCAACAAAAGTTAATAAATGAAAATGAGTGTTACTTTTGCTGCACACTGTATTATTTACTCATAGACGGTTTTGATCATAAAAATGAATTTACTTTCAGTAAATTCAAACATTTTATTTTATTTTTTTGCTGTTAATGTTATATCCCTTGACATCGCGGACTATAATTTCAATGAATGTTCGCCTTGAAAGGGTTATCTTCCAGATATAAACTGGTCGATTGTTCTAATTTTTATTTTTTTAGTACTGTATTTTTTTTCAAAATAAACGATAGATAGATAGATAGATAGATAGATAGATAGATAGATAGATAGATAGATAGGGAGACAGATAGACTGGTAGAAAAGCAGATAGATAGATAGATAGATAGATAGATAGATAGATAGATAGATAGATAGATACGAATAGACTATGATAGATATGAATAGACGAAGACGAATAGACTGATAGATATGAATAGACTAAGATAGATAGATAGATAGATAGATAGATAGATAGATAGATAGACTGACTGATAGAAAGGCAGATACATGCATACATACATACATACATACATAGATTTTATTCTGCATGTTATATGTAATTATTCAATTTATTTTTATATTTCTTTTTTATATATCACATGAAAGATTTTTGTTTCAATTCCAGATGAATTGATGCGTCGACTGACAAAATGTCATATGAATTTTTATCCAAATAAATTAACGTTACAAAAAAAGAATAGTTATTTTTTTTTCGTCTTCATTCGTTTTTATTCTCTTTTCATCGCTACTAAATTATATCCTGATCAAACAACCCACACGTCCGCACATGTAACTGACTGATTTTTTCTTCTTGTTTTTTTCGTGCTGCATTCAAATTTTCCATGACATTGTTTATCTCAAATTCTTTGTTCAAGCATTATTTAAATGCTTAGCCGTATAAGAGAAAAAAAATGTTTGTTCCCTCAGTCCGAACACACTCGGGAAACAATTTCTATTTATACTTTCGATTACTCTGCGACTTGATAAAACTTCAATTTCTCAAGCTCATCCATTAAATTTATTTTAATCATTTCACACCAAGCAAGGCAAGAAAGCCACTACAACGCAAGTGGGTTACCGAATGTCAGATAATATGAAAAAAAAAATGGAGTATTAAATAATAAATACATTTAGATCAGCTAATGGGTGTAGATGTCTAAATAAAATTCCTTATTTCTGGAAGTTCCAGAAACTTCCAGAAGTAATTTCCTCCATATGTAATTGCTATGGGGTCCTCCCCTTTTTCATATAAGTGGACTCGACAAGAGTGTTACTTGGACTGCTGCCGTTAAATACCCAGAGTCAGTCAGAATATAAAGAGAGATGAGAGTGAGCAGAGATTGTAATAGTAATAGTGTGAGGTAACCGCTTGTGGAAGTCACAGTTACAAGCACGTAGACTCTAAAAAAGTCCTACTTCGAGACTGTATATATATGTATTATTATTGTTACTAACCACGTTCCTGGATTTACTAATAGTATTACCCATTGTATTATTGTGTAAATACATTTAATTTCTTATATTTAATTCTTGCGTTTGTCATTCCTTGGAGACTGAATTTCATCTCGGAATCCACAACAGTAATGTTAAAATTGTGGCAGTACCAAGTTCTAGGATTGCTTCACTGTAACGATTGAATAAGTACACAGAGAAGACACATTTTTTTTAATCATTTCACGCCAAGCAAGGTAATAAAGCCACTAAGACACAATGGATTACTGAGTGTGAAAGAATAAAAAAAAATAAAGCATTATCAAGGAGCGAGAACAATAAAAGAAGAGGGATCAAGAAGACAGTAGATAACGATTGATATTAGATTTAAATTTTGAAGAACTGACTGGGAAGCAAGAAGCTTGAAGAAACTTTTAGGTTACTTACGATTATATCTAGCCAGTTCAACTGTAAAATGATGAAACCTTGCTGTCAATCTAGCAATTCGCTTAAATTCATAAATTCTAGATACTATATAGGAAGGTTCATCAGAACAATTACCATGAAAGTATTTATAGAAAAGTCACAGGAAACCTACATCACGGAGGAGGGAAAGAGACTGAAGCCGAGATGCCATATCAGAACAAATAACATTGCGGATTTCATCTCTAAATATAAAACAGGAGCACCAGACTATATATGGTAACAATATTCAAAACACAGACGAATCGTAGACTTTTCAGGTGAAAGAAAACCAGCGAACACATAGAAACGATATATCTTCTATGGACATGGAAAATCATTGCTTTCCACAGATTTCTCTCATTTGTAGCTTTTAAGTCAGCATATCTCTCCTGACCACTGTTCTGTCAACCATTTACACAAACTGGTTACGTAGGTTACGTGATTCTTGTCTCAGTCCCTCCCCGACTTCAGTATGTGTCCGGTGAAGGGCAAATTCTCCAAGTTCTGTGTCCTCATTATGTGCCCTAAAAACTTCAGCTGTCTCTTTCTGATTCGAAGAATTAAGTTTCCGTTTTCTTCGCATTTTCTCTAAAAATTCCTCGTTTCTCACATGTTCAGTCCATGGTATTCTCAGCAAACTTCTGTAGAAGCACATTTCACGTTTCTTTATCTGTGAGGAAATTAGAAGGCAACTTTTGCTATCCCAGTGCGTCTTCGAATTTCGATGTTCATCTTCCATCCTCTGCTAAAACACATATCGTAATTCCCATGTATAATACCAGATCATTCATAACACGCACCCCTAAAATTGTGCTGAAAGTGTAGGAAAATGCTTCTACTCATGCATAATACGCAGCCCCTATTTTGTAATTAAACTCTATAAATTGTACCTCTACAATTTAATTACGGTCAGCATGTGCTACTATTATTTAAAAAAATGGTTTTAAAAATAGAATAATATTCTAATTTACTATTTTTGATAATTCTTTTTTATTTTACATTTGTAAGTATTCTTAGGTACATATGATTTGACATCCTTATGGGGTCGCAATCGCCGAATGTTAGTGTCAAATTGTCGTATGCTTGTGGTGGGTAATCATTTTGCAACTGAAATCGACCTAAGAAACGGTATTTTTTTGTAGTTGTGTATAATACGCATCCCTGATTTTGCTTCTTTTTTTATAGAGAAAATGCGTATTATACATTGGCAATTACGATAATAGATATTGAAATTTTTGTATCTGTTTGAATTGTTTTGTATCTGTTTGCCTCCAATTCATACTTCGCATCTTGGACGCTTTCTTACATTAAACTATATCTCATAGATCTAATGTCACATTACTTCTTCCAGAAACGATTCTTCTGTTGCTCACAGCTCATTTTTTAAAATTATAATATCCTGTCAGGATGTATACGAATTTCTTTAGATTTCTTTCGTAAATAATTTGAGAATTGTAATGATTGCTTAGGAAATATAGTGGATTGATTTCTGCCTTCTTCTTCACTATTTTGGACGCAGAGTTCTCCTTCTCTTACCTTGGATGCCAGCCTAGGCTAGAGAGCCTATAACTTACGATTTAATCCCTAGCTGGGAGAAGAAAAGGACTCATGCTTTTCCTGGTTGTATTAGTGAGAAAGTGAACGCAATAAGGATTTTGAACACGAGTCGCCGATTCCACTTTCCCCGTCAATAGCCGTTACACTAGGCATTCAACGTCAGAACACATTAGTGCTCCCTATTGTGGCCTTCTGCCAGACTAGATTAAATTAGGCACATATTTTCACTTCATGTCTTAGTGGCCAGTGTTCGAGTTCTGACAAAAGCCAAGATTTCAAATGCTAATTTTACACAGCTGACAGACATTACATATTTTGTTCTACCTGTCAATGTTCGCGTCCAGGTAAACACAATGATTTCAAATGCTGATCGTTAAAGGATAGGTATATCTCCCACTTTTGGTTTTTGTGGCCAATGTTCGAGCCCAGGCAAACACCATCAATTCAGTCGCTGAGTTTACAGGGCTGGTATACCTTCCACTTCTGGCGATAATGGAAACCTAGATAAAAGCCAGCATTTCGAAGGCTTATTTTAAATTGTAGACATATCTTCCTCTTCTGGTACTACTTGCCAGTGTTCAAAAGTAGGTTAACCTATTGTCCTGCTCACACCCCTCCTCGGTCTTTTAACTGGAGTAAAGTTTTATCGCTTGTTTACTGTTTAGGATTGTATTCCCGGGTAATTATGAAGACTACTTCAACTCTATACTTCTTAAGTCTCCGCTTTAACTGTGAATTGTTATTTACTATTTATTTTTTTATTTATTTATTCCTTAATAGGAGTATGCTATCGTCCGGTTCACACTCCTCCCCGGTCTTTTGAAAAGGAGTAGGGGTTTATCACTTGTTACCTGTTTGGGACTGGGTTTCCAGCTTCTTCTAAAGTCTTTTCTTTCTTTTTGGCTTCCAGTAGCTCTCTTGCGTCTTATTGACATTATCGCTTTGATTTGAATCAGGATGTCGAATGTTAAATTTACAGGGGAGAAATTATGTTCTTTTCCCGTAAATACTGACCTCTTTCTCGCGGGATAGATGTATATTTCGATTTACTAATTCTGACCAGAGTCCAAGTGCAGGTATGTGACGGGATGTAAGATTGCATGATTGGCGAATCATGGGGGTAGCCTGTCTCTTAACGTAGGTATTTTTTACGTTTCTCACCGACGATAATTGTCAACCCAAATAAAAATCAGGATTTTAAAATGCTGGACCACTGGTGCGACACAATCTTTCAAGATGTGGCAGAACTTCTACTGCCTATTGTTAAGACAAGCATGTTCTTAAATAGCCTCATCAGATCGATACTGTCATATGGATGTCATTCATGTTTCACAACCTGTATAGACACGTCTAAACTGTCAAACGTATTTTCTCAGATGTAGTCGTCTCTACAGCGAAGGCTGTCGTAACACAATGACCATTCTTCTCATTTTACTACCCCTTTCGGAATTATGTCAGTCTAGTTTATGTTTAATAGATAATTCCATGTAGTCCTTACTCTCCAGTAATATGCAGCTTTAAAATGACTTCAAGTGAAGTAGTCCTGTAGATCCTAGTGAGTACCATCCTTCTTCGAACCACATGGACTGGCGCTATAGAATCACAAGCAAAGACGTGTACCAAATAAGAGAAGCCACCTTATGAAAAGGCTTTCAACAGCAGCAACAACTAAATTGGAGATCACAACTCGTAGAGAAAACAATGACATACCCAAGATATTGGCTTTCCACACTACTTCAAAAAAATGTTAGGAAGGAAACCCCCACTAATACTGAAAAGAGTTATATCAGTTACTGGACAAGATAAACCTATTTTCCTGAAAAAATGTTTTAATAGAAAGAATTTATAAATTCTAACCGACAGTAGTACTGGCAATTCGGTCATTGAATACCGAATGTTTCCTTATAAGGAAACGGTTAAGATTAACATTACTATGAATTATTTCTACTTACAAGATGAGTACGACAAAGGAGTGGCTTTTTGAAGTGACAGTAATAGTAACCTATTTCCCGGTTAGTATCTGCTTGGTATTAGACTTGTGCCAGGCTAGATCATGTTTAGTCAATAATTCACTCCAGTTCTTATTCTTCAGCCATATGCTGATGAGAAGATCAATGTGTCTAAGGTTTTCGTCTTTGTTGCGTCTGTTTGCCAATCACTATAATGAATACAGAAAAAATACAAATCGTATTGGTCTGCTTCATTATTGACGAACTGCCAATAATCTTTCAGTCATCTCAGCAAAGAGATTCGACACATTGAAACCAACTTTATAGCTATTAATATATATATATATATATATATATATATATATATATATATATATATATATATATATATATATATTATTAGTATTATTATTATTATTATTATTATTATTATTATTATTATTATTAATGTTCATCTTCATTTTTTATCTGGTTTTCACCATAGCTTTACACGTCTGTCAGTCTACAGTGAATAGACAAAAAGGGAGGCTATATGTGGGATTCGAACTCATGGTTTTTTTTTTTTTTTTTTTTTTGTTTGTTTGTGTGTGTGTGTGTGTGTGTGTGTGTGTGTGTGTGTGTGTGTGTGTGTGTGTGTGTGTGTGTGTGCCTCGAGGAAATCTGAAATTACCTGCTAGTTTCACTGGCAAAGATAGGAGAATTCAACGCTTCTGCAGAAGACCTAATCTAACCCATAAACATATCAATTTTTTCTCAGCAACATTTCCGTAAAATCTTTATTTTATTTTATTTTCATGAATTCGCCGCAAGCAAGCTGATAATACCGCTATGACAACAGGGGGTATTCGGAATTAAAAGGGAAGGAAAATACTTCAGAACGAACCGGAAACACAATCCTACCCAGAAAACAACGGATAAACCTAGATGTCAATCTAGAAGCACGATTAAATTCATATATTCTGGGCACCAGTGAAAAAAGCTCGTCAGAGTCGTTGCAATGAATTACAGATCTTTCTTTGGATTTTGTCAAGAACCTCGAGATAAATAGCAGGTGCATCAGACAATATATGGCAGCAGTATTTAATGCCAGGTCGAATGGTAGATTTGTAAATGTGCAAGACGGACTCTGACGAGAAATATTTTCCGACTGCGACCCGACAATCCTTGCAGTAGACGCAGCTATTTATTCAATGAAGTCGCTCTACTTCAAGTCATTTGAAAAAGAAAGGCCAAGAAGATGCTGTGTGTTGGTCTCCATGTACACTGGAACGAAGTATTCCATTAGTAAGAATGAAGTTTCATTCGAACAGTTTCTTCCTAAGAAAAGCTACTTTGTGGAACAGACTGTTTTCTCGATCACTACAATCTTAATCTCTTTATGTCTAGGGTCAAAGGTTGTATTTCCTATATATCATGATAATCTACAGTTCTTACATCATCCTCATACTACAACTTCATTTAGTATCGCTCTACATCGAGTGGCTCTTGGGATTTTGTATTGGGTGAACAATTAGTAAAAACAAAGTTAAAAATGTTCTTTATCCCAAAACTAGAACTGATATCCACTGCATTTTTTTTCTTTTGTTTTAAAATGTAAGATTTTTAATATTTTTTTTTATTTGGTCCAGCCATATAAAGAGATCGGAAAACTTTAAATCAGTAAAATTCGGTTTAGTTTTATCTAAAAAAAAAAAAAAAAAAAAAAGATTATATTTACCATTCTAAGGATATAGGACAAAGCCAGTTTGGAGTGTCTTTTGGCAAAGATAATTTTTTTCAAATGGAATTCGAAGCAAAATAAAATTACTAACCTAAATAACTCTTCTCTAATCGTCTGAGAGAACCGAGAACCTTTTCGTCTTCAATCAGTATGGCTGATGCTAACCTTCTAGAGTAACTCATTACACCTTCTCTGTCTAACCTTTTTCACTGATATGAATTAGAATGAGCATATCGAGTCAATTGCTAAGTCTGTTGCTAAGAAAGCTGGTCTGCTATTTGACGGGAGACAATTTTTCTTACGTAAATCTGTCTTGCACCTGTAAAAGTCCGCCATTCGTTCCGGCATTGAATATTGTTGCCAAATCTGGCAGGGGTGCTTCTGCTATGTAAATACATAGCAGAGATTCTAGATAAATTCCAAAGATGAATTTGCAATATTATCGGTCCCGAATCGGCATCAACCCCTTTCGTTTCGTAGCAACGTCATGTAAACTTCTGCCATTTCTACAAATATTTTTATGGCAATTTTTATGAGATTTTCCATCTGATACCGGGACTTCACAAACATAATAATAGTACTAGATTGATAGTTAGATCTCATCATTTTTTTTTAAAATTATTAAATGTAAACTTAACTTCTATTCTAATAGCTTCTTCTCTCGCACTTCTCGTCTGTGGAACGATCTTCCAGCTTTCCTGACAACTGCAATCTAGAAAAAATAGATCCAATGCCAATCGTCATTGTCTCTCTCCTTGAATCCTGTTTGTCATCATTTCTGTGAAGTTTTCTCAGTTTCCACCATTGTCTTTCACCTTCAGTCACCATTTCGGTCTTAGTGGCTTTTTTGTCTTGCTTGGGGTGAAATGATTAAGACATTTTTAATTCTATTCCATATTGGGGTATCAAAAAAAACCAAACTAGCTTTACTTAATTTATATTCTATTTTCAAAAAGATTATACTTGACAAGAGCTGTCCATAGAGTTTGGAACAGTATAAAATATATAAAACTCTATAATTTCATTTTAAGTATATTTTTCACGGGAATAAACTGGATTTGACCTTCTGTCTTGTTTTGCAAAAGATCGACAAATTGGATGACTCCTTGTGCGCAGTTTGATGTATCCTTCCGCTGTTCTCATATATTTCGCTTCAATAACGCTCTCTTTTGTCACGTATATTTTTCTCTTTTAAGTATTCTCACCTTTCGTTCTCTTTTGGAACATTTTTTTTTCTAGCGCTCTTAGACTTATTACGGATTCTTCACGTTATAAGTGTAATTTTTCAAGACAATCTATTCATTTCGAAGCCGGCTAACTACACAGCTTCTGTCTCCTTCTATCGCACACAGTCACTTTTACATTAATAGCGATATTAGCATACGAGTAATTTTCAGTAAACTATACAATACGGCCATGTTTACGTCTTTAAGTCTTTTTTAACTTTCTTTTAGAACTATTTTTTAATATCTTGCTTTTATTATACAACTTCCAGAATACCTTTTGTTACAATCTCAGAAGGGAGGTTTTCTCTTCTTTTTTCTTCTTTTCCTTTTTTTTTTTTTTTTTTTGATAATTCTCGATCAGTTCTATTTAAATTTTAATATTTTTTTAAATTTTTTGGACGTTACTTTTTTAATCTCTCGTCTGGAGTTTAATCAGGTTTCAATTCACAGCCGTTCTATTTAAAGCATATTTATTCGTAATCTTAAAACGTGTGTGTTTTTCTATCTTTTTCCTTTTTCTGCTTTTTCGTTTAATTCCTATATTTTTCTTTTTCTTTGTCTACTCTATTTGTCTCAGTTTTGATTTCCTCTTTACCTTTCTTTGTTTGTCTTCCTGTCTGTCTCTATCTCCATCTCTCTATCTCGATCTATATAACCAACAATCTATATTTACTATGCATTATAGTTTTAATGTTTTTGTCTTTCTACATATTTTTTTCAACTCTTCCCTCTCTAAATATCAACATTTCATTTATTTCTTCTTTTTTTCTTATCTCAATATCAACCTTTTAATATTTCTTCTCCTTCTTCTTCTTTTTTTCTTCTTCTTTCAATGTTATACTTTCGATATTTATTATTCTTCTTGCTCTTTTTATTATTATTATTATTATTATTATTATTATTATTATTATTATTATTATTATTATTATTATTCGACTTTTCCCTATCTCAATATTTCTTCTTCTTTCAGCGTCATCCTTTCGATATTTCTCCTTCGTCTTCTTCTTCGTCGTCTTATTATTATTATTATTATTATTATTATTATTATTATTATTATTCTACTCTTCCCTCTCTCAATATTAACCTTCAATATTTCTTCTTCTTCCTCCTCTTCTTCTTCTTCTCTCAATGTCATGCTTTCGATATTTCTTCTTCGTCTTCTTCATCGTCTTCTTCTTCTTCTTTCTTCTTCTTCTTTCTTTCTTCTTCTTCTTCTTCTTCTCATTGTTATTATTATACTCTTCCCTCTCTATATATTAACCTTCAATATTTCTTCTTCTTCTTCTTCTCATTATTATTATTATACTCTTCCCTCTCTATATATTAACCTTCAATATTTCTTCTTCTTCTTCTTCTTCTTCTTCTTCTTCTTCATCTTCATCTTCTTCTTCTTCTTTCAATGTCATGCTTTCGATATTTCTTCTTCGTCTTCTTCTTCGTCGTCTTATCATTATTATTATTATTATTATAATTATTATTATTATTATTATTATTATTATTCTACTCTTCCCTCTCTCAATATTAACCTTCAATATTTCTTCTTCTTCCTCCTCTTCTTCTTCTTCTCTCAATGTCATGCTTTCGATATTTCTTCTTCGTCTTCTTCATCGTCTTCTTCTTCTTCTTTCTTCTTCTTCTTCTTCTTTCTTCTTCTTCTTCTTCTTCTTCTTCTTCTTCTTCTCATTATTATTATTATACTCTTCCCTCTCTATATATTAACCTTCAATATTTCTTCTTCTTCTTCTTCTTCTTCTTCTTCTTCATCTTCTTCATCTTCTTCTTCTTCTTTCAATGTCATGCTTTCGATATTTCTTCTTCGTCTTCTTCTTCGTCGTCTTCTTCTTCTTCTCATTATTATTATTATTATTATTATTATTATTATTATTATTATTATTATTATTATTATTATTATTATTAGCTCAATATCATATTTCTTCTTCTTTAACCATATTTTTAACCTTCTTCCAATCTTCTAACTCCGCCATTTATCTGCCCTCTTTGCCTTCCTTTTCTATATTTTTTTCCTCTAAATACTCTCAATTTTCTCTTCGACTTCCTTTTGTCTCTTACCCGCTGATCAGACGTGTTCTAATATATCCTTTTACCTTCTACATCTATATTATACACAATAACTATTCGTCTTCACTATTTTATCTTACTTTTTGTTCTCGTCTGCTTCTATCAATCTGCTTTACTCTCTCTCTCTCTCTCCCTCTCCCCCCCTCTCTCTCTCTCTCTTATTAATTACGACTGATATTATATTTTTAGTTACATGCTGCAGTACAAAACATTGATTATAAATTCGATAGAATAAAATGTTCTAGTTTTATCTTTTTTTATATGTAATTAATTCTAAAGATGCAACTTTTATTCACTGGTTCTTCTTTCTATGAGTTCTGCCTGATTATCAATTCTCTTCCTTAACCTTTGTGTCAAGAGAACGTTATGGCATGAAACTTTACGTATACCAAGCTCTCTTTTAAAAATCCTTTACTTTATATTTTCATTTTTTTTTTCTTTTTGGCTGTCTTCTGCCCATCTTATCGAATCAAATTGCTTTTCTTCTCTTCAACGCCTTCAAGAGTCTGTTTAATATTTCAATAAGTATTGTAGTCTCGTCTACTCAACTATCGCAGACGTACACTTCTAGCTGAATAAATATACAATTTTAAGTGTTCTTGCCTTTTACCTGTTTAAAACACCTCGAAAAGCAAGTATATGTGTATTTTCAGAAAAATTAGAGCTATACTCATCATGTACTACAAAATAAACTTCAGAATAGTATATCTACAGTAGTAATGAGAAAAATAAGAAAGAAAACATGAAATTTAATTTCATGCGAAACTTTTCACTAGAAAGATTTTTAATCATTTTACCACAATCAAGGCGATAATGCCACTAAAACGCAAGGGTTTACTCATAGTTAAAGATACAGAAAAGAAAAGGATAGGTTTAAAGGAGTCAGAAGATAACGTCTGATGCTACATTTAAATTTTGAATATTGTAGTTGAAAAGAAGAGAATAAAACGGATTAGAGTTACGCAGGTGAGAGGACCCGGACTACGTCCACATGGGAAATGTAAGGTGTCAAAAAATGAAACCACTATCAATAACAAGCAGCAAGAACTCCGCACTCTAGATCTATATATGTGTACATCATGACTCTCCGGTCGCAACTCGCTGACAGGTGGCTCGAAACAACTCTCTGGCAAGTGGTTCAGAACTCTTCTGCTCATTCTAACTGTAACTCTGCCAGCTAGCGGAAATGACTAACTTCCGGGCAAGTGGCACTTGATCACGAAAGTTTTTATTTCATTATTTATTTTCCCCGTTTCTTTTAAGTCAGTGGGATCCGCTTTAAAGTTTTTCTAAGAAGATTATATTGTCTACACACCCATAAAAATTGCTACGTTTCAGCCCAGGTAATAACACTCACAATACTCTTTACTTCATGGTTGTTCAAAGTTAGTCTCATGGACATCCTATTGAGGTACATTTTAACTCTTCTTGTTTTATTATCTAACTCTTCTTTCTTATTTTTTCATGTTTTCTGTGTGGTTCGTGGCTCTATATTGAATTCAGAAATACTTTTTTTTTCTTTCGCTGTATTCTCACTGCAATTTATGTCCACATCTGAAAAAATAAAACCGCTAATTATTTTAATTAACTCATCTCGTTCTATGGCGATTTTAATAACGAAAATTATATGATAAACGAGTCCTTACTAAGAACTTACATTAGTGAGTGAACATTAAATTGTAAGATTATATAAGTTGGTGAGCTTGATCCGGAAAAAATCATTGCACTATCAATATTTTCTAGACGAACTTGTGTCTGAAGCAAAGAATTATACTTCCCCGCCCTCTTTATCGAGCAGAATTCCACGTAATAAGGTGGGGTCAACTTTCAATTATAAGCTGTAATAATTAATCGTAAGGTCTTAATTGTGTATGCATATATACGGGAAATTAGCACGTACGTGTCCGCGAATTCACTCTCATACTCAGATACACACACACATACTACCCAATGGTTTTGGAATAATGGAGATGTCAAAATCAATCAAGTACAGAAATTCCTGACAATGATGTTTTTTTTTTTATTTAAATTTTAATATGACTGTAAAATACGCAAACACAGCTACTTCTGGTTCTAGAAAAAAAAACTGAAAACGTCTCACCTCTCCCTTATTCTTTAGTGAGATAGATCCCGACCTATACCTATCGCTTCCTCCAAGAGACAATGCTAGTTCCATTGTGGCTAACCGTGAAATAAAGCAAGAAAAAAAAAACTTTAGAAAAGTCTGTGATGCAGAGTTGGGACCGGAAGAATTGTCAAACAAAGCACCGGAAGTCAGAGACGATACGCAACTCATCGCTTATTCCCTTTTTAATATTATGCAGATATCTGGCAGAATTCGTCCTATTAGGTCGGTGCAGAAATAATGTCGTTTTCTCACATAGTAACATATGTGAGAAAACGACATTATTTCTGCACCAACCTAATATTTTACAATTATTTTTTTAGACAACGTCTGAAACATTATTTATTGCTCGTCGAATCAATCAACTGGAGTTTGATTAGAAAAAAAATTAGAATTTAAAAACTTACCGAGACAAACATCGATCACTTCTGGTTTAACAGAGAAAAAAAAAAGTGATTTGTGGGCAAATTAGTCATTCGTAATGAAAAATGGATTCATTCTAAGAATCTAAAGCAAAGACAATGTTGGTATGAAATAAGAAGAATCTTCAACATTTCGTTTAAACTGAATCTACAAAACCAAGACTGTCAATATATTTCTATTAAAAATTGCTGAAAACAAACGAAATGTTTCAAACCTCAACTACAATAAAAATAAGGAAGAAAATGAGATCCCCGTTCCATTCAATCATTTCCTGGGATATGATATGAGCATCAGACAAGCGTAGATACGAAGCCATGGGCACTGATCATTAAAGAATTCCATGTCACATCTAAAACGGTTCTTCTAATAGAAAACTGCATTCCTGATTTCTTTCTAGAAGACAGTATACGGAGAGTGGCAGGGGGATGTCGGTTTATTACGTACGTATTCACATTTAAGGTAAGAACGAAAAATCAGTATAATCTATGAAGTCTTCCAAGATATAAAACTCAAGATAATCCTTTCCAAAAATAAAATCTATGGTCTGGAATTGTAATAAAAACAGCGTTACCAATAATCTGAATCCATCATGAAAATTAAGGATGGAGAATTAGTAATTATTATTATTATGTAGAATTAGTAATTATTACACCCTTCAAATACCATCAGTTATAACAAATTTAGAACAGGGGATAAGGAAATATAACACAGAAAAAGATGCTATAATGGTAATTTCCCACTATACCGCAAGTTGGTACAAAACCAAAACATTGATTTAAAAAGTCGTTATATTCTTGAATAGACTCGTCAGATTGAGTCTTTCATATGGATGACATGTATAACTCACAAATTCGTTCAGAAATAACTAAACTGTCAGCTGTATAAAACCGCTTTCTCAGTTGTATAGGTGACTTCGATCAAATTATACCTGTAGGACCAAATATTTCAACTGTGGGACAATATCTTTCTAGGGTACATAATGAGAAAAGTGAGCTTGGAAAATTTGACACTCACAGGACATAATAAAACAGTGAATAACCAACATAACATAACGTGCTTGTATAAATGGATGTCAGAACAGGGTTTAGAAGAGATAACAAAAAGATAACATTTACTTAGAGCTACAAAGGTCAGGAACTTTTGAAGGGTAATGATCGCCAACGCCCTGAAGGGAGATGACACATAGAACAGAGAAGTCGAGTTTTGCGCCGTGCAACTTTGAAATAGATGCGTGGCTATGAAAATTGTTGCAGACAATCAGAAAAAGACATCTGACATTTTAGAAAACATGACGAGGAAACAAGACATGGAAAACTTAACATATATCAGAGAGAAGCGGTGAAAGGCCTACTTGACACGTAAATTGGGGGAGTGCTAAAACAGGTGTCCCTAAGAAAAACAAGTGTCTTAAAGAGACAAATATTGTCATCTTTTTCTTCTTCGACTACTTTTTCTTCTTCTATACAACGTGTCTTTTCAGGACATGGGTTATCATGGCTCTCACCAATTTCCTGTATATTGTAGCTCTTAGTAATTTTTTTTTCTTTTTGTTATCTCTCCCAATCTCTGTTCTTCCAACCTTTAGCTCGTTAGGAATGTTTTGTATTGCTTTCCTCTGCCCTTCTTCAATATGTCCCCGTCAGTGTTATATTTTCTAAGTTCTCTTATCTCATTATGTTCCCTAGAAATTCCAACCGTCTCTGTATTGATGCTATGTACAATTGTCCTGTTGGTGTCCATTTTCTTTAAAGCTTCGTGGTAAATCAATATTACCTGAAGGAGCAAAATTCCGGATGATGTGTAGCGCCAAGTTCGCCAGCCCCCTAAAAGAATATTGCACAGGAAGCAAGAGAAACAGGATTTCAAATGCTGTTAATGTAGATAGACAGACCTTGTCTATCTTCCTCTCCTCACCACCAACCTACCGCATCTAGCCTTGTACCGTACAGAACTAAGTCTGTTTAAGTTTTTAGACTGGCTCTTCAAACTTAAATCTATTCGTCCACACGTGCTCAGACATCTCAATTCATATTGCTTGCTCGCGTGACGCTTAAGCCGAACATGTTTCCAAACTCCCCCCCTACTATTTTGTCTTTCCGATATTCTTTCTATCCTCCGTTTAGTTTCAATTTTTCATGTTTTCTTTGCGGCTTTTATTAGTTTTACTTGTTCTCATTTCCATCTTCAATTACGTCAACGAAACTAGATACAATGCCGACTTCAGTTATTTCATAGATTCTCAAGTCATATAGAACAGTTTTGGCTTCCACTAAGAGAAGCAATCTGTCACGCATTTCTACACCGGGAAATATTCAATGGCGGACAGGAAGTGAGAGACAACGTAACGAATAGGAAGCTCTCACCTTCAGAATCTCGTATTCTCTCGCTCGTTCGTTTTCTTTTTCTTTTCTGAAAGCTGTTTATCTCCCAAAATGGACGTGCGATTAATTAAAAAAAAAAAGGATTCCCTGCCTCATACTACTGAAGAATGCGAGCTACGAGCCTTTTTATTGTCCACTGCATCCACTCGAGTAGCCCAGGCATGTTGGGTAATGGGTGATTTTATCGTATCTTCACCTTTATAACGGTTGCCAAATAAGTTTATAGGCCCAATTAGGTCCTACTATTTAACCAATAGTTGGATTCATTCCTTTCCCAAGGGTATTTGCGTGTAAGTGAATGTAAGAATTCAGTTAGAATTCGAACTCTGCTCCTTGATTTCTCATTCCGATTTACAAACAATTACACCACACGCACATTATACAGTGCTGTTCGATAAAAGTGACTCACCTGATTTTTCTTACTAAAAATATTTTTTGTCTATTGTTTTTGGGGTTAAAATAATTTTTTAATCTAATATAAAGACCCCTTCCCGACCACCTCGGAAAAAATTTATTCTATTGATAATTATAAATTTGGATATAAATGAGATTCAGGAAAAAACTCTGTGCAAAAAAAGTGACTCAGATATCGCATTCTAATGATTAAACTGGTAAATTTAAAGAACTTTTTGACAACATATTGAAAACTATTTTACAATACACTCAGAACAAATTCAATCTAAGGTATTCCAGAATATTCCAGAAAGCCTCATACAGTATAAAAAACAGCTTGAAATAGCCACTCAGAACCACTTACGGCATCTATTATTGCCCTCTCAAAAGCAGGCAAGTCTACGTGAGAAATTGCAGAAATTGCTATAACCTCACAATCAACTGTCTCTCGAGTGCTTAGGGCACGGAATGATGCCACTCCTGCTCCAAGGAAAGAAACAAGGGGACGAAAGAAAAAGATTGATGATAGAACTGGCAGGGTAATCAAGAGATAAGTTTCGAAGAATAGGACTATAACTAGCCAAGAAATTGCAGCCAATCTAAGCGAAGAGCAACGTGTTAGTCTTGCCTCTTCAACCGTCTGGTCGGTGGCTGTTAGAACAAGGCTACAAATTTTGTACACGAAGGTTTAAGCCGCTAATAAGCAAAGCCAACAAAGCCAAGAGACTTGAATGGGCTCACTATTACAAAAATTTCACCGTAGAAGACTGAAAGAATGTTCTCTTCTCCGATGAAACGAAATTTGAACTAAATTCAAAAGATATGCGATCTAAAATCCGAAGAAGAAGCTTTGAAAGCTCTTTGAATTTAGCAGTAAGTACTGTCAAGCATCTGTTCAGTATAATGTTCTGGGGATGCTTGTCTTTTCATGGAACTGGTTTCTTAAAACCTATTGAAATGACCCTCAGGAGTGAGCAGTACAAGAGAATATTAGAGTCTTGTCTGCTCCCTTCTGCGGAAAGGATGCAAATCGAGCCCACCAAGCTCATTTTTATGCAGGATAATGCTCACTGTCACAAATCAAAATTGATAAAGGAATACTTTGACGAGAAGCAGGTGAGTGTTATAACATGGCCGCCCCAATCTCCTGGCCTCAACCTCATAGAAAACTTATGGAGCATTATAAAGTACAGGCTCTCGAGAAATCAGCTGAGCAACAAAGAGGATTTAATTGTGAATTTCATATCTGAATGGAATTCAATACTTGGAGATGAGATTTGCCAGAACCTAATCAAGTCAATTGCCAAAAAAGGTTGAAAAGGTTATTCAAAATAAAGGAGGACCCATAGATTATTAAATATTTCGAACTATATTACCTATTATAAATAAATTATACCTCTATTATTCTTTATTTAAAGTCATTTTGTTTTTCCCTAAATCTCATTTATATCCAAAATTATAATTATCACTAGAATACCTTAGGATGAGTAAACTTTTTCACTAGGGTGCCTGGAAGGGCTCTTTATATTAAAATTAGTTTGACCCCAAAAACAATAGGCGAAAAAATTTTTAAGTAAAAAAATCAGGTGAGTCACTTTTATCGAACAGCACTGTATATATGTTTATTTATTATAAATATGTTTATTTATCTTTATTGTCCTAAATTCAGTTAGCATAATGCAGTGTTTATCTAGTTATATAGTTTACCAGCAATAAAAGGACTCTATTCGTGCCTTATGTCATAATCTAATAAGAACAAGACTACTCTCACTGGGTATGGGAAGTCACATAATATCAATTATGAAATCACGGGACGAATAAATGTCCCAAATAAATCTGTTTGACAGCAATGGAACAGATCTTTTAAAAGACTTTCTGTTTTATAGTGGCATCAGAGGTATCGTTATGATGATTTCCCAAGGGTAACTTATATGTGGCACAAGGCAGAAAGTATGGGTCAACCAGTGTGAATCGAACTCCCTATACAGTCGTAATTGTTCTAGCGTGCCGAGCTTGTTAACCATTACGCCACGCTGAGGTGACCAGAGGCGTTTTTGTGATGTAATGATATTCATTCACGCCATCAAGTGGACAACCGCCATTCTTTTTACATATTATATGCCAGTCATGTTGTATCGTGTCAAAGTATATTCGGACACATTTTTGAACTGATTTTGTCTTTCCTATTAAATCGTGAAATGAGTGTTATCTTGAATGGCCACTCGTCTACATCCTTTCATACTAACGCGAGTATCCCCAGCAGTCTATCATTGATGTTGTTTTTAATTTTCATTAATGACCTTCACGACGACATCAACTCTTAAATTGGTATCTACGTTGATGACACAACCATTTACTCCTGTGTGGATAAAAAAAAAGCTGATCAGTCCAAGGTCAAAATGGCAGCCGATGTCCAAAAGGGCTTTAAGTTCGTCGTTAACCAAGACAAAATATGGCTTTTTTTTTATTTTAACGCCCCCAAAACTAAACTTCCCTCCATTAATCATCTGAGAGATCCCTCTCCGCCTTCCAGCAGCATGGCTGATGCTAACCTCCAGGAGAGCGACTTGTTGCGTCTTCTCTGGGTAACGTTCTCAGCTGACATGGAGTGGAAAGACTATATTGAATCCATTATAAGGTTAGCTGCTGGGAAAGTCTGTTCACTGTGTCGTGTGAGGCATTTTTTCTCTCCAGAATCTATATTACATATCGATAAGTCTGCTGTTCGTCCATGCTTAGAATATTGCTACCACATATGGTCCTATGCACCTGCTATTTACCTTGAGCTCCTTGATAAAATCCAAAGAAGAATCAGCAATATTATTGGTCCTGATCTGGCGGATCGACTTCAGTCACTTTCTCACCGTTGTAAGGTTTCTTCTCTGTGTCTTTGATATAAATACTTTCATGGTAATTGTTCGGATGAGAAATTCACTATGGTACCTAGACTTTTTTTGAATTTCAGCGCAGTACTAGACTAGCATCGAGTTTTCATCAATTTACATTGAGCTGGCTAAACGTAAATCCTATGCTAACAGTTTCTTTTTTCGCACTTCTCGCCAGTGGAATTACCTTCTGGCTCCATGCTTTTAAGTCAACTTTAATCTGCAATGATTTTAATGCAGTGTCATTCGCAATCTACTGTCTTCGTGATTACTTTTACCTCTTCCTGCTCCTTATGAGTGTTTGTATTTCTAATTCTTCCCCAGGCTGTAACCTTTCATATCCTAATCTTTGCTGCCTTGCAGGGGGGATACCGATTAAAAATTCAGTGTTTATAAAAAAAAAATAGAAAGAGGTATCAGACAAGGATGTCTCTTCTCACCAGATATTCGACCTATACAGTGAATCGATTCTACGAGAATTAGAAGTCCTTCTCGGATCAATTATTGGAGGCCACCATTTTAACAACATAAGGTATGCAGATGACACAGTGTTGATTACAGACATAGAAATGAATGCACAAGATCAAGAATGACGAAACATCGACAGCAAAAACACAAAATGGTTATTACCTAAAGGAACAGCCAAACATGCTAATTACGAATCGGTGTTACCAAAAATCAAACAATCACAACAATTTAAATATCTGGAAAGTGTTTTAAAAGAGGAACGGAAACTGCGAAACTAAAATCCGAATGCGCATTGGGATAGCGAAAAAAGTTTTCCAAAAGCTAAGCAAACTATTAAAAAAGAGGAAAATTTCGTTAGAAAAAAAAAATGGTACTATATCAATTCTTCTATATCCTAGATGAAGAAGATACTTGAAGCAACAGAAATTTGTTTCTACAAGATGCTGAGAATACCATGGACCGAAGATGTCAGCAAAGTTTCAAGAAAAAATGAAAAAAAGATACATATAATTATCACCAGGAAGAGAGAGAAGTAATTTATAACGGCACATAATTCGAAAAACGCACTTAGAAAATTTGATACTCACAGAGCAGATTTAAAGCAAGAGGAACAGCAGGAAAAATGCGTAACCCACCCAGTGAGCTTGTGTAAATAGGTGACAGAACAGGATTTAGGAAAGATACTCAAATGATGTAATTAACAACTAAAAAGGATAGGGAATTGTGGAGAGACATGACCGCTAACTTCCTGAAGGGACATGCCTCATACAAGAACAGGAAGTGAAACCTTTATTTTTTTTTTAGATGCCAGTTGTTTGGTTAATATAAACTATTTTTAAAAAAATATATGAAAAAATCATTTCAGAATCGATATCGGAAACTGATGAGGATTAAATAAACAGGAATAATCATTGTTTGCGAAGTCTTATGTCTGCGATTCTGATGTCTTCAGAATTGTCTGCATTACTATTGTAGCGAGACGTTAGTAGGCCATAAGATTTTTTCCCAAGCTGTCGGTGATTATGGGGAGGAATATGGTTTATTGGTGAGCGAGTGAGTTTCCTTGATCATTACTTCTGAGTATTGAGTTTGAACTTGGAAAATTGAGTGAATTTAAATCTACTACTTTTTGTGTGATCATAACATGATCATTAACCGATGTTATTTTTATGTATTTAGAGATTCTTGATAATCGAAAAGAATCGAAAATGTTATTAGTCTTGACCTGGCATCACGACTTCAGTGATTTTCCCGCCTTACCTCGCTTCTCTGTACTTTTTCTATAAATACGTTAATGATAATTGTTCAGATGAAATTTAATTTATGTTAGCCAGGCTTTATCAATTCAAGTGCGGTACGATATTGGCGATAGGAGTTCGTCATTTTACAGTTGAAATGGCTAGATATAACCGTAAGTTCTATATTAACAGTTTCTTCTCTAGCATTGTTCACTTCTGGCTTCTTGCTTTCCAGTCAACCTGGATCTTCAAAATTCTACATGCAATGTCAATCGCTATCTTCTGTCTTCTTAATTCCTGCATTTTTGTTTTCTCTGCTTGATTGTGTTTTTTTTTTTTCTTTCTCTTACGCTCTCACACTCATTAACACCTTGCGATCTAGTGGCTTTATTGCCTTGCTTGGAGTGAAATGATTAATAATATAATAACCGTGAGCCTGATGAAATGCTGAAATTAGTGATCGTAAGCGCTTGTGGCTTGGTGTCAAACGAGGCAAAATTTAGTAAATAAACTAAAAACAACGCAATTCTTTACTGACTCTAGTTTTTATTCTTACGAAAAATAATTTAGTCCCATTTATTTTTGTCGGGTGGTTTTTCTTTCACAAGATGCCGTGAATAATTTCGAAACGGTGCCGTAGACGTTTTTTTCCCCACAAATGTCGATATGGAAGCAAAAGCCTATTCCGTGTTTCACTTACTTCAATTGCAGACATTCCAAATTTAGAACTACACGGCAAAGAAAGGCGTTGGAAAAAACAAGCGACCAGGATAAATGAATACCGTAATTCTCCATTTTATCTGTACCTATATATATATATATATATATATATATATATATATATATATATATATATATATATATATATATATATATATATATATATATATATATATATACTCACACACACACATTTATAGATACAAACACGTATAAATTTGTTGCTTTCTTTAACCTATTCAAATGAAATAAATAAAGCTACAATCTCCAGAAAATTAACAGAAATATTTTCTTAACTTTATTTTTTTTCTTCTAAGAATATATCTTTATTTGTCTGGTATATAGAAAATAGCTATAAATATTTCTTTATATCTGGCTGAAATAAAAGATTCCATGCGCCATCTTTTATGCAATGTGAAGAAAAGTTTGGGCTTTGTCTATGAATTTTGCACAGATTTTATTTGCTTGTGTGTGGAGACTCTTAAAGAATTGATTGCGGTAAAGTGATAATTTGACTTGAATTGGCTGAAAATAAAACTGTATATAGACTTCCTATCGTCTAAAATAGTTGTTTAACCTGGGAAAAGGCAGTAGGCACAAGGAAATGTATGTGATGTGGTGTTTCTGGACTGAGAGACATTTTCTAAAAAAGGGTTTCAGTTCAAAGCAAAATAATAATCGAGAAGACCTTAAAACATAAACTCTGATGGACTGGAAGAAGATTTGAGAAAGATGCTGAACAAACAAATGGATTAGGGGAAAGATAGCACTGACCTTCAGAAGGTCATGAAATACCATTTAGTAAATTTCGGCGGATCCAACTACCATTGATGTCAGGAAAATCTAACGTAACTGTGCCTTTACTATAAATATGTTCATGATAATTCTTCTGGTGAGTGTTTCTGTTTGGTACTTAAACATTATGAATTTAACCGTACTAGATTACTGGAAAGTTATCGTCATTTTATAGTTGAAATGACTAGATTTAACCGTAAGTTCTATGCCAACAGTTTCTTCTCTCACACTTCTTGCTTGTAGACCTCTTTTCTCGGCTTTTCGGTTTCCAGCGAAATTTGATCCTCAAAAATTTTAAATCCACTGTCAATCGTTATCTTCTGTCTTCTTAGCTCTTTTTTTTATTTGTTTCTCTCCTTAATAATGTTTTCTTTTTCTAGAATTATTTTACACTCTGTAAACCATAGTGGCTTTATCGCCTTGTTTTGTGGGAAATAATTAAGATAAAATACCAAGACATACATTGTTTGTGCTCCGTATGTCTAGAAGGTCGTGAATTATCAGAGGGCATATAAGTGTGTGAGAGATCGATGGGACATTCCATTTCTGTAATCGTAGGGACAATTGTAATCCTTTATTTTATGGTGTCACACGTGTAGCAGGAATAGCTAACGAAAATGATTATCTCAGGCCGTGAACAGCTCAGTAGACGACCGGATATTGTGACTAGATGTCTATAGCTGAAATTATCAAACTCGAAAGAGACTGGCTTCAATTACAACCACATTCAATACAGAAAATATACAGCCGATATCTAACAAGTTAGTTCAGTGTTCTTTTGCTTGTATGGCATATGCAAAAGACTAAAACGTCCGTGAGTACTCCGGTTAACACCGTGATTTCGAACACAGCGCACAGCTAACTGGACACTAGAGGAATGTAACATATGGCGAGTGTTAGGACATGTCGATGGGGTTTATTCGTACGCAAAAAAAACAAACTTAGAAAACTACGAACAGCTACTGAGAGGATGTGTCTCTATCAGCCTGGTCACTTGGTTTATCGATGCTACATCGAGTGGCCATCTTCTCCAAAGCTTTAGGTTGTCCAACAGAATACAAGCTATCTACTCCGTGATTTTTGGCACGTCTTTGTAGAAACAAATCATTCAAATTTTGTTTTAACGTGATATTGCAAAAATAAATAACTTTCTGGGGAGTAGAAATTTTTATTTCATCCTTCTCTGTTCGAATGTTGGTCATGAGTGCCAGTAAGAAATAGGTACCAGTCTCATCCATCGCAACTGCCCCAAGGATCAGGCTAACACTTAATGGTTTGTAAGATGTTCATTGAATTTTGCCAATTTGACTCAAGGTTACATTTCTAGAGCCCAATAAATCTATAAAAAAATAACTTCCTCCTGGCAAATTCTGACAAAAGATAAAGAAATGCATTGGAAAAATATTAAATAATTTAAACCCTTAAATGCGGACCATGCAAAGAATTGACCAGTGGGGATTAATGGGATTGATACCTATAGATAATAACAGTTTTTTTTTTCTTTTTACTTATTCAGAAAGCTTATAGTTTATACCAGGTTTCTTATTCTTTTTATTCTTTTTCTTTGTTCTTTTTCTTCTTTGTTCTTTTTAACTTCTTTGTTCTTCTTTTTCTTCATTGTTCTTTTTTCTTCCTCTTTCTTTTTCTTACTTCCTCTTTCTTTTTTTCTTTCTTCCACTTTCCTTTTCTTTCTTCCTATTTCTTTTTTCTTTCTTCCTCTTTCTTTTTCTTTCTTCCTCTTTCTTTCTTCCTCTTTCTTTTTCTTTCTTCCTCTTTCTTTCTTTCTGTTTCTTTTTTCTTTCTTCCTCTTTTTTCTTTCTTCCAATTACTTTTTTCTTTCTTCCTCTTTCTTTTTCTTTCTTCCTCTTTCTTTTTTTCTTTCTTCCTCTTTCTTTCTTCCTCTTTCTTTTTTTCTTTCTTCCTCTTTCTTTTTTTTCTTCCTCTTTCTTTCTTCCTTTTTCTTTTTTTCTTCCTCTTTCTTTTTTCTTTCTTCCTCTTTCCTTTTTTTCTTCCTCTTTCTTTTTCTTTCTTCCTCTTTCTTTTTTTTCTTCCTCTTTCCTTTTCTTTCTTCCTCTTTCTTTTTTCTTTCTTCCTCTTTCTTTTTATTTCTTCCTCTTTCTTTTTTTCTTTCTTCCTCTTTCCTTTTCTGTCTTCCTCTTTCTTTCTTCCTCTTTCTTTTTCTTTCTTCCTCTTTCTTTTTCTTTCTTCATCTTTCTTTTTCTTTCTTTCACTTTCTTTTTCTTTCTTCCTCTTTCTTTTTCTTTCTTCATCTTTCTTTTTCTTTCTTTCACTTTCTTTTTCTTTCTTCCTCTTTCTTTTTTCTTTCTTCATTTTTCTTTTTCTTTCTTTCACTTTGTTTTTCTTTCTTCCTCTTTCTTTTTTCTTTCTTCCTCTTTCTTTTTCTTTCTTTCATCAGTCTCCACATGCCATTAGTTGTAACTGTTCAAGTGATCAACAAACTTTTTATTGATTATAGCTTCAAAAGCTATAATCAATAAAAAGGTTGTTGATCACTTGAACAATTACAACCCCCTGAGCAACAAACATTGGATTTCGATGTCCCAGTCCACTGCTTATATCCTAATTACGATTACACACAGAATTAGTGGGGTACATGTCAACAAATACATCTAAAGGACAGTAACACTGGATATCTCAAAAGCCTTTGACAAGGTGTGGTATAAGAGTGTACTGCTCAAGCTCTCTACCTATGTAGTCACTGGAAGCGTCTTCTCGGTTATAAAGTCCTTCCTGAACGTAATTGTTAATGTCTAGTCCGCCGATTCCAAGGTGATCAATGCGGGCGTCCCCTCGGGTTCGCTTCTCAGTTCAACCCTCTTCCTCCTCTACATAAATGATCTACTTGTGACTATACTCCAATCATTTGTGAGTATCTATGCTGATGATACAACGGTATATAGGCGCACCTCCAAAACCCTCGATGACCAGATTTTGGCAGCTGATATCCCTTCTGACCTACCTCTAGCAGCTAAGTGGGTTAAAAACTGACTGGTCACATTCAGGGCCGCAAAAACCAAACGAGTGATCTTCCAATATTGCTGAACTTTTACCAATTGTAATGAATGGATGTTCCCTCAGTGTCTTGAGCTCGTGTTTTGAGTGCCTGTCGGGACTTCAAATCATCCAGACCTCAAGTGGAAATTGATGCTGGGAAACAATGTTAGTTCACAGTAATACCCCAACAAGTACCGCTCTCCTCCTAAATTTACAAGAATCTGACCCGAACGAAAATGAAGTACTGCTGCATAGTCTTCACTTCCCAGTCTCAATATATTAGGTTGATGCAAAAATAATGTCGTTTTCTCACATAGTAACATATGTGAGAAAACAACATTATTTTTGAACCAACCTAATAGTCCAAAAACCTTCTCCGCCTCCTTGTAGGCGACGAATTATTTTCCACTCTGCAACCCCTTTCTCGCAGACGAGACGTCACAAGCCTATCAGTTGCTCTATCGCTTTTTCTATGAACTTACAGGACTTAGTTCCACCAGTCCTAACCTTCACGTATAAGATCCGCCCTTCACAACACCTTGGTGAGATGTAAATTCCACTCAAGCAGCTTCACGCGAACGGCTGCCTCGTGGAATTGACTACCAAAAGGGTGCTTCCCCGATCAATACAATCTTAATCTGTTCAAGTCTCGTGTTAATCCTTATCTTCCGCATAAGCTAACCTCTTCCTCTCTAACCATCTCCGTCGAATGGCCCCAATCCCTGTTCTCACTTCTATTTAGTTACGCTCATTAAGCAAGTTATTCGCTGCTTCACTCTGTCCCTCTTGCCTTGAGTGTCAAACTCTTCAATCCTCATTAGATGTAAATTAATTTTATGTATAAGTGTCCATTTTGTTTTCATTTTCTTTGAAACATCTTCGCTTCTTACGTAAAATGTGCAAAAACCTTCTACAAACAATATTATGTTTATATTTCTGAGATGAGGTATTATGTACAGTATTTACATTAGTTGGACTATTGTCCTCATCTTTGTCGCCATATTTGTCACAACGTTTCTAACGTTTATAATACCCAGAAATTCATACCCAGATGTCCTCATGGCACAGTGGATAAAGGCGTTGGTTAGATCCAATGACAGACCCAAAGAGTGTGAGTTCAATACCCGGTTAAGGCAGAGGAGAACTTTCAGAGAGAAAATTAGCAGGAGATAACTGATAACTGATAACTGACATCCATCAAACATAGCACGTGGAACTAGAACAGTCTACTCCAGTGATCGAAATAAAGGGTTCAGTTCGAAATTCCAGCCACCTGAAGAAGGCCGGAGCGTACAACGGCCGAAACGTTGTGACAAATATGACAACAAAGATGAGGACAATAGTCCGACTAATGTAAATACTGTAAACAATATTATTAAAAAAAATGTTCTTTAATGAAATACTTTCTCAGAGACATATTGGCAACTTTTCCTGAACTTAATAAAGGTCAAATATAAAAGTTCAAATTGCCAAAACTCCTGCACCACAGAATAAAGAATCATTTTTCTAATGACATTATAAAGAGAATCAGCTTTGTCATAAGGTTGTGTTATAATATTATAGACGAGTACTTTATAAACAGCTCTCTCTTACATTTTTAGCATTTTATAAGCTTCTACTTAAGAACCAGCTCTGCCAGAAATCTGCGTTTCTTCTTATTTCTATGGCTGAAATTGTCAAAGTAAAACGAGACTAGCTTAAATTACAACCGCATTCAATACAAAAAATATACAGATTTCTTATTTTTCAAACAGCCTGGTTCTTACACCAGTATTCGAGAAACAGCTCTGTCACAAAACTAGTTTTATAGAACAGAATTTGATAACTAGCTCTGCTATAAAGCTACGAGTTGTTTAATTTTATACAGCAGTATTTGAAAAATAGCGCCCCTCGTAAAGGTGTGTTGCTTCTAATAGTAAAGAATATTCGAGAACCAACTCTTTTAGAAAGCCGTGTTTCTTCTCATGTTGATAAACATTATTTGGTAACTACTTATCTCATTAATATTTTTTTATTCCAATGGTATATAACAGTGATTGAGGATCAGACGATGAAGTAATGGATGGCGGTTTGGATTGAGGAATCGGAGAGCCTGTTTTGTACAAAAATTGAGTTACGTTCTATGAGGTGGTTGATGTACCATTCTGAAACGAGGCTTCACATGTAGCTTGTCATGACATATTCATGCAAATTACAATAGTGTAACGATAAGATTACGATTTTGTGTCCATGAGAAAGCAATTATAGAGTGGAAAAAATTCTTAGCTGGCGTAGACGCTTCTGGAGTCTGTTAAATCTGAAAAGTTAGGATTTATATAGCCCTGTTATGACAATAATGCTCCATTAGTTTTTTTTTTTTGGGGGGGGGGTTGCCTGATCTGCTCTTAGTTAGAGCATGCCAAGGGAGAGTCTGGTACTTTCTGGAATGCTACCATTTAGTCAGTTCAAGTTCAAGGGTCTTTCATTGGTGTATTCTTGTTCTAGACGAAGAACGGTAAATAGTTTCGTTTTCCTTGCCATACTACGACAGTTAACTCATAGACAAGACAGATCTTTATATACTACAGTGAGTTTGATCTTCATTGGATTCTAAAATTCTCCCCTTTATCATATTCTTTTGCAAATATATGTTTGAATATTTTCTGTATGACAATACCTAAGAAACTAGCCTCGCTAGAAATAGGCCGTGTAGGAGATTCAATCCTCTCCTTGATCTTGCGTTATAAAAAGCTATTCTCTAAAACTAGCATAATTCGGCCCTCACCAAGGATAGTTCACTCATATTTTAGGATTATAATGTTCCGTGTTCGAAACAAAGCAAAAGACTGACTGTAAAGATATAACAGCCACAGGCAACATTTTGAATACAGCTTCTTTGAAGGATTAGGGCACGATAATCTTCCTTGAATGTTTGACACTGTGCTAGGTAACACGCTCTTTCCCAGAAAATGTTACTATGGTCT
>OZ010589.1:39085097-39097597 GCA_963932145.1 Acanthosepion lycidas
CAGTAACACATCAAATATTTCACTGTATAGATCAGTTATAACAAATTTAGTATAGGCCATAACGAAACTATTGTAACCTAGAAAGGGTTACTGGATGAGGAATAATCAAAACGGAGGTTGGAAATGAAATGGTAATTTTTATAACATCAATACAATACAATACTCGCCAGCGGCGTGAAGTAGGTAAACCACTGCTAGTGGTAGACTACTTATACATCATCTTACCACCACTTACAATAGTACCCAACGTATTTATGAGGATTGGGACATACCCATTAGTGTTCATAGGTACGGTATAAAACAGAAACTGAACATAGAATGGGTTATGATAGTAGTAATTTCACTCAACACCCTAAGTTGGTTCAGAATCACTAAGATCTGTACCAATTTATAGAAACCACGTCACTTGTGGAATTTTAACAGCATCAACGATTAAAAGACATAGTAGACGTAACTCCAATAGAAAATGATGTCATAAGCACGAGGTTGACATTCCACACTATCCCAAACAAAAGTTTCAGAAATGAAGCCCACACCAATACTGGAAAACGGGATAAAAGTTAGTGGATTTGAGAAACCTATTTTCCTGAAAAGTTATTTTAATAGTAAAACTTTATAACTATCATCCTAAAATAACACTGGCTGCTCGGTTAATGAATGCCGAATGTTTCCTTATATGGTTATAACGTATCTTGTTGGCTGAGAGTTGAAACTTCAATCCCTGCACCGTGCAGTGATGACAATAATCTTTTTCAAAAAGAGGAAACGGTGAATAATTCTTCCTTTTTTTCTATGTACCATGTAATTTCAGAACGTGGAGGACCATGGATCTTCACAACTTTCTGCACATTGTCGCTCTGAGCTACGTTAAATTTACCTCCCATCTTTTTTTCCTGCTCTGTCATTCATTCACCCAAACTCAGGGGCAATCATAGCTCTCCACAACTTCTTGTAATTTGTTGCTCTAAACAATGTTCGTCACGCTATCATACCTCTTTGTCCTTGATATCTCATCCATTTACACAACTCAGAGGCGATCATGGCTATCTACAACTTCCTATCCTTTGTAATTCTAAGCAATGTTTGCCACGTTATACTTCTTTGAATGATCATGACTCTCCACAACTTCCTGTTCAATGTTCGTAATGCTGTCATACCTCATTGCCCTTGATCTCTCATCCATTCACACAAACACATGTGCGATCATGTCTCTCCACAACGTCCTGTATTTTGTAGCTCTAAGCAATGTTTGTCATACTCTTTGTTCTTGATACCCCATCCATTCCTAATAACATATGGGCGGTCAAGGCTCTGTACAACTTGCTGCCTTTTGTAACTCTAAGCAATCTTTTCATGCTATCATACCTCTTCGTCCTTCATCTGTCATCGATTCACACAACTTCCTGTGCTTTGTAGCTCTAAGGCATGTTTGTCACGCTAACATATCCCTTTTTTCTTGATCTCCCATCCATTCACTCAAACTCATGTGCGATCATGACTCTCCACAACGTCCTGTATTTTGTAGCTCTAAGCAATGTTTGTCATACTCTTTGTTCTTGATACCCCATCCATTCCTAATAACATATGGGCGGTCATGGCTCTGTACAACTTGCTGCCTTTTGTAACTCTAAGCAATCTTTTCATGCTATCATACCTCTTCGTCCTTCATCTGTCATCGATTCACACAAACTCACGGCTCTCCACAACTTCCTTTGTGCTTTGTAACTCTAAGCAATGTTTGGTATTTTACCATCTTTCTTTTCCCCTGCTCTGCCAGCTATTCACACAGCTTGAAATATAAGTGTACCACATCTTACGAACAGAAAAGACCAACTTTTGATCTTGGAAAGCTCTTACCAACAAAATAAAGAAAGTCTGAGAATTGAAATCCTGAATATATTTGGTACTGAAATATGCACAAGCCCAACTCAAAACCTCTTGCAGACTCTTCTGCAACTGAAATCTCACGGACCAATAAAAACGTTGAAGTTATTATATGACGTTTAAACATACAAACTTAAGCAGACTAAAAATATATCAACGCCAGTATTTATTCCATACATTTACAGTGATAAGAATTTCAGAGTCTAATGACGAATAACGAGAAAATAGTTGAGAACAAATGATACTCCCGAAAATTTCCGGGTCTTCACCGTAATGAATAGTCCGCTTGAAAGCGCTCGAGTTCAAATGTGTACGATCTTGTAGGTAAACAAGAAAAGTTAACTATAAAAAAAAATTCATTGTAAGTTATCTTAAATCAAACATTAAGGAAAGATTGCTATCCAATAAAACACAGACACAATGTATATGTGTGTGCGTTTGTGTTTTCTTTCTTTCGAAAAAATGTTTAATTAAATCATCAAATTATATTCCATTAGCCAATATTTATTTGCTAATCTGAGGGCTGCGCTGGGGAAAACTGGCATCCCACTCATTATACTGACGTAGGATTACTCGTCAGTGTTTCAGCGCTCTATCACTTTCTACTGTAAAAAAAAGAAACGCTATTTTCTTCGATATTTTCGATCGATCAGTCTTTTCTCGATCTCCTCGAACACTGATCGATTAAATTTAATACTTAAAATTGCTGATAAATTCCATATTGTTTTATTTCAAAGTTGTTTTGAGATTTTAGATGAAATATTTTTCATTGTTAATTCACCTTTTGTTGCTTGTCTTCACAACGTTCTCGGCCGATCTACTCTTCCGCATCTCAAGTACACGGTGTGACGTCAGTATAAATTAACGGTCGGAGAGTGGGTTGGCTTAGTACATTTTCAAGGAAGGCAAGAAAAAGATGAAAAAGATTCATCAAAATTAATGAAAAGCTTGCATTTTAAAATTTCAAATGACCATTAGTTTGAACCGGCCTACGCATTCTATAACAAGTCCATTGGTGTACAGGTACTTCCAAATAAAATAAGGCAAGAATTGTAATGTCTATGAGGTCAGTCTTAGACGGGTAAAATAGAAAGTTCATAGTTGAGATATTAGACAAGGCTTCAATTTGCAGGTTATTTAAATCCAGAGAGGATATTTTGATTGTAATTTTTTTTTTTTTTTTTTTTTTTGCTATAATGATGCTTTTGTGATACAAGTCTTAACAATTAATCCATGGTTTTGGGGAGAAGTTGTGGATTCGTGATTTTTCCAAGGGTATTTGCACTTACGTTAATATAACGATTTTAGAGCGGGTGGTTGTGGTTAAATGCAAATAAATAGCTGAACGGTCCAACAAACAGAATTGACAACGTTTGCAATAAATAACAAGATAAAGAAAAGGAAAGAACAGGTCAAAAAATAATATAAAGTAGGCAAATATAGGCAACGTAAATTAAAAGGAATAAGGCAAAGCAACAGTAATTTAGCAAAAAAAAGTTCACAAACTAAGAAATAGTGTTAACACAAAACAGCAAGGTCGGATAAGTGAACGTATCATTCTGACAGACCGGGACTGGGTCATATGAAACAGAGAACTGGCCTATTTTATTTGCGAGGAAAAAATCCCACTATGCATTTGTGTGCTTCTGTCTATAAATTTTGTAGGGGAAAATGTCTTGCAATCATTCATAGCCAGGATTGGAACTAACAAATGAACCCACTGGAATTAGAACTCGGTTCTCTTATTAAAAATTTTCAGTCATTATCTGTTACACCACATCCAAACTACAGCACCTGATATTCCCAGGCAGTCTCCCATTTGCTTACTGGCCAAGCTCGGTGTTGCTTAACTTCGACGATCATAATGGAACCGGCGTTTCAACATGATATGACCGTAATCCAAAAACATATATATAGGGTCATGGAATTTCCCAATCTAAAACTATTTACATTTCTTTTCCTATCAAGGAATTGTGAATTATTATTTCGGTGACACCGACGAGGGCATCGATCGCCACATTCGTTTCGATTATAATAACAGGGAAACGTGGAAGTTTACAAGTGCCTTGTCGAAAATCGTCAACATTATTGTCAAAGTTTTTACAACGTTTGCAAATTTTCAGTGTCATGAGAGAATGAGAGAGTATCTGTCGAAACGGATCGACGTCTAATGAAGCTCTCATCAACTAAAAATTATAATCGATTACAATATTTTTTCCAGTGACCAGGGATTTCAAAGTTGTATCAATGTACTCTAATAAATGCATGCCAAGCAAAATATTATATTTTGTTGCCGAGGTTACTACATGATGAGAAGAAAATTGGTCGGCATAAATGAACAACAGACACGACGAACAAAAGAATACCCAAACTGTACTTTGCTTCGTCTTATTTGGTGCCGTGACCAGGATCAATATTGTTATTATATGTCACAACCTAAATAGAACAATTGACGCTATGAATAAACACAAGGCAAGACCAATGAGGTAATCCGGATTCTTACTTCACCACACAATTAAAAGTGAAACTTCTTCAACAAAACTGATATCTGCTTTCTTGGTTCAAATATTAAGTCTGAAAAAAAAAACGGAAAAAACTTTCCCTAAAAGTGGTTTGTTTCTTATTCTCATTTAATAAAGCTAAATTCGATTACAGTTGTAAAACAACCGATGAAAACTAAACTCATCATACGGTCGACTTGGCTTGCAGAACAAACGTCCTCTCCCGAGAGTTACAGCATGTATTAGATTGGTCCCAATCCAAATCTTGAAATTCAAATCTCCCCTACTAAGAATGGAGAGATGTGTCCATTAGTGAAAAAGGGAACGCAACAGAGTAATCTGGAATCCGAACCCAGCTGGTCGATCCTATTTCTGTGTCGTTATCCTTTGCATTATATCTACATCCTCTTAGTAAAAACATCACTATATATTAAAAAAAAGCAAACAGTACAGTTGAACCTAAAACAAGTAATCACCTTGCCTTATAAGGTAGAATATCATTGGTACTTTGTTAACATAATTTATTTTATGAAATGAAAAGTCCGACAATTATTTAAGACATTTTTATTTATGTCCATACGTTCTTTTTATAGATACAAATATTTAAGTAAATGCTCTGTTTATAATAATCAATATTAACAATATTTACCGTCCTGAATGTCCTAGAATTTTTCATAGAAAATATGCGTCCTCCGACACGAATCGAAACGGTATCCTATACGGAATCGTCATATAGCCTGACATGCCTTAACCGATTGGGCCACAGGGGAGAGTTCGGTTAGCGAGGTCGATATATGACCATATATCGACCTTGCTAAGAAAGGCTATAAATGTTGTTAATACTGTTTATTATAAACAGAACATTTACTTAAATATTTGTATCTATAAAAAGAACTTATAAACATTAAAAAAATGTCTTAAATAATTCATTTTATAATAATAATTATTATTATTATTATTATTATTATTATTATTATCATAATTAGAAATAGCCATGAAAATGTTATGGGTTTCTTATTTTAATTTTCTGATGAATTTTAATTCTTAAGATAATGATTGAATAAGCTCCTTGTTTGTTCCACGACTATAAAATCCCAGTGGAAATTCGTTACGTATTTGAGCTCACCAAAATATTGCAATACAATTATAAATATGAATATAGGTCATTATTTTAAGTTACAAATGAAAAGATTTGAAGTTGACATCTTTTTCCATCTCCCTTTAGCAGACGATAAACATATGTGATCATTATCGACTCCTCTGTCATCCTTTTCTTTCTTTCTTTATTTCTTTCTCACTGAAACTAAACAGTGTCTCTGATATTTATTTTATATCCCTTCTCGCGACCAAAATGGAATGGAATACAACTTAAAAGTTGGGAGAGCGGAACATACGTGCAAACTAATAATAAATATCATAATAATAATAAAACTAAATTGGTTATGATGTATATGATGCCCGTGACAAGTATACTCTTATGAAACTGGATATAGTGTTTCGTATATTTTTACCCAAGCCTCATCGAATTCTACGGCGTAAAGATTATGGCTATGAACAGAAACAGTGAACCGACTTCGAATTCTAGCAATATAAGTATGAATCTACTTTTCTCTACGCTGTCACATCGTTAGTGATCTTGAGAAAAATCGCTTCATCATTGGTATGACACATCATCTGTTAGAATAGGTGAATGGTCCCTTTTACAAATTACTCAACCATAGTAAAACTGCTACTATTATTACCAACCTTGACAGGGATCAAAAATCAATATCTGTTTCTCTACTTTTGTATTTTTGCTTCATATTTCAAAATATTTCAATACGAGATTTGCTTTTCTTTTTTGTTCTTTGATTGTTCTGAATTTCAATTTACCGAATTCCTGCTTCAAACATTTTGAATTGAACAAGCCAAAAGATATATTTACAAAAATATTGATTCACTTTTTAAAATTCAAACTGTCAATAGCAGATGCTTCCATTCATTTTCTAATATATATATATATATATATATATATATAGAAAGAGAGACAGACAGAGAGAGACAGAGAGAAAGAGACAGAGAGAGAGAGAGACAGAGAGACAGAGAGACAGACACAGAGAGACACAGAGAGAGACAGAGACAGACAGAGAGAGAGAGACAGAGAGAGAGAGAGAGATAGAGACAGACAGAGAGAGGGAGACATAGAGACAGAGCGACAGAGACAGACAGAGACAGACACAGAGAGAGAGAGAGAGAGACAGAGAGACAGAGGGATAGAGAGAGACAGAGACAGACAGAGACAGACATAGAGAGAGAGAGACAGAGAGAAAGAGACAGACAGAGAGAGAGACAGACACAGACAGACACAGAGAGAAAGAGACACAGAGACAGACTGAGAGAGACAGACAGAGACATACAGACAGAGAGATAGAGACAGACAGAGAGAGAGAGACAGAGAGACAGAGGGACAGAGACAGACAGAGACGGAGAGAGACAGAGGGACAGAGACAGACAGAGACGGAGAGAGAGAGAGAGACAGAGAGACAGAGGGATAGAGACAGAGACAGACAGAGACAGACAGAGAGAGAGAGAGACAGGGAGACAGAGACAGACAGAGAGAGAGACAGACACACAGACAGACAGAGAGAGAGACAGAGACAGAGACAAATACAAATACAAAAGAGAGTTAGATAAATAGACATTGAATAGATAAATATGATAAAACTGGAACTGATTTTTTTTGATAGAGAAGTGTTTTTCCCGTAAGCATTTGAGAAAGAAAGAAAGATAGAAAGGTGAAAAACAGGAAGAAGATTATGAAAAAAAAGGTTTAAAAATGAAAGAAGAAAGAAAAAATAAATTAAATGATGGAAAAAAGAAAGAAAAACAAAGAAAATTGATATTAAAAATGAAAAAGAAAGACAGAAAAAAAAGCAAAATACAAATAAAAATAGAGAAAAAGAAGTTCAAAAGAAAAGAAATGTGGGAAAAACGATCTGAACTAAACAGTAAAAATCTACAAAAGAAAGAAAGAAAGAAAGAAAGATGATGAGTAAAAAAAGAAAAGAGTATAAAAAAGAAAAAGAAAGAAGTTGTCGGTATTTCGTTGTTGATAATAGGTAATAGCCGTGGAAAAGAAATGTCCTCCTCTTTTGGCGCAACCCACTCATTCTAATAGATAGATAGATAGATAGATAGATAGATAGATAGATAGATAGATAGATAGATAGATAGAGACTGAGAAAGAAAGAAATAAAGAAAGAAAGAAAGAAAGAAAGAAATGTGAACATATGAAAATAAATTGTTTCATATCAATACGGAAATGATCATTCGTGAAAAGCTCTTAAATTATAACCTTTTTTAAATCATTTTCTTTCTTTTTTCGTCAACTAAAAACACCTCAAAATCCAACCCGAGGTTCAACTTAATTGGGCAAATGCGTCTTTGAAAAAGACCGTCTTATTATGCGATGGTTTTGTTAGGTTGGAGTGCTCTTTGATCTTTCAAACTCTCCGAAGAAATCAGTCGAGTAAAATCGTTCTTCTTTTTCTTTGCTTGTTTTCAGAAATTCCAAGTGCGTGCCTCCAGCAAAAAAGTTGATGCCTTTGATATCCGTAATGATATGCTCGCCTGCATTATTTTAATTGTACACACAAAAAAATCGTATTTATCCCACTTGTGGAAGGTGAATGCAAACTTTTTGAATTTAACTGTCGGTAACAGAAACAAGAAGATGGAGTGGAAGAGCTTGTACCAGCGTGTAATATGAACTCAGGGGTTCAACATCCTTCGGAAACAGTTTTTTTTTTTTTTTTTTTTGTTTACTTCGTACTATAACCGTTGAGAAAGGCATGATTCCATATCTCCCCTGGAGCTATAGATTAAATAGCAGGGGGATTTGGGAGCTCCCGTTTTAAATGGAAACCAATTTAGGAGAAGAGCAATTTAAAGGAAAGACGGAAACGGCAAATATAAAATATTATCTTTATCGACAATGAAGAGTTTCCGGATATTAAGAAGAAGTCGTGGGTCACTTATATTTTGAAGAAAGCCGAGTAAAAGTGATTTCTATGAGCCATAGCGGCTGAACAGGTAGGCGTGAAGCAAGGAGACGATTGTGATTGCACCTGGAATTTCTAAAAATATACAAAAGCATCGATATCGATGCCTTTTTTTTTACTCAAGGGGAAACCACAGTGGCACAATTCTCAATGGAAAAGTTAAAAATTTCACTCCAGGCTGCATCACAAAGAAAATCGTGAAATGAATCCCAATAAATACCCTGGTAACAGAAGGGTTGTGAATAGGAGATTCGCGTGTAATATTTTCAAAAGAATATCAACAGATACTACAGCATGATCCGAGGACAGAATTGCTATGCTCGACAAGAGGCAGGAGCATATGCAATGAACAATCAACTAAAGAAATATGTTGATCAGAATTATTAGTGAAACGAGTAGGGAAATCTGTTTAATGGAATATTAACTTCCGATTGGTCATTTAATGTCGAAAATTAATTTTCTTGTGGCATTTGGTAATTTTTTTTTTTTTTTTTACTATTACATTTTGTGATGGGACGATTAATCAGAATCGAGAAGTGGAAATATCGGAACATTTGGGATATCGAATTCGGAGAATTTTTAACCTAATTTATGATTCCAAAAAAAGGATTCTTTGGATTTTTTGTTCGTTTAAAACAAAAGTTTCCATTCTTGTTGCTAATGATAAAAAGATATAAAGATTTATTAATTTTAAACTATCCGTAAAACTAAAATTTATAGATCATAATAACACCTAAGTTATGATATAAATTTCTTTTATTTGTGTAAAAAAAAATGAATTTGCAAGTTTCTACTCAGTTCTCGAATTTTCCATAAAGTTCGCTACTTTAATGTATGTTTCACTTTAAAATTGTTAATTCATCCATTTGATATTATAAATTATTATTTAATAATTATAATCACGATTATGTAATATAAACATAAAATGAATTCATGTTGTTCTGTCGGGCTCACTTTTAAAGTCAGAAGATAGGTTTTACTGTATTGTTTCACTTTTCCTCTTTTTTTAACAAAAATAAAACATTTTTTGATTCTCATTAGAAATTATAATGTTTTTTTTTTTTAGTTGTGAGAAAAAGATAGTAATTAATCTAATTACTTTAGAGAGCAAAACTTATTAGTGATTACGTTTTTAGATACGATGGAAGACCCTTTATTATGTATTAGGTTAGTGCAAAAATAATGACGTAATAATGTCGTTTTTTGACGTTAAAAATACGACAAAAAAAACGACATTATTACGTCATTATTTTTGCACCAACCTAATATTTATTAAGTATTAGGTTGGTGCAAAAATAATGACGTAATAATGTCGTTTTTTGACGTATTTTTTAACGTCAAAAAACAACATTATTACATCATTATTTTTGCACCAACCTAATAGCTGTGATAATTCATATTTAATTCATATTAAACGCCTGTAAACAAGTTTAAAATTTGCTTTCATTGACTGTCCTGCAGGATTAGGTACCGATTGTACTTTCTGCTTAGCGTAATATTGTTGCAATATTATATATATATATATATATATATATATATATATATATATATATATATATATATATATATATATATATATATATATAAATAGATGAAACATGAAATAAACACTTTATTCAAATTAAATATAAACTTTGATTGGAATCCATCCCGATATGGGTGCCCGGAGCCGTCGCACCCCCTATCCCCATTTTCTGCACGCTCAGTTTCAGTTTGACTTACCATACGCTATAAGCCTTAGTTCCACCAGTTCTGACTTTTACACATACACAGGAGCGAATCTTCACTATATTTCGTATTTTGCTGGTAAGAATGAATTCTATTCGGATAGCTTCTTCTCAAGGGCCGCTGCTTTGTGGAACAGATTCTCGATATGATGCCACTTCGACTGCTACAATCACAACCTCTTCAAGTCTAAGATCAACAATTATCATTCCTCTTACATATCCCCATAGTCTACGTCGATAAAAATAAGAAGTAAACCTCTACATTGAGTAACGCTTGGGCCTTTCAGTGTGTAAATAGTAGCCGCCCTAAATAAGACATTTATCAGTTGCAGCCCATAAAGTAACTCTCTCTTATTCCAGGTTTTCGTCTTTCGATCTGGTGATATGAACCTTCCACGCTGCAGCTAAAAGAGCTGTGAACGCTTCACATTAAACACACCAACAAAGTCCTACTATAACATATTCATGAACATTTCGTTGTGTATGCAATTTACTTCTGATAAAAGAAAATCTTGTTTTAAACATTACTTTTGTTAATTTTGTTTTAATAAATGTTATCTTGCATTGTAAATCAATTGGTCTGTTTTTGTTTTGTTTTTTGTTTTTAGTTTTTGTTTTTTTAGGGGAATCGGGATGCATGTACTTTTTTCACCACCATTATTCTAAGTACTATAAACTGTTCCCATAAAAAAAAAACTTTATACATTTGATTATTGAAGTAGCTAATCACTAACCAGTTGATTATTTTTGCAGTCCTACAACCCCTCACTCACATACGAAACCTCGTAAATCTTTTGCTACTCTATCGTTATTTCCATGGAAAGCGTTCTGGCGAATTAAATGCCGCATTTTTCTATCAGTTCAGACGTTTACAGATAAGACCCGTAATGGCACAAACGAAGGAGCTGAACTGCCCTCATCCTATTTCGTATTCAATTGGTAAGAAGAATGTTCATATCGGATGGTTTCTTCACAAGGGCCGCTGCTTTGCGAACAGGATTCACGATAGGATGCAACAATCTTAACCTCTTCAAGTCTAGGTTAAACCGTTATCTACCTACATATCGTCATAACTTGCAACTCATACGTACATAAACGACCCTATTTAGTAATCCACTACTTTGAGTAGTTTTCGGGCCGAGAATTGGGTGATCAATAGAATGAAAAATATTTTAGACAATCAAAATTATTTGAAAATTGTTTCGCTTGTCATTTCGCTCTTGTACGGTTTTCTTCTCAACACACATGTGTTTGATCGAATACTTATAAAGAAGAAAATTACTTTGTTTATTTTGTCTCGTCTTTGATCAATTTGACATCCATTGTTGAATGCATAATACAATTCTTTTAATTGCTTTTTCTGCCCAGTATCCGTTAAATGGAGTCCCTCGAAGTAACAATATAGATGTGGCTTCGAAAGATTTTTATCTTATATTACTGGGATGTGTCTTCTAAGGATTATTCCATAATCTATTTGGCTAAAAAGGTTTATTCTTTGAAAAAGAAGAAAAGATAGATCTACTGTTACATTATCGCCAAGTCACACTATATGACCACGTGATATTGTTCGTTTTTCCTACTTTATAATAAATCCCTGAAAATGACGATAGATTACATCCGGCAGCAAGACCTCTGATCAAGAAAGTAGAGGTTTTAAGGAGCGTGGAACCAGCTTAATTGCTGTCCACCCAGATTCGGGGTGGTATCACCTGTTAGGGTCTCAGCTACGGATAAATAATGAACCCCCCAAATAAAAACAAAATACTATCAAACTATAAAATACTTCTTTATAGTAAAAATACCAGTAATGCATTTTTCTATAAAATAATTACTAAGAATCTCTATCTATAAAAGGCAGGATGTGTGTGTGTGTGTGTGTGTGTGTGTGTGTGTGTGTGTGTGTGTGTGTGTGTGTGTGTGTAACGAATGCACGGCCGCAATTTTCGATGGATTTGCACCAAAATTTACATGCACATGCTCCAAGTTAGCAAAAAGGCCAAAACCGACTTTGCATTTCACAACTCCCATCGATAGTGGAAATAATCGATTCTTTCGGGCTTCTACGGCAGTTTTCATGTATTTTGCGGCCATTTTCTACTGGCCAGAGTGAGAACCTATAGCTGACTGACACGAATAGGCAAGAAGATTCTATTGGCCAGCGTGAGAGCCAACAGCTGACTAACACGAATGTTTAGCATGCTAGCATGCAAAAAAGATCGATAGCTGCATTCGTCACAAGTGGGAAAAATTTAAATCTACATGCCACTTTACTCCAATTGGCTCATTCGCTTGCTTAAACTCAACGTTTATTCTGATTCCGCAGAACTGGGTTGGGTGTGAAAAAGTAT
>OZ010589.1:39100097-39155097 GCA_963932145.1 Acanthosepion lycidas
GTTAATATAGTGAATGTTCGTATTTGGATAAAACCCCCAGTTTTATTTAAAAATAAATATAATAATGGTGCGTCTGTTTCAAATACGAATATTCATTATAATAACCTCTGAATTAATTTTATGCACACACACACACACATACATACATACATACATACATACATATATATATATATATATATATATATATATATATTAGTATATCTAGTTTCATTATAGTCAAATATTTCTTTGTTACACAGAGTTGGTCGATAATCTAAATTGGTGGTTGAATTTTCTGTCGCCATATGTAATTTAGTTTTAAATTATTTTAACTATTTTTTTTAATTCTCCATCTTTCGAACTTAAGAATTAGAACGATATAATTTAAAGATATAAATTGTAAATAATTAATAATAACATTATAGGTAACAATAATAAAATAAACAAATCTTAACACATAATTTTAAATCATCATCACGAGAACGCGAATTTCATAATACTCTAACAGTCAGTGAGTATTTCGTACCTGAAGATTGCACGTTTGCATGAGACTCCGTGTCGTAGTATCGATGTTGGATATTATGTATATTCAATAATATATATGTTATATAACATTGAGCACTGTTTTTATAACACTTGAAAAACAGATATATATCTACGTGGAATATATGTGCGTATACGTAGGTTTCTTTATCATACCCATATATATATATATATATATATATATATAATGCCTTTACCGTATTACATAGTGTCAGAGCTTTATATATATGGACTCTCCCGTCGGTTTCGACGTATGAGAATCTGACAGCGTATTGATTCAGTTATGAAAGTTTATGCAATAATGCAATAATCTTAAGTGGCATTTAAGACCTGCTAGTGATTTGAAAAGGAGGTCACATATGAAGCAAGTGTGAGGATTGTGAGATGAGATCACTGTTAGATTGGTTGACCTTTTAGATCTTGCTCTCGCTTCTTGAAGATGATTCAGACAACAGATTGAAAATTGCTGAGTCCACTAAAACACGTTGATCTCCATTCTACCAGCTCTAAAGCTAGCGCTCAAGAGTGTTATGTGGTATATTAATTGCTAACAAGTTGCTTTTCAGCTTGTATTTGTATCTTAGCCATGGGCGTCCTACATTCCTGTAGCCCTGATCTAACTGGCTGTACATTAGGATCTTGTGTATCCTGTCATCAGACATTCTCCAGACATGACCAGTCTACTTGGACATTATATATATATATATATATATATATATATATATATATATATATATATATATATATATATATTAAGCTTCCCCCAAGGCAAGCGGGAATGCAACTAGCACGCTATGGTTTACAGAGAGTGGGAACAAGAGTAAAGAGGTGTGATAGACGAAAGGATGAAGAGAAGGACGGGGAATAGATCACGGCATCTGGAGATATCGATTGACATTGCATTTGAATTGTTGGAGAATATAGCTATCAGGGAAGCAAGTAAGAGGAAAGGAGTTCCCCAGACGAGAAGTGGGAGACTTGAATGTAATGGAGTAGAAGTGACGTCTACATTTAACTGTTTCCACAGTGAAAGGGTGGGAGTGAGATGCCAACCTAGTAGCACGTTTAAATTTATCCAGTTTGGGAACTAGCGAAAGTAGATCGTCGGAGCAGTTACCGTGAAATTATTTGTAGAAAAGACAGAGGGAGGCGACGGCACATCTGTGAGAGAACGATTGTAGACGAGATGCCAGATCAGGGCCAATCACATTGCATATTCGTCTCTGGATTTTGTCGAGGACCTTGAGATGAACAGTGGGGGCACCAGACCATATATGGCAGCAGTATTCCATGCAAGGGCGAATGGTTGATTTATAGATTTGAAGGATGGACTCGGGCGAGAAAAACTTTCTGGTGCGACACAGAGAACTAACTTTCCTTGAGGTAGATGAAGCTATTAATTCAATGTATTTGTTCCATCTCAAATCAGCGGACGGTGTGAGACCAAACAGTCGTAAAGTGGTGCTCTCGTGGGGTTGAGCATCAGACATTCTAATGGGAGCAAGTGGAGGGTAAAAGAAAGCAGTTTTGTTTTTGTGGCATTAAAATTAACCAGCCAATTCCTGCACCAGTCCACACTCGATTGGAGGAACTTTTCGAGACTAACGGTAAGGTTAATTTTGTCAGTGATACCAGATTTTCTATTGAGGCAGGTGTAAATAATGTCGTCCGCATAGATGTCTACTTGGGGACTGATGAAATGGGAAGGTCGTTAATGAAGATAATGTACAGTGTAGGGCCCAGGGTAAAGCCTTGCGGAACACCTGCGTTCGTGAGAAATTAACTGGAGGAGAATCCGTTACGGACGACCTTTATTACACGGTTTGACAGAAATGATTGTATTAAGTCAAATGATTGTCATGAAATACCATATCCCTGAAGGTTACGAAGGAGGTCGGCATGCCAACCCTTATCAAACGCTTTAGAGATATCTAGAGCCACGGCACGAGCTTCTACGTTATTGTGAAGTGCTTGGTAAACAAATTCATTTATGGCCGTGAGCACATCGTTTAGATCGGGCAAAACGGAAACTATATTGCTTGCCAGAAAGCAGATATTGGGATGTAATTTACTTAACCACTTCAGCGTTGATTAAAGCTTCGAAGACTTTGCTGAAAAGTGGTAGGAGACTTATAAGACGGTAGTTAGATGGGTCAGAAGGGTCTCCAGAGTTTTTAAAGACAGGTAAAAAAGAGGAAAACTTCCAACAGGCTGAAAATCAGGAGTCGTTAAGGCATTAGTTATATAGTTTGGAGAGGACAAAAGAGCCAGTCCAGGAGCATACTTCTTCAGGACAATAGCTGGTATCCCGTTCCCACCGCTAGCCTTATGGGAGTCTAATTTAGGTATGATCTCCAATCCCCAATGATGGGGTTATGTGCAACTCGTTCAACAGAGCCTCAGTTCTAGGTGGGGAAATCCGGTGTGGGTATACCGGATGAGTCGAGCGTTGAATTGGATGAGAATTTACGAGCAAAGCACTCGGCCCTATCAGGACCTCAAATTGGTTGAATAATGGAGGTATTGTGGGTTTGCTGTTGTTTAATACGCTCTTGCAAAGACACCAATAATCTTTGGGCCGAATTTGCAAGATGCAATAAGTTGTTTCATTTTATCAGCAAATAGTGAATTTGCTTTATTGAGGACACGCTTGCACTCATTACGGGCTGAGACAAAGAGACGTCTGTTGCAATCTGACATGTCATTACGGTACAGGCGCAAGAAGGGATTCCTATAGGCAATGGCAGCTGAGCAAGCAGCAGCCAACCAAATAAAATTTTCAGAGTATATCTGTAAAAGGACAATATCAAAAAATACAAAAGGAAAACTTATCTTAACCGACAGGTTTCATTATCTGAGGGATTTTATCAAGGAAAATTCACATTTGCATCATTTCCAACTTATTCAAGATGATGTTCGCCCTCTCTAATCTTCTAACTTTATGTCCTAGAGTAACAAGGTGCCTCACGGGTTTCGTGTATGATTTCATTTTCAAGTCTTTTTACTCTTGTTATGGAGTGTGCAAAAATATTAGGTTGCTGCAAAAACAATGACGTAATAATGTCGTTTTTTGACGTTAAAAAATACGTCAAAAACGACATTATTACGTCATTATTTTTGCAACAACCTAATATATATATATATATATATATATATATATATATATATATATATATATATTATTAACAGTTACAGCATTTTTAGATCGTGCTAAGTCGCGACGCTAGATTTTAATTTTTAAATATTGTAAGTGAGAACGTTTATGAATATAGTAATATGGAAATTCACGAATTCTATTGTTGTAAGTGGGGTTTTTTTTGTGTGTTAACATGACATGGACTAATTGGTTCAATCATTAGAGCAATGTCTCATCAGATTTCCAGAAATTTTTTACCAATTCTTTTAAATATATATATATATATATATATATATATATATATATATATATATATATATATATATATATATGTTTATTGTTATCGTTTAATGATTATTGTTATCATTTCATGCTTATTGGTATCATTTAATGCTTATTGGTATCATGTAATGCTTATTGGTATCATTTAATGTTTATTGTTATCATTTAATGCTTATTGGTATCATTTAATGTTTATTGGTATCATTTAATGCTTATTGGTATCATTTAATGTTTATTGGTATCATTTAATGCTTATTGGTATCATTTAATGTTTATTGTTATCATTTAATGTTTATTGGTATCATTTAATGTTTATTGGTATCATTTAATGCTTATTGGTATCATGTAATGCTTATTGGTATCATTTAATGCTTATTGGTATCATGAATGCCTCACCCTACCTAAATATCGGAATAACTCATTATTTAGAGAAAAAACTCGAACGAACTGAATTTTAACATGAAAACATATTCGAATTTTTTTTTTATTAAATTTGACGCAATACGTGACATGAGAACACCCCAGGGTAGAGGCTTACAACTGAAACTGGAATGCCGAATCGGATATGCTATGAATTTAAGAGGTGTTGGTAGAAAGTGAAATTATGGAGATGAAATATAACGATTGCTGAAGAGCCGAAATTGTCAAAACTAAAATTTTCAGGGAAGCACTCACACGGGATTCTATTCCATAAAATGACACTTCCTGTTAAAGAAAAAAAAACAGTCTTCATTGAAAGCTTTCGCGTTACTATCACAGTAAATTACTGATATGGCTTTTTGAAAGTGTAAGCGGCAGACTAGACCTTTCCTTAGCAATAGCATATTTTCCAATCTCCGTCTGGTGTACTTCCGAGGGCCGCATCACTTGGTAAGTATTTTTCTGTAGGCAGCAGTTAAGATCATGATGTAACGATAGATGTAATAATAAAATTAGAAATAGTAATTTACATATCAAGGAGGCGTTTTAACACTGGAACGAAACTGAGACATTGAAATCCGGAGATGCGTTCGGATAGCGAAAGAGTCTTTCTAAATGGTGAGTAAAATATTAAAAATCAGGAATATGTCATTAGAAACAAAGAAAGGAAATTCTACGCAATATTGGTCTTCCTATACGGCAGTTGATGCTGGACATTCTCACAGACGTAGAAGAGATTTGGGAAAAAAAACTGTAATGTGGTTCTACAGAAGGATGCTGAACATTGAGTGAACCTTTGAGAAACGAGAAAATTTTACGGAAAATGGAAGCAAAAAGAACACGTAGAGTTAACATGAGTAAGAGACATTTGATATTTCTAGGGTACTAGATGAGAAAACAGGCTTTGGAAAATTTATGGGGTGAGGAATGCAGCACATAATCTTCATAACGATCTCCTGTAAATGGTTGTCCGAACAGGGATTAGTAGATTTTTTAATCATTCACCCCAACAAAGGCAATAAAGTCGTATAAGACGCATGAGGTTACTAAGTGTTAGAGAATATTAGAAAACATACTATTTGGTTGGTGCAAAAATAATATCGTTTTTTGACGTATTTTTTAACGTCAGAAAACGATATTATTTTTGCACCAACCTAATATAAAGGAGAGAGGATAATAAAAGAACAAGAATTAAGAAGACAAAAGATAACGATTAATATCGCATTTAAATTTTTGAAGATCCAAGTTGACTTAGAAGCAAGAAGCCGAAATAGAATTCTGCAAACAAGAAGTGGGAAAGAAGAAACTTTTACCATATACCTTACGGTTACGTCTAGGCATTTCAACTGTAAAATGATGAAACTTTGCCAAGGGTTAAAAAAGAACAGGACGATGAGGAGAACCGTGATCCCACACGTCTTGAAGGGGCACTGCACAAAAAAGATGAATATTTTTGGACGAGATACTGCACCTCAAATATTGACTGCAATAACAACTGTTTCTCTCTCTTTTTTAGCTGTTCTTCAAAAGGATGGTTGGTAGATTCTTTATTTCTTATTGTTTCTTATCGCTTTCCATTCAAAGTCAGGAGTGAAATTTCGCATAACCTTTCTACAGCATTTTCCCCTCACATCAGCGCACACTGTCTCTTCTAGGAATATTACTTCCATTAGCCCAATCATCTATGCCGCTCATATCCATTTCTCCGAATCAAATGCGCTCACGATTCCATGGAAACGTTGACGTCACTCCACTTCTGCTGTTTTAGGTGCGCGCCACCCTCAATTTGTGACGATAATTTCGCGTGCTTCTCTATTGCGTGGTTAGCCTGAACGCAATGATGTTTTCGACTTAAGCATAAAGAGGTTTTATTATGAGAATGAGAAGGAACAACACACGGAAATATTCTTATATTTTCGTTTTCTTTTTCTTTTTTTTTTTTTTTTTTTTTTTTGCTTTTCTTACGACTGATCATTTTCGGTTATCGACACCAAGACATAACGAATTTGAAGTATTTGATTAAAATGTTACTCTAACTATTACCCAACGGTTTCCGAATCTCGCCATCTCCTGAATCTAGTCAATGCGGCTATAAAGAATCTGATTTTATATTTTTTCCCTGTCATTGCTGTCGCCATTTTGGGAATTTATGTTTCACGAAACCGTTGGCAGTATGACGTATGTTGTTGAAATGCTTTCCACTCTGCCTATTCTATGTGTTGTGTTCCTTCAAGATGTAGACGATCATGGCTCTCAACAACTTCCTGTTCTTTGTACCTCTTAATAATATTTATCTTTTCGTTATCTCTCCTAATCCCTTTTCTGCCAACCATTTACACCCTCTCGTTAGGTAGGTAAGGCACTGCTTTCCTCTCTGCCTCTTCTATGTTCTGTGTTCCTTCAGGGCATGGACGATCATGGCCCTCAACAACTTCTTGTCCTTTGTAGCTGTTAGTAATGTTTGTCTTTTCGATATCTCTCCTAATCCCTCTTCTGCCAACCATTTCCACCCTCTCGTTAGGTAGGTAAGGCACTGATTTCCTCTCTGCCTCTTCTATGTTCTGTGTTCCTTCAGGCCATGGACGATCATGGCTCTCAACAACTTCTTGTCCTTTGTAGCTGTTAGTAATGTTTGTCTTTTCGATATCTCTCCTAATCCCTCTTCTGCCAACCATTTCCACCCTCTCGTTAGGTAGGTAAGGCACTGCTTTCCTCTCTGCCTCTTCTATGTTCTGTGTTCCTTCAGGCCATGGACGATCATGGCTCTCAACAACTTCTTGTCCTTTGTAGCTGTTAGTAATGTTTGTCTTTTCGATATCTCTCCTAATCCCTCTTCTGCCAACCATTTCCACCCTCTCGTTAGGTAGGTAAGGCACTGCTTTCCTCTCTGCCTCTTCTATGTTCTGTGTTCCTTCGGGCCTTGGACGATCATGGCTCTCAACAACTTCTTGTCCTTTGTAGCTGTTAGTAATGTTTGTCTTTTCGCTATCTCTCCTAATCCTTTTTCTGCCAACCATTTACACCCTCTCGTTCGGTAAGTAAGGCGCTGCTTTCCTCTCTGCCTCTTCTATGTGCTGTCGTTTCTATGAATATTTTCATGACAATTGTTCTAATGAGCTCTCGATCGCATGATTTAAGCGTACTATAGATTGGTAACTAGGTCTCGTTGTTTTACTATTGAAATAGCGAGATGTAACCATAAGTTTTTTTAGTAGTTTCTCTTCTCGTACTTCTGGTCTGTGATATACGATCTTCAATAATCTAAAGGCAACATCAATAGCAATCTTCTGTATTACTGAAAGCTGTTCTTTTATTGTCCTTACTCCTCACTAAAGTCTTCTCGCTCTTTCACTCCTTGTGTGTTACTGGCATTATCGTCTTGCTTGGGTTGAAATGATTAAAACAAGAAAAGTGAAGAAGAAATGGTTTATAAAAAAAAATGAATGTGGAAGGAAGTCGCTTGTAGCTTTTAGCAAATTTTGTCTTTTTCTCAACCTCACCTAATTTCTGTTTTGCTAACCATTTACAAAATCTCGTTAGGTAGATTATGCGCTGCTTTCTTATGTCCCTCCTGCCTTCAGTATGACCTGTCAATGTCAAATTTTCCAAGCCCCCTTTCCTCATTATGTGCCCTAGAAAATTCAGTTGTCTAATTATAAGTGTCCTTTTTTGTTTTCATTTTCTCTCAAATATTGCTCACATATTCGGTTCATGATATTCTCAGCATCCTTCTGTAGAACGACATTTTTATTAGTTCAAGTTTCTTCTTAATCTGTGAGATGGTCCCGAATTCACTGTCATATAAGAGGACTGGTATTACATGATAGTTAATAACTGTTTTATTTGTTTAGTTAACTTAGTGCAAGGCCGAAACACAATCAAGGTTCAAGGTCAAATTACCAAATGAGGTGCGTGATATGAACGTAGGAAGGGGAAGTGGGAAGCGAATATTGCGAGGATATGGTGGATAAATAAAGATTTATCCTAGACTTGAAGAGGTTAAGATTTAAAATGTTCTATTGTGTTCTTGATCTGAAGTTTTCTGAGTGGAACATTCTTTTTGCCAAAGGAATACTTCGTGAGGATGAAGGTGATTCAACGCTGCAGGTGTAGAAAAACGGTTTTCGGCGGCAAAGGTTTGAACATCATAACATTTTCTAAGGTAGTAGCGTCAGAGTAAAACGATAGCCTTTGACGTTACCTCTTTGGAAAGGGAAAAAAAGAGTGGAAATATATAATCCTCCCCACAATGCTGCATAAACGAATTTGTACTGTCCATGTTAGAAAGTGAGGTTTGGAATGATCTAGACCAGATATCAAGGAAGATTGGGATCCCTTTTTTTTGAGGTTGCAGCCAATCTGCACAGTGGTCCGAAAGTTTTGTCACCCATAGCAGAAAGTAATGGGAACAATAGAAATAGTAATGAAGTCATGTTGCACATCCTCCATGTTTTTGTCATAATGAACACGATCAAGTGACCATACTCGTGAAAGCAGCCTCTCTTCCATATTGTAGGAGCTAGTGTCAGCTATCTGAAATAGAACATAATGTTATCTAGGGATGACAAGACTTGTAAACCACCCTGTAAAACAAAGAAAAACATTGTAAATAATAGTGAAGGGCAGACAACGTTCTCTAGTCCTGTAATGGTTATTGGAGTGAGAAATGGAATTGGTGAGCTTAGATCAACATCTGGCCTAGTCTGTTGCGTTCACTTTCTTACTAATGCCTTTGGAAAATTAATAATTTTTCTCTTACACCACCCCTCCCAGCTATAGATTCAATTGAGGCGACATAATATTCTGAAGCCTTATTTGCTAGAAAGACTAAGACATATCTGAATTAAAACCTAGAAAAGCCAACAACAAAAGCACTGCAATATCTTTCATAAGAATGTTTCGTAATTCACAGATAATCAAAAAAGTATTAGGTTGGTGCAAAAAATAATGACGTAATAATGTCGTTTTTTGACGTTAAAAAATACCTCAAAAAACGACATGATTACGTCATTATTTTTGCACCAACCTAATATCTATGGCGAGGCATGATCGCCCTTGTCCTGAACGTACATGGCATTTATAAACGTAGATATTAGCAATGCAAAAAGATTTTACTATCTTTCCCAAGAATGCTTAGCTATTCCCAAATAGTAGAGAAAAGTAATCTGTAGAAAGACATAATCGCCAACATTCTGAAGGAACGTAGCATTTATAGACGTAGAAAAGGTAACAGAAAACCACTCCACTATCTTTCCCAAGAATTTTTGGCTATTCAAAGATAATAGAAAAAAAAAGGAAAGGGATGCTCGCATAAAGAAATCTGTAGAGAGATATAGTCGCCTACTTCCTGAAGGAACATAGCATTTACAATCGTAGATAAGGTAACAGAAAATTACTCCAAGACTTCTTGGGTATTTGCAGATAACAGAAAAAAGGAAAGAGATGATTGCATAAGTCCTCAAACGACATTACATTACAAAATAAAAAGGAAGCAACCAGTCTTGGAGAAGATCAACTCTGAATTCCAAATCAGTCTAAAGATTGATAATCACCATCAGGCTATCTTTCCCTAGACACATGCATTTTTCATACTGCTGCAGTATACACGACGCCTCACCGATATTAATGTGTTATGAGATTCGTGTTAGTGATAGTCTTTTTTTACAAGATCTGACAAGAAAATATCTAAACATTTAATATGACAAAAAAACCTCCCTAGAGTATTAGTGCCGTAGTCCAGTTCAAAGTACTATATTTTGAACCTCAAACCCTTATCCAAGCGTCACTTTCCCATCACTGTTACATAGCTGCCCTCTGTCCTGTCTATATACTTTCTTTTCTCGCAATTCTTGTTTGTGGAACTCTCTTGCGGTTTCTTGCTTCCTTTGCGAGATACGATCTTCAAAAATGTAAAAGTAACCTAAATAGTAATCTTCTGTCTTCTTGAAAGCTTTTCTTTTATTGTCCTTTCTCCTCAGTAAAGTCTTCTCATTCTCTTTCACTCCCAGCAACCCCTTACGTCATAATGGCATTATCGTCACCTCCTATCTTACTGAAGCTTGCTCTTTTATTGTCCTTTTTCCTCACTAAAATCTTATCGTTCCCTTTCACTCCCAGCAACCCCTTGCGTCATAATGGCGTTATCGCCATTCCCTGTCTACTCGAAAGCTGATCTTTTATTGTCCTTTGTCCTCACTAAAATCTTCTCGTTCTCTTTCACTCCCAGCAACCCCTTACGTCATAATGGCATTATCGCTATCTCCTGTCTTCTTGAAAGCTGTTCTTTTATTGTCCTTTGTCCTCACTAAAGTCCTCTATTCTCTTTCACACCCGGCACCCCTTGTGTCATAATAGCATTATCGCCATCTCCTGTCTTCTTGAAAGCTGTTCTTTTATTGTCCTTTCTCCTCTTTTACTCCCTGTGTGTTATTTGCATTATTGCCTTGCTTGGGGTGAAATGATTATAAAAAAAAAGCAAATGAAGGGTGAATGGTTTATTAAAAAAATGTGAATGCCGGAGAAAATGGGGCTAGAGAGAAAGATTTTATATAGAGAAGGAACGAATATTTTATCGATATATAATTGTTCTAATGAGCTTTCCTCCTTGAAAATTCGATGGCATAAATTTAAACGTACAGCTAAATTGGAAACTAGGTCTCATTGTTTTACTATTGAAATATCTTTTTGTAAATCTAAATTCTATCCTAGTAGTTTCTTTACTCACATGTTAATCCCTTCCAGATCCTTGCTTTCCTGTCAATTACGTTCTTCAATGATTTAAATGCAACGCCAATCACCATCTTTTGTCTTCCTGAAACCTGTTGTTTTATTGTCCTTTCTTCACACTAAAGTATCCTTTTTCACTCTTAGTAATTCCTTGCGTTTTAGTGGCAGTATCGCCTTGCTTGGGGTGAAATAACTTTTCAAAAGTATTCAGCAATGTCTTCTTTTGTGATCATTATCGGCTGATTTGTTCTTGATCTCAACGATCGTAACTAAAATAATAGAGTCGAATGAGGATTGTTGTTGTTAAGTTAACTATTGTAATGTGATGTTTTGATAAAAGAAAACACAAAAGACTTCTCTAATCTCGATGAATGCGAAATATATGCGCTACGCAAGTTTTCCATCGGAAAGTGTCTTATGCCAACATCCGCAGTAAGGCTATCTCTGATTGGTCAGTAAGTTGCATCGACGCCGCGGAAACGTTTATCGTGGTTCAAAAAGTGTTTTCTGGACAGACATTGCAGAAAAGCGGAAAGAAACAAAACAATATTGGTGGTTGAATATTCACGAATGGATTTTTCTTCTTTTCTTTTTAAAAAAAAAAAAAAAAAAAAAACTTCGGCGTCATCAAATTTCACTCCATCATTCCAGTTCAATTATTGTCATGTATGTATACAAACTTACAATATTACCGTACCTCTTTGTACTGGTCACGTTTCATGAAGTTAATGTGGGTTTGTTTTGACAAGAACAAATTTCATATTGACTCATACACGCACAATGGATACGAAAATGGAATATGGACTTAGAAGTATAGAGAATGTTTTCAGTGTACTTTCCCTGGTACCTGGCATACGTATTGTTAAAAATAGTCTGCAAAGGCCTTTTTCAAATTCACCACTGTCAGACTTATCGCTGTATCCTTAATCTTGTATTTGTGTAATATTATACTGTCAATATGACTTTAAAAAAAATAAAGTCCCAAGGAAATAAATATGACTAACGCCGACACAATTTGAGAGATACAATGTTCTTCATACGAAAAAAAGGAAATAGGCCTTCACTCATCTACTCATCCAGTCGTTGTAAATACGAGGGTCACGCTTCCGATTGAGTAACTCCACAGGAGAGTGTATTCACTTAGATGGGCATAAAGGTCTACGATTGATTTCATCAAAACTACGCAACTAATCTATTCAAAACGTCCGGAGACGTTCACAGAATATGTGATTCACATCAGAAAATACTAATTGCTTGAATTGAATTTAATGTACATCACGATCATTGCGCCAATAAGAGTTGTTCTATGGTGTTCGCAGTACATACTGAGTTCTCCCCAAAAGATACCTAAGTAAGCTTCATTTTGTACTCGGTGTCACCTCAGAAGTTAAAAAAGACGGAGGAGCTGCTAAGTTAACTTAAAAAAGTGACCTCAAATTTACCAAGTGCTGAATTGGTGATTGAACGATGAAGAAAGAGGTGATCTCAACTGAACTTATGATCTACACAGAAAAGACAACTGGATATCAAAAAGTTCTCTCTTGTTCGAAAAGAAGGGAGATAATCTCTCAAATCCTCGCATGAAAATCGAACTTCGGAAGAAAGGCCCGAAACCACATACTTTTGATTAGGCAGACGTTAATTTGACGTAGTCCAGAAGTGAACAAACAATTATTTTATATATGGAATTTTACACTCGTGTTCTTATCAGACGTTACTAACATAACCTTAGAATACGAAGCCAAAATCCGTTCATAATATATTGATATCGTTCTCAGTGGGAAACGAAGTCGGGAAAATTGGTTTATTAAATCACTGTGCCAATCGATGTGGATTTGTTTTACTGTTTTTATCTGTTACAAATAGTAAATAAAATGAGAAGTCGGTCTTTAATTGGCAAAGACATTTAGAAATTTTAAGTGCTTATACGGTTTTATGGACGTTTATTGCTATCAAAACGCCTTTATGCGTGTGTGTGGACGCGCGTTCGTTCCAAATATAAACGAGCCACAATTGCTTCTTAGCTTTTCTATTCAGTTTATTAAAATGCAAAACGTCTCCTCGAGAATATTTTTATTCGTTTTCCTAACTTCCAATTATGAATGTTTCCCGTTTGGGAGCGCACAGGATATTTTCGGCTCCCTAAGCAAACATCCGTTGTTGATTGCTTCTCTCAGCAAGAATATTTATAGAATTTTTGAAAATTTGCTTTCCGAGCTTGAATAAAACTTCTCCGTATTATTTTTACTGCCAGCCATTTTTACCTTCCGCCATTTTTTTTTATTCCCATAATTCAGCCACCTAACCCTAACAACTTAACAATTTCGAATGTGATAATATTTGAGCAGGCGAAGAAAGAAAAGAAATTCACATAATTAGACAGAAAGTTCCAAATATGATTCTATTGTAATTGGAATATATATTTTCATATATATATATATATATATATATATATATATATATATATATATATATATATATATATATATATATTTGTGTGTGTGTTCTGATATAAATAAAACTATATGTGTAAGATGACCAAAGGAATAAAGACATAAGGAAAACTTATCTTACTTAGCCAAAGCGTTTCGTCTTCTGATGGCTTCCATCAAGGCAAATGTAAATTTTGCGACAAGTATTTCCAAACAGGAGTCAAAATTCCTTCAGTTTTTCAGAACTTTTATATTTAAGAAAGCTCCTGAATATACTTCCGGTTAACTGAAAGTCAAGGTAAATTACGAAGGATGCTAAGTGAAGAAATGTCTAATAAAAGAAAATAAGTAAATATTGTTATTGTTGCTGTTGAATTATTTTTTGTAAGGCAATTATTTTAGTGTAAAGAAATAAAGTTATGTATTATATATTTAAAATAATAGTAGCTTAGGAATTAAATAAGTTTTTTTTTTATGTTTAAACCTTGTTATATGTTGGCTTGTGAATGGAGTACTCTTGTTGCAAAATGAAATCCTTATAGTTGCCTTGATAAACATCAGAGGAGGAAGCGTGTCGGTTCCGATAAGTTTTCCTTGTCTTGATCCACTGATCCCAAAAATAAATTATTACACAAACCAAATAAATAGTATAGATAGATAGATAGATAGATAGATAGATAGATAGATAGATAGATAGATAGATATACCTAGTAAGCCAGACAAACCTACCCAGGTTTCACCTAAGCGGATCGTCAGGGAAAGCTGTAAAGTTGTTTACTCGTGTCGGGTTTTTTTCTTTGGGCTTTAAACCTGTATCTGTGCGATTTTTTTTCGACAGACTTTCATGTTTCTAGCTCTTTCTTTTTTTAAAACATTTTTTCCTTCATGATTGATTTGATTATTGGCAAATCAAAAATTCGAAGGTTTTTCGAAACGAGTATAGTTACCGATATATATATATATATATATATATATATATATATATATATATATATATATATATATATATATATGCGGTTTATGCTTAAAATTCTGCTTAGTTTGCGGGCTATTTTATGGGGAGCGCTGCCTATCCCTGATATGAAATGTCTCATTGGTATGTTCATAACAATGAGACCTATCATATCAAGGACAGGCAGCGCTCCATATATATATATATATATATATATATATATATATATATATTATATGTATGTATATATATATATATATATATATATGTATATATATATATATACATACATATATATACATATATATATATAGATATGTGTATATATATATATATATATATATATATATATATATATACATACATATATATATATATATATATATATATATATATATATATATATGAAGAAATATAGTCTTAAGATGTGCTATATTTATGGGATAAAGTGCTCAATATCAGAAATAGAGCGTGTGTAAATATAAAAGTCAACATAGAAGTCAACACTTTGGGGCGACAGTCTGTTTCATGCTAGATGCAATCGTCAGGCCACCTAGCAAAAAGCCGTCTATAAAACCGTATAAGCACTTAAAATTTCTAAATGTCTTTGCCAATTAAAGACCGACTTCTCATTTTACTTACTATTTGGCCTGACGATTGCACCATGAAACAGACTGTCGCCTATAAGTGTTGACTTCTATGTTCCCTTATATATATATATATATATATATATATATATATATATATATATATAGAGAGAGAGAGAGAGAGAGAGAGAGAGACTTATCCTGGGTTTGAATGAGACTGACTGAAAATAGCTTGAATGAGACTGAAAAACTAATCCACATCGATTGGCACAGTGTTTTAATAAACCAATTTTCCCACTGAAAATGATATAAATATATTATGAATACCGGATTTGAATAAGACTGACGAACTTTTCGTCGGTTGGGGTAGGTATATACCCCATATGAAGCAAGTTTGAATTTTTGGTTTACTACTATTTATTTGGTCTGTATAATAAATAAATTGAGCTTTTTTGTGTGGATCAATTTAATTTAATATTTTATATTACTAGTATCAACGGATTTATTACCTTTACTATATATATATATATATTAAAATGCCTGACTTTTGGTGAACAAGAGATTTATTATTTGGGATGAGTGTTTGGAAAAATTGTATAGATCATTGTTCGTTCTGAACCCGTTCGTGTAAATGATAACAATTTTTAAAAAAAAACCTTTATGTATTAAATATTTTCAGTTGTTCGGATGAGTCATTTGCGTATTAGATTGAATACAGAAACGCGCAAAAACTTCAATTATAAGATTAATATTCGCAAAAAATATTGTTATTTATGAATTGAAAGATTGTATCACGAATATCAATAACAAAAAACAGAATTATATTACTTCATTGGATACGCTATCTCGTATGTTGACTGGTATTTATTTGAACAAAAAGTACAAATTGTGGCACAAGGCCAATAAAGGGGAGGGGTAGAGGCTGGTCAACACTAACTATCTTATACTTAGTTAATCAGATTCGCGACCCATTCGTACATTACATTTTACACATTCACCAAAAGAACTCGTCCATCACCAAACAATCCTTCAACCACCATAATACCACGTGCTCTCAAGGGAGACCTACCAAAATCGCGCCCCATACCATGAAAATTTTAATGATAATATATATATATACAATTCTAATAATGATAAAATGAGAGGGGAGGGAAATGAACCCAATAATAAACTTAAAATAAACACAAATACAAACTAAACATAATTGATGTTAGTAGGGACCGTCCAACCCATAAAACAGAGAGGCCGCTGTATTCTGCCCAGGGGACAAAATCAAGAGACGCTCTCGCTAAGGGAGTGGGAAAAAGTATAAAATATTAGGCTGGAATGGGAAAATATAAAACTGACCCAGTCGAGATGAAAATGAGGCGGGGGTCAAAACAAACTGGGGAGGATGGGAATCTCGACTTGGATCATAACCAAAGAACGGCCGGGATGCAGGCCAGGAACAACACTTACTCACATTAACTAGATACACTGAAGCTTGTCTAACCTAACCAAGGGGAGGGTTCCACAGGAAGCCACCCCGATGTGCAATAGGTTGACCTAGAAGAGAAAATCAAGGCTAGCCCCGTTCACACGAAGCAAGCTCGCTTCTTTTACCCACCTTTCGCTAAAGACTGTCGAATGCAATCGTTTTCTGTCCGATCTAATCTTCATCTTGAGCTGATGCTCAAAGAATCGAATCAGATCCGAATGAGAAAGTCGATTGCCTCGCAAGACTTCCTCCTTTCGCGTCGTCCAAATCACCATTCGAGCCGTGGCCATCAGCGTCAGAAACACCATCCGTTTCATCCCGGAATACGGGGGCGACACATTGTCACACGCGTATGCGCGATCAATGGACACAAGCTGTTCGGGAGCGAGACGAGCCGTCAGCTCGCCGACATGGTCCCATAAGGGGCGGACCTGGGGGCAATGGTAGAAGGCGTGCGCAGCCGTTTCCTCTAAGCCAAGGCCACACCGTTCACAGTCTCGTATGTTGACTTGTCACTTCTCAAAACTATGCAATTAGTGCACGTATCGACCATTACGTCACAAACAACCAAATTACGCCTATCCACATAAGACAAATATTAGTAAGTAATAACAATATATTGTATGTCAAACACTATTACGAAAGTCTCAATTCCCGAAACTATATTGCACAAAAGAAACAATCCACAAGTAATTTTCACCACAGGAGACATTATATTGAATTTTGTATAAAAATTTAATATGTATAAAATAATAGCAATGCGTAAAATATATGCATTCACTTCCGATGTGGTTTTGCTCCATGAAACCGTTATTTTTTAAAGAACATTTCAGCTTTTACTTCTATAAATATGACTGCTTTCGGGTCGTTAAATAGGTACAACCAAGTTTGATTCGTCGTTTCAGTTCTCGTAAAACGACAATGGCTTTAGCAGACAGCAACTGATTTGCAATGTTTATTGCAGATACGGTTATTCTTTCAATTCAATTATGTGCCATACGTGATACACGCTTAGGCGATCATGTATCTTTTGATACCTGACTGAAGAGGGAGATTTTTTTTTTTTTTTTTTTTTTTTACCAAAGTAGGTTGTCATTTCTTTCTACAGTAGACCAGTTGCCATCCAATAGAACGCGGTCTGTCCTGCTATTTACCCATAGCTGGGGGGTGAAGAAAAAGAGAATTCATACATTTCCCAAGTGTATTCGGACGTAAGTGAATGTAATGGATTCGATTGGAATTCAAACTCGGCTCTCCGATTCCTCAATCCGAGACGCTATCTATTACTCCACCGTGCCTCCTTACAAGACCGTTTTGTAAATTCTATTCAGCTTGGGTTTTCATATGACGAGTGAAACCGGTCGTCTCAAAGACTTCAAATGTCTAATTATTTCCAGGGTAGCATTGATCAAAATATGTCAAATGTCGTCGTGGGTATTTCCGAATCGTTTAACAGCAAAATTGTCCAATTGTTAGATTAAGCTTTGAAGTGATATATCTTTAAAATAATTAAATGTATCTTACTGGAATTCTCCGGGGGTTTTATAACAGTATTGGACTCTGAACAATAAGAATATATTTAGCTCTAAATTGAAATGATGATTCCTCTTGCTGTTATGACTTCCTGATCCAGTTTTCTTCTCTACTGTTACCTCTTTCTTAAACATATTGGTGTTCTCTTGATGGTTCTTGAATAGACTTTTAAGATGTAAGCCAGAGTATGAATGTCAGTACCATTACTTAAGACCAGAATAATTCTTACCATTGCACATTTGCACATTTCAGAAGATTGCACATTTGAGAAGATAGACTGACAAAAAATACGATTTTAGCCAGTTCTCTTTCTAGCTGAATAACTCAAAGGGTTTTTCAATGATTCTCACGCCAAATGGTGTCAAGATGGCTAAACGTATTATCCGAAAAGCTTCAAAAAAGAAACTCAATTAGTTTAGTGTTTTTTTTGTTTTGTTTTGTTTTGTTTTTTTGGATGTTAAAAATTTTGTGGGCTGGACAATTCTCCCATGCTGTTTCACGATTTGGACAATTTTGCGGTTACAACCGGTATAACAAGAATCGATCCAAAACAGCATTAGTGGAATCTCTCCAACGCGTCTAACTGTCTGCGGTACACAACCCACGTCTCACAGGAATGCAGTAAACACATCAGCACACAGGCATTGTAGACGACCATCTTTGTGCATTCATAAAGTCCTCTCTAAGGGCGAACTCGATCATTTAGAGCTACAAATCAATTTTGAATATTTTTATCCATTTCTCAGAATCTAATGTCCGAATGATGCCTGGTTTTTACAATGTTATTAAGCAAAATAAAAAAGAATATAAAACTCAATTTTCAGAACAATAGATCCAATATAACAAATTTGACAGGCGAATTATGCAAAATAAGAAAAAGACAAAATTATTCATACAGTAGAAAATATCGTTTTAGATTGATTGAATCGTGTAAGTATAAGTAATTTACATAATTATTTTATAGGTGAAAACTTCTAGACTATTTATTCAGTAGAATATTTGTGATAATTCCAGCAAAGAACATCACGTGATGCATAGAGTTTGACCATTGTTAATTCTTATGTTAACAACACGATAGGGAAGACAAAAGAGCTTAGCATTGACTTGAGACAGAGAATTATTAACTTCCACAAGTTGAGAAATAGTTACAGGGATATTTCAAACCGGTTAGCTATCCCTAGATCTACGGTACAGTCGTTTATGAACAAGTTTAAATAGTTTGGCACGACAAAGAATTTGCATGGGCATAGAAGAAAATCCAAATTGTCACTGAGAACTGAACGAAAACTGTGTCGTGAGGATAATATTAACCCAGGAATTGTTTTGAAAGACATCGCCAAAAGTTTGGATACGACGGGTATCAGTATAGGTACTCACACAATACAGTGTTGTTTAAATAGAAATGGGTTTCATGGAAACCGATCACAATGAACCCCTCTTCATAAACCAACATCACATTGTTGCTCGGTTTAATTTTGCCAAAACTTTCTTGGACAAAGAAAATTGCTTTAGGGAACAAGTACTATGGAGTGATGAAACAAAAATTGATCTTTTTGGACATAATAATGTCCAGAAGATTTTGTGCAAGAAAGGTGAGGCTTTCCTCCCAAAGAACACAGTGACAACATTAAAACATGAAGGCGGCTCGATTATGTTTTCGGGTTGATTTAGCTCAAGAGGTACTAGACAATTAATTTCAATAAGAGGAACAATGAAATCTGTAGACTATATCAAAATTCTTGATGAAAATCTACAGTTATCATCAAAAATCTTTATCTAGGTCGGCAATTTACTTTCCAGCAAGATCATGATCCCAAACATATGTCTAAATCAGTGACTGCGTGGCTTCAGAAAAACAAAATGCCATGGCCTTCAATAAACCCTGACTTGAATCCTTTTGACAATCTATGGCAAGAATTGAAAGTTCGAATAAATCCTCGGTCACCAAAAACCTTCAGGAATTAGAACATGTAGCCATTAAAGAACGGAAGAAAATTCCAGAAAAGACTAGTTTAATTTAAAATACAGTTTTAGTTATGAAACATGGTAATTTCTGTGTCGCGATGAATACATATTTTAAATAATACATATATATATATATATATATATATATATATATATATATATATCATCAAAATGAATTATTGCCTTTGTTTAACTTTCCATATAAGACCCAAATAGCGGGAAGAAAAGCAGACGGCTGCAACAATTAGAAGGATCAAGATGACCCTCTGCACCAAGATTCCTTATTGAGTTACAGCCAACACGTGGCGATTAGATTTTGGTCAAACGGTTGACATGCGTGCTTTCCATCATCTCCCAATATTTGTTTCCTCCTAGGAACGATACTACGACTAAAGAAAATTCGTCATCGTTGCAGCCTATGATGTAGGGTTGGGCGCCGGAGAAGTGTTTGTTTTTCAAAGAAAGAAGAATGAAAATATGGAAATCGGAATGATGGCGTCTATATTATCGCAAGTTCGCAATGAACCTGAGCTTACGCGTTATCAGTATGAAAAATAATTTTATCGTCATGTGTTAAATAACTTATAAAACGGACAGAGAATATCCAGTGAGACATTTCGCCTCTTATAGCTTCTAATGTAACTTACCGAAACTAAATACCAAGATTCAATTACTTTTGTCCATCGTTAGTCGTTTTCAAAGGAATAATTTGATTTGATATAATCATTTTACGGCTTATCAACCCTTTGGAGGTTATTTAAAACCAGTAAATATTTTTTAGATTGTAAGAATTTTCTTTTTAGATTGTAGGAATTTTTTTTAGATAATAATTAATTAATGATACTGGTCTTAGTAACTAGTCCATAACTAGAGAGAGAGGAATATTTGCGTGTAAGTGTATATAACGAAACCAACTGAAATTGGAACTCGGCTCTCCGATTAACAATTCCAAACCATTATCCATTACACCTCTGCACATCGAAGCGTTCACCCATCTAGGTATTAAACAGGCTCGACGTTGATTAACTTCGGTAATAGTTAAAGAAATAAAATTAAAAGTCCAGAAACTGTCTGTCTGACGTCTATGCTGTTAACAGTTGGAACTTCAAAATGAAACTGGATTCCTGTGTTATGAATGTGGAAACTAATTTAGCGTCATGAGGTAATTATGAGTCTAGAGTTTAAAATGACATTGCAAACGCTAAATTAGCTATTTCTGAATTTTTAGACTTCGAGTGAACTCGCAACTTAACATTTAATTTCCGCAAATTACTTTACAAGTTTCGACCTGAAATAAAGTGACTAATTCGACACCAGGGAAACATCACCAAAAGTTTCAAAAGACATTCTCTGCTTGTACTATTTAACAGAATATATTTGAATGAAGAATTACTACATATATATATATATATATATATATATATATATATATTATATATATATATCACACACACACACACATATATATGCATACACATATATATGTGTGTGTGTGTGTATATATATGCAGTAATTCGCTATTATGCTGTGCTATATATTGCTCAAGGTTTCTCGTCCAGCTGTAACTAATCTTAATGTTGTTAATAAGAATATCATTAGTAAGTGTAAGAATTAATTATTTTTATTAATATGAATATCAATAGTAAACAGAAAACGCAACATAATTTGGTTAACCCACCTTTTAACAGTAATGTAAGAAGCAACATATGTAGGATTTTACTAAATTTAATACAAACATTTCAGCCATAACCCTTTATTCAAAAGAATCATCAATAAGAACAATATTAAAATTAATTAAATCTGCACTAGAAACCTTGAGCAATATATAGCACAGCATAATAGCGTAACTTTAAACAAATACTAAAGCAATACCAATAGCAATATTAACACAGAAAAAAAGTGTAATTGCCGAAAAGGCATTATCTGTCCGATGAATAACAAATGTATGTATAAAGGCGTCATCTATAAGGCTTAAATTAGGCATAATGGCGAAACTAAATTTTGTTTCGGTTCAACAGCAAATAACTGGAAAACGAGATTTTACCATCACAAAATGACCCCTAACAATAAGAAATATGCACATACCCCAGCACTTTCAAAATGTTACTGGGATATTAAAATAGATGACAACACACCGGTAGTAAATTGGGATTTCATCGCCAAAATTACACCCTTTTCTGACCACGGCAACCGATGCAACCTGTGTTTGCTGGGAAAAAAAGATTCATCCTTGTTGTGGATTCCGGGATGAAATCCGGTACGAATAAATAACAAACGCCAAGAATGAATATAGAAAAAATAATGTATTAACGTAATAATACAAACTGGTAAAGCAGGTTAGTAGTTTCAGGAATACGGGTTAGTAGCAAAATATATATACAGTCTTTGGTATTGAAGTATCGCTGTATGACTTCTTACTGAGTCTACGTGCTCGCTCCCTGTGACTCTTGCTGGCTACGTTCGTTCTGTCTGTCTGTCTGTCTATCTGTCTGTCTGTCTGTCTGTCTGTCTGTCTGTTACCTTCAACCTTTCACTATCCCTCTTCGGTCTTCACGTAGCAGTAGTATATGTATATACTGGGTGAGTCCATTTGTGTAAAAAGGGGAGGACCCCTCAACAATCCTCAAAAATATTAATGACTTAAATCTGCTTAATAAACGAAATGAATTAATGCTAGGTTGTAATCATAGAAAAAGATTTCTCTTCATATATTTTAATTCTGGATAAACATATTATCCAAATTTCGCTTTCACTCCCCATATTTTAGGATATATATTGATTACCACCCGTTAACCATAGTAGCGTATATTATCCCTTAAAAAGTCACCCGGCGTTCTTCTTTTAAACTTTAAACATGCTTCAATTTTTTTTATAACGGCTCCTACCTACAGCCTATTTTCGACGCCCCAATATTATGTTTAAACTTATTTTAAATTTGAGCTGTGAATCTGCGTGTAATTTAGCGTTCCTCCCATGATAACCAGTAGATCATTTTTTTAAAAAAACCTGAAGGAATATTTCGTGCCTGATGACTTGGTAAAACAACGAAACAAGTCGCGCTCCAAACATAGGTATGTATATTTATTAATATATACTTCATAGCTCTGCTTAACCACACCTTTACACCTTAAAGTAAATATTTATTTATTTGCTTACACCTTAAAGTAAATATATATTTGCTTACCTGTGTATGCACGCCAACGCGCGCATATACGGCTGCTAATATCTAGTTATTTGATTTTCCCACCTCCAATATATATATATATATATATATATATATATATATATATATATATATATATGAATAAAGACAATTTCCCTTGATAAAGTCGCTCAGATAAATTTTCCCTTTGTCTTTATTCATATTGTTCTTTTACAGATACACTCTACCTGAATTTTTTATATAAATATATATTTTAATCAATATCACCCTATGCAAGGCAGTGAAACCATTAGGACACATGGGGTTACAAGTTGTGGGAGAATTAGGAACAGAAACATTAATAATGAGCAGGAAGAGAAAAGAGTAATCAGGAGTACAGTAGATAGCGATTGATATTGCTTTTAAATCTTTTCAGATTAAAGTTGGTTGGAACGCAACGAATCGCAAGGGAGTTCCCCAAGCGAGAAGTGCAAGAAAAGAAATTGTTAGCATTGAATGTACGGTTACATCTACCTATCTCAACTATAAAGTGATGAGATCTCGACGCCTATCGAGTACCGCGCAAAATATTCAAAACGTTTAGATAACATAGCGAAGAGCTCATCTAAACAATTACCATGAAAGTATTTATAGAAAAAAAGGGACTGAAGCCGAGGTACCTCATTTTTTATCAAAATAAAAACATCGTCAACAAACTTTATGTAGAGTTGTGGTTTGTCTGTTGTTTCGAACACTTGCTTTCTATGTGTGACAATGATACAACCTAATCAACACTTTATCTCTAAACAGCTTTGGCGATAAGCAGCACACAGCTTCCAATAAAGCCTCCTCCAATTCCCTTGATCTCATTCCGAGATGACATTTTCCGCTCCGCCATTATTTTGTTTTCCTTTGTTGATTGATGACGTCAATTTTACGTCATATCCTTTGCTAAAATGAAAAGGACAGTGACTGACATTTCAATCCAAACTTGTTTTATTCGAATCAAATGAAGGGAATAAAATAAGAAATCACAAGAAAATGATATTCTTACATTTAGATTCTTTGCTGGAATAAATTATCAATTCCTTTTGATGCGTCTATTTGGGAATATCTTCCAAATCAAGATGAAGTAATCTGCATCTGATGGGGGAATCCGATTTTAAATCTCGTTGAATTTCGTTTTACTTGCTTTCCTACGGTAATTGAATATACGAGAATCATACGAGACTTGTCCATTTCCACGCGTTGTCTATATTTGTCAAGCTAATGAATGCTGTTCTTTTTCTTTTTCTTAAGTTGTTTCTCGTTGTGTCACTTTCTTATCAACTTGTGCTTTCGTTTCTTCCATCAAGTTAACTTAGCTAGGATATTGTATATTCATTGTCTCACATATTTTTTGTCCTCACTTTATTTATTTTAATCTCCTCTCTCTTCTCCCATTTAGGTCACCAGAAATGCCAGTTCTTCGATGAATGCGGGACACCTTTCGTCTTTTTGAGTGCACTTTTCGTATTTTTTGTTGTGTTTGGATGAGTGTGTATTTGAGTGAGTTCTTGGGCGAATAATAGCTTGAATTATTTAAGTCTCGCGTTAATTTTGTTCAGTTAACTTAAGTTTATACCACAATTAATGATTGGAGGTTATTACTAACACTATTTTGTTTAGATAAATTGTAATCATTGAAAATATTTATTAGCGTTTCATTTTGAAATCTTTTTATATTTATTCCCTCCCAGACAAATTGTACATATGAGATCTAATTAGGGTCCCATAGAAACTTTGAGGTATTATGGAGGCTGTAGTAAAAATGGTAAATAAGAATGTGTTATTTTGGTACAAAGAATACTGTGGTATGCTTAGGTTAGTAATTGTGTCTAAGTTTAAGATAAGACAGATTGAAGATTAGCATTTTCCCCCATGTCCCTTTTGGCCTTATGCTACATGTTTGTATTTGCAAAATAAATATTACTTTCTTATCAACAATAAAAACTGTCCCCACACGTTCACCAGAAAGAATTAAAAACGGTGTTTAAGCAATCTTTCTGCTACATGTCAATAAAAAGAGAGAGTAATAGGATCCTAGAAAATAGAAAAGATAAACAAGAATTCGGTAATGTCACAGAATGCGTAAGCTGAACCAGAATGGCAAACTACTAGTCAAGAGATCCCGTAGGTGTTGACTTCTGACAGTTACAGATTGACTTTGTTTAATTTTTTTATATAAAAACATCACCACCACCCCAAAAAAAGTCACTGAGAGATATTTGCAAAAATATGAAAGTTCAACATGCTTTCCATACCCAGATTTCTTAGTGAGGCAAGGTAGCACGTGGTTAGGAAATTGTAACCTCTCCAGAACACCATATGCAGACACGCGGCAGGCAATTACAACATGGTCTTTTCATTCTTTAATAAGGTGACATTTATCCGGCATAAGGCTATAAAAATGAGAAATCAAGCGAAAAAAAAAACCATTGAATTCCAGCTGTAGTAGGTGATTAAAAATATGGTTTTATTAATAAAATATTACATACATTATTTACAGTCAGATTAATCTTTTTCTTTGTCGTTATTATCACAAGTATCGACCGCTGGACCCTACAGCCTTCTACATGTATCTCTCCACCCGGGAAACAACTGAACACTTTCTTTAATCTATGGAGGGAGATTGTTCTTGTTCTGCTGCACATGTCTGTGGTTATCTCATCTTGTTCCCAGACTGAACAAGCAGTTTTGGGGCTCTAAGATCTCATATCTGTGTCTTTGTTCGTGAACATAGTAATTGTGAGTTCAATCCCTGGAGCGGACAGTGCAGGCTTAGACTCAAGAAGAAAATTCGTAATATAAAAACTAAACGATATATCACTGGGCGTAGATAACCGAACGAGAACAATCCACCTCTGTATATTAAATAAAGGGTTCAATTCGAAATGTCCTGAAGATTATCCGATTATCGACAAGCATCTGATGAAGATTATGATAATAACAATAAAGATGAAGCCAATTATCCGAGTGTAAATAATGTAAATAATGATAACTCTTCATCCCAAAAATTCAGACAGAAATTATAGTAATTTCTTTTCATTAGGAACGACTAATTACTAATATATATTGTTTAAAAAATACATTTTATTTTTTCCTCCACTAGCGCCTATTTTCTGGAATACCCTACACCTTAGGGGAGTGGTTTCCCAAACGCGGATCATAAGTAAGCGGAAGAGGATAGCAGGTAAGGCGGAGTGATTGAAAGACATTTAATGATTTAGATCAGTTTCAAAACAATCATATGCCAAAAATAAATATGATTTCAAAATTTAAAATATTATTATGGATTATTTATAATTGCATAAGCCGCAGTGTAAATAGTTAGAAATAATTATTAAACGATTTTGATATTGTGATATTTTTGCATTATATCAAGTAATAAGAAAATAGTAACTAGGGTCCGCAAATTAGAAGTGAGAGTTAACAATGATAATGTTCTGACTTCGAATCTGCGGTTAGCTCCCTTGAACCCTCTCTCTGTTTTTCTTAATTTTTAAATGTAATGTTCATCATATAAAATTTGCTGAGGCGCGAGCAAATTTTCATTCCGAAATTGCAGCCCAAAGAAAAAAGTTTGGGAACCATTGCCATAATGTATTGCTTAATACTGTAGTATTTTCCTCACCAAAAGGATTCCTCTTCAAGAGGAATGCTCTGCTGAAAAGTTCTCTAACCGACAACTCTCCAAGAATATAAACTTTTTCGAAATTCAGGCCGATAATTTTTCAATGCATAATGTCGTACACTCGAGCCTATTTTGTAAGTATATCGGGACGCTGATCAAGTTGAACTTTTTTTTGCTTGAATAGTATTTTCCATTTTTGGTATGTATTTTAATGCTGGTTACTCCACAGTTGGGAGATTTACGAAACACTTCAGCAGTCATTTAATCAGCGTCTCGCTGGATACTTAACACATGTTTCGAAATCGCTTCGTTAGAAAATAAAGCACTTCCTTTCATATATCTCTCAAGCGACTTCACCAGAAAATGAAGAAGTCCTTTCATACAACCCTCAAAATCGCTTCACCTGAAAATAAAGTACTACATTTCATAATCCCTCAAGCCACTTCACCAGAAAATGAAGAAGTCCTTTCATACGGCCCTCAAAATCGCCTCACCAGAAAATAAAGCACTTCATTTCACATGTCGCTTGTTGAAAATTCACCAAACACTCCATTTTTATTGCATAATCATGTGACTAATTTTTCAATTTTTGGACACGCTTAAAAATCTGGGAGTATGCGTCGTACAACTACCAAGAGGCTAGCTCTCTTTTGTACCGTTCTAAACTTAGTGCTCGAAAAAAAATCACGTCATTCACACTTTAACTCACAGAGTACGTTCAACTATTTTTTACGGGGAATATAAGAAAAATTTCCAGAATTTGCACTTTAAGTAAAGTATCCTTAACATTTTCCATACTAAAAGTTCCCAACAAAATAAACATTTCTCCCTAATTTTATTAATTCTCCTGTTAGTCTATTTTTTCAATCAAATCAAAACTTGTAATTTTCGTTAATCAACACACGACACCTTCTCAACCTCAATCAACGACCCTAAACAGAGCACAACAGTTCGAACGTCTGCCATTTTTAGATGACTTCACTTTTGTACAGAAAAAAATGTAGCTCGGCAAAATTTTGCTAAATTAGGAACAAAATAATGTTAGAAATATATGTAAGCTTCACCTACTTTCTTAGTCTTTCTTTGTTTAAGCACACATATATAGACACTCCTATGAAAAGAGAAGACAAGATGTCTTCTTTTAACAAGATGGAAGCAGAGCAGAAGCTTATTTTCTCGCTACCCTAATAATGTTCGATATTATCTTGAATGCCATTCAGTAGAACATGAAAATCGTTGATGCTAAAAGATAAAGTGGCCCATAAGAGAAAAACAAGAAAGTTAAAAGAAAATGGCTTCTATAACAGAATAATATCTCTATGTACAAAGGATGTACGCTTTATAGTCAAATGCCAAATCGAACGCTCAATCGGTCCTAGCAATAAACAGTTCGTAAATAAATTGATAGCAAGAAAATAACTTTGAGGAATATAGAAATATGTTTTAAAAACTTGTTGGTTTTCGTAACGGTATTTTAAAAGTATTCTTATCTTTCCAGTCACGACTGCAGCATATTTTCGCGTAGAAACACTAACAATATTTTCTAAGAATAAAGGATTTAATCATTACCGCGTGTTGTTGGTTCTGTCTCCTACAAAAATGTGAATGCGTGCAGAAAAATTCTAGGCAGAAAAATTGTAAGTTCAACAAAGAAAGGGTGTAAAAAATATGTTGGATAATTTTAATCAAATTTTGAGCAATCCATCAGAAGACGAAAGGCCTAAGCCAATGTAAATTAGTGATTTACCAGTAAATATCCCTTTGAGTCAATTAGATCCACTCCATGATTACTTCGTTTAATGTAACCTTAATTTTATTTCTTTACGCGTTTTCGCTGGCTTTTCTCTGGTTTCTCTCTATTCTAAATTCTATTTAAATCAGCGGCTTACGCAGGGTTCTGCCGCAAACAGTAATTCTTGTTTCTGACCATTTATTTCTTTTTTGTTTGTTTGTTTTTGTAGAGGGATTGACAAATAGGATTTTAAAGTATTTTTTATATGTTGGTTATAGGAGAAATAAAGTGTAGAATGAAGAGTCAGCCTACAAGAAGTTGACTGCTGATCACGTGTCGTAAAACGACACTACACAACAGTTTCTTTTTCTGTTTTCCAGACATAGTAGATTTTCCTATGTTGACGCGATAACATCTCGCATGGTCCACCGGTATATTTCCCCTTTATAACTCCCCACCCCCAGTTTTTATACTTGCACCAAATTTTAGCCAGATACGTGAACATACAACATCTTTTATAATAGTCCATAACGAATGTTCTTCTCATGTGCGTTTATAATTTTTTCTAATGTTTTAACAGCTCTCATGATGGAACCATGTTTCCTTTCAATTAGCCAGCTTCAACGTCTTGTTAAAATTTTCAACAAATCACGTTGTCACCCATACAAACAACCGGAGGTTTGTGGTGGTATATTTGCAAGGCCCACACGCCCCTCCGATGGGTCGTTTGCCAATTTCTTTTCTATGAGTATTATTGGGAGTGGGATGCTATGATTGATCGCTTATAAGATCATGGTACACCAAAACCACATTTTTCCATTTTTTTTCCCCTTTCAGAATTGTTTTTGGGGTCATTATTAGGTTGGTGCAAAAATATTGTCGGTTTTTGACGTATTTCTTAACGTCAAAAACCGACATTATTTTTGCACCAACCTAATATTTTATTTTTACATACGCAGTGCTGTACCATACATTCGCGTGGGTTGTGTGGAACTCTTGCTTATAAAATGGACTCAGTTACTGAACGATACACTGGTAGGTCATGGGTAAAAAATAATACCCTTGCCTCATATATGCAACAATGTTAAACAAAGTCGCTTGTACTAAAATTAATTAAGATATAGTGTTGTAACCCTGGGACAACAAGGGAAATAAGGCTTGGGAGCCATCGTGTTAACTGCAGACTAATTTAAATATATAAACTTGCATTCGTTATGAAAATGCAGAATACTTGGAGTTCCCATAACTTTTTCTTTAACTTAATCTGAAAAAAGTATAACAGTATTTGAATAACTATCTACAGTGTAACCCGGATATAAGAGAGTTGTCGGGACCGGAGAAGAAGTATCTTATATCCGGGTTTCTCTTATATCCGGATTTGATCTAATTTTTTTTAGGTAAGTATGGCTCTAATTTGGGACCAGAGAAAATCTCTCTTATATCCGGGTTTGGTCTATTTTGTTTAGGTAAGTATGGCTCTAATTTGGGACCAGAAAATATATCGTATATCCGGGTTTCTCTTATATCTTGATTTGATCTATTTTGTTTAGGTAAGTATGGCTCTAATTTGGGACCAGAGAAAATCTCTCTTATATCCGGGTTTGGTCTATTTTGTTTAGGTAAGTATGGCTCTAATTTGGAACCAGAGAAAATCTCTCTTATATTCGGGGTTCTCTTATATCAGGGTTTATCTTATATCTGGGTCTCTTATATCCGGGTTACACTGTAATTCAAGCATATTTCATGAATTCTGAAATCTGGCTACTGTGCTAACATTTTGTCATGTTTCCTATTTATTTATTTATTCGTACGAAAATAAAGGAACATACACGAAGTAAAATGAGGAAAAATTTTTACCAGGCGTTGTATGAAACAATGAATGTATGTATATTTTCTTGTTTCACTTTTATTAATCTTCGTGAGAGATTAAGAGAAAACGTACAGAAAGCGTCGGTGTTTTCGATTATGTTTGAGTCAATTCACATTGGTCAGACACGTGTCACGTGTATTGAACCAGTGAATTATTCTACGTTTAAAGCTTTAGATTTTCGGCTATCGCCGGGAAAATTAGAACCGGGTCGAGTTCAAATTACAACCCGGGCTGATGAGTTCTCTTTTGCTAAAGACTCTTGAGAAAGGCATGTATCCATCTCGTCTCATATATATGGATTAAACAGAAGAGTAGACTGGTTTCTCTAGCCCTTGGTAGAAAACTGTCTCGAAGAAGGAAATATCAGGTTTAGTTTTGCTTGGTTTGGCTTGGTTTGGTTTGGCTTGGTTTGGTTTACGGTATATCAGCCTCAATGGGTTATTTAATGCCGACAAGATTTTTATTGGTGGTAATATCTTTTCCAAAAATGTATTGCTGGTAATATTTTTCCTTCCAAAATGTATTGCTGGTAATATTTATTTTCTTCAAAAGTAGTATTTTTACACTTTCATAGTGTTTTGGCCCCAGTTTGGAGATTAACTATTTACCCATAGCTGGGTCCCCTAACAGGTGCCACCACTGCGGGCCAGGGTGGACTCGGGAACACCAGCAATTAAGCCTCCTGATCAGAGGCCTTACTGTCGGACGTAGTTGATCGTCTTACCCAGGACGTGGATGTAGTTTATCGTCTTACCCAGGACGGGGAAATTTCAGAATTTAAAACAGATTTAAGCAAAATAGTTTTTTGTTTTTTTTTTGTTTTTCGTTTTTATTATCTCATTTCAGTTGTTGTGACTTCCCATTTTCGATGGCGTCTGTCAATCGATCTAATCTCCAGGGAATCTCTAAACGAGGCCTTTATTTAATTACGGGGGTAGATTGTTCACTTTCTGCTGTCTATCACTACGGATACTCTGTTTTGTTCTTTTTAATATTTTTTTAATCATTTCAACCCAAAAAAGGCAATAAAGCCACTAAGACGCAGAGGATTACAGAGTGCGAAAGAATATATGACAATCAAGACATTACTAGGAAGCGAGAATAACAGATGAAAAGTAAATAAGACAGATGATGACGATTGACCTTGCATTTAGATTTTTTGAAGTCCTGTTTCTATTGATTTTGAGCCTGTACTTTGACCCAGAGTTTGGACCCACAATTACTGTCCCACAAAAAACGTGTATACGCTAGCTATAAAGTTTATAGTCATAAGAAATAATGTCGGAATAAAACCCCATTAATTTCTTAGAAATTACTTTGTTTATATTTCGCATACAAATATAAAGTTAAAAGATATGAACTTCGAAATGCTCCCACGATAGGTATGCATTTCTTTAGAATGTGTACTTGAATCTTGCGTTGCTGTAAGTTCTCTCGTGGCTCAACGGTTAAGCATAGCATGCTTGAGCGTTTTTCCCAAGGTAAAGGAAATGCTGATTCGATCACTGTCGAGAGGTGCATTCACTGTCGCTTTCTAACGCTGGTTGATGTCAATTACTCTGCTTAAAAAGAAAAGAAGTGTTATCTACTCAAACACGTGAATTCACCAAATATAACACCTATTTTAATAAGAAATATATATGTATATAATGAAAATATATCCCGAATTACTTTAATACTATTGAAATATATTACAATTAATTTTAGTGCCGAAGTGCATTAAAAATTATATAAATTATATATATATATCAATAAACATGAATTAATACAATGGTTACTAAGAGATAAGTGAATACAGAATTTATATATATATCGATAAAGTTTTCGCTATAGAAAATTATGATAATCAGAAAAAAGAGACTGTCTGTAGTCAGAAATGAAGCAAACATTACTGGCAGAAGGTGGTTATTATATTTAAGCGCCAAATATATTAATAATGATTTTATAATAGTAACACATTGAAAATCATGGAGAAGTCTATTGTCAATGATCATGAATTAAAGCTAAAAGTTTGGCGAGAATAGAGCCATTTGTAAAATGTAAATACATCGCTAAAGATTTGCACAATATAAATGTAGTGAAACACAAGAAGGGATTGTCAGTGGTCAGGCGTTAAGACAACCGTTATTCTCAGAATAGAGCTATTACATGGACGCGGGAGAATCTATTAAATGTCTTGCTTTGTTTTACAAACAAAAGTTTCGTTTTATTGTTCGGATTAACCCGAGCAATGATATCAAGTCAGGTTGTGTGAGTGACAGTCGAAAAGCAATTTCCCGCGCGCGGTTAATCTTTCCAGGCCACTTCCAGTCTTAAAAGACAGACGATAACTGACAGATGACCGTTTTCTCCTCTTTCTCAAAGAGATCGACTCAGCGGTTGCCATTTGAGAAAAAAATAATAGTACGTTTTCAGATTTATTTCGAATTAAAAAAAATATTCGATTTTTTTTCGCATATTCCCAGGAGAAGCAACCAGATTTCAGCTGTACCTAAGCTCATCGCTATGTTAATAATTTAAAATTGCATATTTCTACTTGTGACGAATGAACTTGTTTTTTTTTCTTTCCAAAAACCGTTCATTCATTGCTAAGCATACTCTGACGTGCCAAAATCATCGAATATGAATCTAGCATTGTGTAGACTTCAACTTGCCCAACCTCTGAAGAGATACTGCACAATGTCGTCTCGATAGCCGCCAACGGATCCCTAATTTTTGAAGATGCATGATCTTGCTTGAAAATAAACTAATTATATCAAGTTCTACAAATGTTCTATTGGACTCATAATAGATGAACTTTTTCAGAATGCTCCTCAGACCAATTTTGGGTTTTTAAGGCCGTATCACGGTGGAACACTTGTTCCCGTATGATCACCGAAGTTAAGCAACGTCGAACCTGGTCAGTACCTAAATGAGTCACCAGTTGGCAATACTGTAAGCTTCTATATGTATGTGGGGCAATATATAATGGTTCGGATTTGGAAATCGAAGAGACAAATTACCCTTGGGAAAGAATTAACCTCTTCTCCGCTCATCTATGGGTAAAATATTATGACTTATATCTCTAAATTATTATTATCTAAAAAAAATTCTCGCGATCTAAAAACATTAAATAAGCTGCAAAAAATTCTGATAAGCCCTAAAAAACAAATCAATCGGACCAATTCTGAGGAACTTGGGTCAGTATACAGGTTATTGGGGTAGATGAAGACCATTAATAAATACTAATTGTCACGAAGAAGTGCAACGGAGAGGTTACTTGTCAATGAGATGTTTAATTCAACAAAGCCACGCGGGTAGAGCCTACACAGTTACGGAGCCACCACTATCCTGCATAGTGACTTGTTGAGAATAGGAATCCAGAGTCGCATTAGGACTTTGTTATACAAACATCATCACGAAAAACTTTTCATTTTTAATCGTTTCACCCAAAGTAAGACAATAAAGTCACTAAAACGCAGGATTGTCGTAAGAAGAAGCAATAATTGCAGATTATAAGTATATGTGGGATAGATAACTGTTGATCTTACACGTGAAGACGTTAAGATCATAAAAAGCATCCTCTCCGCAGTTTGTCCCACAATCTAGCTGTTATAAAAAAAAGATTGTACCTGCACGAAAAGTCTTTCTTGTCAATGGAATACGATGGGAAATAATGAGAAACCGATCCCGTGTACGCGGCATAACGGGAAAAGCTCGGAATGGGTGGTTGTAGAATATGTAGCTCCTATCGAACATTTTCCATGGAAATAGCAACGGAATAGATATAAAGTGGAAAGACTATATTGAATGCATTGCTAGATCAGCCGCCAAGAAATTTGGTTCAATATGTAGGGCGAGACACTTTTTTTCTGTTCAGAATTTATCTTATATATTTATAAGTCTACCATTCAACCATGCTTAGAATATTGCCGCCGCATAGGGGCCGGTGCCTCTGATACTTACCTTAACCTCCTTGATAAAATCCAAAGAAGAATCAGCAATATTATTGGTCCTGATCTGTCACTTTCCCACCGCCGTAAGGTTGCCTCTGTATGTCTTTTCTAATGGTAATTGTTCGAATGCCCAATTAGCTATTTTACCTAGAGATTTTTTTTTTTAATTTAAGCGCAGCACTAAACTGGCGTCGAGATCTCATCAATATACAGTTAAGATGTTGCTGTAAATTCTATGCTAACAGTTTCTTCTCTCGCAGTTCTCGCTTGTGGAACTTCCTTCCGGTAATCTGAAAAAAAATTATATGCAATGTCAATCGCTATTTATCTATTACTCTCTTCTCATCATTAATGTTTCTGTTCCTAATTCTTCCACGCCCTGTAACCCCTTGTGTTTTGGTGGCACTACTGCTTTGCTTGGGGTGATTCCGATTAAAAACAAAGTCGCGATGAACTTGGGACCGTTTGTCTGTCAGAAAGGGTCTTCAGAGTTGAAAATAATTCATCACACACAAGGCCGCGTCAACGCTTTTGAACTCTTTCAAGGCTACAAAAGTGCCAGATGTCAGAGCACTACTGATATAGATTTGGATATTTCACTGACATCAAGCTATGGCGGTGTCTCCTACCATTTTATTTACAAACTGCTATCAAATGACTTTTGCTACGACATTGCCATATCTGCTTGTTCACTGACTTCTCCAATGAGTGTGTCACAGCTGGTAATGCATGGTTAAATTCAACAAAAACCGGAAATAATTACTATCTGATTTTCTGAGATATGGAAGCATCATTATTTCCGCTATTTACATGCGGGTCATTGTCCTCATCTTTGTTGTTGTTGTCAAAATTTTTCAGATGTGCCCTCTGGCATTCAGCATTTGTTGATAGATAGATAGATAGATAGATAGATAGATAGATAGATAATGAACAGACATAGATAGATAGATAGATAGATAGATAGATAGATAGATAGATAGATAGATAGATAATGAACAGACATAGATAGATAGATAGATAGATAGATAGATACTGGACAGAATTAGATAGATAGATAGATGTGAAGGGACTGCGATAGATAGATAGATAGATAGATAGATAGATAGATAGATAGATAGATAGATAGATAATGAACAGACTTAGGTAGATAGATACTGGACAGAATTAGATAGATAGATAGATAGATAGATAAATAATGGACAGACTTAAATAGATCGATACTGGACAGAATTAGATAGATAGATAGATAGATAGATAGATAGATACGGGTAAACTTGAGATAATTTTTTAAGTTAATCCGGGTGTAGATCGTTCTCATTCTGCTGACCAGAGATATGACGTTTTGCTCTTATTTGATACTTCTCAGTTCTTTACATTATTTTCATTGTTCGGACTGTTGTCCTCATCTTTATTGTAATCTTCACGACGTTTCGGCTGTTTTACGCACCGGCCTTCTTCAGGTGATTGTTCTAGTTCCACGTGCCTTTCCTCTTTCGGATCGCTTAGTTATCTCACTTTAACTCGACTCTCCAAGTTTATGGTTCACCACTGCCGTAGCGGAGGTCTGACTGTTCTAATTCCACGTGCCATGTCTAATGGGTGTCAGTTATCAGTTATCTCCTGTTAATTCACCTTTCCATGTCCTCCACTGCCTTAACCAGGTATTGAACTCACAACTCTTTTGGCCATGTTACTGGATCCAACCAACGCTATTATCCACTCGGCCACGTGCCCTTGAGGACATCCAGAAGAAGCATGGCACGTGGAACTAGAACAGTCTACCCCGGTGGACAAATAAAGTCTTCAGTTCGAAATTCCAATCACCTGAAGAAGGCCGTAGCGTAAAATGATCGAAACGTTGTGAACAAGACAATAAAGATGAGGACAACAGTCCGAACAATGTAAATAATTACAATACCTCATATCAGAAATATAAACAGATATACTCAGTCCTTGCTCGCTCCGTTTCTACTGAGTCCAAGTACGCACTGCCCGTCTCAGGGATTGAACTCATAATTACTATACTAAGTTCACGAACCAACGCTTTAATCCACTAGGCTATAGTCCCGTGGGACAATCCGGAGTGGATGTAGAGTTTACAATGAGTAACAGAAACATGTTCCACTATGTCTAGACTCATCACAAAACTAAAAATTTTGATTAGTTTTTGACGGGTATTAATTAAATCTTAATTCTGTTGAATATTTCTAAAAAGCAGAAATGTTATTCTTAGTTAAACTAGGCCTGTACAACATTGTGAGGCGAAAATGGGCCCAACTAATGTAAAATACATTAGTTGGACCCATCATGCATCATTTTAAAGGTTACAGTTCTGCATGAGGTTCGCAGGCTGCATTTTGGCTACACATGCTTTATAATATCAGTAAATAAAAGAAAATTTTACTATGTATCAGATGTATTTTTATCCGTGATATTTAAGAATGGTCGCAGAATAAAGGTCTGACAATTCATAGAAAATTGACAGAGAAAAGAGGAAATAAATAACAATAAAAATTAATTGAAATTTACTATTTTTCTTTTTGGTCAAAATGATGAGTTGTCATTATTTACACGATTTATATTCGGACTATTAGCCTGATCTTTGTTGTTGTTATCACAACGTTTCGGCCGTTGCGCCCTCCGGCCATCCTCAGGTGTATATCGATCTGGGTGACCTAAAGTGAATTCTGCACTAGACCGTTTATTTAATCTATTACTATTTAATTCAGTTCAGAATTCGTTGTAGGTTATCCAGATCGATATACACGTGGGAGCAACTACTTACCCACCGAACTCATCCACCGAACGATTCAGACAGGAAAGCAAACCTCCTCGTCTCCTAACAGAAAAATCTAGGTACTGACCAAGGTCGATGTTGCTTAACTTCGGTGATCATACGGGAACCGGTGTTTCAACGTGATGTGTCGATCAGAGTAATTAAAGAAATGAATGCATTAATTAAATTATTTCTTTATACTTATAAATTTTACAAATTTTAAATAGAAGCTGATAAATGTATACATCTTTAGTACCGTGTCCCCTAAGGATGTAATCGATCTCTCCACGTTTTCTTCTTTATTACCTGTGAATTGCCATGCCTTTTTTGAAAAGATAGAATGGTTTTCCGTTGCTTTTTCCACAGTTTGGAATTCAGAGATTTCTTTCTCTTAAACTCGCTCCCTGCTAAGTGTTAGAGTGTCCAGTCTTTTTAAAAGTCCTGCTTTATAACCCTTATCTTATGGAGAAGAGCGTTTTTCAAGCGCATTAGTACAGAATTGAACGCAGAGAATAGCCCGTAATTAGAACTTAACATCTGCACATTCGGAGCCGATATCCGTTACAATTCCCGTGCATCCTAGTTGTATGTTCCAGGAGATGAATATATGAAATAAACCCATAAGGAATTCTGTTGCCTGCTTCTCGCTTTACCAAAACGCACACTTAGAGAATAATGATGGATATTTCCCAAAATTCTAGCAATCAAAAGTTAGTCCAAAAGTTTTTCATTCTTTTCCATTCTCTCTATATAATTATCTTTTGCGTTTGTGTGAATTTGAATCTGGTCAGCTATTATCGGAGAAAAAGCAAATCCGTCGCTTTTTGCCATAGACACAATACGCCCCAAGTACTTTATGTTCATCTGGTGTGTCAGCCATATTTATATAGTGTCCGCCTAAATTAATTTTATGTACAATGCTTTGGTTGTCATAATATGCACGGCTGTTAAATTTCCACTACAACGCCTTCCATTGAATATAAAATTGTCTGACACATAAATTCATCTGCGTTGTTCGCACGCTCTTTTTAAAAGATTATTACGCTGAACAAAAAATACAATTTTAAAAGATTCCACATTCTTTTCTTATAAGTGTACATACCTTTGAATATAATTGCTTAGAGGTGGACAACTAAGAGAGACTTATCGGAATTTATTACAAAATAGGTAGAGTTCTATAAATAGTAAATGGAAAAGTGTTTTAACAGAGGATGGAAAGGGCGACATTGAAATCCGAAGGTGCATTGGGATAGCGAAAGACGCCTTCCAAAAGCTAAGCAAAATATGATAAAACAAAAAAATTTCGTTAAAAAAGAAGTAACAATTATTGAACTCTTATGTAATATCACTCCTCCTATATGGTAGTGAATGCTGGAAAATCTAGTCACAAATAAAGAAGAGACTTGAGGCGACAGAAATGTGGTTCTACAGACGGTTGCTGAGGGTACCATGGAGCGAAGTTTTGAGCAATGACGAAGTTTTAAATAAAATGGAAACAAAAAGGACACTTATTTTTAGCATCAGAAGGACAAAGTTGACATTTCTATAGCATATAATGAGGAAAGAGTGATTGGAGAATTTGACACTCACAGGACAGATTGAAAGCAAGAGAGACAAAGGAAAACAGCGAATCACCTAACTAACGAAAATAGTTGGCAGGATAGGGATTAGAAGATATAACGAAAAGACTAAATTTACTAAGAGAAACAAAAGATAGGAAATTGTAGAAAGCCATTATCACTCAGATCCTAAAGCAACACAGTAGATATAAGAATGTCTTAATAATGTTTAAGTGACATTCTATAGTATTGTAAATTATAAAAATTCATTCAGATAACATTTTTAAAAACAATGACAAAAATAATAGATAGATAGATAGATAGATAGATATAAACAGAATGAGATAGATAGATAGATAGATATATAGATAGATAGATAGATATGAACAGAATGAGATAGATAGATAGATAGATAGATAGATAGATAGATAGATAGATAGATAGATAGAGAATGGTATTTAGTCACAATGTGTTTTATATATGCGAATATTTTTTACTTAAAATTTCGCTCAATTCTTCTTTAGAATTGTTTTAAACTTTTATTTATGAACATTCTAAAATGCACACTAATACAGAAACTTTACCGGATGAGGTCTTTAATACGTTCACAAAACGTATCTTAACGTAAACAATGACAACATATAATGAAATAGATTAAGTCCGACAATTATTTAATATATTTTCTGTTATAAGTAAATACTCTGTTTTTAATTAAACAGTATTAATTACATACATGATATAGCAGATATGGTCGATCGAGAAAAATCGTCGAAGATTGTGTTTAAAAACAATAATTTGGATTTTGATTAACAGACGCTTCTCCGTAGCTAAATGACATAGCACGTCAGATCAAATGACGGTTTCCATATGGGAATACATGTTCGATTCCTGTCGGAGAACGCATATTTTCTACGAAATTTCTCAAATATTCAGGCCGGTAAATATAATTAATACTGTTTAATTAAAAACAGATCATTTACTAAAATAAATTCTACCTATAAAAATAACGTATAAAGCGAAATACATACTGTATATATATATATATATATATATATATATATATATATATATATATATATTGTTGTGACCAATTAAATGGTTAAGTAATAACAAAATCCAGGTTTGCAGATATATCGTATATTAAACAGTAAGTGCACCAGAAGAATGACTAGTGAGAGTGTCGAATATATTCACAGCTCACTGTTCCCCGTTCACTGTTCCTTCTCTCCTACTAAACTTATAGTAGACGAAAGAATCTAACAGACTCTTAGAGGGAGGACACCACAACATATATATATATATATATATATATATATATATATATGTGTGTGTGTGTGTGTGTGTGTGTGTGTGTGTTCAAATTTCGGATAAGGTGCTGATTGTTGTATCCAAAATTGTGGATAAACTGTTCATATTTTGGTATTTTTGCTGAAGTACTTTCGATTTTTGTAGTCATTTTCATGAACCGATGTGGTGTCTTTGTGGTAGTTAGGTTTCCTTTGTCTGCATCCTGTTATTCTTTAGAAAGCTGGCCGTTTAAAATAAAATGGAATAAAATTTTTAAAAAAGATTAAATTAAATTGATAAAAAAATAAATCATTAGAGATTTCTCGCTGAGCAATGCTCCACAATAGGGTAACGATCATATCAAACATTTATACAGTGTTTACCAAAATTTCGTGCTAAAGCTTCCCCGATGAGCTCCATGGTCAGGTGGCGATCATATAAAAGATGTTGGCAGTCTTTAACAAAATTTTGTACTGAGAGTTTCTCGCTGAGTGATGCTCCACGATTAGACAATACTAATATCAAACCAAAAACCTTTATCAAACATGTTTTTTGACGAAGCGAAAGCCTTGTCTGAAATACTGCCACACCGATTGCTCAGGAAAACGCTTTTATATATCTATATAATTCTAAAAGTCTGATTGCCTGCGTGTTTGTGTGATGCGACCGTCCGGTGCATAATGATTTGTTGTTGTTTATACAGTATTTTTGTTATAACTTTCTTCAGACATTTTTTTTAATTAAAATATTTTTAAGTTAAAGACAGACACAAAGAGATCCCGCTATGCTGTTTCGTCCAGTTGTTTTTAGTTGTAAATATTTATATTTCAGATTTCCTTGCGTGATCTCAACGAAGCTGCCACTTTTGTGATGTCAACGAATACTCGTTGTCACTTTCGTAATATCGGTGTAGTAGAGACTTTGTAATCGCAGATTTAACTATAGTACACCGTTAAACAATGCTTGTGTCAGACGCCTTCGTATAACAATCGAACTAATAGTACTTGCTCGATAATACTCGCTCGAATAGTAATCCGTATAGTGATCCGAAAAGAGAAATGGTATAGTGAATAGAGTAGAGAATAGCGATCCGTATTGTAATAGAAATGCTGATCAATTAGACGCCACGCTTATTTCCATATATATATATATATATATATATATATATATATATATATATATATATATATATATATATATATACACACCATCACCTGGTCTACTTATTAGAAATGGGATCGCCTGTGTTTGCTCTTTGTGTTCAAACTCCAGTGTCGGCAGCGACACTTTATTCCTATATAACATTTATTTAAAAAGACAATATTTAAAATATTAAAAAAATATATTTTGCATATTTAAAAATATTTTCAATTGAATATCATTCTAAAATATTTTTTGGCATATTAAAAAATTATTTTTAAGTTGATCTGATTTAAAGTTCAAGATTATCCTGGATAATTCTATTCCTATTAAATGGTGTAAACAATCGGTAAAACGTTAAACATGAACTCGTTAACCAAACCAATGATGACACGACGAATTGAAATATTTAAATTTTAATTTAATTTTAAATATTAAAATTAATATACATATATAAATTGATTTTGAAGTTATTGAAGTTACTTAGTGTTGTTTATTGTTCAATTCTGATTTTGTTTAATCATTTCACCCCAAACAAGATGAAAATGTCACTAAGACGCATCGAATTACTTGCAATGAAAGAGAATGAGAAGACTATAGTGAGGAGAAAAGAGGAATAAAAGCACAGGATACAGGAAGACAGATGACGAGCAACGTTGCATTAAAATTTTTGAAGATTGTTAGCAGCAAACCGCCTGCATACGTCTAGAAAATGAGTTCATCAGATATACAAAAATAGAAAGGTGTGTAAGACAAGGGTGTGTCTTCTCACCGGACTTATTGAACCTATACTGCGAAGCGATTCTGAGAGAACTAGAAGTCCTACCAGGATTTATTATTGGCGGCCACAATCTTGACAACATAAGGTATGCAGATGACAAAGTGTTGATAGCAGACGCAGAAGGAAAGCTACAAAACTTACTACAGAAGATAGTGAATGAAAACAAGAAGAAAGGATTAAACATCAAAAAGACAGAATTCATGGCGTCAAAAAAAGGATCAGCCGAAACTGCAAATTGCAAATCGGAGATACAAAAATGAAACAAGTGCGGAAATTTAAATATTTAGAAAGTGTGTTAATAGAGGACGGAAAGTGGACACTGAAATCCGAAGGCGTATTTGGATAATCAAGGTACCCTTCGAAAAGCTAAGCAGGGTACTAAGAAATTCGCTAGAAACAATGAAAAGAGTACGTCATATCTGTCCTCCTGTATGCCAATGGATGATGTACCGTCTCCTCAAAGATGAAAAGGAGACTTGTAGCAATAGTAATATGGTTCTACAAAAGGATGCTAACGAGGCCATGCAACGAACATGTGAGCAACGACGAAGTTTTGGAGAAAATGGAAACCAAAAGGAAACATACTTTAAATCAAGAAGAGAGATTTGAAGTTTATGGGGCACATAATGAGAAAGGAGGGCTTGTAAAATCTGATACTCACAAGACAGATTGGTGGGAAGAGGAACAGAAAAAAACAACGGATAACAAACTTAGTATGCTTAAGTAAATGAAAGGCGGAACAGGTCTTAGGAGAAATAACAGAAAGACAAAGTTTATTAAGAGCTACAAGGGACAGGAAGTTGCGGAGAGCCATGATCGCTTACGTCCTAAGAGGGTCACTCTACGTAAAGAAGAAGAGATGGCAGGAAATCAAGAAAGCGGAGAAGAGTTCCACCGGCGAAAAGTGCGAGAAAAAAAAATTACTTACGGTTGCACCTAACTAATTAAAAAATAAAACGATGGAGCAATTTCAGTTAAAAAGGCAAAAGCGAGCCTAATTCTGAATTTAATTCAGAGTTTTCTGACAAAGTGCACGTAAGGAATTATTTTAGCGCTGAAGGTCATTTATAACTGAGCGCTAAATAAACAGAGAATGATGAGGAAGACTGAAGAATATATCGGCAGATATGTTGCGTTAAGACGACGAAAATAAATATATAAATCTAAAATATGTACAATCTTTCCAATGACGTTCCTTGTAACACTCTTTATTGTCTTAACGATAATAATAGAAACGGGAGAAAAAAATGTTCTGTACGAAATAATTGACACTGTCTAAAGTGAGCCGAAGTTCAAATAATCTAACATTGCACTGAAAAATCTTCTCTTCACAAGCCTTGTCTCTTATTAAATAAGACTGGCCTAATTAGAAGAAAAGATCTACACTGAATCAGTGATGATCGACACGCCTTTTCTTGGAGAATTTCTATTGGTTATTTTATAGTAATGTCGGAATAAAAGCCCGTAATTACTGGTTACATATCGCTTCGAAATATCGTTTGAAATAAAAGGCAAAATTAAAAAAAAAAAAATGATTTAAAGCGAAGCGTTTCTAACGAAAAATTATTATTTTAAGTTTTTTAGCTGATGCATTGTCAATTTTATTTTATTAGGTTGGTGTAAAAATAATGACGTATAATGTCGTTTTTTGACGTTAAAAAAATACGTCAAAAAACGACATTATTACGTCATTATTTTTGCACCAACCTAATATTAAATTGTGCACTCTGTTTTATTATTAATGTACTAGAGATACACGTGAAAATTTCATGGTTTTGCTATTTGAATTTTTTGATGAATCTTAATTCTTAAGTTAATGATTGAATAAGCTCCTTGCTAGTTCTGCAACTATAAAATATACGTGGAAATTCCACTATTGCATTGTTAATTATTCGAGCTTTACAACTATAACTAAATATTGCAATAACAAACATAAGTATGGATGTAGGTCATCATTTAAAGAAGTAAGAGGGTACAATTGAAAAGATTCAAAATTGGAAAGTTTTCCGATTTCACTGAAGCAGACGTTAAAGACGTGAGAACGTTATCGCTTCCTCTTTCTTTCTTCTGTCTGAATTTCTACTTTCTTTATCATGAAACCAATTAGCGACTCAGATATGCTTTTTCCGTTATTCCTTGCGGTCAAAACTGAATAATCCTTTATTTATGAGTTATTTTCAGGGCGTAATGTATGTTCTAACTGCCGAACAAAGAGAGTTTTTTTATCACTTCACCCCAATCATGGTAAGAATGCCACTACTACACAGAGAGTTACACAGAGTGAATAAGAGAGAAAAAACTGAGCATAAGGAGGATTGTGGAAAGGACAAAATATAAACGGGATTCGAGATAAGAGAAGATGGCGATTGACGTTGCATTTAAATTTTTGAAGATTTTTGAAGCAAGTAAACGGAAGGTAGTTTCACAGGCAGGAAGTGCAAGAAAAGAATCTGTTGGAAACTGTATTTTAGATTAAGCATATTATTATTGCTTTTTAAGCTTACGACCATATCACGTTGAAATACCGGTTCTCGTAAAATTCTGAGCCTGGTCAGCACCTAGATCGGTAACCGCTTGGGAATACCGGGTGCTGTAAGCTAAGATGTGCGGGTGGTGTAATGGATAACGGTTCGGAATTGGATCTCGAGAGTCGAGTTCCAATTCTAGTTCGTTATATTTATACTTACGCACAAATACCCTTGGGAAAGGTATGAATCCACCTCTACTCCCACAGGTATGAGATAATTAGTAGGATATGACTAAATCATTACCCCAGAAAATTCTTACAATCTAAAAATATATTAGGACTTTAAAAAACGTAAAAAGGGGTGATAAACCTTAAAAAACAAATCTATCAATTATTGCTTTTGAGATGAAATCTTTTCCATTATGATCCTTAATATCTTTCATTTTCCGTTTATCTTATTGCTATTGCTTTTTCGATGAAACGATCTTCGCTGTTATTAGTTTATTACTAGTTTTAGTTCATCATTTATTTGCTTGTTAACATCTCAGACAAGAACATCTGTTTGAAAACAAGCATTTAAGACGAGAGCACCTGCATGAAAACAAACATTTAAAACAATAACACCTGCCTGACAACAAACATTTAAGACAACCTGATTGAAAACAAACATTTAAGACAAGAACATCTGCCTGACAACAAACATTTAAGACAAGAACACCTGCCTGACAACAAACATTTAAGACAACCTGCCTGAAAACAAACATTTAAAACAAGAACACCTGCCTGACAACAAACATTTAAGACAAGAACACCTGCCTGACAACAAACATTGAAGACAAGAACACCTGTCTGACAACAAACATTTAAGACAACCTGCCTGAAAACAAACATTTAAAACAAGAACACCTGCCTGAAAGCAAACATTTAAGACAAAAATACTTGCCTGAAAACAAACAATTAAGACAAGAATACCTGGCTGAAAACAAACCTACAGAGACACGGACTACTGCTAGAAATCAAAGATCAGTCTGTTGCGTAGATCGACCTTCTGAGTCTTCCTGCATTCCTGCAAATCTAAGACTAGCAAAAAAATGTGATAACCATAATTATGCTAGACCACTCGTACGTAAACCGCATTACAAAAGACTCATTGCAAGGTATCAGCAGACAAGAAATAGGTCCGTTGGAAAACCTCATCAGCACCATTATGAAGAGAATGTTGAAATGGCATGGCTACGTCACTCAAGGTGGCGACAATCTTTCCACTACCATCCTACACGATACCACGTTAGAAAAAGACCGAGGCTTGTTACTGAGGGAACAGGAATCTCCTTCACAGAGGCACGCAACCAAGACATATCGAGGGGGCGGTGAGGAGCTCACTTGTACAGCGACATTACAACATGGAAATGATGATAATGATAATGATGATGATTTCCATTATAATTATTTTTTAATGGTTTTTACCAATTAATAATTATTTTTTTACCAATTAATAATAAAAAGACTTCATCAGTAGAAAAATAAATAATTACTATAGCGTTGAAAATCAAATAGCATAATGAGTCAAACGACTAGAGATTTTATTCGGTAAAATCGCAAAAGTTTCTTTGACCGATTTGGTAATTGGTACGTCCATGAAATGTAGTCGTGTTCAGCACTCGATGAATTTGTTTATTTATTTTTTTATATGTCTATTCTATCAGATTGATCGCAGTTGAGATCGTAGATTGCGAGCTCCCACGATCATTCCAATGGCGGCAATGGTATATGTTCAGACAGAGTTACATACAGTTATGAATTCTGAGTCATCTTTAGGTTAGATTGCAAAATATAGTTAAAGGTCCCAGTCTATCTTGCTATTTAACCTTTGGAATGGGGGAGAAGAAATGGATTCATACCTTTTCCCAAGGGTATTTGTTTGAAAGTGAATGTAACGGATTAGACCGGAAATCGAATTCGTTCCCTGATTTCTCGTTCTCACGGCAAACCTAAACCCGCCTTCACATTTTTAATATGAAATCTATATATAAAATTATGTGACTTTCATTAGTCCGTCCCTACGCCACACCCTCTAAAATAGCCATATATTGACCGATCGAAACCAAATTTTGGAGAGAAGTGAAAACAGCTAAAGGGGTACGAAGTACAGTTGGTTTTACTAGGGTTCATAACTTAGTACAATAAATTTTCATTAATGTTTTTGAAAAATGAAAAAAAAGTATTATTTAACATACTCTAACTATTTTAAAAACGATTTAATGGTTAAAATAACAAATACTTATTTAATAAAAATCCAATTTCTTGCATATCTTTTCTTTAAGTTTTTATATACAAGAATTCAGTTTCCAGCGTTTGAGAGAACTATAAACAAATCACAAGGCCAAACACTTCAAAAAGTTAGAATTTGGCTCCAGAAATTTACGCATGGCCAATTCTATGCTGCATGCTCAAGAGTAAGAAATCTAAACAATTTATTCTTCGTTGTTAAAAGAACAAAAAAAGAAATTTTCTTTAAAAACATAGTTTATCATGAAGTCCTGTAAAATTAAATTAAAGAAATTATTAAACCACGAAATAGGGTTTTTGTCAAAATATTTTTCCAAACAAATCAGGTTTCCAAACAAATCAACAAATCAATTTCATCGATTGGTTTGCGAAAATGAACGAAACGTAGAGTTTGTAAATCTCGATAAAAAATTTTAGCGATAATTTCAACAATATTAAATACTATGAAAGGATGTGTGTGTGTGTGTGTGTGTGTGTGTGTGTGTGTGTGTGTGTGTGTGTGTGTAACGAATGCACAGCCGCAATTTTCCACGGATTTTCACCAAAATTTACATGCACATGCTCCAAGGAAGCGGAAAGGCCAAGACCGACTATGCATTTCTCAACTCCCATCGATAGTGGAAATAATTGATTTTTTCATGCTTCTACGGCAGTTTTCATGTAGTTTGCGGGCATTTTCTACTGGCCAGAGTGAAAGCCTATAGCTGGCTGCCACAAATAGGCAGGAAGATTCTATTTGCCAGCGTGAAAGCCAACAGCTGACTGACACGAATGTTAACTTGCATGCAAAAAAAAATCGATAGCTGCATTCGTCACAAGTGGGAAAAATTTAAATCTACATGGCACTTTACTCCAATTGGCTCATTCGCTTGCTTAAACTCAACGTTGATTCTGATTCCGCAGAACTGGGTTGGGTGTGAAAAATCATTTGTTGTTAACATTCATTTTTCATTCAGCTTTTCCAGTTACGAGTCCTTTTTTAAAGCTGATCTTTTTGTGTTCATTTTGTTTAGTTCTTTTTTCGTAACAGATTTAATGTTTAGTATTAGAGCTTAGAAAAAGTTTGCAGTGTGAGGCAAGAAGTAAGGTATGTAGCAACATCAGCTCGGCAAAGGGCACTCCTTTAAAGGCAAGGAAGGGCAAAAATATTTTAAGTCAAGTCATAGCGATTGCTTTATGAGTCATACGATTTTTGAATCAAGGACGGACAACGCCGGGCCATGCTGCTAGTAGTAACATAAAAATGGACTTTTTTTAATTATAGATTTCAAACTCTTTTTATTTTAGAAGATTCTTACATGAAACAATGTTAAGTAAACCAACCTTACATATTAATACTGCTGTAACGAATTTAATACTAAGTCTCCTGCTATTAACCTCTCTCTCTCTCCCTCCCCCTCTCTCCCTCTCTCCCTCTCTCTGTCCCTCTGTCCCTCTCTCTCCTTATCTCTCCCTCTCTCTCTATCTCTCCCTCTCTCTCCCTTTCCCTCTCCCTCTCCCCTCTCTCTCTCCATCTCTCTCGCTCTCTCCATTTTAAGAGATTCCTAGAAACGCGTCGAATAAATATTGCAAGCCTCAACCTCGGGATTTCTCGAAGTACATAAAACACAACGCCCTTGTATGAAGGGGAAAACCACCATGTTTTATTAACGTTCATACTCAGAGCCCCAAAGTCTGAGAAGAGGCTGTAAGATCTCATGCCAAGGAGGAGCGAAATGTGTGGCTTATTTAAAAGAATGGAGTCCTCTAGAAGAAAGTAAGAACGTAATTGCGTCTAACAAAGAGATATTCAATTGATTGATTCGGACGATGTTATGGTTTATTAGATAAAGTCGTTATCTTTTCAGAAGCGTTCAGGACAACAATGACTGACAAGGTGGCACTTCTCTAGCTGGAGAAGTTGGATTTTATGATTGATACGTGCTGGGAAGAAAATAAAGACAATTTGAAACAGGATGATAAACTGTTTCCGAAATATGAATGTAATTGCAATATGAAGCTTTTATCAAATAACGAGGATGTGGGAAAGATAGGAAAAGAAAAGCGGATATTTAAATACTGATAAATGGAAGAAGACTGAAAGAAAAAGACGTAAGGGAATTAGCAAAGGGACCGAAAGAGGCGGAATAATAAGGTAAAGGCAGAAATGTAAGAGATTGTAGGTAAGCAAACAGAATGTATAAGAGATGGAACAGTGATCAAATTGGAGAACTAATCACATACATCATGAATGATGTATTGAGTTCGATTCTCGCTAGCTGCCTCTTCGTGAGGCATAGGGGAACGATTAAGCCAAATTTTGTAAATTATTCAATCATTAGCAACTATTAGGCTGGTGCAAAAATAATGACGTAATAATGTCGTTTTTGACGTTAAAAAATACGTCAAAAAACGACATTATTACGTCATTATTTTTGCACCAACCTAATATTTTCGCATGAAGCAGATGACGAATTGACATGGCTTATTTCCTCCCATGTATTTCTATCTTGATCAATCTGCAATGTTACTGGTGCTGACCTGGCATCCCAGCTTCAGTCACTTTTTCCACCGCCGTAACATAGCTTCCCCGTGCTTTTTTTTTTTTTTTAATAAATACTTTCAATGTAATTGTTCTGTTGAACTTTACGCTATGAACTACTGTGGTATGTGTTAGTCAGTAATCGTGGCTAGCTATGTTTACAATAAGACAGATTGAAGACCAGCCCTCCCTATAACCCATTTTAACCTTGTGCCACATTTTTGTGTTATATCTAAATAAATATTACTTTCCGCTATGGTAGCTAGACTTTAAGCACTGTACTAGATTGATGGCAAGGCCTCATCGATTTACAGTTGAAATGGCTAGATGGAGCCGTAAGTTCTATGTTAAGAGTTTCTTCTATCGCACTTCTCGCTTGTGGAACTCTCTTCCGGTTTCTTGCTTCCCAGTGAACTTTGATCTTCAAAAATTTAAATGCAATGTCAACGTTATCTTCTGATTTCATAATTATTGTGTTTTTTATTGTCTTCCCTCCATAATAGATTTTTCTCATATTCTCTAACACTGAGTAAACCCCCTCCCTTACGTCTTAGTGGCTTTATTGCCTTACTTGGGCTGAAATGATTTAAAGCTTATTTAATGTCTGCCACTCATCGGTTCTTACTCATCCCCACACCCTTGTTTTGGTTTCTCTGTAGAAATTGGAATCGGTGTGCCGAATTCAAATTCCAGGCTCGTCTTTTGCATTCACTTTTGCACAAATGCCCTTAGGAGTGACATCATTCTGCCGCTTCTCTCCCAGCCTATCGTTCAAGTAGCACGGAAGACAGGCTTTTCAAGTTCTGAGTGACAGCCAGTCTTAGAGATGCTCTGACTTCAAAACCAATTTGCAGTTTCCAGTTTCCAATCATGTTGATTTAAGCATCGCTTCGAGTTTCTCAAAAACAGCCTTATTCAGTATTTTCTTATAATTATAAGCTATAAAAAACACATGATTATTAATATTTCAGCTTATCAATTTTCCTGGTTTATTATAAGTAAATTAGTCTCTTCAGGCATGGCAGTTTATTTACATATCCTTCTTGTCTAGGGATGAACTGTGCCAGACTATCGTACCCTAGAAATTCTACTTGTGCTACCGCTCATGTATGTGGAGTTCTAGTGAGTTACGTGACTTTTCTATCCCCTCAAAGTACAATTTAGAAAGCCTTGCACTAGATCCTTTGATGTGGTCAAATAATTCAAAGCATTTGCTACGGATGTTATCGAAGAATGGAGGCAAATTGCTTACATTTCTAAGAGTGGTTATTTTCACTTCGTCTCTCAGATGATACGGTTGTGGAATGGTTCTATTTGAGCTGTACGTTTTTATTTGCATGTCACACGATCTAAAGTAGATAAGACAACTAGAATAATACATGTTAGGTATATATTCGTTTTTAGTATGAGCTGGTACTCATGTTGATTTAAGCATCGCTTCGAGTTTCTCAAAAACAGCCTACCAAAAGACTTATTCAGTATTTTCCTATGATTATAAGCTATAAAAAACACATGGTATTTAATATTTCAGCTTATCAATTTTACTGGTTTATTATAAGTAAATTAGTCTCTTCAGGTATGGCAGTTTATTTACATATCCTTCTTGTCTACTTCATTGGTGTTCATTAGCAATAGAATTATTATTTCGTAAACCTTTCATTGGATATTTCATTGAATTTTGAAGAGACCTCTGTCCTCAAATTGTGGCTGCTCCGCCCATTAAGCAGTTATTTAATTTTTGCACGGTCTATTCTGATTATGAATGGAAGTAAAAAGACGATATCAGCTTTCGATCTCACACTTTCTATTCATCTCGACTATCAACGAAATCAATACTTAAATATTTGACTCGATAAAAATGCTTGTACCTTTTTGAAATGTGTTAAGCGGGAGAAGGGATTTATTCTTTGAAATGTTTATTGGGGAAAAGGTTTATGCATAAAACATAGCGGAAATATTCATGATCATTATTTCCAAGGTCATAATGCTTTTAATTCGCAAAAGAATGGCGTTAAACGCGTAAATAAACACAATTCAATCGTTCTTATGTGCTTCAAGCTAAATTCGGTATTTCTAAATGCTTTAGATAAATCATTGAACATTTCTGCTGATTCAGCTGCTGTTGTGGCAGTTGCTGTTGTTGTATGTGAGTGTGGGTATCGATCCCCACGCTCATTATTTCGTAATGTGACACAAGGTCGAATTTAAACTTTTCGCCGTAGAAAAGTTGTTCAAGACCACTCAACACTGTCCGTTTTAGGGACTGCTCAGGTGCCGAGTAAGGACACTGTACCCCGCCCGAAGAAGACATAATTCTTAGGGGACTTGAGCGAACGACATTACTCTGAAACTCCACCACTTTTTATGCAACCTACTATATAATAATAATAATAATAATAATAATAATAATAATAATAATAATAATAATAATAATGTAGCTCAGGACCAAATCCTCGCACCCAGATCCTATCACTGTCACATCATCAAGGATGGCACTAAGATGGATCTGCAGAAAATATGATGAAACTGTCGACCATTATCTCAGGATGTTCGGAAATAGCAAAAAATTAATATACCCACAGCCATGACAAGGTAATGATATATGTTCATTGGAAGATATGCAAGAAGCACAAAATTGAAACCACTGATAAATGGTATGAGCGCCAATCAGACACAGTTAATCCAAAATAATGATGTAAGTATCCTCTGGGATATGCCGGTTCAAACTGACAGAGAAATAAAAGCCAACGGACGTGATATTCTCATAAAAGACAAGAAATTCAGGAAGTGTAATCTTATTGACATAGCAGTACCATCTGAGAGAAACACCTCCATGGAAATTATTGAGAAATTGTCCAAAAACAATAACGTGGAGATCGAGATTAACATGATGTGGTGAATGAAGACTGAGACTGTACCAATAGAATCGGAGCTCAAGAACTATGACAAAAGGAATGGACAATTTTACTAACAGTGTCCCATGTAACAGCAACATACAAGTTTCCCTACTAGGAATATACCATATACTAAGAAAAGTACATTCAATTAAATGACAATTCTCTTATAACGCCTAAGGTCCATAGTTTGGTCCCAACTCTATATACAAAGCATACACAAATAATAATAATAATAATAATAATAATAATAATAATAATAATAAATGATGGAGTCACAGATTGTCTTTTGCTGCATCCATGAAATAAGCTTTAGATAAAAGGTCTGTAAAAAAATGAAAGACTTTTGATACATTTTAATAAAATTGCCTGGCAGAAGGTAAATTGGAAAAGTTTGGCTAGAACGCTCATTATGACTTTATTCGAATATTCTATTTACGTGTCGCTTGCTTATATTTGGCAGGTGTGTGTCCCCCAGGAGCGGAATTTCATTCATCATACGTGATTACAGGCACTCTGGTTCGCGTCATATCTCTGCCTCTTATATTCTCTCGCTTTATTATACTCTCTATTTATTAATGAATGTTGATGATAAACAGATCACAATGCGAAACTTCAAAAGAATTAGAATGTTCAATATGGCAGAGAAGACCAACAGAAAAATGGCACAGCATCAAGTATGTCCAGTGAGAGCAAATATTTATTTATTTTTTTTTTTTATGTGTGGACATTGGTTATATTATGTGTGGTCATTTAGTCATAAAGGAAGCCATTGTATATGACAATAACTTCATTCCGGACTGCACATCAAAGAGATGTTATGCAGCCTATTTACATTATTCGGACTATCGTCCTCATCTTTGTTTTCATATTTATCACAACGTTTCGGCCGTTGTACGCTCCGATCGTCTTCAGGTGGTTGGAATGTCAAACTGAAACCTTTATTTCACTCGCTGGGGTAGACTATCCTACTTACTATTAAGACAGAAGTAAATACTGTTTTAAATTTTGTTTCTTTTTCTTTTATATGCCGTGTCGATGTTGGCGATCATGGTCCTCCACATCTTCTGTCCCTTGTAGTTCTTAATAAGTTTTAACTTTTTATTTACATTATTCGGACTATTTTCTTCATCTTTGTTCCTATATTCATTACAACATTTCAGCCGTTGTACTCTCCGGGCTTCTTCAGGTGGTTGGAATGTCGAACTGAACCCTTTATTTCGCTCACTGGGGTAGACTGTTCTAGTTCCACGTGCCATGTCTAATGGATGTCAGTTATAAGTTATCTCCTGTTAATTCACCTCTCCAAGTTCCAGGTATTGAACTCACAACCCTTTGGGTCCTATCACTGGATCTAACCGACGCCTATATCCACTGTGCTATGTGTCCTTAAGGAAACGTTGTAATAAATATGGCAACAAAGATGAGGACAATAGTCCGAATAATGTAGTAGGTTGGTGCAAAAATAATGACGTAATAATGTCGTTTTTTGACGTATTTTTAATGTCAAAAAACGACATTATTACGTCATTATTTTTGCACCAACCTAATAAATAGTGTACATAATGCCTCATCTCAGAAATATAGACATGTTATGCAGAGTTGGAAATATTTTGAGCGGCACCCGAGGTTCACGGCCAAATTTTCGTAGATGATATTATATACATATTTATAATTAAATAAACGAATAAGTAAGAAAATCTCTATAAATATAACCTATTTCGTTATTAAATATACTTTCACCAGATATTTATCTGAAGAGAAATCATGCGGAGTTATATCTAAATAATGATCAATAACATCGGATCCTTTCGCAACCTGAGCACCCGAACCTTTACGCCCACAAATCTGGGTTGAAAGCCGGTAAAATTATTCATTCATGCATAAAGTGTCTTGGGCAAGTAGACTTGGTGGAGTCCGTCTCTCTCCGAGTCAAACAACATCTTTCAACATGAAGGCTCGCTTTGATCAAGAACCCGTAGCCGGTGATTCTATCACGAATACTGGCCGTTGACGCCCGTCTTGGAAGTCCTCTGCCCGACGATACTGCGGCGTCATCACCGCACTGACTGCACTCATAGCTATAGACCCCAGTCTACCCATTGTGCTAGATGGCCATTGACCCCAAAAGAAAGTTCCAAATCCCTTTGAAAGTTTTTTGTTTTTAATCCTGCTGTGTACCATACTCTTCAATCACCCAAAAACTTGGTGGGGGAATTGGTTTAGTCGCTTTTACAGTATTGACATTCGGATTAAGTATTTTCAGTTTTTTGTGATATTCAATATTTCTTTAGACATCCCTCTGTATATTCATAATTAACGAGCCAGACTCTTAAAATATTACTGCTGTACTAAATTTGATACTCACTGACTGAGAATTATATAACTAATGAGTGTCCTTAATTAAGTAAACATCGATGCATGTATAACATGAAAATAGAAAGTTATTATCGGAAAGAATATATATATATATATATATATATATATATATATATATATATATATATATATATATATATATATATATATATATATATATATATATATATATATATATATATATTATGAAATGGAAAAAGTCCAACAATTACTTTAAGACATATTTATGTTTATACATTCTTTTTATATATACAAATATTTAAGTAAATGCTCTGTTTATAATAAACAGTATTAAACAACATTTACCGGCCTGAATGTTCGAGAAATTTTCATAGAAAATATTCTTCCTCCGACAGGAATCGAACTTGTGTCCTATACGGAGCCGACATATGACGTGCTTTAAACCAGAGGAGCGTTTAGAGGACTAAATTTGTTATATTGGTACGACGACACATGGGCACGAACAAGGAATGCTGGGAGTTTTTTTTTTTTTATCTAACCGATTTCATTTGGAGAATTT
>OZ010589.1:39160097-39480097 GCA_963932145.1 Acanthosepion lycidas
GCAGAATGAAAGATAAGAAATTTCATCTAATGTCGCTTAGTTGGTCTACTGCTAAAAGGCTATCGATACTAAATGTTTAATTTTGCTACTTGCCGCTTCAGGCAGGCACGGGGGGGTACATTGATGATAAACTATGTTAACTTTCATTTCAAAAGAGTAGAAAGTCAGTTCAAAATTTCGTACTATTGTGCTTTAAAACGCAGCCCAACTTATCACATGACATGAAGACGTCAACTTATTAGGTTGGTGCAAAAATAATGACGTAATAATGTCGTTTTTTGACGTTAAAAAATACTTCAAAAAACGACATTATTACGTCATTATTTTTGCACCAACCTAATAATTACGCAACGAAGGCTAAACGCGTTGTCAAAAGCTTTTCCATTTCGACACTTCTCCATCCCCGATACACACAAATATGCAAGGTGTTCCTTCATGATGAGACACATTTTAAATGCAAGTATTTTTACTTATAAATATGATATAAAGTACAATATATTTATTCCATAACTGATATATAAGAGTTCAGTATTTTAACTAAGATTTGAATATTATTAGTTTGGTGCAAAAATAATGTTTTCTCACATAGTAACATATGTGAGAAAACGACATTATTTTTGCACCAACCTAATACATCCCTGAGATGGTCATAACTATGAAGTGAACATGCACGAGCTCGCTCTCTCATTTCAAACACAGTTGACATTCATGGAAGTTTGTACCAGCACGCAGGATCACCTTTCTGGATGTTTGTCGCTTTCCAAAATTCTATCAGAATATCTTTTGGACTGCAACCATGCATCTTTGGCTGGTGAAGTATTCTTGCACCATACTTCCATTTTCACTTTTTCATTCAAATTCGACTTAGTAGCCAAAACAGTATCGCGTTTATATATGGCGCCAGTAGCCAACGGTTATAGATTAGGCTTTCTAATATTCTTCCACGACATTATGAAAGTCCACTTTCAGCAAAAGAGATGTCAGATGTCTGTAGCAAACAGCAAAATCTTAGATAATATGTTGAACTCATAAATATCATATATTTAGCACTTTATTCTTTTTAATATAATCCAAGATACTTGCATTTAAAATTTGTTCCGTCATTATTGGACACTCTCTATATGGAAATCTTGATCTCATGTAATATAATATATTGAACGCCATTATGAAAAGTTTGTCCATCCTCTCACAGTGAATATGATATAACACAAGGCCTTTTTTACATAAAAATTCACATACGTGTTTCTGCAATCATGACAAAAAAATGACTCAAATGAATTACAGAACTAATTCATAGCTATTTCGTTCCCAAATTGAACAGAAGTCTTTGTTCCTCAAAATATTTGCTATATTTTTATCATCAATTATTGCTACGTACAAAAGGAACCGGTAAGCTATTCTACTACTTTTCCTTCGATGTCACTATGAATCCCAATTGTGTGATGGAGGGTAGTTGTGACTACAGCGGCGCAAAAATTCGCAAATTGAATAAATTATGATGATTATTATTTCTAGTTTGTTAGCTTTTTTTGGGGGGGGGGTTGTTATTTTTTTTTCAGATCACAAATTTCCTGCCAGAATAAGGCTATGTCCCTTGAATTTTTAAATTGTGCAGTATTTGAGTAAAAATAAAATGTCACCCAAAATTTTCTGGGTGCAAGAAACTCTGAAAGAAAGAAAGAAAGAAAGAAAGCGACCGACCGACCGAGAAGGGCGTGGGTGTCCTACTCACCGAATGTGGAGCAAAGTGCTACATCTTCCCTGCACATTGCGTGTATAATTTATGTAGCAAGTTGACATCATACGGGCTGCAGTTACCAGACGCGCGCGCGAACAACTTGTTTTGAATGAAGACTATTAATTCTCCTTGACTGGCTGCCAACCAAGGCTCTAACCAAGTTTGCTATTTATTCCATAGATGGAAGAATAGAACAGATTGATTTTCACTTCTTAAGGGAACGAAAGTGAACGCAAAAACCTAGACTCATCATGACGATTTGTCTTTTCCTGCATAGACCCAATACGCCCCGCCCACACCCAACGAAATACGTTTAAGAAAAAAATAAAAAGATAAAAATAGTCTGAGAACATTAAATGAACAATAAAAGTTAAATAAGCATCACATGACTTTAGAAAAGAATTTGAAAGCTGAAAAATGTATCGGTTAAAACCATATGTGAAAACAGCAAAGATGACAGCAATAGTTTGCAAACAAATCATGGAATAATGAAAATAAGTAGAGGGCCTATAGAAAGAGTAGTATATATAAAATCTGATAATCACTGCATGAAAATGTAAGGCACTATAAAATGTTGATTATATATCGTATCTACAAATGCTCTACCTTCAATACAAAGTACTCTTCTCTTTGAATTTTAAACAAGACATTTATATATATATATATATATATATATATATAAAGCGGCGCAAAAATTCGCAAATTGAATAAATTATGATGATTATTATTTCTAGTTTGTTTGCTTTTTTGGGGGGTGTTATTTTTTTTTCAGATCACAAATTTCCTGCCAGAATAAGGCTATGTCCCTTGAATTTTTAAATTGTGCAGTATTTGAGTAAAAATAAAATGTCACCCAAAATTTTCTGGGTGCAAGAAACTCTGAAAGAAAGAAAGAAAGAAAGAAAGAAAGCGACCGACCGACCGAGCGAGCGAGAACGGCGTGGGTGTCCTATATATATATATATATATATCCCAGCTATCACTATCTTGTTTACCAATTTATATATATATATATATATATATATATATATATATATATATATATATATATATATATATATATATATATTCCCAGGTATAACTGATCTCTCTAGTCGTGGTTGACAACCAGTCTAGAAGAAAGAAAAAATCTGGATTCAAAACTGTATGTATCCCTGGTGATGCGCATACTATGCCGCCATCTTAAAGATAGTGTAGTTCACAATGACACTATGATGCCGACTGTGGTCAGTGTGATAAAATATACATATTTGAAAACATCCAGAGTGCAGGTTAACATTTTGACAAGTCTCTATAGCGGAATATTTCATCTAAGTAAGTTACTTTCTCTTTTAATAAGTGTGGCGTTCTAAAATCGAAACAATGGTTGAACTTATTTCTGTGCAAGTTGTGGCCTTGTTAGGGCCAGAAATAAAAACAAAGAGAGGAATTGAGTTAAACAAATATATTAACAGAAACAGTAATACAAACATATACAAACGAGTGTTACAGCAAGAATGTTCGCACCGACTGACAGAGCTGGGAGCTTCCCTCTCTAAAAGGCAGTACCTGCTCCTATTTATATCTGGGAAAGTCCATGCATGCGTGGGTAAATTGTCCTAACAGTGTATGACTAATGCATTTCATTAATTATTACGGATAAGATCCTTTTTATATTCATAGATATTTCTTTTAATTTCTGCAAGTTTCTTCAATATATTTTAATGAACATTTGTGACTGTTTTTTTAATATACCTGCTTCAGAATAATTATTGTTATGGACATTTTTAGTTCTTATCATATCCATAATAGTTTTGGATGTGGTTGTAAATATTTTGAAAGTTTTATGATTGGATAAATTGTTTTGGATAATAGATGTTCAGAAGTTAGCAGGTAATATTATATGCCTTTTTTATCTTAGTTATAGTCCTTGTTGTTGTTGCTGCTGTTGTTATTAATATCATTTTTAGTTTTAGATTTTGTATGCCTTTCTCTGGGCGTTGTGGGTTAAATACTAAATGTACTAGAGATTTTTAAAGATATTCTTCATGTATAATGTTTCTTCAATTAAATTCTTAATGTTATTAAGCGAAATCTCATAATTATTCCAGATTTTATTCTGCTCCAGTGATGAGAATAATAGTCTCTGAGAACATTCTTGTTGGTAGATTTTCTGTAAACTTTTAATTGCAAGTCATTCTTGGTCCTATTTAGCATGAAATATAGAAAGGGCGAGGTTCCAGATTCATAAGTGAAATTTATTGTGGGTACAACAGTTTTGTTTAAATAGTTTGTTTACAAGGTCGGGTAAAATTGTATTATGTGGATATATTATTGAAGTATTGTCTGTCTATGTGAAATAAGAAAAAATTGTGTAAACCATTTTTGAAAAAAAACACTTTCTAGAAATTGTAAAAAAACATCGGTTAGAGTTGAACCCATTAGTAAAACAAATTCTTGGTTATAAAAATGTTATTGAAGGTGAAAAACATATCGATTAGTGATTAATTGCCATATTACTATGATTTTATTTGTGGGAAGATCTAATTTTATTTTCGTTTTTGTTAGATGTGTTTTTAGCAAATTCAGGCATTTCTTTATGGTTACATTTGTTTATAAAGATATTATATATATATATATATATATATATATATATATATATATATATATATATATATATGTATATATATATATTGACCGTATATTTATCTTTTATGTCTGTCTTTAACCTGTTAATAAGATGTCGGGTGTTGTCCAATTAGTCTTAACCAGAAGATATCATCATGTTTTTGATAATTTCTTGATTTCATGGAACGTCAGCATCTTGATTGTATCATTTCGTGTTACGTATGCTATCCATTTTAATTGTTGCAACTCTTGAGAGTCTTCAAATGATGTAATTTCTGCGATTTTTTAGGGTTCTTTTTTGTGATGCTGCAGCGCCAGTCGACGAGGTTCGATGAAGGATTTACTTCTCTATTACACACAGCTTTCATTCGTTCGGAACCATTTTTAATCATTAGTCTCGATCTGACGTGTATATTTAAGAATTTATTCGGAATACTGAAAATACTTCACCTCAGAACATCAGAAAAATTCAAGAATACGTCATACGAAATATTGTCTCTAAGCTAACAAAGATTATTTTTACAAATACATTATAGTAAAACTAATTAATCTCACTATTTTAGACAATATTTGAAAGGGTCAAAATCTGTTTGGATATTTTATTTCAAACGGATATCGTATATCAGTATGGATATTGTATATCAGTATGGATATTGTATATCAAACGGATATTGTATATCAGTATGGATATTGTATATCAAACGGATATTGTATAACAGTTTGGATAATGTATATTAGTATGGATATTGTATATCAAACGGAAATTGTATATCAGTATGGATATTGTATATCAAACGGATATTGTATATCAAACGGATATTGTATATCAGTATGGATATTGTATATCAAACGGATATTCTATATCAGTATGGATATTGTATATCAAACGGATATTGTATAACAGTTTGGATAATGTATATTAGTATGGATATTGTATATCAAACGGAAATTGTATATCAGTATGGATATTGTATATCAAACGGATATTGTATATCAAACAGATATTGTATATCAAACGGATATTGTATGTCAGTTTGGATAATGTATATTAGTATGGATATTGTATATCAAACGGATATTGTATATCAAACGGATATTTTTATATGTCTGTATATTGTATATTAGTTCGGGTATTATACGTCAGTTAGGATACTGTATATCAGTTTGGATATTGTGTATTAGTTTGGATATTGTATATCAGACAATTATTGTATATCAGTTTGGATATTGCATATCAAATGGATATTTTCTATCAGCCAGTATATTGTATTATCAGTTTGAATATTGTGTATTACTTTGGATATTGTATATCAGACGAATATTGTATATCAGTTTGGATATTGTATATCAGTTTTGATATTGCATATCAAACGGATATTTTATATCGGTCTGCATATTTTATATAGATTTTAAGATATTTTTTTTTAAATAGTAATACAAGGTTTAATAATTAATCCAAGCTGGAGGGAGAGGAGGTGAATATATACATTCCCAAGAGTATTTGCTCGTAAATGAATATAATGAACCCGATTGAAATTCGAACTCTTCTTTCCGATTAACAATTCTGAGCCATTATCCATTGCACAACAACATATCAAGTAAATCAAGAGGTCATCTATCTAGGTACTGAGCAGGCTTAAGTTCACTTAGCTTCGGTGATCGTAGGGGAACTGGTGTTTCAACATCATGTGGACGTAAACCCAATGCAATAGTTTGAACATATTAATTACGCCATCTTTTTGCAGTTTAAAAATAAGATGAAATTAAACTTCAAATACTCAGAGATTTTTTTTAATAATTTTTCAAAATCATTGTTTATATTTCTTTTTTCTTGTTTTTTATTTGTTTTTTGTTTTTTCTCAAAATGTGCTGATGCGTTAAAATAATTTAAAAATTAAATTCAACATTTATTCAACACGAGGTATTGTAACTATTTACACTATTTACAATGTTCGTCTTTGTTGTTATATTGGCGATGTTTCGGCCATTGTACTCTACAGCCTTCCTTAAATGATATACGTTGGAATTTCGAATCGGACTCTTTATTTAGTCAACTGGAGTAGATTGTTCTCGTTCCACGTGCCATGCCTTTTCTGGCTATCTCTTAACATTTTTTTAAATTCATCTTACAAGTAAATAGACGTTGATTTAAAGTTTAAAATCTATCACCGCTTTGATTTCCAGCAGATATTGCATTTGAGATATTATTTTCATAGAATATAAATGAAGCTCAATGATATTTCTTACAAACAGGGAATATGATCTTTTAATAAAGTATTTTTCCTCTCGCGGCTTCAAAAAGAAAAGAGGAATTCTTCGTATATATTACCGTTACCAGTTGTTCGTTGCATTAAATAGAGCAATATATCAGGTTATCTGAAAAGTGTCGAAAGAGTATTAAGAAGGCCAGGGTAAACTCATATAATGATAATTCTTTACATTTATTTACAATGTGATATACAAATATATATATCCGACTGTTGGTGAGTAATTGATTGACAAATGGAAAAAAAATCTTGTGTTACGGTTTTTGTTCTTTAAAGGTCCTATTCAGACTAAATAATGTTTATATCAATAAAATCTTATACATTTGTAGGAGGAGGGAATGAAATACAACAAAAAATTTAAAAAAATATAACGATAAAAAGAAAAGCGACAGAAATATGAATGAGGTCTGTTAGATTATATGTGTAATTGTTCCTGTATCCTCATCGTTTTATCGATGTAGAATTATAATCTACATTTTTTGTATTTCATTTCCTCCTCCATGTACATATATATAAGATTCCATGGATAAAAACATTTTTCCTATTTTGTCATACTTATCTATCTATAGGGTGCCCCTATAGTCTGGATACATAGGCAAACATATATATTTTCAAGAAATTAAATTTTCAACAACATTTTATTGAACTGGAATATTAACAAATAACATTTTCAATATGATTTTCGTCCTTTGTGATGCAAAGTAATGGGAGTAATGGGTAGCGGATTGAGGAATCGGATAGCCGAGTTCAAATTCCAGTCGAATCAATTACATTCACTTACGTGCTAATACCGTTGAGAAAGATATGAATCCTCTTCTTCTCCCCACCCCCCAGCTATGGGCAAATAGTAGGTTCTATAGCCTCGAATTACAAGTGGTCTACCGCAGAAAGAAATGGCAACCTACTGCGGGGAAAAAATCTGCCTCGTCAATCATGTATTCAAAGATATATGATCGCCTACGCGTGTATCAAGCATGGCACATAACTGACTGACCGATGCAAAGGTTGATGCGCTTTGCAAGATTCATGTGACACGATGCAATAACTCCACATCGCCGTCTATTTTAGCACATTCACTCTTTATGCTTTCGATCAAGTACGCCCTCTCCTTTTATCATATCCTAGAAAGAAAAGTCAATTCTTTCTTCTTTCGACTGTGGGGGTAAAAAAATATAGTAACTGAGATTTCCAGAATTTAGGGTCACACTATATATGATCTTTGGTGACTTTTTTAGGAAAATTTTCTACTTCCCTCGAGTTTATTATAAGCACCTGCTTATTAATTTATCATAGGTCTGCCTGTCGCCCGGATCGCACTCGTCCTTGCTCATTTGAACAGAAATAGGGGTTTATCCTTTGATTCCTATTTAGGATGGCGTTTTCGGTTCCCTCTTCCGAGGCTTTAATAAGACTGGCTGTCATGAGTCTAAGGTGATATTATTAACTGGAGGTTAGGACTGTTCATATTGAGGTTATCGGATTGGCAGTAATCTGGTTGCTGTACCCTGACTGGTAGCAAAGAGTAAGCAGCCTGATCTCTTTCGTAGTACTTAGAAAGGTTGTTCTGGTCAACAATGGCATAATATCAGGGTTCTTAAAGTGCCATATTGTACATGGATAGGTATCCCTGCAAGCACTTCCAGTAGACAACCCCGTGGCGACACTATGGTGTAGATTGTGCTAAACTCCGGTCAGCTTGGATGATTGGCAGTGACTATTATAGATGTAAAAATTGTCGCCAGTTTATATTTATATATATATTTTTTAATACTCCGCATGCGTGTTGTTTGTTTTTCATTTTATCGACTGCACACTATAGTAGGGTCAGTTGGGCAACCGCTGTGCGAAAAAGAGAACCCAATTCACTCCGCCAGAAATTTGAAAACGACATGCTGTACTGCTTGGTAATCGTGCCGGAAGCTTCAATACGAAGATCTCAAAGTGTTTAAGTGTCAATCTGAGGACAGTGCAGTGGATTCAGAAAGAGTTGCATGAGTCTAATGGTAACGTGATGCCTCCATTCATCTTCCTACAGGGACTCAACACAAGGGCCTACATCAAGTACCTTGAGAAAGTAGTGCTGTCTGGGTTAAGGGGATGACAGCTGGAAGAGCCCATTGTATGTCAAGCACGATGCTAGACATGCAGACGACCCTAGTCATGGCGCTCAAACAATTTCTGCGGTCTCATCTCCCCTTATATCTGACTACCTAACTGCTTAAACTCCAACACCCTTGATTATTATGTGTGGGACGCAGTTGAGCGAGATACCAACAAAACCCCTTGTAACACCAAAGATAAACTGAACGCAAGGATTATGGGAGCATTCATCAAGTTAAGCAAGGAGGCCGTCAAAAAAGAGGCAGGAGATTCCAAAGTAATCTGGAGGCCATGGCTGAAGTCAATGGCGCTTTTATTGAATAAATTTACTCTTTACTAGTTCAAGATATTTTTTGTGTAATTTTAGTAAATATATCTGTTAAGATGATATGTAAGAGTTATTTTGCGTAATTTAGACGACAATTTATCCATTGCACCCTGTATTCTTGGCTTGTTCCACCAAAGTCACTCTCCAAGATTCGCGGTATTCGTACCAGTTCATATAGTGCCGAATCGTTTATCTTGGAACGTTTCGAGACATACAGGCTCTAATCTAAACTATAATAGACCTAGCTTCTCAGTAATTTCAGAAATACATTTTTTACTAACTCTCAACCCAAATACAAGGCCCAAGAGACACTCATGGCCAATAGTTACTGAATGAGGTTGCATGAATGTAAGAGGAGGAAGTAAGTGAAGGTTATGAGGATACGTAGAAAAGATGGCGAGTGATTCGATACTCAAAGTCAGTTCCACAAAGTAACTATTCTGGAGAAGAAGCCCTTCGAGGGAAACTTTCTCTTTAACAAAGTGATTCAAAAAAGAACGAGGATTAGTTGACTCTGTGCATGGGATATGGCGGGTTGTAAAAGTCTGAACTGGTGGAACTAGGGAATACAGGGGGTCCTCGTGTTAAGTCCGATATCCGTTCCTACGTCGCGACGTAACCCGATTTTCGACGTAGGTCGGAACTCACCTACATAAACGCCCACGAGTCTCTCTTACGCTTGGGAGACATAATGAAGAGGGGAAAAGTCCCCCCACCAAAAAAAAAACGAGACAAACGAGAGATAGTGAATGTACACAATCCAATATGGCGTACCGCCGGTGTAGAAACAACGCCGTCTTCCTCATATACCGTCGCGTGAAGAAGTATTATATTATGCAGAATGGCACTGTAACCACGAAATGCCGTACGTCGGGTCCGACGTAATCCGAGGACCTTTTTGTATAGCTCGTAACAGACACTTATCAAAGATGGAAAGTAAATATTGGGCAGCCCCAGCCCAGATATAACAGCAGTACTTCATTTTAGTTCTGATATGGCTCTTGTAGAACTAGAACGTTGCAGGAAGAGCCAGATACATACGCTGCGATAGTAACAATAGAATTTCAACAAGTTAGTATGGAATAATCTTCGTAAATAAAGATTTAACATTTTATCAAAGACAATATTTATTTTTTTTTTAATTTTCTCTGTTCTAATCAAACCAAGAGGTACGGAAAATAATATGCAAACACACAAAACGAGAAATTATGCTTGCAGATTGTAAATTTCTTCTTTTCAACTGCGTTTACCTTCTATAGATTTTTTCCTTCCTTTTGAGTTATCCTCTTCTTCTTGTGTAAGTTTCCAATTCGGAAAGGACAATAGTTTTGCACTAATGGCTCCTCCATTAACTGGTCTAATGAAAAAGACCTATCGATTCTGCTAATGTCCCAGAAGAATTTACTGTTTCTCTGGTAGCACTGTCTAATGACTCAGACAATCGTTTTAACCAAAGTCCGGGCGGCTGAAACGCGTGAAAAGTATGCTTCTTTTATGATTCTACGTCACTATGTGTTGAGTAAAGGCCTCGAAGGAGAGAAGTGACTGTCCCAGGTGAATGGGAAACACGAATCAGTCTGTGGTATTGTATTAATAAGTAAAGATATGCTTAAAGCATATAGGACTGTAACATCTGGCATCAGTGTATATTCAAACATTCTCGAATTAGCAGAAAAGGTGATGTCTAGCCGATCAATAACTGATGATCTAAAGATTCAATTAAGAATCGGGCCTTACATATGCGCAATTGCATTACCAGTTTAGACCATCCATGCCACTGAATGCCGAGAGATCTCGGCACGTAGACAAATTGAAGAAGAATATGGAAGAATAAGAATAACATTGTGACGGTACGGAGAATGAATTCGACGATCCAAGTTCAAGTTCTAGCTGAGAGCAGTAGAGGAGGCTCAGTGGTTACAAATGATAACCACTCAGACTGAGGAATCGGAGATCCGTGTTCGAATTCCAGTTTAGTTCATTACATTCATTTACCCTTACCATCTCTTCTCTCCCTCCCCCAAGCTATGGATAAATAACAGGACAGACTGGGTTCCACAGCCTTGTTTGGCAACCAGTTTAGAAGAAACACACTGAATTCAAACCAGTCTGGACTGGGTTGGGCAATTTTGCTCAGGAAACACCACTGTCGCATGTACTACCGCTACGACTGATAATAGGTTACAGGACTCCAGGAAGGCATGAATCTAACTGTTCCCTGCTAAATAACTCGCCCACAATAACAAAAGCACAAGAATCAAGATAGATACGCTACAAGAAATGTGAAATTTATACGCACACAAATATATATCTATATAATAAATGCGGATGTCAGTGTATCACTGTGTCACATTTTTTCAATTAAAGGGACTCAACTCTCTAACTTTCAATAGCTCATAGGGTATCCCCCAGGCGAGGCTCTGCCGAAGTGCAGAGTCTCGTCTCGGGAACCTGACTCCGGTTTACGTGGTCTATAGGGAATTTTTGCCCGAGCCTACAGGCTCGGATACCGCACTTTAAACTCGGCCTTGTGCCACATCTTGCTGCATGGGACAGCGGGTAAATAATTATTACAGAAATTTTGGATCCCTAAGTTTTCATTACAACGATTGTTTTCGGCAATTTTTTAGGCGGTTTTTGCGATGAATTTTTTTGTACGATAATTTTTATAATTTGGAAATAAACTTGGAAACAATCGAAATTAATTGCAAAATCCATCGAAAGTCACCCATGAAATAAAAATAATTCTTTGTACGGAAAGTAAGGACCTACGTATATCAAGTTGTCTCTAAATTAGGTAGCGGCAGAAGAATTATCGTTGAACTTTTAAAAGGTATGCTTAAATATTAATGCATTACTGAAATGCAGCGATCAATTTTGAGCTCTGTATTTTATTGTTGCCCATCGCATACGGAAGCAGTAGGGCCTCGCAAAAAGAAATCTCCACTAACAGAGGACCAGATTGCAATCGAAAGATCCTACGCTCCAGTGACCGAAAAATAACGTCCCGTGAAAATGAAAACCCAAATCTCTATGTCTTTGCACATTCTCAGCATTGGAAACTCTCTAGGCTGATGTTTATCAGCCTAGAGAGTTTCCAATGCTGAGAATGTGCAAAGACATAGAGATTCTCAAACTCCTGAACAAGCTCAAGGCCCAATCAAGAGCTCCCCGTAAGAACTAGCTTAAATTCTGCCCGATAGTGCGTTTTTAAACCAGAATATACATAAATATACATAAATATCTTGAATATTACATATTTGTGATTCAAAAAATATAGCTCTACTGAGCACTTTATTGATAAAATTCCGTTCACGTACAATAAATTGTATAATTATTATATTATTATTACTATATATATATATATATATTAGGTTGGTGCAAGAATAATGACGTTTTTTGACGTTAAAAAATACGTCAAAAAACGTCATTATTTTTGCACCAACCAAATATATATATATATATATATATATATATATATATATATATATATATATATATATATCTGAGGCGCGAACATCAACAATAGTGCCAGAGATTACGAAGCATCTCCAATCTGGTTTAATTAATACTTGCTTGCATTTCTTGAAGAGAATGAAATTTTTAGGAAACTTTAGTTATATGTTTACGAGGCGTGTTTGCGCGGGCGCGTGTGTGTGTGTCTGTGTGTGTGTCTATTTGTATGCGTGTTTGTATGTCTATTTGTATGCGTGTCTGTGTGTCTATTTGTATGCGTGTGTGTGCACCTAGGATAAAAAAATATCTCCAGTGTTTCAAGTCTGCTCTTTATCTGTGGGAAAAATGCCCAGCATTTATAGGCACAAGTGCAAACATGTGCACACGCATAAACACACACACACACACACACACACGGCCACAAAAAAAGAACTTAACACCAGAAATAATTTTTTTAACCTGATATAAAAATAACGAAAACGAGAAAATCGGTAGCCAATTGCTGAAACCTCCTGACGAGTGGACGAAACGATTGGAAAAAATGTTCTTTTAAGCAAATCCTTGAAATCATTGAAGTCTCGTTAAAAGAAACGACTGACAAGGTACTTCGATTACTTTTCTTGCTGCCCAAATACACAATTATTAAATTATATGATTCGGCAGCCAACAAATAAAGTAGTCAAAGTACCTCGTCTGTCGTTTTTAACGAAACTTGTATAAAAGAGGGATTGCTCCTTAAATACACTATATATATATATAAAAGAAAGAGGTTGTAGTGGTTCCAACGAGAAAAAAGTATGTATATTAAAAAGAAGAGAAAAGAGGTGCCGTTAATGTTTTACTGACCCCTATGTGTTAAAAGATAAAATGTGTGTAAAAGATAAAATGCCGATAAGTAATTCATCATTTCGCTTGGACCAACCTTAATTGTTTTATGACCCTTCGCGCAGAACTCTTCATTGCCAATTCAAGAAAGACATTCGGATTACTAACACAAAAACAGAGAATGTCTAATATCGGGAATATTTAACATTGAAAAACATAAGGAAAAAATTAATTATTTTTAATAATATGTGTAAATCTCCGCTTTTACCTGAAGACAGTCGCGAGACCAGAAACTCGTGTAGTAAAATTATGGAAAATAAAGCATAATATTTTTTTTCTAAAAAAATCCACATTACAGTCAAAAACGTTTGCGACACCTCTCTTCTCTTCTTTTTCATATATATATATTTATATATATATATCATTGTGCGGGTATGCAGAAAATAGAAAAGAACACGTTGGGTGCATAATCCGGGGTTCCTTAGTATTTTTGTTTTTATTTTTAAGAAGACAGTGCTCCATACAGAAGTAGAGCTTACATTATAATAATATTTTTTGTTTAAAAATTAATTTTAATAATTTAATTTTAATTATTATAATTAATTTTAATAATTTAATCTTAATTAATTATTATAATTAATTTTAATAATTATTTGGATGATTTCGGCTCTCGTTTTTGAAACATGAGAACTCTAATGTAGCGAAGGAATCATATTTTTAAACAAAAAATATTATTATAATATATATATATATATATATATATATATATATAGTGTGTGTGTGTGTGTGTATGTCTGTATGTGTGCGTGTATAGAGAAAGAGAGAGAGAGAGAAAAACTGGGAACATAAATATGAACAATGAATATTAACTTGCAGTTTCACAGCTTAAGCGACCATCAGTGTTCTTTTCTATTTCCACACTGTTTATAGCTACAAACGTTCTCCGAAAATAAGGTTTTCAAGAAATCTTAGAGTTGTGTCATTTATAGTGTGTGTGTTTTTGTGTGTGCGTGTGTATTTCTGTCAATGTGTGTGTGCGCTTCTGTAAGCGTCTTTGCGCCCGCGCACGTATGTATGCGTGCGTTTGCGTGCGTATATGTATGCTTCATATTCGTTAATATGAGTGCCTAAAACGTTGACTGACGGTAATTAATTTCCTGGGATACTTAATTAAATTTCGATACTCGACTGAATGCCAATGCGAGCAATTCTTCCATTCCCAAAACTGAATTGTAAGAACGAAAGAACAATAAGAAAAGTCCTCTGTCACCCTCAGCCATACCCCACACCCAGATTCCCAGGTACGCGTCAGCCAAAATTAGCAAATGTCTTTCTTAATCTCCATTTTAGTTCGGTAGGATACGTTGCTGATGGTTACGCCTTGTCTCAAATAAACTTCGTTTTATAGCAGAGACGAAAATGTTATGATTAATTATGCTTGAAGTTCTTGTGCGCCCTGCCTAGCATCAAAATATCGCTCTTTGTCCCTCAGTCTAGGCTCAAAATGCTACTATTTGCCCCCATGTTTAAGATCAAAGGTGTGAATGAATTTATTTATATGTATAGTCAATGTATTCAATAAATTGTTGTATATAAACCTCTTTTGTGTTCATAGATACATTTACTTAATTTCTTCAAGTTTCCACGTGATATTGTGAGGAGCAATTCTTGTAATTGATTTTATTAGGTTGGTGCAAAAATAATGACGTAATAATGTCGTTTTTTCACGTGTTTTTAACGTCAAAAAACGACATTATTACGTCATTATTTTTGCACCAACCTAATATATATATTAGGTTGGTGCAAAAATAATGACGGTTTTTGACGTATTTTTTAACGTCAAAAACCGTCATTATTTTTGCACCAACCTAATACCTGCTTGAAATTTATTATTGTTATGGTTATTTTGGACACTGTTTACATTATTCGGACTTTTGTTCTTATCTTTGTCGCCATATTTATTACAACGTTTCGGCTGTTGTACGCTCCGGCCTTCTTCAGGTGGTTGGAATGTCGAACTGGACCCTTTATTTCGCTGACTGGTGTAGACTGTTCTAGTTCCACGTACCATGTTTAATGGATGTCAGTTATCAGTTATCTCCTGTTAATTCACCTTCAAGTTTTTCGCCATGACCAGGTATTGAACTCACATTCTTTGGGTCCTATCACTGGATCTAATTAACGCCTTTATCCACAGTGGATAAAGGCGTTAGTTAGATCCAGTGACAAGACCCAAAGGGTGGCTACAGCTGAGGTGAACAAAAAAGCTTAGAGTTGAGTTAAAAGGAGATAACTGATAGTGAGACATCCAGAAGAGGCATGGCATGTGGAAATAGAAAAATATACTCTGATGAATGAAATAAAGTGTTCAGTTCGAAATTCCAATCACCTGAAGAACGTCGGAGCGTCCAACGACCGAAACGTCGTGAATATGGCAACAAAGATGAGGACAACAGTCCGAACAATGTAAATAATGTAAATAAATATTATCAGCTCAGATGATTAAGAATGTCGGCACTAGGTAATTACGAAAATATAAATGCATGAAAAGTGTTCTAGGAGATGACGGGAAAAGGTGACACCTAAATCCGAAGATGCAATAGAATCGCGAATGACGGCTTTCAAAAGCTAAACAGGAAAAGTTCGTTTGAAACAAACAGAAGAAAACTAAACTGCTTTAAAATATTAGCCCTACTCCATGGCACTAAACGTCAAAGGATCTCTTTCCTGTTGAAGAGACTTGAGGCAATAGGAATATGGTTTTTGTAGAAGGGTGCTGAGAATACCATGGATTGAATATGTGAGTAACGAAGAATAAAAAGGATGTTTATATTTAGGATAGGCATCAGAAGAAAGAGATAGTTGAAATTTCTAGTAAACATAATGAGGAAGAAGGGCTTGTAAAATTTGACACTCACAAGACAGGATGAATATAGGAAAGCATCCTGTAATCTATTTGTGTAAATCGATTGCAAAACAGAGATTGGGAGAGATAGCGACAAAAAAAACTTATGAAAAACTACAAAGGAAAGGAAGTTATGGAGAGCCATGATTTCCCACGTTCTGAATGATCATGGCACATAGAAAAAGAGGAGGAAGAAGACGTGTGGAAGAAGACTGGAGAAAATGGTTGCTTTTAAACATAAAAAATACTTTAAAATATCCATATAGTATAATCTGTATAACTATTTATAATATGAGATATATTAACTTCTAAACACTTTCATCGCCGTTCAATCCTCGCCCTAATCTTTTTTCTCCAGTCCCGATGAACGGAGGACTTTCAATGAGGCTTCATGTTTTGAAACTATTTACTCCATATACATCAACCAATATACTGTAACACTTTTAATTTAGTTTAGCAATCAAACAAGCAGTTATTTTCAAATGAGCTGGAAATGAAAAAAAATATATATCTTTTTAGAGGACTGAGCTGCTTCAGTTCGGATATATCAGCAGTACTCTATTTTTGGTCTAATCTGACTCTTGTAAAGCATGGCAGAAGATGCTCAATCCTCAATTTCCGACCTTGATCAAAGTTCAAAGTTGTTTGCGCGCTTTTGTGGCGAATGTCTTATTTTCCACTCTACAGTTTCTTTCCACACAGGCGCAAAGTTGCAAGATTGTCTCTATTCTATCTCTATTTCCATGCCAAATGTTGAAATGAGTTGCATTATTTAGTTCCTTTATAATTCGGACGCCCCATGCTACTTACACAGAGTCATATGACACTCATTTCTTCCGGGTCTCAAATGTAAGATGGCAGTCACATCATTTTTTTTTTTTTTTTCAAGAATAATTACTTTGTAAAATAGTCCCCGGCGTGGCTTATTCTCTGACCATTACAACCGTATCCTCTTTTCACTCCTTTCATTTACATCACATACCTCATTCATCATAACCATTTTAAAAGAAAACCTGTACTCTAAGTAGCTCTGGGGCCTTATATTTATTGGTTTATATTTTAAGGTTTATCAACTGATTGAGTCTTATTTAAATTCAACCATATTAAGCATCGTTAGAATAATTCTTTTTTTGCGAGTAAATATTGCATTATCACTTTTTTTAGATAACAGTTTTTCTAAATACAAGTGGCACTATTTAACCCATTGCTGAGTGGAGAAGAGATAGATTCATACCTTTCCGAATCGTATTTGCGTGTAAGTGAATAGAACGAACTCGAGTGAAATTCGAACACGGCTCTTCAATTTATCATTCTGGCCGCTATCAATTACGCCACTACCCGCATATCTTGTACTGAATGAAATTTAGTATTAAAAAAAGTGTTATATTTATCAATAAAATTAGAATATGTTTCTTATTTTCTGACTTGAAACCCCACCGAAGAATATACATGCATTTAGACTTCAAGGTGTTTTCTGTACGTCACAAAAATGTGCGTTGAAAATTCACGTTTTGATACAAAATACAACTGCCAAACTCTCTGTAGCATTATATACGTACTTCAACAAATACATTGTAACACTTGTAATTTAGTTTAGCAATCAAATTACATTATTATAGAAGCCGTTTCCTATTTACGGACTGTTAAAATATTCTAAATTCAGTGACGACAAGCAGTTATTTTCAAATGGGCTGGAAATGAAAAAAAAAAGATCTTTTTAGAGGAAATCCTTTTTTGGAACAGAATAAATATGGAGATAAAAGAAGATATAATAAGGTAAAGGAAAGAAAGAATGATCTCCCGAATTTGTTCAGTTCGCAAAGAAAGATAAAAACGGCCACTGGTGTTTATCTGGCCAATCTCCAAACAAGAAACATTTCGCTTGCAATTTTCTTCAAGAATAGTAATGCAGAAAAAGACAGTGACATCCGCTTACTTCTGAGGTTAAATAAAGTTTTCCTTGACTGATTCAACAACTCTGAAAGACCTTGTGTGTGCATAATCAGTACGGTGCAAATGATAGGAATCGATTTATTCAGTAATTGACTATCTCTTTAGAAGGAATATTCGGAAGTCATGATATAGGTCACGCACCCCTTGCAAATATCTTGTATAATAAGTCAATAACTTTTGAAACTTTTTATAACGATATTGCAAAGAGGAATTCCAGGATAATCTCCCTTATGCTGCCAATGCCAAGTGGCAGAGTAATAATAATAATAATATGTGCTGGTCCAAACAAAGACGAGGTGAAAATAAACGTTGCACTCAATGTCACACACAATATCATCAAGGGAGTAAAGTGTTAGGTTTACTCGAGGTGCAATCCTTGCCACCGAATGCAGACTCACGTGATCGGCCCACTTGCAAGCGTGGGAAAGTATTTGCAAGCAGATATAAAAGGAGCCTTCCAAGGGAGAAGATGGCCAGGGCCTCTCAAACATCGCATACGAGAATGTAAGGACCGCGTTGGAATTAGGTTCGCACACAAACACACAAACAAAGGAAAAACACTGGCAGAGTACATAACGAAGTCCGGAGTTGAATAAAATTTAATATTATGTATGCGAGATAGAGGGGAGATATAGAGGCGGTGGCAGATTAAGACTCTCTTCGACTTCCTCTTTCTTGTAGCACTAGATTTTCCACCGTTTGTTTGCTACCCTTTGCCTCTTTTGCATCTAATAATTCCTGTGAGTATCAGATTCACCGAGTACCTTTTCCCCTTTATGTATCCGGGAGATTTCAACTGTCTCTTCCTTATCCTAAGCAAGTGTCCTTTTCGTTGCCATATTATTTAAAATTTCATCTGTCTTCACACGTTCTGTCCATAGTATTCTCAGCCTCTTTCTATAGAAACAGATCTCTAAGGTCTGACATCTTGTCTTCATCTTTGAGAATATTGCAGAACGTCTAATATTTCTCTTGCCGTTCAAGTATTTGGCAATTTTTAGATGTCATTTTGATGGCATGAGTAAACTTCTACAATTCTAAAAGTAGTAATTTACTTAACATAGCTTAGATGAACAGAAGTCCATAATTACGGAAGAAATGGTGAGGTTCGAACTTATTAGTCAGTCGCGATTGATCCAACAAGACAATCATGCTAACCATTACACCAGGTCGATGCGCCATCTATAGTCCTAAAATTAAATAGAAATGAATGGAAAAGAGACTTTATATAGAAAATGAAAAAATGCATTTGTTAAACAATTTTTTAAAAAAAGAAAGAAATTTACAAATTATAAAGCGTCCTGAAAGAAAGAAAGAAAGAAAGAAAGAAAGAAAGAAAAATGAATGAAGGGATTTTGAAGAATAGAAAGAAATTTACAAATTATAAAGGGCTCTGAAAGAAAGAAAGAAAGAAAGAAAGAAAGAAAGAAAGAAAGAAAATGAATAAATGAATGGACTTTTGAAAAATAGAAAGAAATATACAAATTATAAAGGGTCCTGAAAGAAAGAAAGAAAGAAAGAAAAATGAATGAATGGATTTTGAAAAATAGAAAGAAATTTACAAATTATAAAGGGTCCTGAAAGAAAGAAAGAAAGAAAGAAAGAAAGAAAGAAAGAAAGAAAGAAAGAAAGAAAAGAAAAGAAAGGAAAATGAATATATCGACTTTTGAAAAAGAGAAAGAAATTTACAAATTATAAAGGGTCCTGAAAGAAAGAAAGAAAGAAAGTAAGAAAGAAAGAAAGAAAGAAAGAAAGAAAGAAAGAAAGAAAGAATGAAAAATAAATGAGTGGAGATTTGAGAAAAAGAAATAAATTTACAAATTATAAAGGGTCCTGAAAGAAAGAAAGAAAGAAAGAAAGAAAGAAAGAAAGAAAGAAATGAAGGAAGAAAGAAAGAAAGAAAGAAAGAAAAATGAATGAATGGACTTTTGAAAAAAAGAAAGAAATTTACAAATTATAATGTGTCCTGAAAGAAAGAAAGACAGAAAGAAAGAAAGAAAGAAAGAAAGAAAGAAAGAAAGAAAGAAAGAAAGAAAGAAAGAAAGGGTCCTGAAAGAAAGAAAGTAAGAAATAAAAATGAATGAGTGGACTTTTGAAAAAAATGAAAAGAAATTAGAAATTTTAAAGGCTCCTGAAAGAAAGAAAGAAAGAAAGAAAGAAAGAAAGATGATTTGAATGAACTTTTGAAAAAAAGAAAGACATTTACAACTTATAAAGGATCCTGAAAGAAAGAAAGAAAGAAAGAAAGAAAGAAAGAAAGAAAGATGATTTGAATGAACTTTTGAAAAAAAGAAAGAAATTTACAAATTATAAAGGATCCTGAAAGAAAGAAAGAAAGAAAGAAAGAAAGAAAGAAAGAAACATGAATGAATCGATTTTGAAAAATAGAAAGAAATTTACAAATTATAAAGGGTCCTGAAAGAAAGAAAGAAAGAAAGAAAGAAAGAAAGAAAGAAAGAAAGAAAGAAAGAAAGAAAGAAAGGAAAAAAGAAAGAAAAATGAATGAATGGACTTTGGAAAAAAACAAAGAAATTTGCAAATTATAAAGGGTTCTGAAAGAAAGAAAGAAACAAACAAACAAAGAAAGAAAGAAAGAAAGAAAGAAAGAAAGAAAGATGATTTGAATGAACTTTTGAAAAAAAGAAAGAAATTTACAAATTATAAAGGATCCTGAAAGAAAGAAAGAAAGAAAGAAAGAAAGAAAGAAAGAAAGAAAGAAAGAAAGAAAGAATGAATGAAAAATAAATGAGTGGAGATTTGAGAAAAAGAAATAAATTTACAAATTATAAAGGGTCCTGAAAGAAAGAAAGAAAGAAAAGAAAGAAAAATGAATATATCGACTTTTGAAAAAGAGAAAGAAATTTACAAATTATAAAGAGTCCTGAAAGAAAGAAAGAAAGAAAGAAAGAAAGAAAGAATGAAAAATAAATGAGTGGATATTTGAAAAAAAGAAAAAAATTTACAAATTATAAAGGGTCCAGAAAGAAAGAAAGAAAGATAGATAGAAAGAAAGAAATGAAGAAAGAAAGAAAGAAAGAAAGAAAGAAAGAAAGAAAGAAAAATGAATGAATGGACTTTTGAAAAAAAGAAAGAAATTTACAAATTATGATGTGTCCTGATAGAAAGAAAGAAAGAAAGAAAGAAAGAAAGAAAGAAAGAAAGAAAATGAATCAATGGACTTCTCAAAAAAAAAGAATTAGAAATTTTAAAGGCTCGTGAAAGAAAGAAAGAAAGAAAGAAAGAAAGAAAGAAAGGAAGATGATTTAAATGAACTTTTGAAAAAAGGAAAAAAATTTACAAATTATAAAGAATCCTGAAAGAAAGAAAGAAAGAAAGAAAGAAAGAAAGAAAGAAAGGAAGATGATTTGAATGAACTTTTGAAAAAAAGAAAGAAATTTACAAATTATAAAGGATCCTGAAAGAAAGAAAGAAAGAAAGAAAGAAAGAAAGAAAGAAACATGAATGAATCGATTTTGAAAAATAGAAAGAAATTTACAAATTATAAAGGTTCCTGAAAGAAAGAAAGAAAGAAAGAAAGAAAGAAAGAAAGAAAAATGAATGAATGGACTTTGGAAAAAAACAAATAAATTTGCAAATTATAAAGTTTACTGAAAGAAAGAAAGAAAGAAAGAAGAAAGAAAGAAAAATGAATGAATGAATGGACTTTTGAAAAAAAGAAATAAGTTTACAAATTATAAAGTGTTCTTTCCTTCTTTCATTTTTTATTTATTCATTCTTTCTTTCATTCGGGAATTTTTATAATTTTAAATTTGTTTCTTTCTTTCTTTCTTTCAGGACACTATAATTTGTAAATTTCTTTCCTTTTTTCAAAAGACCATTCATTCATTTTTCTTTCTTTCTTTCTTTCTTTCTTTCTTTCCTTCATTCTTTCTTTTTTTCTTTCTTTCTTTCTTTCTTTCTTTCTCACTTTCTTTCTTTCTTTCTTTCAGGACCCTTTATAATTTGTAAATTTCTTTCATTTATTCAAAAGTCCATTCATTTTCTTTCTTTCTTTCTTTCTTTCATTTTTTCTTTCTTTCAGTACCCTTTATGATTTGTAAATTTCTTTCTTTTTTTCAAAAGTTCATTTCATTCATTCATTCATTTTTCTTTCTTTCTTTCTTTCAGGACACTTTATAATTTGTAAATTTCTTTGTTTTTTTGAAAAGTCCATTCATTCATTTTTCTTTCTTTCTTTCTTTCTTTCTTTCTTTCAGGACACTTTATAATTTGTAAATTTATTTCTTTTTTTCAAAAGTTCATTCAAATAATCTTTCTTTCTTTCTTTCTTTCTTTTTTTCTTTCAGGAGCCTTTAAAATTTCTAAATTTTTTTCTTTTTTTGAAAAGTCCACTCATTCATTTTTCTTTCTTTCTTTCTTTCTTTCTTTCTTTCTTTCAGGACCCTTTATAATTTGTAAATTTCTTTCTATTTTTAAAAAGCCCACTCATTCATTTTCTTTCTTTCTTTCAGGACACTTTATAATTTGTAAATTTATTTCTTTTTTTCAAAAGTCCATTCATTCATTTTTCTTTCTTTCTGTATGTAATCTTATACTTTCAGGGTAAGCGAATGTTTGTTCAGATATATAGTTTGTAGATGATAAAATGTATTGTTGATAATTGTTTTTAAATGTATTGCTCGTAATTTCACTACAAAAATGTACTGTTGGTAATCTTTTTATAAAAATGTAGTTTTATCCTTTTCTTAAGTGTTGTATTGAGTGTCATTTTACTACAAAAATGTATTATTGGTAATTTTATCATTAAAAATGAATTAAAATTATATTTGTTTTGGGGTTCACTTTTTGCTACTACCCCTGGGAACAACAGCAACAGTTCCACGCTCCTCAAAACCGCAAATCTATCGATCAGAAGTCATGCCACCGGATGTAGTTTATCGTCATACCCAGGAGAAATAGACTGAATGAATGAATAAAAGAAAGAAAGAAAGAAAGAAAGAAAGAAAGAAAAAAGAAATTACAAATTATACAAAGACTTTAATGAATGATATTTATAAATTATAAAGTGTTAAAAGAAAGAACGAATGAATGAAAGAAGGAAATTAACAAATTCTAAAAAGTGTTGAAAGAAAGAAATTACAAATTATAAACTTTCACGAAAAAAAGGAAAAAAAAACGACAGAAAGAAAGAAAGAAAGGATGGTAGAACGAATGAGTGAATGAAAGAAATTAACAAATTATAAAAAGTTTTGAAAAGAAACAGAGAAAGAAAAAAAGAAATTTACAAATTATAAAAATTCCAGGAAGAAAAAATTAATGAATGAATGAAAGACATTTACAAATTTTGAAGAATCCAAAAAGAAAGAAAAAAGAAAGCAGACAGACACGAATGGAACATTGTCAAGAAATCAATATTGATTGAATATTTCATACAAGCCGCGCCACATTTATTTTTACAATACACTTATTATATCATTCGTAGACGTTTCACCGTGAAAGAATCATTATTTAATAGCAATACTAGTTTCCCGAGTTAGATAGAGGATCAATAGCAAACTACTCTGACTAACCAAAAATACTCAATCCTCACTAGGGGATCTACAGCCGTGGCCTTGTGCCAAACCTAGAAATATCAATATTTTCAGAGGTTTCGCTCTACTTATTAAATATTTCAACACTATCGAGTAATGATAAATAAATTATTTTCATTCGATCTTTACTACTCTCGTGATTTTTCAACCTCACTAGGTGACTTAATTTGAATCTTAGTTAATATCGAAAGACAATTTACATCATTTTTCAATATTACTACCTTCAGTATCTGTCTATATTTCTGAAATGAGGTATTATGTACACTATTTACATTATTCGGACTATTGTCCTCATCTTTGTCGCCATATTTATTACAACGTTTCTGCCTTTCAGTATCTGTCTATATTTCTGAGATGAGGTATTATGTACACTATTTACATTATTCGGACTATTGTCCTCATCTTTGTCGCCATATTTATTACAACGTTTCGGCCTTTCAGTATCTGTCTATATTTCTGAGATGAGGTATTATGTACACTATTTACATTATTCGGACTATTGTCCTCATCTTTGTCGCCATATTTATTACAACGTTTCGGCCTTTCAGTATCTGTCAATATTTCTGAGATGAGGTATTATGTACACTATTTACATTATTCGGACTATTGTCCTCATCTTTGTCGCCATATTTATTACAACGTTTCGGCCTTTCAGTATCTGTCTATATTTCTGAGATGAGGTATTATGTACACTATTTACATTATTCGGACTATTGTCTTCATCTTTGTCGCCATATTTATTACAACGTTTCGGCCTTTCAGTATCTGTCTATATTTCTGAGATGAGGTATTATGTACACTATTTACATTATTCGGACTATTGACCTCATCTTTGTCGCCATATTTATTACAACGTTTCGGCCTTTCAGTATCTGTCTATATTTCTGAGATGAGGTATTATGTACACTATTTACATTATTCGGACTATTGTCCTCATCTTTGTCGCCATATTTATTACAATGTTTCGGCCTTTAGAATACGTGGCACAGTGGATAACGGCGTTAGTTAAATCCATTGACAGGGCCCAAAGAGTGTGAATTCAATACCTGGTTAAGGCAGTGGAAAACTTGGAGAGGGGAATTAACAGGAGATAACTGATAACTAACATCCATTAAACATGGCACGTGGAACTAGAACAGTCTACACCAGTGAGCGAAATAAAGGGTTCAGTTCGACATTCCAACCACCTGAAAAAGGCCGGAGCGTACAACGGCCGAAACGTTGTAATAAATATGACGACAAAGATGAGGACAATAGTTTGAATAATGTCAATAGATTACTGCCTTCAATGAACAAGATACTCCTGTATCATTTTGTTTTTGTTTTGTTTTTTACAGAGAACTCAGCTGCCTCACTATGCATCTCTTTCAGTATGAACAGAGACAATAAAATTAGGTTCATCCTGCAAAACTGGAGAAATTGTCCAATCTCTGGTAAAATAACTGCTCGAAATCGTTTCAAATGTGAACAACGTAGAAAGCAGCAAAGACGGGAGGCTCTCGCCAAATAGAATAAGGACCCGATACTGTGTGGAGGAATCTTCCATTCAAGGGTTTATGTTGCCAGCTACCAATGATATATATATAGACGGGAAAGTGGAAAGTTTGAGTATAACACGGAAATGAAATGCTCCAAAAATGAAAAATAATTACGTTTCCGCTTCCCGAGTAATACCGCTTATAAATCTGTTTTTGTGTTTAGTTTTGATGACAAAATTTATTCATGAAATAAATGTTGTTCAAAAGACGCTCATATAATGCTCTATATTAGTGAACATGACGCTGAAAAGTTTCAGTTTGAATAAGAATAGTCTTAATATGTAGCAAACAACATATTTTCTATTGAGAAACAATAGTCACAGCATACAAAACTTTTACCTTTTATAAATGTGTTTGTTATAAAACAATGAAAGTTCTTCTTTCGAACAGGTTCGACATGTGGTGCCATAAGAGGGGGACATATGAGTCCTTGTTGCCTGTCCACGTCCTGGAAACGAAAAAGAGAGGGCTTCATATCTCCCGCCAACGGGAAGACAACCTGCGATTGGACGGTTTTGTGACCAATCCGAAACTCTCGTATATCTTGAGTTCGGCAGTGATTTAAACTCCACTGCTGCTAATGTGTATGTTTTGACCATCGAGTGAATTTGTGTTAAAGTATGTGTGTGTGCGAGTGTGTGTGTTTTAAAATCACGACATTATTATTATTTTCCTTTGATTTCTGGTGTGTACTTCTTCTTTTCCACTGAGCAATTTGAAAAGAAAAAACTCATATATATTTTTAAAGCCCTTGATTGAACCGACCATAATTCTTGCAATATAAACGTGGTCAACATTCGTCTAGAGATGGTACATTTTATGTTTAGTTATTACATTTCTTAATTTGGAATCCATTTTTTTTCCGGTTATACTCGACTTGATATTATAATGATTAGTAGGCATTACGTCTAAGCTCCGAGAAAAGAATAATAATAATAATCGAAACATAACATTTAGTTGAGAAACAATATGTACAATATACAAAATTTTTACCTTTTCGGATTTATTTTTGTTATAGAACAATGAAAGTTTTGCTTTCGAAATGGATCGGCATGTGACAGAAGAGAGACAGATGAGTCTTTGTTGCCTATCCACGTCCTGCGATCGTAAAGAGACCAACAGCTTCATTAACTCCTGCTGAGGTAGCAAGAAGACGGGTCTCGTCCATGTAGGGTTCGGTACAGCTTAAGACGAATCTTAAAATGCTATGTGTGTGTGTGTGTGTGTGTTGACCAGTATGAGAGTTTATGTGTGTATATGTGTGTGTGCATGTGTGTGTGTTGGCCAGTATGAGAGTTTATGTGTGTATGTGTGTTTGCATGTGTGTATGTGTTGACCAGTATAAGAGTTTATGTGTGTGTGTATGTGTTTGTGCATGTGTGTGCATGTGTGTGTGCATGTGTGCGTGTGAGTCTGTGTGTGTGTTGACCAGTATGAGAGTTTATGTGTGTGTATGTGTGTGTGCATGTGTGTGTGTTGGCCAGTATGAGAGTTTATCTGTGTATGTGTGTGTGCATGTGTGTGTGTTGACCAGTATGAAAGTTTATGTGTGTGTGTGTGTTGACCAGTATGAAAGTTTATGTGTGTATGTGTGTGTATGTGCGTGTGCATGTGTGTGTATGTTGACCAGTATGAGAGTTTATGTGTGTGTATGTGTGTGTGCATGTGTGTGTGTGTTGACCAGTATGAGAGTTTATATGTGTGTATGTGTGTGTGCATATGTGTGTGTGTGTGTGTGTGTGTGTTAAACCAGTACACGTACATTATGTTTTTAATCTGGGGGAGATACTGAAGTAGTTTTCCGTTGCTGTCTTTACCACTTACTGACCATCCACCCGGAAACCTTCGAAGAAATATAACGGCACAATTTCCGTAAAAGATTAGAATCATTGAGACACCACATGTACTGCAGCCATAGTAGAAGTGGTGTGCCTGTGGCAAGATATCGCAAAACTGTTACCTCTTCAGACTGTTATTGCATTAAGAGTTTACTTTCTCCAAGACTGGTTTCAACCTCAATTTTTCTTTTTGATTATCTAACCGCAACACTAAGTGCATATCCAAATAAATATGTGAGATACAGCATATTGTTATTTGCCTGGTGCCTCGTAGCACATAAGACCCCTTGGTCATGTTTCTGCAATCGAATTCTTCCACGGAGTGGGTTACTTGTCATACATCGAACCTCGGTACTCTGAGGAAGGGTTGGTTTTCTGTCGTTTTTTTCCTTCCCTTAAACAGCCACGTATCCCGAAGCAAACAAGTTCTATCTATTCGGGTGTGGAAATTCAGAGATTTTCTTTCCTGCATTTTGATCATTACCTGAGAAGAGATAGTTTTTACAAGTCTATTTCCGCGAAAGCGAATGCAAAAAAAATGATTTATCGAAATAGTCATGAAACTAGACAGCGAGCCGAGTTTAAATTCCGCACGAGACAGATTGATTTCACTAATACTCTTCGTGAGGACATTAACATTTTCTCTCTACCCCGCCAGATATAGGTTAAATAGTAATACAAACTGAGCTCTCTAGCCTGGGTAAAAAATTAGATTCATAAGACGGAATTTAAAACTGTAAAGAAGGCCACTAGAAATTATTTTGCAATGGAATAATCAGGGCAGTGTTCCGTTTCTATATAAAATGGAACCTCGGTTCACGAATTTAATTCGTTCCTGACGGCCGTTCGTAACCCGAAAGATTCGCAAACCGAAACTATTTTTTCAATAGGAATCAATGTAGAGAAAAAAATCTCACCGTACAATAAAATTGGAAAAGAAAAACACCGTACAACACACGAATGTATACAAAACGGCGGTCGACTCAGAAATTATTCTGTTCGTGTTAACTCGGTTCGGCAATGTTCTTCGTGAACCGAAATTTTGTTCGATAACTGACGATTTCATCTCGAATTTTCTGTTCGAAAACCGATATGTTCGACATGTGAGACGTTCGAAAACCGAGATTGCTCTGTATTAGAAAGGAAGCTGTGGAGATGCATCATCTCTTACATTCAGAAATTAAGCTTCAGTCGTTCCTCCTTATTCACATAATCTTCATTTCTTAACTAAATTCTCCTCTATTCCCATTACACACATTATTCATCACTACCATTTCGACTGTAAAACACTACCTTGAGTGACTCTTGAGACTCGTACTGGGTAAAATTTAGTAAAAACTTGAAGGGATGCATTTTTTCCGTTGGATTCATTTCGGAATATCCTTTCAACATCAAAATAGCATTCTGATTTTTTGGCTTTAGCTTCCGGTAACTGAACATTGCGCGCGGGATCTTTTAGGATTATGCTCATAATATATTCCACGTGGCTAATTATTTCTGGGCAAGTCGAAAATGATACGCCCTGACTATATAAGATGAATCGGGAGAGACGCACGGAAACACTCACAAGAGGAAGCTCGCTCCAAAGCATCCCGACTCGCATCAACATCCTATTTCGTGAAACTGGAAATAAAAGAAACAGTAGCGACCCTAATTTTGGTTACGATGATAATAATGATTCATGGAGAAGCTGAAAAAAGACATGAAAGTCCTTCCTTTAATCGAGGTGATCGGTTCGTTTCTAAATTTGAAGTCGATCTTTGTAGCTAGCATTGCTTATCAGGCTAGCAAATTCTTGGTCAGTTAGGGCCAGAGTAAATCCAACAATTTTAATTATCATAAATATTCTGTTTTCTCTCTGAAAAGCGTAGTATTGATAAAAAGGTTGTCTCTCAAACTAATTCTGTAATAAGCAATAACAAACTAACTGGGTGTGTCATGTTTGAGTCTTTCGACAAAGCAAACTAAAACCAATAACTGCGAACGTTTCAGTCTATTTCAGTTCTATCGCTAGACTGCAAATTACACAAATTTCCATCACACACATACACGCGCGCAAATCTATATATATATATATGTATCTTCCATATTTAATATTATTTATTATATTAAATGTGGGTGGTAGTGTTTCGCTCTATTTATTTAATCATTTCTACCCAAGCAAAGCAATAAAGCCACTAAGATGCAAGTGATTACTAATTTTTAGAGAATATAAGAAAGATATGCTTTTAAGGAGAGAAAGCAATAAAAGAACAAGCGTTTTAAGAAAACTGAAGATAACGACTGACATTGCATTTAAACTTTTGAAGATCAAAGTTGGCAGGAATCCAGGAAGTCGCAGGGGTCTCACACGCGAGAAGTGCGAGAGAAGAGACTGTTAGCATAGAACTTACGGTTACATCTAACCATTTCAACGGCAAAAGGCAGAGACTTCTCCAGCAACTGTGCATTGCGTTTAAATTGATAAAATCTAGGCAGCAAAGAGGAAATCTCGTGAAATATTTCTAGAAAAGGCGCAGGGAAGCTACATATTGATAGTGGAAAAATAACTGAAGCCGAGATACCAGGTCAGAACCTACAATAGTGCGGATTCTTCTTTTCATTTTTGTTATGGGGTCCACCCCTTTTTCATATGTGGACTCTACCAAGTGTACCTGGACTGCTGCCGTTGAATACCCAGAGTTACAGTCAGTGAGGGGACTCGGTAGTCGGTAGTCGGATAGTGAGAGGATATACGGAGAGTGGGAGAATATACGAACGGAGATAGTGTGAGGTAACCTCTTGTAGAAGTCAGTTATAAGCACGTAAACTCTAAGGAAGTCCTACTTCGAGACTGTATATATCTATCTGTATTTGCTACTAACCACGTTCCTGGACTTACTAACAGTATTACTCTTTGTATGATTGTGTAAATACATTTTATTTCTTATATTTAATTATTGCGTTTGTCATTCCTTGGAGACCGAATTCATCTCGGAATCCACAACAATTTTATCAAGAACCTGTAAATGAACAGCGGAAAGACTAGACCAGTTGTGGCAACAACAGTCAATGAATGGACGAATGGGAAATGCGTACGTAAGATTTTGGCAATAAAAATCTTCCAGCAATATATATATATATATATATATATATATATATATTATAAAATGGACAAAGTCCGACAATTATTTTAAGACATTTTTATGTTTAACATTCTTTTTATAGATACAAATATTTAAGTAAATGCTCTGTTTATAATAAACAGTATTAAACAACATTTACCGGCCTGAATGTCCGACAAATTTTCACAGACGAATATTTTCTGTGAAAATTACTGACATTCAGGCCGGTAAATGTTATTTAATATATATATATATATATATATATATATATATATATATATTATTCCAAGATCATTTTCCAACTTATTCAGGATGATCTTCGCCCTCTCTAACCTTCTAAATTTCTAGCCTGGAGTAACGTTTCACGTACGATTTTTTCACTGCTCTTTGGCCTGGCATAGCTGAAATTTCTCTTTCACTTACCAAACGTCTAATGAATTTATTAGGATCTTTTCTCTTTAGCTCTAAGTTGAAATGATGATACCACTTCCTGTTGTGACCTCCTGATCGAGTTTTCCACTCTACTGTTACCTCGTTTTTTCAACTTATGATGGTTATTGAATGGACGTTGAAGATGAAATCCAGAGTATGAATGTTGGTACCATTACTGAAGTCCTGAATGATCTTTTTTTCTCCCACCATTGCTCATTTGGGAAGACTGTGGGTCTGACACAAAACAATTTTAACATGTTCATTCTTTAGCTGAATAAGTCAAAGAGATTTCAGTGATTCTTACGAAAAATGGTGTCACAATGGCTAAACGTCTTATCTGAAAACCCTGGAAAAAATCAATTAGTGTAGTTTTTTTTTTTTTTTTAGATATTAAACATTTTGTGTGATGGACAATTATGCTGTAACAGGATGTAAAGAATTTTGCTATTGCACCCAATATATCGAATTTGTTGATCTTTTTTCGCCGACAGTAGCGACAAATTTTCACAGACGAATATTTTCTGTGAAATTTTCTCTGACATTCAAGCCCGTAAATGTTATTTAATATATATATATATATATATATATATATATATATATATATATATTATTCCAAGATCATTTTCCAACTTATTCAGGATGATCTTCGCCCTCTCTAACCTTCTAAATTTCTAGCCTGGAGTAACGTTTCACGTACGATTTTTTCACTGCTCTTTGGCCTGGCATAACTGAAATTTCTCTTTCACTTACCAAACGTCTAATGAATTTATTTGGATCTTTTCTCTTTCCAAAACTAGGTAAAGATTATTAATAACAATGTTACACTTAAGTCATCATCACTTCTTTAATGTCATCTACCTTTAGAACGTAAATGCTATTGTATCTCCACACTTTCCTTTTGCTTTAATATGTATGGATTGCAATGACTTGTGAAATATAATGGAATGGTTAGCCGTTGCCTTAACTTCGGTTTTGAATTCAGAATAATCTATCCCCTAGACTAATTACCACGCAAAATTAGAGAACCCCTGCTATTTACCCCATACCTGAGTGAAGAGAGACATGTAACCAATGTCTTTCTCATGGTCCTTAACGTGAGCTGATCGCAATAGACACGAACAGAATAGTATCTCGGTTCAATGAATCCACTTGCTGAGCTAATAAGCCAAGCCACAGATAACATCGTTCTTATTCTATATGTCGTGTCAGGACGTCGGCCATCATGACTCTCTACAACTTTTTGTCATTTGTATCCCTGAATAAAGCTTATAATTTTACTATATTTCCTAATCCTTGTTCAACCAACCATTTGCAAATCCTGTTATGTAAGTTATGCGCTGCTTTCCTCTGTCCGTTTTGCTTTCAATATGTCCTGTGAGTGTCGAATTTTCCAAGCCGCCTTTCTTCATTATGTGCCCTAGAAATTTCAACAGTCTCTTACTGAAGCCAAGTGTTCTTTCTGTTACTATTTTCTCTAAAACGTTGTCGTTGCTCACGAGTTCAACCCATGGTATTCCCAACAGGCGTCTGTAGAACCACCTTTCTGTGGTCTAAGGTATATTTACTATCTGTGATGAGATTGTCCAGCATTAACTGCCATATTGAAGGGCATATATTACATAACAGTTCGGAACTTCTTTCTTTGTTTGCAATGAAATTTTCATTTCTTAATACTTTGCTTAACTTTGGTAGTCATCTTTCGTTGTCCCAAAGCGCCTTCGGATTTTGATGTCGCATTTTCCATGTTACACTTCCCAGATATTTAATCTTTTGCATTTGATTAATTTTGGTATCCCCAGTTTGTAATTCGCACGTTCTGTTTATTGAAACTTCTGTTTTTTCCCTCCTCGCAGCGAATAAAAATAAAAAATGGTTCAACCCTTCTAGTTTAACTTTCCTGCTTCCAGAATCCGGTCGGATTGTCCGGTGGTCTAGGATATTAAATCTCATACATCACTGGCGTTGAGGAAATAACAACTCAACTCAGAGCTTCTGGTCAATTTATTATATATCAACCAAGTATTTTAAGACTTTAAAGGCATCAACAAACACAATGTGTGAATAAACATCTGTTTAATTAAATTTTGGTCGATGTAAAAAAAAATAAAAAAAATAAGCGTCGGGCAAATGGAGCTCGAAGTGCTGATGTACTTGGTGCGAAGTTATTTTGATTAATAAATCTTCGGGAACCACTTAAATTCACTGGTTCGCTCATAAAACAAATATGGAAAAAAATTTTCCAACAAAGTTTTGTCGACTATCATTCATTAGAGATTCCTCAAGTCACGGCATATGTTAGAATTGAAAAGTGTACTGATTTGTTATTATTTTAAATGGGGGTTTTGTTCACTTTATAAGTACAGTGACAAATCGATCCCTGACTCCTCAATGAATTATTTATACTTTGGTCTTATTTACAAATGTCAAGTTTGACACAGTGCTTATCTTATTGATGAAAGTGTACAACTACGATTTAGGAAAACTGTTTCAAACTTGATATTTGTAAATAAAAACAAGTGACAAGTAACAATTAAACGCACTAATGAATTGGTCTGACAGTATAATATGAATATGACCACCTTCTAAAATCAGGAAAATATTTCTCGATTCAGACAGACGCTGAGGCTTGACAAAGGTTTAATTAATGCTAACAAGGCATATGAATTATACTCTCACAATTTTTCCCTATTTTTACTAGTTAACCAGTCAAATAATTTAATGCCAATCTTCGATGATATGAAATTTCCAAAATAATGACGTTTGAGTTCCACTTGCGAACCTTTGATCGAAAACCGACTGAGAGGACGAGTTAAATCGATCTGAATGTATCCCATCTCTAAATTTAAGCGTCATTTTTATCAAAACCTGTCCCCATATCGTGCACATTTGGCTGTTATGAGATGGTATATCTCATAACAGCCAAATGATTAAGATGAGTTGGAAAATGATCTTGATAATATATATATATATATATATATATATATATATATATATATATATATATATATATATATATATATTATTATTATTATTATTATTATTATTAAATATATGAACTTTATTTCAATCTTTCATGAGCTACCGATACTTAGCTATGATTAATTAATAATGAACATGTCATTTTCATTTATGATCGACTTCATTACGATTCTTCTGTCACTCACCCGAGTAGTTGCCATGATAAGTAGCATACTTTTGTTTCATTTATACATTAGTACTCACTGTGTTGGTTCTTTCAAATAATAATAACATTTTTAGTTTGCGCACTCGAGACTATTTCCAGGAATCTTTCTCTCTGGCAAAATACCTTGTGGACACCTGACATCATTGAGCGGTCGCAGGTGGCGGCAATACTTGGAATAGCTTTCATGTGATGGGCAAAGTGCTGTGTTTCAAAGCTGCAAGTAGAAAAGTAGATATGAAAGCTATCACCTGTCCGAAACAGATTTGGAGATGTTAAAAAATGTCAATAATAATAATAATAATAATAATAATAATAATAATAATCCCGTATCCATCAGTGGCTACGTAGTGTAAGGATAAAAGCTGAAACTGAACTTACTGCACAGAACCAGATATTACCAAGTATACATACTGAAAAATTGTGTTGACCCAAAAATGTAGATTCTGTGATAAATATCCAGAAACAATTGACCATCTAGTATCAGGTTGCGCGGTATTGTCGCCCACTGGATATAAAAAAAACGGAACGACAGAGTGGGCCAATATGGGCACTGGAAAATATGCAACATTTCCGGAAAGGAAACTGCAAGAAATTGGTTTGAACACCACCCAGACCCGGTTACGGACATAGGACCTGTAATAAGTTTATGGCACCTTACAATACACACAGAGAGAACAATCAACGCCAATCGACCTGACATCGTGATTAGAGATCGCAAAAACAAAATGTACCTCCTTATTGACATGATAGTCCTTGCAGACTGCAATGTATCATTGAAGATCTTCAAAAAAAACTATCAAAATACACGGATCTTGAAATGGAAATCTAAAAAATGTGACACATGGGGACATTAACAATTCCAGTGGTAGTTGGAGCACTCGATTAATTAGAAAAGATTCCAATAAACTCAATGAAGGAATCCCTGCCTTAAAAAAATATTTTTAATTGTACTCACAGGTACAACCCACATCTGACGAAGGGCTTTATCTCTGTAAAATATGTGCGATTCTTTTTCAAAACAGCTCAGTGGAAAATGCCATGATTTCATTTCTGACCTTAGGTCTCTGGTCGGGACCCGGAAAGAAATGAATATACACCAGAATGAAATGAAATAAAACAATAATAATAATATAATAGATCAGTGTTTCTCAAACCGGAATGACCAAATGTAATGTTCTGAAACTTAATATTAAATCCTCCTAGCATGTATACGGAGAAAATCTGGACACATTTGACCACATATCTGGGAATAGTCGACTGGCAGCAACAAAGTATTTGTAACGACATGATAGGGCTGCTCAGTACACGCATTGGTAAAAATTCCACGCATTCAGCTTCCCTTACAATGAAAATTGGTGAGATAAGCCACCAGAAGTTCTACCATCCTCTGAAATTTCAACGTTCGGACTGATAGGGAAATCCAGACAAATCGAACACATATACAAGGTAGCCAAAAAAGTTCTGTCTGTTTTTAAAGGAAAAAAAGAAAACGCTTCACAGTATGTGTAACTTAGTCTTCGAAGTAATCGCCATCGGCATCCGGAACCTTCTGACAACGTGTCTCCAGCTGTTCAATGCCCTTGCAGTAGAACTCGGGGGATTTTGATACAAAGAAGTTCGTGAGGGCTTTGCGCAAGTCTGCTTCATTGGTGAAGGATTTCCCACGAAGATGATTATCCAGGGAGTGGAAGATGTGGTAATAGGATGGTCAGGTGAATAAGGTGGATGGCACAAAGTTTCCCACCCAAGTTGCTGTATGGTATCCTCGACCACTCGCGCGACATGCGTCCTGGCGTTGTCGTGGAGGAAAAGCACACCTTTGCGATTCACCAGTGCTGGCTCCTTCTGGCGCAATGCCTGTTGCACACGTTTCAATTGCTGCGAGTATAGGTCTCCAGTGACCGTTGGTAGCAGTTCATAATGAACCACTTGACGACCTGTCCACCAGACACAAAGCATAATCTTGCGTGGATGCATAGGCAGTCTTGCGGTGTGAGGGACAGCATTCTGAGGAGACAACCAATGTCTGGAACGCTTGAGAGTTTTGTACAAAACCCACTTTTCATCACTGGTAAGCACTCGATTGAATAAGAATGCGATACGGTGGCGAGAAAGCAGCGATACGCAGGCTGGCACTCGTTGTCCCTTGTGGACTTCGAACAGCGTTTGCGGAACCCACTTGCTCAGTTTGTACGTCTTACCTAGGCGATGCAGGTGAAGTCTAACTGTTTCATCGGAAACGTTGAACTGTCTTGCAAGTTCACCACACGTTAGACTACTGTCCTCTTCAACGGCCGCCTTCAGGACTCCGTCATTCAAGACCTGTGGTCGTCCACTGCGAGGCTCATCATGGAGAGACAAATCTCCCGACTTGAATTTTCGAAATCAACGCCTTGCATTACGTTCATCCACAGGACTATCCCCAAATGCTTGACATATACAGCGACTTGATGCAGCTGCTGATAAGCCCACTTTGAAGTCGTAAAGCAAAGAGCCCCGAACGAGATCTTTAGGCACTTCCATCCTTCTCACAGCTGTCTGGCTTATAACTGATGGCCGAGCACGGTGTGTGTGTTTTTTATAACGACTGATGTTCCTACTTCCGGTTGTCCGAATTTGAAAACAATTGCTACACGCATTTCGTATATATTTCAACTTCATTCAATGACTAATCAAAAAACGGACAGAACTTTTTTGGTTACCTTGTAATTGTGACATATCCTGTTGAAAACACCTGTCTTTTGGTAGACGTTGCAGCCACAGCCGACAAAAACACATATTTGAAAACTTTTGAGAAACTAGACAAATTTTATATTTGGGAGTCGATATACAAATCAATAGAATGTGACAACGGTATTAGTTGTTCTTACTTTGTCCCTTGAAAATGAAATCAAAATGAGAAAATCTAATCTGTGGATCAGATTCCCGTTAGCCTTAAATATGTGAATTACAAGCATGAACAAACCTCATATCTGGCTTAGATTCTTCTCCACTCACCCACTCAGTCAGCCAGTTAGGTGCCATGCGTGATACATGCTTAGGCGATCATGTGTCTTTCGATACATTATTGACGAGGCAGATTTTTTTCCCGCAGCAATTTGCCATTTTTTTCTACGGTAGACCAGTTGCCATCTAAGGCTATAAAAATCGGTCTGTACGGCTATTTACCCATAGCTGGAGGGAGAAGAAGAGGATTCATACTTTTCCTAAGGGTATTAGCACGTAAGTGAATGTAATGGATCATACTGGAATTCGAACTCGGCTCTCCGATTCCTCAATCCAAGCCGTTGTCCATTACTCCACCGTGCCTCCAATGCAATTGCATATTTTCTCTTTTTGATTGCATGGCACCTCATCTGTTTGCATCTTCTGATTCAAAAGGATTTGTTAGCCCTGAAGTCTCTAGATGATACTTAGGAGCAACCCGCAGTAGACAAAGAGAAGAAAAGCAACAACATAAACAACAACAATAATAATAATAATAATAATAATAATGAAGAATTTTCATATCAACATAGATCGAACAATACAAGCATATCGTCCAGACAGTATTCTCAAAGATAGAAATGAAAAAAAAGTTTGCACATTGATTGACATGAGCGTATCAAGGGGCAAAAACACAAAGAAGATTTTTGACAAATTAAGCAAATACAAAGAACTGAAGATGCAAATGAAAAACAAACGTAGCACTTCAAAAGTAAATTTTTCCTGCTGTGGTTGGATCTTTGGGTTTGATAAAGAAAAGAACTTAAGAATAAATCAACAAAATGCCTGGTGTGTCATCTCTCTAGGAAATTCAAAACGTAGTTTTAACAATCACTACCCATATCCTGTAAAGAGATTTGCGCATTTAAGCTGTCTTTTTTTTAATTAAGTGAAAACAACAGCAAAAATTAGATCCTTTGCTTGACCAAGATCATTGATTATGACCCGGTAAGTGATTATAAACAAATGAATTTCAGAAAGATTTTAAATAATAATAATAACAATAATAATAATAATAATAATAATAATAATAATAATAATAACAATAACCAACTAATGGAACACTTCAAGATGACTATGCCCCATTATGTTACTTGCGTTTCAGTTGCATTCCATTCACACTGGCTGCGTTTAATTTTATTTGATGCGTTGATTACTAGTTCAACCGTTTTCTCAAGACAAGCGATGATTTTCCAAATACTTTTTAGCACATTTTTTATATTTCTATAGTTGGATGCAATGTTTAAACATAACTTGAAGATGAACGTACTGTCGAAATATTGTCTTTTTTTTTCTTTTCTTAAATCGCACTCTTCTCTCACTGTTGAAAAATACTGAAAGCATTACGTCAGTTATTTTGTTTCTTGATAATAAATATCTAAGCTGAGTCTTCAGACATGTACCTGAAAATAAGCTTTGAGGTTTTTCAGATAAGTATAATTATCGACCAATTACAAAAAGATATATCAATTGATACTTATTACGACATTATTAAGAAAGTGTTCAACTAACTCTCGCCTGATAATACTTAAATGATATTCACAAAACATATTCTGTTAAGTGATAAAAAAAAATGACTACACCAAGCATGAAGTCTACGATTATCAGAAACTTAAACAATAAAAGCAACGCAGGAGATTCTTCCTCAGCCAATTCTTTATTCGATTAGTTTGGCAAAATAGAAAGATGTGTTTGTTTATTAGACGCGAGTCTATGAGGGAAACGCATTTATATAAAACTGTGTATCTTCCCAAGCTTGACTGATAGAAGTGCACTCTTGGGGAATATACAATTCTTGGAAAGAGAAAAGGACCATTATAATTATTTACGCTGTAAGCATCTGGGCACTTTCTGTGGTGAATCAAGCGACCACCCTTTGAGTTAATTCCTAGAGCTGTTGGGCAAGACGTGTGCCCTAGAAATCGATCCGGGCGAAAGACCCTCAGATCAACACACGTAGATACAATGAATACTAGAATCTACATTGTACGTGTCTGGCTGTTTATACACACACACACATATATATATATATATATATATATATATATATATATATATATATATATATATAGAGAGAGAGAGAGAGAGAGAGATAATGTATCCTATATGTGTGTGAGTATGTTTGCGTGTATGTGTATGTTAATCAAGAAAGAAGAGAAAGAAAATGCAATGAAAAAGAGGTAAAAATAAATTTACAGAAAGAAAGAAAGAAAGAAAGAAAGAAAGAAAGAAAGAAAGAAAGAAAGAAAGAAAGAAAAGAGTAGAGAAGACGAAAGAAAATTATCATAAATCAAGGATGGAAATGGAAAGGAAAAGAATGAAAGAAACAAAGGAACATTAACGGGGTGAAAGAAAGAAAGAAAGAAAGAAAGAAAGAAAGAAAGAAAGAAAGAAAGAAAAAGTTAGGAGGAGAAAGAAAGAAAGAAAGAAAGAAGGAAAATTATAGGAAAAAAGTGCGAATATGAAGAACAGAAGTGAAAATTGATTGAAGGAGAAAGGGAAAAAAAAGACAAAAATAAAGGAAATAAAAAAAGAAGCTAAACATGAAGAAAGACGCTGGAAGAAAGAAAATACAAGAGTTATGAAAAATATAAAAATTAAGATTTAATAAAAGAATGGAAAGAAAGAAGAATATCTTAAGGAAAATGAAAGAGAAACGAAAAAAAAAGAGAGAAAAATAGAGAGAAAAAGAAAGAAAAAAACGGTAAATCTATTCGGTAATAAGAAAGCGAAAATCACTGAGGGTGATTCATTTTGCCTCCAGGCAAAATCCGGCTATATCACGTGACACTGATTCGTCTTCGTTTCGCGCCTTTCGCTTCCATTTTATTTCTTCTCCAATTTTGGCACTGGCACAATAAGGTGCGTAATTAAAGCGCCATGGCGCCTCGATCGCCTAGTGCCACGTGCCGATCGACCCCAGCTGGAGGATACCGAACTTTCTTCTTCTTTTATGTGTCGTGTCCCTTGCAGGGCATGAGCATTTATGATTCTCCACAACTTCCTGTCCTCCAAACAACGTTTGACTGGTTAAGATCGCTCTCAGTCCCCGCTCATCCATTCATTTACACGAACTCGCCAGGCAGTACTGGCTAACTCATGCTGCTGAATATCCCTCCACGTCATGGGTGACCATGGCTCTCTTCAACTTCCTCTTTCTTGTAGCTCTAAGCACGATTTGTCTGTTTACCGTCTCTCTTTTACCTCGCTCTGTCAAGAATTCATAGAAATTCGACAGGTAGAAAAGGCGCCGAATTCCTTTACTGTTCTCGGCTCCATATATCGTGTGAGTATTAAATTATCAAGACAGTAACTCATAACGTTTAAGATTTCAAGTATTAATGTCCTTTTAGTTCACATTTTCTTTCAAACTTCGTTACTCACATGTTCAGTCAATGCTATTCATAGCATACGTCTGTAAAAAAAAATGATTAAAAAAAATTTCTGTACGGGAAAATAATTATGATATAGCAATTAAGCGCTTTTCTCTGGTTGTAACATTTTCCTCCCTCTTAATACTTTGTCTATATTTCTGACACGTGGTATTGTAATTATTTACACTATTTACTATTGTCCTCATATTTGTTGCCATATTCACGACGTTTCGGTCTTTATACGCTCTTGCCTTCTTCAGGTTATTGGAATTTCCATCCGAACCCTTTATTTCGTTCCCCGGAATAAATTATTATAGTTCCACGTACCATGCCTCGTCCAGATATCTCAGTATCAGTTATTTCTATTTTAAATCAACGCTCCAAATTTTTTCTTTTTTTTTTTTTTTTTTTTTTTTTTTTTTGCCGCGAGGATACATGGCCCGGTGGATAAACGCGTTGGTTGAAGTAATCCAGTGGCTTGACCAAAAAAAAATAGAGTTCAGTGCCTGGCTACAGCAGAGTTGAAAGGGCGTTTGCTGACATCATAAAAATATTTTATCAAGAATCTGGACATATCAATGTACTATTCGCCCGTGTATTGTGTTCCGACTATACCGGAACACAATACACGGGCGAATAGTACATTGATAAATATACAAGATGGATTCTGAAGAGAAAAATTGTGAGCAACTACACATTGAACCAACCTTCTTAGAAAAGCAGATCTAGCAATTGATTCAAATAGAATCGCTCCACTTCATGTCATTAGAAAACGTGAAACCAAGAAGGGGCAATCAGTTGTTCTCCTGAAGATCATGGTCATTGTGGCGGAAGGCAAAAATGGTTCTCTATGATGGTTAAATGATAATAGTTTCGGTTTGGAAAAGTAAGATTTTCTCTTTTTATGTATCTTATGTACTGGGAAACTATAACATGTATATACAATAATCATAATATTATTGTATACATATGTTATAGTTTCTCAGTGTGGGACAAATTTGTGATAAGTATATATATATATATATATATATATATATATATATGTATATATTAGGTTGGTGCAAAAATAATGTCGTTTTCTCACACATGTTACTATGTGAGAAAACGACATTATTTTTGCACCAACCTAATATATATATATCGGTAAAAAAATCTCTTTGAAAACAATTTATGTTGCGAACCTTTCTTTCAGAGCTTAAGGCACATCACCTTGAAACATCGGTTCTCGTACGAAGTTAAGCAATGTCGAGCCTGGTCAGCACTAGATGGGGGTATCTTGGATGTGCTGGTGGTGTGATGGATAATGGCTCGGAATTTTTAATCGGAGAGACTAGTTCCAATTGGTTTCATTATATTAAGCTCCGCACAAATATTGTTGGAAAAGATATAAATTCACCGCTTCTTCCGTAGGTCCTAGAATAACGCTATAGAGGACACCACATTTTTCATCGCAGCTCAAATATGTTATTTGTCGAACCTTATTGAAAGCTTCTGCGTATTTCACGACAACATAGGTCTATTAATACTTCCTGCTATCCATCGATACGTGTTGGGTGCAGACTCATCTGCGAGTAGTATCCTTTTGACAAAGTTTGATCCGAGGTAGTAACGTAGAAATAGTTATTCGTACATGAGCTATTCGCGCAAACGATTATTATCATGGGTTAAAATAGACGCTTCAGAGTCGTTCTTGTAAGTAGAAAAAACATTTAAGCGCAAAGAGCTACATAACTTCATATGATATATCTAATTTATACAAATTGATAAATTCAAAATTTCAAAATATACTGTTTACGCAATTATCTAATCCCTATAAATGTTAATTTTAGTGGAAGCTCTTATTTGAGTAGACGTTCCGTTTATTTTAAATTTCATTTACTGGTCTGAATATTTGAGAAATCTTATTAAACAAAAATGCATCCTTGCACAGGTTTGTATTCTGCCTGTGGGTGCATTTTTCTTTTATAGAATTCAAGCCGCTAGACGAATTAAAATACCCTTTAAAAAAACGGAGCCTCTCTCAATTATGGGTATCCACTAAAAATAACGTTCAAACTGATACAAATATGTCCGATTAAGGAATTTAAAAAAGCCATTATTTATTTAAAAATTACACTAATCTCAATAACAAAAATCTTTTCCCTTACCAAACTTTATTTTAATCTATTTATTCATTTTACTCTTAACCTTTAACTCCAAAACGATTTTGGCAGTAAATGACCCATGGAAGATTGATATGCCGTGAAAATTAATCAATTAATCATCGTTCAGGTATATAACCAACATCTGCGTTTTTTGGGGCACAGTAATTGCAGACATGGTCTTCATCAATTTTGGTGCCACATAAGTAAAAATCACTTAGTGAATGAAGTAAACGATTTTGACTCTCCACAACTTTTCAAAGTAAGTTTTGCCGTTTTAACAAAGAGGTTTTATCATGTTTTATTATCCATTAAGTAGGAAAGTAACTTACGATCTTAATTAGGTCGGCCTTTGATCGAAAGATTGAAGGTTTTGGGGAGCGTTGAACCACCTCTTATTTGCTGTTGTTTCCAGGTACATGTTAGCGGGGTCCAAGCTATGAGTAAATAGTGTACCGCCAAACAGAAACAAAACACTACGAAAGTATAAAAAAATATATTTGTATAGTAAAAATACCAGCAATACTTTTTTCAATTAAAAAAAATTACCGACAATACATATTTATAGTAAAAATTATCAAATGACTTCAAAGCTCTCAAGAAAATTACATTTCAGCATTAAATGACCCACAAAGTGTTGATATACCGTTAAATAAACAAATCAATCAATCAGTCATACTCATTGTATCTCTCTGCTTACCTTGTTTCATGGCTATTAGATTCATCTGGCTATTTTTAAGCCTCTTTTTATATCACCTGGCTAAAATACCTGATTACTTTTTCAAGACACTGTGGTATACCCTGGCATAAATATTTGGCACCATCTATCATAGAGAATATGCGTGTAGTGCAGCGGTTATCAACTCGCAAATTGGAATCATGATGCCGAGTTCAAATTCAGACCGAGACCGTGGCATTCGCTTTCGCAAAAATACACTTGGCAAAGGCATGAATCCATCTTTTAAGCCAAGTATTAATAGCAGGGCAGATTAAGCTCACTACCTTTGGTTGGCAACCGGTCTCGGAGAAGGACAAGTTTGAATTCAAAACCGGTTGGACGTGGAAGTAGCAACTCCACCCAATAAAAAAACTTGCAAGGGAGACTATCATGCACAATACATATGTGCCGAAAACAACATACACCATGGCTTGTGTTCTTCTTTAATGTGCAATGTTCCATCAAGAAGTTGGCGATTATGACTCTTCACAGCTTCTATCTTTTGCTTTTCAAAGTAAGTTTTGAGTTATTACCAAAACCTCTTTGATGCTGTTCTGTTACCCATTCACACAAACTAGTCAAGATTACTCTCTCTCTCTCTCTCTCTCTCTCTCTCTCTTGTCCCATGAACATTAGATTCTCCAGGCCGCCTTTTCAGGCATCTTTTTATGCCTATTTCTGATTACGTATCAGTTTTCTTATTCTGCTTTCCTTATATTGTGTCCGTGGTAACGTGGCTAGAACCACAACTCTATCTTCCTATGTAAGTATATAGGCCAGCTCTCACTGCCATATAGGAGTTCAGACATTTCATAGTGCTTCATCGCTCTTCTTTCGAATTTTCTTATCTCTTAATACTCTGCTTACATTTTGAAAGGCATATTTCAATATTCCTATGCGCCTGCAAATTTCTGTGTCACATTTTCTGTCATTTGTCATGACACTCACTTATTGGTTGAATTAAAGTACCTGTTTGATTTTTACGTCCCTAATACGTAGATCACAATTTGGACTCTCCTTTTTGCTGACGCCCATGCATTCCTTCTTACAGTTAATTATATGTGTGTTATAGAAATAAAGTGTCGCTGCCGACACTTGAGTTTGAACATAGATCGCCAGTAAGCAAACACGGGCGATCCCATTGAATTGAGTAGATCGCGTGACCATAGAAGAAACGCATAAATACAAAGTAGCGTAGCGTCTAATTGATCACATTTTTCTAGTCTATCTTCTATTACTATATGGTTCGCTATTCTCTACACTCTTTCTACACTACCCTCTATACTGATCACTACACGGATTACTATTCGAGCGAGTATTATCGAGCAAGTGCTATTAGTGGAAGGCGTCTGACACCAGTATTGTTCAACGGCGCTACGACAGTTGTATGTGCGATTACAAAGTCTCTACTACAACGAGCATTACGAAAGTGACAAGGAGTAGTCGTTGAGTCACAAAAATCTGCAAATACTCAACGATATTCTAATAATGCCTTTAAATGCATATATACTGGTCTCGCCTCCACTTTTCGTAAGGTCCTTTTAAGCATCTTCGTTTTTACGAAAGAGCTACATTACTGAAGCTTTTTCACGTTATCCAAGTTGCGTAAGACGAAGTAACAAAACTATTAATATATGTAGAGTTTGTTTGTTTTTTTCTCGCGTGGAGAATTATTTATTGAATCAGTTGCTATAGCTACTACTTTGAGAGTTGGTTCACTGTATCTTGCCAGAAATTCCTTCCTCGTCAGAATCCATCTTGCGCATTGATAAACCTGCCTTTCAGTTGTTCATTGAATACTGCAGTCATATCTGATCTGGCGCCTCTTTTGTGCATCACTAGATTCTTGACAAAATCCAAAAATGGGTCTGTAATGTTATCGATCCTGATCTGGAATCCGACGTCAATCACGTGACCTTGCTTCCGTCTATTTTTTTCTACGAATATTTTCATGACAATTGTTCTGATGAGCTGTTTTTTTGTTTTTTGTTGTTGTTTTTTTTGGGGTTTTTTTTTTTGTTTTTTTTTTTGTCTAACGCCTCGACTACATGAATTTAAGCTTGCTACTAGACTGGCCACTAGGTCTCAGCATTTTACTGTTTAACTATGTTGATGCAATGGCCGCTTCTATTCTGACAGTTTCTTTTCTCGCACTTCAGCCTGTAGAACTCCTTCCGATTTCCTTTTTCCCCTGTCACCTACAATTCAAAAATTAAAAAATTTAAATGAAACGTTAATCTCCATCTTCTGTCATTCTGAACCCTGTTTCTTTACTGTCCGTTCCCCACTTCTCCTCATTAAAGTCTCCTCATTCACTTCCATTCCCTGTAACCCCCTACATCCTAGTAGTATTATCACCCTAATAAAACGATTAAAAAATCAAAGACTTAAGAAACCATTTCTATGTCTGCCTTTGATCAAAGGCTGGCCTTTTTTTTTTGTCTGCTTGGATTGAGGTGGACACACGCTATTATATCTGACTTCACGAATTTTCTATCATATAATTACTAATAGACACTCGAAACATCTTTTAAGCCTGCCCTAAATCCACGTGCCATTTCAAAGTTAAAAGCCACACATGATTTACAACATAACGAAAATTTCATCCAAGTTTAATGTAGAGGTTTGGAAACATTTTTTTTCATATCGATTAATGGCGATTGCTTCTTCTTCTACGTGAATAATACAACGGAATCATAGACTTTAGATGTGAGCCTTAAATCAGTTCTGTTAAAAACTAAATTGTTTTTTTTATTATTTCACTTGAATAGAATTTAGGTTCAATTACAATAGACGTGTCAATTTATATTTATTACGACATGCACTTCATGACATTTAGGATAGCGAGAGAAACCTGAATTCGACAATTGCAAACTGTAATTGCTTCGTGCAATCTCAGTCTTTAGCTATTTACCTGAAATAAGCTTTGAAGATCTGTAAAAAAAAAAAAAAAAGCAAGTGTTTTTTTCATTTCATATCAATAAAATTATTGTCCAATTAAAATAGACATAGTAATCCATATTTATCATGACAATCGCCTTGTGAATCCAGAGGGAAACCTGAATTCGAGAACTTCAAACGGAATTAATCAACAGTTACGAAATATGTTGGGTTTTTGTAGGCGAGTTATTTGTTAATAAAAAATGTTTTGTTTACTTTTTTAATAAAAATATTTTTTTTTATTTTCAGGTTTTAATGCGTGTAGATAATCATACGTTCCAGAATAATCATTTAAAAAAATGTTATTGTTGAATTATTATGTTTATTTTTTCATGATAAATATTTTTTAAAATACACCTGATAATTATGCACCAAGCCAATATTTTTCAAGAACATCATAACAGATTATAATAGCAAGAAATTATGACCTTTTACTTAAATATTACATAAAATACTATAAAGAAAAACATTGATGATAAAACAACCACGGCTTGGTTAACATTCCCCTCGCCATGGGGATCATGAGGGTGCTCAAGAAAGATTAGTTCCAGTCAGAATTTCCCCAGTGTAAGCATTATTATATCCGTGATATAGTGACACGGTGGAGTAATGGATAGCGGCTCGGATTGAGGAATCGGAGAGCCGAGTTCGAATTCTAGTCGAATCCATTACATTCACTTACTTGCTAATACCCTTGGGAAAGGTTTGTATCCTCATCTTCTTCCTTGGTTCTATAGCCTTGAATGGCCACTGATCTAGGAGAATGACAACCCTGAATTCGAAAAAAGATTCAAGTTTTATAATTATGAATAGCGAATGAATAACGGCTCGGATTGAGGAATCAGAGAGCCGAGTTCAAATTCTAGTCGAATCCATTACATTCACTTACGTGCTAATACCCTTGGGAAAGGTATGAATCCTCTTCTTCTCCCCTGGCTATAACAGGACAGACCGGGGTCTATAGCCTTGGATGGCAACTGGTCTACCGTAGAAAGAAATGACAACCTACTGCGGGAAAAAATCTGCTTCGTCAGGTATGTATCTAAAGATACATGATCGCCTAAACGTTTATCACGCATGGCACATAACTGACTGATATCGTGGGACCATAATACACGGACAGAACAGAATATCTGAAAGAAAGATTAAATGATTGATTTGTTTTTTACGGTTTATCAACCCTTTGAAGGTTATTTAAAGTCCGAAAATATTTTAGTCAAGTCTTACTAATTAACCCATATCTGGAGCAAGAAGCGGTAAATTTATATCTTTTCCAACAATATTTGCGCGTAGGTTAATACAGCGAAACCAATTGGAATTTGAACTAGTCTCTCCGATTAAAAAATCCGAGCCATTATCCATTACACCACCCATACATCCAAGATACCCCCATCAGGGTACTGACGAGGCTCGACGTTGCTTAACTTTGTACAAGAACCGATGTTTCAAGGTGATGTGCCTTAAGCTCTGAAAGAAAAGTTCGCAAACATAAATTGTTTTCAAAGAGATTTTTCTACCGATATGAATATATACACATATATATATATATATATATATATATATATATATATATATATATATATATATTACCGATTTATCACAAATTTGCCCCACACTGAGAAACTATAACATATGTATACAATAACCACAATGAAAGGTACATAAAGATATTAGGTTGGTGCAAAAATAATGACGTTTTCTCACATAGTAACATATGTTAGAAAACGTCATTATTTTTGCACCAACCTAATAGGAAGTCTTACTTAATATTTTCTACGAGAAAATGAGTAGGTTTGTAGTTTCCTTTATGTTTTTGCTGAGACTATATGGTTTTCTCTGTATGCTCTACCGCTGTGGGCTTGTGACGTCCGTCTTCACCACGCCCTACATAGCAACGGCCGTCGGCCGACACGTCTTGCCTTCAGGCATAAAAATCTAGCTACTGTCCTGGGTAGACACGTCGTGCTTCAGGACGGAATGAAAGGTCACCGACCCTCGACACACTATGAACTGACGTCACTCACCGACAGTCAAGTGAGGCTTTTGATATCGTCGCAACCAACGCACCTCTACAGGGCAAAGGGCCATGAACTAATCTTCAGTCAGTTACATGTCGTACGTGATACACGCTTGGGCGACCATGTCTCTTTCTATTCATGACTGACAAAAGATTTTGCCGTAGCACGTCGCCGTTTCTTTTTATGGTAGACTGGATACCAACCAAGGCTGTAGTACGCAGTACTGATATTCATCCCTATAGTTGAGAGAAGAAGGGTATTTACGCGTAAGTGGATGTAATGAACGCGAATGGGATTCGAACTCGGCTCTCCGATTTCTCATTCCAAGCATCACAACGCACATCCTGATCTTAAAGATCACTATTTCTTGAAGTAAAAGCTTCAGCGTGTGCTCAACACTTGAGACCTTGTGCCAGACTAAGTTAAATTCAGTCGAAATCAATTACTGCTTAGTATTCAATCCATGAGATGACTCATACTTGGATTTTAAACTATCTTTAACTTGTCACCATAAAAAGTGTCTCCTCTTCATTTATATTCTCAGCGTGTTTTTGATTAATTTATTCGTAAAACAACAAGATCAATACGTCAGAAGATATTTCCATTCTACAGAGTGTAATTTGAATTGTGAATTTTATTTCATCCTTTTTCTAGATTTTTAAATCCAAACGAAATAGATCGCGGAAATATATATTTGAATAACGCAATATTTCATATACTTGAATAGATTTATATTTCTTTATTTAAGAGTTTTATTTGAGCTTTTTGATATTCTATATCCTTCACCAGTTTTTTCACTATTGATTTTGATATCTTTCCTACTGTTTTATCATTACCAGTAGCACGTTTTATTGTTCCCATGAGATCTTGCTTGCGTGAATATTGCTTTCTATTCAGTCATAATGGGTTGTCAGATAAATTCGTTCGTTTATTCCAATGTTATTTGTATTAACACGCAAAATATTTTTTGGCCTAGTAGTTTCCGTTTTTTTTGTTTTTTTGTTTTGTTTTTTTTGTGGTTCTGTTCTTCCTCTAAAACCTCTGTTCATCGTTTTGTATTATTGATTGATTTCTTAAAATTGTGGGATGAATAATAGGATTAAAATAAATGGAAAATAAAAAAAAAGAATTTCTCTGACAACTCAATGCATCTCTTTTAATGATAGACCACGAGTAATAGCTGGAATGGATGGAAGTCATTACATTAACTTGAAACTTTTCCTTCAAAAAAGGACAACTGTTAGCTTTTCAGAATATGAAGGAACATTGTTTTGCATTAATATTATATTTAGTTTAAAGTTACTTGTGACCTGTACTACTAAAAAAACGTTCTACTCAAAAAGCGTCTTGTCAAAGAAGTTGTATTCATTACCAACTTTTACTGTCTAAAATACTAGTTTATGTTAATGTGACGTTAGTTGATTATTTTAATGAAGGATTCCATGTTTAGCCCAGAAAATAAGCGAGTCTAATGTAGCTCTACTTTCATCACGAAGAATGACTCTCCTTTAAATAGAATATACTCTCCTTTTGGTGATATTTACATGTTTGAGTAACATTCTGAATCTTTTCTCTCTTTTTTCCGTCCTGTTTCTTTGTTTGTTTGTTTGTTTGTTTGTTTGTTTGGGTTTTATGGCATATCAACCACTGTGGGTTATTTAATGCCAAATCCAGTTTATATGAATTTTAAATGCCTATTTTGTATGGAATAAAAAACGTATAGCTGGCAACATTGTTTCAAAAAAAAAAGTATAGTTGGCAACACCACTGTTTCAAATCACATAGCTGGCAACATTACTGCTTAAAAAAAAAATACAGCTGGCAACATTATTGTTTCAAAAACGCATAGATGGCAACATTATGGTTCCAAAAACGGATAGCTGGCAACATTTTCCCAAAAACACCATCTGAGGCCTTACTGTTGGATGTAGTTTATCGCCATATCCAGGACGTTCAAAAACGTATAACTGGCAACATTATTGTTTCAAAAACGTATAGCTGGCAACATTATTTTTCCGAAAACATTATCCGTGGCCTTGCTGTTGGATGTAGTTTATCGCCATACCCAGGACGCAGATGTAGTTTAATGTCATACCCAGGACGTTTTTCCGTCCTGGGAATGACGATAAATTACATCAAGTAGCAAGGCTTCAGATCGGGAGGTTTTGAGGAGTTTGGAACTACCTCTTAATTGCTGTTGTTCCACAGGCACGGGGTCGTAGCAACTTTAGGGTCCTAGCTGTGGGCAAATATTTAACTCCCGAACTGGTTTCAAAACACTATGAAAATATAAAAATACATTTTTACGGTCCGTTTTTTTTTAAATTACCAGCAATACATTTAAAAAAAATTACCAGCAATATATTTATGAAAAAAATATTACCATCAACACATTTGACTCTCGACAAAAACCCTCTTCGTCATTACGAAGATGTTTTGAGTGATCATTAATGATGGCGATGTTATGACTCCATTCATCATCGCACAAGAATTTTCATTTACCCATATACATACATACATACATATATATATATATATATATATATATATATATATATATATATATATATATACTAAGATTGATTTCGCTTGTTCCTCTTTCCATCTATCCACCCTGTGAGTATCAAATTTTCGAAGCATCCCTTTCTCATTACGTGTCCCAGAAATTTCAGCTGCCTCTTCCTGATTCACGTTTACTCATCCTTCTGTAGAAGCATAACCCTGTTGCTTCAAGTCTTTTTTTCATCTTTCAGTGAGATTGTTCAACATTCGCTGCCAATGTTCACTCCTCTTTTCTTTGTTGCCAACGAAATTCTTCTGTCTCGTAATAATCTGCCAAGCTTTTGGAATACCAATAACGTCTTGTGTCAGAAGAATTCTAGATATCTAAATTTCTACACCTGCTTGATTTTAGTGTCCCCGACCTGTAAATCGCATTTCAGGCTCGTCTTTTTTGCTGATGACCAGGCCTTCTGGCGTCTTGTAGTTTATCCTTAGTCCCTTCTTCTTGCTCTCCTTCAATACCTTCTGTAGGAGGTTTTGTAGTTTTCTTTCCGTGTCCTGCGTATCTTATGCTGTTAAGATTGTGGCCCCCAATGATGAATCCTGGTAGGATTTCCAGTTCTCTCAGAATTGCGTCTCGTGGGTATCATCCATTGAGCTTCACATAGAGCAGTGCATGATGACGTGGAGTAAGTTTTGTGCGCCTTGGGAAGCCAAACAAGCTAGCGGCACAGACTTGTCATCGTGAGCAGCCGAAAAGCTTCTTTACGGAAGAGATGAAGAATCTCGCTGAACAATAGCAGAAGTGCATCACCATCCAAGGGGATTACGTTGAAAAGTGTCATATGTATTTGTTTTTCAGCTTATATGGAAATTTCCTTTACGTTTTGATTTAGCATATATATATATATATATATATATATATATATATGTGTGTGTGTGTGTGTGTGTATTATGATATATAATTTTGTATAATTTTACATATCAACAGTATTTTAAAAAATTTGTTCCAATTTTCTAAAAATGTATGTGTGTGTGTATACATAATTATATACATATATATATATATGCAATTATGCTGTTTTAATGTTAATGTAATGTCAACGTCGGACGTTTCGTTCCGACTTTGACATTATATTAGGTTGGTGCAAAAATAATGACGTAATAATGTTGTTTTTGACCTTAAAAAATACGTCAAAAAACGACATTATTACGTCATTTTTGCACCAACCTAATAAAACATTAAAACAGCATAATTGCATATTAGGATTTTTCTTTGTTTTTTCCGTATATTTTTCTTCATACTGTCGGATCTATATCCATATATTTGCTTACACACACACACACACACATATATATATATATATATATATATATATATATATATATATATATATATATATGGTATAACACAACTTGTATATATCTCCCCCTTTCCCATAAAAACATTACTTTAGTACGATGAGACATTACTTTAATCGTTCTAGAGAACGTCCTGGGTATGACGATAAACTACATCCGGCATCAAGTTATGTGATTGTGAAATTTGAAGGAGCGTGAAACGACATCTTAATTGCTATTGTTCCAAATTACACTACGGCTGGTAGCACCTGTAAACATCCTAGCTATGTTGCAAATACTTAACTCACAAACTGGGGTTAGAACACAATGTAGGTTTCACTATAGGTTTCAGTTTTTTAACATAGATAGCTTCAAGAATTTTTAGTTTATGTTTATTATTTCCATGAAAGAGTATAGATGTATTTTCAACTAGGATTTTTCTGAATTGCGAATGTGGACAGATATATTGTTGTAAATATTTAGAAATGTTAGATATATTATTCAAATGAAATCTTTAAATGTGTATAATAAAACTTTTAAATGTGTATAATAAATAGTTTGAAATGCCAAGGTTTGAACTAATAGTTTCTCTTTTTACTACTCATTCGTAAAAAAAACCCTCTCCAAACCATACTTAGTTACTTCCCTTTAAACGGTTACGGATGATGACATGGATATGCCGAAAGTACTTGGAAATAAAAGAATTATGTATCAACATGGTGATTTTCTTTCGTCCTTCAATAATGACAGCAAAAATCATATCCGCGAGTATGAAAGTATCTTATCGAAAATAAGTAGTCAGAACATGATTGAATTATACAACGAAACATGTCATTTTATACATATATATATATATATAAGAGAGAACATGGACGTCAACACGCAGAGGCCTCAGGCTGTTTCATGCTAGACGCAATCGTCAGGCCGTATGTTTATTCTCGATTATTTATATATACGGGTCAATGGTGCATTGTAGGTAGACCATTCTGACGGTTATTTTGGCGGGAGTGGCTTGTTTATTTATTTATTTGGGTTAATTTATTTTACTTGTTTTTATTTATTTTATTTTTACTTTATATATTTATTTATTCTTTTAGGTTTCGATGTTTTAGCAACGTAGTAGAAAATTTTTTAGATTAGTTCAAATCGTTTATTTATAGTTTATTTGGTCTGGGAAGTTATTTTTTCGTCCAATTTTTGGATTGATTGCTGTAGTCTATTCTAACTGCTATTTTGACTGGAGCAGTATTTTAATTTCTTTATTGTTTTATTTATTTATTTGAATTGATTATTATAGTTTTTCCTTATTTATTATTTTATTTTTATTTATTCCAACGATTATTTTAGCGGGAGCGGTTTCTTAATTTGTTTATTTATTTATTTGGATTAATTTATTTTGTTTCCTTTTTCTTATTATTTATTTTTTATTTTGCATTTATTCTTTTCGTTTTTCGATTTTTAAATAACGTAGTAAAAAAGAATTGACACTTTATATAGCAGCAATAGCTATTTTTTCGTCTAAATTTTGGATTTATTGTTTCAGTTTATTCTAACGGTTATTTTGGCGGGATTTGTTTCTTAATTTGTTTATTATTTACTTACTTTATTTATTTGGATGGCTTATTTTGACTTGTTTTTTCTTATTTATTTTTATTTATTCTTTTTCGTCTATTCTAAAGGAAATGGTTTGATAATTTGTTTATTATTTGCTTGGGTTAATTTATTTTACTTGTTTTTTATTATTATTTTCTTTATTTTTCTTTATTCTTTTCAGTTTCCGATTTTAAATAACGTAGTAAAACTTGTTCTCATGTCTGCATTTTGAGATGAGTTTAGATCGTTTATTTAGTAGTTTATTTTGGTCTGGGAAGGTAATGATAACTATTTTTCCTCCAAGCAAAGTTTGTAGGTTTTGGATTGATCGCTGTAGGTTGATGATATTTTTCTTATTTTCCATATTTTTGGTGTGATTTGCGTTTTGTTTTTAATTTCCCAGATATACTTAGAAAACGTGCTGTTCGCGTATTTACTATTAGTGAAAGTTGCTTTGTATGCATAGTTTCTTTTTTCCATGGTTCTTCAGTTACACCTATGTATATTTTTCTTCATTATCTAGTGATCTTACCGTGGTTTAGTATATTACGTTGTTTTGTAAGAATAACCCTTTAAGGGGCATTCATTCTTTATTCTGCAGTTACACGTGGGTTTAATTTGTTCGGGTGGTTTGTTGATAGTTTTCCTGTTGCGCTTTTTTCAGTATTTGTGCCATGTTCTAGGTGCAACTGTTTTTGTTGATTATTTTGTGGAGAGTGCTTGATTCCTGGAAGTGTTTGTGTAAGAGTTTGAAGAATATTTTTCCTACGTTTGTTTTTACGTTTTTGATGTACGGTGGGTTGAACGATATGATATTTCTCTTCCTGTTGATCTGACGTGCTATACTATTTAGCTACAGAGAAGCGTCTGATTAGCAAAGTCCAAATTACTGTCTATGTTAATTTCTCGAACATTCGTTTTATTTATATCGTTATTAGAGCCGTTTGACGTTACCAGATTTTAAAACATGTCCAACGAAATTAGAGAATCTTTTTTATTATATATATATATATTTACATATACGTGGCATATACACCCACCCACCCAGCACATACTTATATTAGAGCTATTTTTATATATATTTTATATATAATGTGTATATGCGGGTGTGTATCTATATATGTATGCACAAATGTATATGAGTGGGTATGTATATGAAATAAAAGAGCATGTTTGTTTCTCATCATCAGCAGACCCTGTATTTTTCTAGTCATGATGAACTCTTGCACTGTCAATGCAGCTCCTTGCTTTTACGCCTACTGGGATTCGAGAATGACCGCAGAATTCAAGTGATCCCTCATTAAAAATTTGGGAAAATGATCAGCTTCTTGTGCCGTTTTTAGAATAATTGGCTATAGCTAAAACGCAATTGGCAGAAATTCTTAACAAACAGAATTGACAAAGTTTGCCAGAAACAATAACAAAAGAAAGAAAAGACTAGGATAAAAATAAGAAGAAAACTATATATGCAAGGCAAAAGTAAGTATAGCAACAACAGTAATGACACAACAGGTTCACAAGTTAAGAATTGTGTTTACACGCAAAAGGGACACAGACAAGTGATCGCAGCGTTCAGACTTCAAGACAAGAATAACGAATATGGCGGATGAGACCGGGAAGCCGTTTAACTTATTGTCTAGGAAGAAATTCCAGCATGAATCTGTACGATTTATCCCTAAATTTGGAGTGGGCGGCGATTTTACAGTAATTAAAAACCAACAGTCAGTTATGTGCCATGCGTGATACACGCTTAGACGATCATGTATCTTTCGATACATGACTCACGAGGCAGATTTTTTTTTTCTCGCAGTAGGTTGCCATTTCTTTCTGCGGTAAACCAGCTGCCATCCAATGCTATATAACTCAGTCTGTCCTGCTATTTAATCATAGCTGGGGGAGACGAAGATGATTCATACTTTTCTCAAGGATATTAGCACCTAAGTGAATATAACTGATTTGACTGGAATTCGAACTCGGCTCTCCGACGAAACCAAAACCGCTACGGAATTCAACCGACACCTTTAGCTATACTTTATCTTTACAAGAATCCTATCAAACCAGAAATGAAGCATTGATACCATATCTCGACAGGAGCTGTTTTAGTCCTTCACACTGCAGCTTTGATGAATGCTCACTGGGGGCTCCTTACCTTCGGCCTTATTCCACATCTAAGCTACGCTTAGAAAATCAACATATGGAAGTCTAGATTCCTTTAACTTCCAATCTGAAAGAAATCCTATCTTCAATTATTTATTTGGCCTTGTTTCTAATTAGTGTCCCGCTTCCATCAATAGCTGAACCTAGTAAATCAATTTCTTTCTTTCCTTTCCGCAAAAAATAACATTTTTCGATTCCCTAGTTACCGCCTACTCATTTCTCTGTTTTATCTTTAAATTATTCTCCTGTTTTCCGGTCTTTGAGCTCATTTCCTTCGCATGTTGAACTTAATCATTCTTTTTGTTTCTTTCCTCTTTCCTTGTCTCCCTCCCCTCCTCTCAAATTTCCTATTTCTTTTTTTTATTTCCTCCACAAAATAAGGAAACATTCCTCTTCGTTATTCTAATGTATCATTCTTGGATTCTAAAATAGGATGAGCAATGAAAAACAGTCATCAAAGGCTAACCACGAATTCGTATCAATAGCATTGACGTCACACACATAGAATAATTGATACAATCGTACAATGAGGTCAAACGCTTGCACGCCAGTTCGCCAAAGTGAAACTCTTTCCGGAAATTCCAGCATTCCCTACGTGGGATCAGTTAATCTTACTCGCTACAATGGTCGCCAAGTGGGCATCACTTGTGTAACAACAATTTCTTCTGAGAGGTAAACAACACTTGCAAAATAATAATATCTTACAATAAGGAATACCAGTAACAAAGTTACCAGCTAAGTTCCAGACTTAATAAGTTTTTGTTTGATAATCAACCATCCAAAGAAGAAATACTCTATTCACTGTGTACATTACTGTAGCGGACTCGGTAGTATGCAGTGCTGGCCTACGAAAAGGTGGCCTTGTTCCAGACACTACTTACGACTGCCGAATCCACTAACAAAGTAAAACAAAAACGAAAAAGAAAAATAGCTGTGTTCAACACGTGCATAAAGGGTAAAAAATAGGTAGCCAGGAGGAAATGACGGACACGAGTCTGGTGGAAAACAAATGTAAAACTTTATTTTAATAAGAAGTAATTTTTGCCTCAAACGGCGGAGACTATCAGAAAGGAAAGGACTGTTCTTAGCCAGTAGGCAGATTGTATAATGTAGTGACTAGTAGAATGTTAATGTTCCGCGCCAAAACGAAAATCAAAATGGCTAAGGCGGGAAAAGTTTCTTCACCAGGAAGGTTCTGGAAAATAGTCTACTTGTGCATAAGTGTATGCGTACACAACAAGGAAAAATACTGACTGCGAGGTTTAATAATGTGTGTGTAATGTAATCTTTTTATTTTTTAGAACTGGTTCGTAAAGGTTAGAATTCAAAAGAGGTGTATGAAAAGTTTATCAATCTTCAGTGAAGAGAAACTCTATGTTTGCTGGCAGCGAACGGAGGAAAGTTCGAACGAGTTGTTCGCTTCAAGACGAGGGATTATTCTTGGAAAAGTATAATGACAACAGTACGTATTCTCTGCGTTTTCTAGCAGAAAACGGAGGAAAGTTCAAACAAATTGTTCGCTTCAAGACGAGGGATATTTCTTGGAAAAGTATAATGACGACAGTACGTAGTTTCTGCGCTTTCTAGCAGAAAACGGAGGGAAGTTCAAACAAGCTGTTCACTTCACAGGGAAATTATTCGGCATGATGAACCAAGGAATCACTAGGAAATTTTTGGTTAGTTAAGTTATTCCGGCCCGCGTATGGGTAAAGGGGCGCGAAATAAATGAGTTGTCCTTCTACTTCAGGAAACAGGCCGCGACTGACTTGAAAACGCTCTTCGTCCGTGACGTCAGAGAAAAGCCCGGGAAAAATTCAAATCCTGTTCAAGCTGGAACCAGGAGCAGCTAGCAACGTCGAAGTCGGCAACAAAAGGCTGGTTTACTGCTATATCAAACCGATCGTGAAAGGAAGGGGTGCAATACGCGCGTGCGCACGTAAAAAAAATTTGATGGAATCCATGCACGATTCCTCATTACAAACAATATCTGTTAGCAAAAGCAACGCGAGATATGAATTTAAAATCCTCTTCCAACATTTGAACCTCGAAAGAGATTTGACTTGATATTACATCACCATCATCATCATCCTTTTGATTTTTGTAATTGTAGAGAGGATCCGAATGCAGAAGCCATACAATATCATCCACAACGGTCTATCAGCCCTCAGCAATTCCGGTATAGTCATACCTGTCCGTTGTTTGACATTGTCCAAAATGTTTTTTGCGTTGGAGTCTCCTATATCCACCTGCAACGGCGCCTTGCACAGGCTGTCCTGCCTTAGAACGTGTCCAAACGACGCCATTTTCTCCGTTTGACAATGGCGAGAAGAGGTTCCTGGTAGCCCGCAAATCTTTTAACCCTTTTTCTCACAAACTCATTGGTTTTATGTTCCCAATAGAAGAAGCCAAGGTGTTTTCTCATGCATTCTTCTCAAACTCTTGGACCCTTCTCTCTGCTTATGACAAAAGTGTCGATGTTACACATGCATATAAGAGAATCCTGATTACCAGCAATTTGTACAATCTATACATCGTTTGATGTTTTTATTCCTACATGTTCTTACCAATTTGGCCATCGCTGCCATGGTACCATCTTAGACAAGATTGCACCTAAATATTTAAAACTGGACACTTCCTCCAGTGAATTCCCGTTCATGGAAATTTTGACACAGGCATTACTGTTTATGTTAATGACCCTCACTTTGGATTGCTCGGAGCTGATTTCCATTCTATATGCGCCTGCTCTTTCAAAAATTTAGATGGTCAAGTCCTGGAGAGCACTGTTACTACCTGCTATGAGCTCAATGTCGTCTACAAAACGTAGACCGATAGAGATTGATGGATCGTTGTTGATCAGAGGTTTCTTGTATGCTTATCTCTAGAAATCGATTGAAAAATGTGGATAAAAGTACAACAAAAACGCAACATTTTAAATATTAAACATTTTAAATATATATATATATATATATATATATATATATATATATAACCTAGAGAGCCAGACAAAACTACCAAGGTTTCACCTAAGCGGATCGACAGGGAACGCTGGCTAGGTTTGTCTGGCTCTCTAGGTTTGACTAGGTCTGCTCTACTTTTGTATTAAGCACTTTTAAGTTAGTTGATTACTCGTATCGAGGTTTTTTTTCTTTGGGCTTTGGACCTTTATGCTGTACGATTATTTTCAACAGACGTTCATGTTCATAGCTCTTTCTTTTTTTAAAAACCTTTTTTCCTTCGAGATTGATTTGACTATTAGCAAATCAAGAAACCGAAGGTTTTCTGAGACGATATATATATATATATATATATATATATATATATATATATATATATATATATTCTGTAGTTTAGTGCTAGCAGCAAGCAGAAATATTTCTCCTCCCGATGATGGCCATTTCGGCCGAAACTAGTCGAGGAATCTAAATGGAATAATAATAAAAAAACGAAAGAATATTAATCTGCAACCCAGTGTGTCTGAGGATTTTAATTTTTTAATTTTTATTGTTCAATATATATATATATATATATATATATATATATATATATATATATATATATATAGAGAGAGAGAGAGAGAGAGATGAGATGAGATAAGGATATTTATATATCAACAGTATTGAAATTGTAAGACAAAAGCTTTACTTGTGACTCGCTTCATCCGTTAGGACTTCATCTGACTGGGTTTGCTGACGTTCTTGTGACTACACACGGACATAAACGAGAGACGCTGGTAGTTTCAAAACCTTTGAAATATTTTTTGCAATATACCCAAATTCATATATATATATTCTTTTCTTTCCATTATCTTTGATTTTAAATCCCACATATTGTCATGGCAGAAAATCTGACAACAATGTCGAATTGTAAGAACCTACGCGTAAATTTCCTGTGGCTAAACCAGTGATTAAAGCACTTTCTAGATACTTTCGTCTTAGTGAATTATTTTCTCTTTTAATTAGAGTAACATTTTTTATATTAAAATTTTAGTCAGTTTCGTTACGGTGAACAACCAAATCTTTTTTTGTGTTGTTTATTTTATGTCTCTTTGGTGTTCATATAGATTTTTTTTTATTTTTTTTGTTCTTGAGGTTTCTGCAATATATTTTTTCTGGCAATACTTGCGAGTGATAGATTAAATTCCACGTTCAAATTTTGGCCTGTTGCTTTGTTTTGTATTGATAAATTCTTTTATTGTGTCAGTTGTGACAATTTTCTGTAACAATGTAACAATGTCGTGTTGATTCCTATGTTTTCTGTCTGTCTGTCTGTCTGTCTCTCTCTCTCTCTCTCTCTCTCTCTCTCTCTTTATATATATATATATATATATATATATATATATATATATATATATATAATTTGTGTATACGGAATGAATTCCAATAATCAACAATTACAATTCTTAAAAGAGCGCTCAATACAGAGTAGAGCAGATATAATTATTTATTTAAAAATGATAACATAAATATGTTATAAAATCACTACAATAATAGCCATTTTGTTTCAACACCTCCGGTGTCTTATCAAGTGATGATGTTGAATGTAAAACCTTCAAAAACATCATCACTTGATAAGACACCGGAGGTGTTGAAACAAAATGGTTATTTTTGTAGTGATTTTATAACATATTTATGTTATAAATTTTTTAAATAAATAATTATATATATATATATATATATATATATATATATATATATATAACTTTGTTATATTACATCCAGCATCTTTCAGATTCACCTGTCTAACCTTCCACATTCACCTGTCTAACCTTTCAGGTTCACCTGTCTAACTTTCCACGTTCACCTGTCTAACCTTTCAGGTTCATCTGTCTAACCTTTCACGTTCACCTGTCTAACCTTTCACGTTCACCATCCTTCTTTTTTGTTTTCCTCTCTCATATTTTTCTTCTCTTTCTCTCTCACTGTCTCTCTTTATCATATTTTCTTTCATTCTCGTTTCCTCCCTCTTCTTCTTCTTCCCTTTTTTCTCCCATTCTCTTTGTCTCTTTCTCTTCTTCTTCTCCTGACTCTCTTTTCCCAATCACTCTTTCTGTTTCTTTCCACTCATATTGTTTATTTTACTCTCATTCACATTCATTCACCCTCTTCTCTTCCATATTCTTCCGCCCCGCTTTTTCGTCCTCCGTCGCCTTTACTCTCTCTTTCTATCTCTCATTCTCTTCTTCTCACTTCTTCTTTTTCACTCTATTCTTTTTCTTTTCACACCGTCTCGCTCACTATTATTCAGACACTATCTTTTTCTTTCTCCCTCTCACGTTCGTTCTCCTATTCTTCTCTTTTTCTTTTCTCTTCTCCCCGCCCTCTCTAACTCACTTGCCTGTCCACTTCAATGTTTCAATGAACAGTGATTATTTGTAAAATCAAAAGAGGCTTAACAGAAGACATTTACGCAAGTGTCATATTTTGTTTATTTGTTGTTGTCGTTGTCGTTGCAGCGTCTTTATCTGTTTCGTACTGACAAGCCATTTCACGAATCGTTGATTGACTCGAACAAATCGCCCAAAAGACAATACTGTCAATAAAACCGTTTTCGTTTCAAGTTTACGTCTTCGACAAAGAGTTTTAAGTTTTGCCGACCTCAGTGAAATGTTTTCGTAGAATGACGTTGACGTTTCTCTTATTGGGATAACAAGACAAAACAAAACAACAAAACCAAAATTTACAATGCGTTTAGAGATTGCTTTTTCTCGGTAATATCAATTAGACCCCACTCTCTCTCCCTTCCTCTCCTCATTTCCCACTCTCCCCCGTCTCTCTTTTAACTGTATCTCTTCAAGACGAACGTGGTTTTCCACAGCATCCTCTTTTTCGTTGTCCACAGCAGTAATTTCTCCTTTATTATACCCCTTTCTTATTGTGGTATTTGTTCTCCCATCCATTTGCTCAAATTTGTCAAATTTCTTCTTTCCTCTATTTAACCTTGCTTTTTATGTCTTCGTGAAAAAATGATAGATAGATAGATAGATAGATAGATAGATATGGAAAGAAAGAATAAGAAACGACTCAGATAGATAGATAGATAGATAGAAAGGTAGGTAGATAGAAACACAATGAGAAAGAGATAGGTAGGAATCAAATGAGATAGATAGAATGAGATAGAGATAGATGAATATAGAATTAGATAGATAGATAGATAGATAGATAGTAATAGAATGAGAGAGATAGAGAGATAGATGAGAATAGAATGATATCTGCTAACTCACTCATGTCTTCTCTCTTTCCACCCCTCACTCCCTCACTTCGTTAATTTACATATGTTTAATACGGCCCGTCAAAAATGCGTAAATTTTCTTTTCATTTTTTGTTTGGAAGTAAAGTCTGATGATCCGCAGTCCTTTAAAAGGGCTGTAGTGAAATAATTTATTACATGGAACTTTAAAGTGATCTGCTTTTATTTATATATATATATATATATATATATATATATATATATATAAAAGTGAACATTGAAGTCAACACTCAGAGGCGACAGTCTGTTTCCTCCTTGACGCAATTGTCAGGCTGTCTGACGGTTGTGTCCCTCATGAAACAGCCTGTCGCCTCTAAATGTTGACTTCAATGTCCACTTTTATATTTAGATTTACACACGCTCTCTCTCTGATATTGAGCACTTTATCAACATAAATATATCACACCATAAAACTATATTTCTTCATATATATATATATATATATATATATATATATATATATATATATATATATATATACAAAATGTAGTACCCAGTACGTAATAAAATTTGAAAATGAAAAAATTTATTTCTTAAATCTAGTCCACTCGGGCTATATACACACTGATTCCCAAATGGAACCGCTCATCGACGGTTTCAACAACTACATTCGTTTCAGATGCACTGTTGAACTTCACAAAACTTTTGCGATATAACTTATAATTGTATATAAGATACTACTCAGAGTATATATATATATATATATATATATATATATATATATATATATATATATATATATATATATATATATATATATATAATGTTTGCGTGTTGCGTGTGCGAGTATGCCTGAGGATATTACAGTAACTTTCATTGTACAGATTTTATTGAAAGTTACTTTTCTTTTAGAATTACTGACTGATTTCTTTAAGAAACAAAACTGTAGACATTAGTCGATGTTCATCGTCTTCTATTCAACGACACTGAGGAGAAGGGCATCAGCTACTTACGCCACTTATCTACAGACTATCGCCATGAATAAAAAAAAATAATCAATACTTTCACCCATTGAGATTTTCAATTCAATGTTTTCCACAATGAAATTGATATTAACAAACCGTTGTTGATAAGTCTTTCAGGACAGCCTTACATCATGTGGATTTCACCTTATACATATATATATATATATATATATATATATATATATATATATATATATATATTCCAAATGTTGTGTATGTCCGAGCGCTTTTGGCTATGGGAGGGTTCAGGGAATGGAAAGCTCTGACTTTTATTTGGGTTCTTTTCGGCTCTTCTATTTCTCTTCTGCTGTTTTCCAAATAAAGCATACATCATAAGAAAGAAAGAAAGGTGGTGATAACAGTATCACCCATTTAACGTCTGCTTCAGTGAAATAGAGAACCTTGTCATTTTCACGGGTTTCCTATTTAATTTTTCTATAGAATGTTAATTCTTAAATTTATGATTGGCTAAGCTCCTTGCGTGTTACTCGACTATAAAATATCCGTAGATATTGCCTCGTTAAATATTTGCGCTTAAGAAACTATTACAACCACAGCCATAAATATGGACACGAGTCATTATTTAAAGAAGTAAGAGGGCATAAATGAAAAGATTCAAAATGGTCATGATTTTTCTATTTCACTGAAGCAGACGTTAAACACATGAGAGCATTATCGCTTCCTCTATACTTCTTTTTTTCTTTCTTTCTTTTTCCCTCACTTCCCTGAAATCAAACAACGCTTTTTTTCCTTCCGTCTGGTGCACAAGAGCCAGGACAGCTATTACAGGTCTAAACTTGCAGCCAAACAAAATGAACCATTCTTTATCTGAGGCATTGGCAGGGGTTAACGTCCGTGCTAAGTAACAAGTAGATTTAAAATTTATTCCCACTCAAGAACCGAACAATACCAGGAATGCCATAGAACGCAGCGATAGAAACGAACGTAATAATTGAAACCACAAAGAATCCCATCTTTAGAACCTAGTCGATCATAGCTCTCCATAACGTCCTATTTCTTTTACCTCTAAACAACGCTTGTTATCTTTCAGTATCATTGCTATCGATTTACAAAAGCTCCTTCTCTCCTTTTTGTTTTCAGTATGTACTGTGGGTGTCAAATTCTTCAAGCTATCTTTCTTAATAATGTGTCTCTGAATGTTAAACTCTTTCTTTCTAATTCTAAATACTCGTGACTTGTTTGTGCCCATTTTCTTTCAAACTTATTTATTGCACATATGTTCCATTCATAGCAATCTCAGCATCCTTCTGAAGACACGTATCTCTGTTGCTACAAGTCCCCTCTTCATCTATGATGAAATTGTCCAGCATTCATTGTCATATAGGAGGACTGATATTACATATCAGTTCAGCGCTATTTCCATTGTTTCTCACAAATCTTTCCTGTTTCTTAATACTTTGTTTAACTTTTGGAAGGCATCTTTCTCCATTCCAATGAACCATCGGGTTTCTGTCTCACATTTTTCTATCATCTGTTAAAACCCTTCCCAGTTATTTATATTGTTGCACTTATCTGATTATGACGTATCGAATTCAGACCGCACATCTTAGGTTGGTCCTCTTGCTAACGGCGATATAGTCTGTTTTCTTACATTTGAGAGTTATTTCTTTCTTTTAACTTTCCTTTAGTACTTTGTCTCCGAGTTCATGCCGTTTTTCTTGGGTTGGGGGTTGTCTTCCATCAATTCCTTGGTATTTGTGTATATTATATTGGTTTGGTTTGGTTTGTTTTGTTTTACGGCATATCAACCAACAATGGGTTATTTAATGCCGACAAAATTTTTATTGCCGGTAATACTTTTTCATGTATTGCTGGTATTTTTTTCAAAAATGTATTACTGGTAATTGTTTTAAATATATAGCTGGTAATTTTTTATTTAAAAAATATATAGCTAGTAATATTTTTTCAAAAATGTATTGCCTGTAATATTTTATTCAAAAATGTATTTCTGGTATTAAAACCTATTTTACACTTTCATAGTGTTTGACCCCATTTTGGGTGTTAACTATTTACTCATAGTTAGGACCCTAACAGTTGCTACCACCCTGGGACAAAGTGGACCTGGGAACACCAGCAATTAATTACTGTTGGATGTAGTTTATCGTCGTATCCAGGACGCATATTATATTATGATATATTATAGTATGATTGTGGCTACCAATAATAAATCCTGAAAAACTTTTATTTCTGCTAGGATTTATTATTGGTGCACACCATCCAATGCTAGTCCAAAACATTTCACCCCAGTCAAGGCAATAAAGCCACTAGTACGCAGGGGTTTACAGGGAGTGAAAGAAAAAGAGAGGACTTTAGTGAAGAGAAGACAAAAAATGAACAGAGTCAGTTAGGCAGAAGATGGCGACTGACGTTGCATTTAAACTTTCGAAGAGTGTAGGTGGCAGGGGAACAAGAAATCGAAAGTTGAGAAGTGCGAGAAAAAACTGTTTGAATAGAAGAGACGGTTGCATCTAGCTAGCTCGACAGTAAAACAGTGAGACCTAATTGCCAAACTAGTAACACGCTTAAATTCATGCAGTCGTCAGAACAGTTTCTATGAAAATATTTGTCGAAAAGACAGTGTGAAGCCTTGTCACCTCTGTGAGAAAGTAACTGAAGCCAAATTACCAAATTGCCAAATCAGGATCGATTACATCAAAGACCTTTATTGGAATTTTGTAAGAATCTAATTATGGCAACAGTACTTAGTGCACGGCAAGACGTTTATCGGATAATATATTTCAGTTCCGAACTGAAGAGTATATTAGCGTTGAAACCTAGGGAAGGTTACTGAATAAAATAATCACGGGAAGGTTGGTAATAAACGATAATACGTAGGACAAGAACAAGACATATAAGATTCGCCAGCGGTACATAGAAATAGTCAACTGCTAAAAGTGAGTAAATTCCATAATGAATCTCCAACTCTAGGATATCTACCAACTGCCTCACGCGGTCAGATGTGGCACAAGGCTGAATTTAATGTGGAGTATCCGAGCCTGTAGGCACGGCCAAATATTACCCGTAGACCGCGTATAAAATGGGGTCGGTAGCTGTTTCCCGAGACGCGACTCTGACCTTCGACATAACCGCGTCTGGGGATCCTCTCTGTCTGGAGCCAGAGAGTTTGACAAGCATAGCTGGAGACAAATCTCCAACTCTAGACCAACATAGAGTAGTTATTATCGTATTTATCGAGACATACCCATTATCATCTGTAGATAAGCTACAACAATTATTGAAACCAAAGAGCACTTTGACGAAAACAAAATCATCCAAACAATAAAGACCAGCATATTTGACCAAATAACTAGATAACATTGAGAGATAATCATATTTACGCTAGAATTCTAAATAATAAATGTAGTAATCAAAACAACAATGACGAGAATACTCATCCGAATTAGAGGAACTCATATCGCAAGGTTTTTATCGCATCGTCAGAAAAATGTTTACTGCATTTTGTCCATTTGTCTGATGTAGACATCATTGATTACAAATGATCACCTTATCATATTTGAGAGTTTAACGTTCTCTTTTTTCCTGTTTGAATGATTCGTAGACTATTCTCTTCATACACGTAACCTGAAACTTTCCTTTCCTGATCCCCCGCCCACCAAATCATTATTCAGTAAACACTTCATCTCACCCAAGGATGTATGACACAATACAAAGCTGCATTAAGCTCCTCCCTTTTGCCATATTTCTTTTCCCGGATATCTTCTAAACAGTTTCAAATCTGGTCGCTTTTAATAACCAGGCTACACATCAAACCGGCACCATCATTCCTTTTAATTTATTTCTTGCGCACTTTACGCACAAATGGGGCGCCATTTTATCTGCACATCTCACCTGCTGCGTTCGCTTCAACAAAATGGTCATGTTAACGGCTAGTTAAGCAGTATTCCCATCAAAGTACACAAAATATCTTACCCCGACTAAGTAATTCCAGCCGTACAATGTAGTCTCAAAAATAAACCACCATATTTGATAGTCCAACATGAAAATTGCAAATTGAAGACACGACCGAAACTAAACAGATAGAATAATTTAAATATTTGGAAAGTATATTAACAGAGAACGGGAAGTTCAGCATGGAAATCCGAAGGCGAAAGATGCCTTCCAAAAACTGAGCAAAGTATTAAGAAACAGAAAAAGAGCGTTAGAAATAAAACGAAGAATTGAATACCTATATGGTAGTGAATTCTCGACAATCTCCTCACAGATGAAGAAAGACTTGAGGCAACAAAAATGTAGTTCTACAGAAAGATGCTGATAATAACAGGGACCTAACATGTGATGAACGAGAAAGTCCCCAGATACAATGGCAACAAAAAGATTAGAACTTCCGTCGAGGTCGGGTGTGAGCTTTAAGCCCAGAATTCGTTCAGGTCAAGGGACCTCTTTGATGACCACTCATCAGGATCGATGCATGTTTAGGGTCTACTCAGTTGTGATCAAATTTTACTATTTCACATTTGTATGTATTCGATGATACCAAACAGTCTTTTCCCCATTCTGCTGGGATAGATAGGTAGAGAGGAGAGATCAGATATTTAGGGGGTGAACCCATACACTGTGGTATCATCTATATATATATTTACTAAGAATCTGTGAGTGTTCTTGGACAAATCGGTAATATAAGGTAGAAAGAGGGTAGAACCGATCAAAGAGCCTGGGATGGGGCGCCAGCATTGTTCCCATGTACCTCAGAGTACTGGTCAATTAATGACGACCGTCATAGATCTACCTGACAGGAAAAGGTGATAACTAAAAGGACTCTCCAAGAGATTCCATAGCTGGCCAGTACTGCAGCAATTCCATGTGCGATACGGTGTCAAAGCCTTTCAATATATCTAGGGCGCTCTCACTGGAGATATTTCTGTCATCAAGAACTTTACTGATTCTATACGTGGTAATAGTTAAGACATCGGCAGTGGATCTAGAAGAGAGAAAACAATACTCTTTGTAGCTCAGGACTTGCTTTTGTTTAGGTGTTTAGCAAATTGTGTTAATCCTATCTTCAAAGTATTTGCTAATAACACTAAGGAAGCTGATGGGAGTTATATATTGACAGGATACCCATTGATTTTGGAAACAGAGTCGCTTGGTCGGCCGAGTGTACGACACACGTTTGTCGGTCTGGCGGACCACGATTGAACAGCTTTGTTGAGGTTGAAGAGGTTTTTTGTCTAGGTTCTTGAGAACAACAAGGATTTTACCCGAACCTTCATAGAGCCAAGACTTCTGAAAAACTCCCAGGCCGATATAAAGATATCACAAAGCCAGTGCTCCGTATAGTTGGGAAGTCAGGGTGGGGTTTGTCGTTTAAGTTAAAGTTCATAACAAAAGCTTAATCTTATCTGATGAGGATGAGATATCAGGGCAATTTATAATGTAGGGCACTAACTGTTTGCCTCTATTGAGTATTCCGTCTGCAATTTTCCAGAATCTACAGAGAACATGCTACCTCATCGATGATTACTCACCAATCAAAATAACGACGCTGGTGCCGAGCTGTATTCGACTCTCACTTTCGCTTGGACAGCATCGATGGCATGGAGAGGGGAGACGTTCTGCATGGTCAAATTCCGATCTCTCATAAAACCATACTAAGGCGTGCGCCCTGGAGAGGACATTTCAGTATCGCCTACCGAGACGACAAAACACGGGATGCAACGGTCTATTGATCAGAGGATTCCGAAGTTCCTTCTGTAATTGTACCGGAAAGAGAGCGCGATAGCGACCTTATCTTCGCTTCAAGCACGTTTACAAAAGGAGCAGCAGGTCTATCGACGTGGACATCAAGATGTAGGAAGAAGTCGCCAGGGATCACTCATCTAGAGCGATTTACTGAGTCAGGAGAGAAGAAACAAAGACTTGATGTCGAAGCGTGCTTGACGGAAAGAAAACAACACGGCGACATCAGAGGTGACCGTCTTCACATGCATCCGTAGGAATCAAGACTGTCACTCCCATGTGGGCCTGTACAGCCATAACAGATGCTTCGCCGCGATCAGCAGCTGAGGGATAACTTTTATGGCGTAGATCAATGGTCTATTAAGACCAACGAATGCCACGTTTTTAATTCAGTAATTTGGCTTGGACTGAAATGCGCTTTACATTTTCAAAGACTCTCTGACAATGATTACTCCCGGTTCTGAATGAGACAAGGGTTCTACTACACTGTTCGCTTTGATGAAAACGGTAGTAATGATTACGGTAGGCCATGACCACAGTATATCCAGGCGTGAACCAGACCTGACTGTTTGGCTTTTGCTGGTATTTTATGTGAGGGATAAAGCTTTCAATGTCGAAGAGTACCCAACTGGAAATGAGGGAGGCTGTACTAGAAAGTTCATTTTAAAGAGAACTGGATGAGGTTCTTCTGCAACCTCGTATCTGATGCGTCCCAAATCAGCTTTGTTATATTGATGAAGTGTCCTATGTAACAGCATATCTGAGGAAGGCTTTGCTTTTGCATCAACCTTGACAAACGTCAAGGAGTAGTCTGAGGTACCCAATGCGTCAATAACTCTGCGGAACATTGATCAGGACAAGATGAGAGAAACAGGTCTAATAGGTTAGCAAGATGAACAGCGCAGTATCGGGAACACGAGTAGGCTTGTCTGCAATCTCGATCAGTTCGTAAACTATGGAGAAATCATAAGAGTATTTCTACTCTTCGTCAGATCTATGTCAGTGGACGAACCCTTGTGGTGAATTTGGAAATCGCCACAAATATGAATGTAAGCCGAGAATAGAATGGACAGGTTGACATCAATCTTCTCGGCTCTTCTGTTCTCCTGAGGGCGATAAACGATGAAGACAATAACATGAACGACGGTACATGAATAGGAAAACAGGATCCTCGTTTTGGGGCTTTCTTTCGCAGGGGAAGCCATCCTTGATATAGGCCCGAAACCCATAACCGGGTTAGTCAGCTTTTGCGAGTTGAGGTGAGTATCCTGGGGTCGTGAAAACTTGAACTGGAATAGACTGGTTGAGTCCAGTGACAGACATGAGCTGGAGATCAGGCTTGACGTTGAAGATGTAATTCAACCTCTGAATAGTTTGATCACAGACCCATTATGTTAATGATAAAATGGATAATTTGGGGTCTACTTAGTATATGTTTGATCTGTATGGTACTTCAACGCGTCTATTTTCATTGTTGTTATCCTCATAAATATTAACATCTTGAATTCTAAAATTGCCAGTTAGATATTTAGATTCGAGTCCTTAAGTAATAAGGCCCCGTATCGTTGGAAAGGTTTTAGTATCAATTGAAGATATCTACTTATCTATAGTAAAATAATGATGATGTCTGCCGCTTAAGGATTAAAATATTCAGAGAGAAAAATCATGAACGAGAAGGTACAGTGTGTTGGCGTCTCTATTAAGTAGGATTTTGCCAAGTATTAAAAACGAATCTGAAGAAATTGAACGAGAGAAAACAGAAAAGGAAAAATAAATCCCATGATAAGGTTAATGAATTGATTTACCCAGAAAACAGATGAAATTTCAAAGAGTTCTGAAAATAAAAGAACAAAATTCAAATATCAAACTCCAGTGTCTGTGTTTAGATACAATTTCCGGTGGACAAGAAACCATAAATGTAGCTTCCTGAAGTCTCCAAAGCAACAATGAATGTAATAATGATAAAAAAGAAAAAGAAAAAAAGGAAAAATAACGTCAATGACGCTAAAATGACCCTTCCGATAAATTACTATTTGTCATCAGTCGCGTATTTTTTTCCTCGGCAAATTTTGCTTTTAATTTCGTCCAAAACGTTTTTATAATCACTTTTGAAAAATAAACTTGGATTTACTAAATATATGAGGGTGGCCATAATAGTATCTGCAGTTGGTACAACAATTTATTCAAACTTTAAAAACAAAAATATAAAGAGAAAAATACGAACGACGAGAATGAGAGTTAGATTTATTTTTTTAAAAAGAACATGGCGAACAAAGAATACAAATGCGTTCAATGCCTTCTCCCGACACTGAAAAGGCAAACTAGCGAATATTACGAAGCTCTTTCTTTACTCACAAATACAACATGTCATGTTTGTCCACGTCTCCATGAAACACCTTCTCTTCACAGCGTCTAACCCAAAACTGACCGCTGTCCAGGATAAGGCCTCACTGAGTGAGCGTTAAGAATAACATTACCGACTAAGTGTTATACTAATTAGGGAGGCAAAAAGAAGTTTAAAGCAATACACACAAAGAATTATATTAATTTTAAATATTAGATTGGTGCAAAAATAATGACGTAATAATGTCGTTTTGTGACGTATTTTTAACGTCAAAAAACGACATTATTACGTCATTATTTTTGCACCAACCTAATATTTAAGCATAATAGGAAAGAACTTGTAGCTCCTGATTATTGCAGTGAATAAGCCAAAGTGTCATTTCTTGAACCAATGTGGTATATCTGACTAAATTTCAAAATGAAACCTCAATGTCATTTTTCTAAGTTGTACAGACTTTTATAATTCCTTATGAAAATATAATCTTTTTTTATCTGGCAAATAATGGAACCTAAAAATATTAAATTGTCTTAAATTCACTTTTCAAAATAAATTCCTCACTTTGTTTAGTCTATATACAAAAACGAAAATGAAAATTTTAATTTTTCTACATAGGTTCCTTCAGGCTAACGCTTGAACCATATAACTATACCAACACCAACGAAAGCAGAAATATTGTCGTAAATATACGAAATCTGTTTGAAATGACCCTATTATTCTGAATATATCGAGAACAATTTGAGCGGCCTAGAAGTAATTTTACAATCAATCAAAAGAGCCTATTGGAACAGAAATTTACCCGAAATTTTTAATACCAAAGAGAAAAGGTTGTTTAGCGCCAATCATCCAATTCTTTCAAATTCAATCATCAGTGAAAATCTAGTGATTGAGCTAATGCTTTGTGTGAGCTTTTCTTCGCTTTTGCAGCTTCACTGTACATTCACAATTAATCTTTCTACGACTTGTGGCTACCACGATTCAAATTAAAACTTCAAAGCGCGAACAGGATTACGAAGAAAACGAGAAAACAACTGATTCTCATCCCAAAATTGGAAGGGATGCTAAGATATGTGTTTGAGGTCCCAATATAGATATATTGAAGGAGGCTAAATGCGCCATTACCCTAGGTAGGATTTTTGCTTAATATTAAATAACTTGATCATTTCAGGACAGATTTCGTATAGGCATTGCTTAGGTTAATACACGGTCACATCAATGAGGCACCCAAGCGATCATTGTTCTATGCCTTTATTAGATAAGAAATTTTCTTTAGTTCTTACAATGTGAATTTTATTTATTTTTCTTCTGGACTATTGATTATCGATCAGTCTTTTTAAATAATCTATATATATATATATATATATATATATATATATATATATATATATATATACAACAATTTACACACGCTCTGTCTCTGATATTGAGCACTTTATCCCATAAATATAGCACACCTTAAGAGTATATTTCTTCATATATATATATATATATATATATATATATATATATATATTTACAAATCTTAAAGAGAAAAAGTTGTTAGCGCCAATCTTCCAATTCTTTCAAATTCAGCATTAAAAATCCTGTTTTGTTAGATATACTTAAATATCAATCAAGAACATCGGTTGGAAAAATGCAACCACCTGAAGTACGAAGCAATCCTGTTCGTTTTATATATATATATATATATATATATATATATATATATATATATATATATACATTTGTTTTCAAAAGTAGCGCTGGCAACCTTCTCTACGAATATTATATAAGACGAACTTGCTAAATGGCTAAAAAGCTGTGAATCATTATATATATATATATATATATATATATATATATATATATATATATATATATATATATATATATACATATATATATATATATATATATATATATATACATACAAATATTTACACACGCTCTATCTCTGATATTGAGCACTTTATCCCATAAATATAGCACACCTTAAGAGTATATTTCTTCATATATATATATATATATATATATATATATATATATATATATATATATATATATTTGTTTTCAAAAGTAGCGCTGGCAACCTTCTCTACGAATATTATATAAGACGAATTTGCTAAATGGCTAAAAAGCTGTGAATCATTATATATATATATATATATATATATATACAAATATTTACACACGCTCTATCTCTGATATTGAGCACTATCCCATAAATATAGCACACCTTAAGAGTATATTTCTTCATATATATATATATATATATATATATATATTTACAAATCTTAAAGAGAAAAGGTTGTTAGCGCCAATCTTCCAATTCTTTCAAATTCAGCATTAAAAATCCTGTTTTGTTAGATATACTTAAATATCAATCAAGAACATCGGTTGGAAAAATGCAACCACCTGAAGTACGAAGCAATCCTGTTCGTTTTATATATATATATATATATATATATATATATATATATATATATATATATATATATATATATACACATTTGTTTTCAAAAGTAGCGCTGGCAACCTTCTCTACGAATATTATATAAGACGAACTTGCTAAATGGCTAAAAAGCTGTGAATCATTATATATATATATATATATATATATATATATATATATACATACAAATACACACGCTCTATCTCTGATATTGAGCACTTTATCCCATAAATATAGCACACCTTAAGAGTATATTTCTTCATATATATATATATATATATATATATATATATATATATATATTTACAAATCCCAAAGAGAAAATGTTGTTTAGCGCTAATAATCCAATTCTTTCAAATTCAGCATTAAAAATCCTGTTTTGTTAAATAAACTTAAATTAACTAATCTCAACCACGAACATCGTTTGGAAAGAAGTAATTAACTGAACTACAAAGCAAATCCTGTTCATTTTATTTACATGCAATTTGAAGAACTGTTGTAATGTAATCTCCGGGAAGAAAATCTTTCACGCGTAACATTACATTTTATTTCAACTCCGCACTTCGTGGACACTGACTAGTCAATCGGTGCGTAGCTTTGTAGCCTTTGTGGGGATGTAAGAGACTGTCATTTTTCCTCTGGAGGTGGGTGTTTATATATACGTCCCTCATACAGCACGTGCCGTGTTCAGCCGCTGACATCCTACGAGGTGCTGATCTGAAGCTGTTGGCCAGTACTTTATCACTCTGAAAATCTCTCCCCACCTCGGTATCATCAGAGGTGAGTTGCATTCTACACTGTGTTTCTCCCGTCTTCAAACTGAAAAGTTCCAAACCGGCCTTGAATATCAATATACAAGACCATTTATTTGAGATCGAATAATGACGACAGATGCCGATGAAGAATACGACTAGAAAAGAAAATGTGAATATAAATCCTAATTATGTCGCAATATTATACACCGGATTTAAAGAAGCTGAAAGATAGGTTTTCAAGTGTATATAAGAGCTCTCTAATAAAAGGAGATAAGTAATGGTTTGCATGAAAAAAATGGAAGGCGTGTGTTATGCTAATCTTCACCAATTGTGAATGCTCCAAGATCAATTTTTCTCATGATTTATCTTTCCTCGTTGTGTTTAAAATGAATGGAAATTTCTTTAGAAACAATTTATGAAGATTTCTATGTAAGATGCTCTATATTTCAAGAGTGAGAAAGCGGAAGTGAGGGGTTCCTTATACCTTGAAATTTTGTGAGTTCTTTTTTTGTTGGGTTTTTTTATCATAGCACCCCATGCAAGGCAGTAAAGCCACTAAGATACAAGGGGTTACTGAGTGTGAATGAATAAGTAAAAAGAGAAATGAAAGAGGGAGAACAACAGTAATCAGGAAAACAGCAGATAACGATTGGCATTGCATTTGGATTTTTAAAGATCAAAGTTGACAGGAAAACAAGAAACCGGGAGAAAGTTCCTCATGTGAGAAATGCGATAGAAGAAACTGTTAGTATAGAACTTGTGGATACATATATCGATTTCAACTGTAAATTGATGAGAGCTTGCCGCCAATCTAGTCCTTCGCTTAAATTCATGAAGTCTAGCGATGAGTTCATCCGAACAATTAAAATGAAAGTATTGATAGAAAAGGCACAGGGAAGCTACATTACGATGATGGGAAAGTGACTGATCTCTAGACGTCATGTCAGGACCAATAATACTGCTGATTCTTCTTTGAATTTTACCATGAATCTCTAACTATACAGAGGGAGGACCGTACGATAATTGGTAGCAATATCTAAAGCATGACCGAATGTCAGACTTATAAATACGTAAGATAGTTTAAGGGAAGAAAAATGTCTAACACGACACAGTGAGCCAACTTTCTTAGTGTTATTGTCCAGGTTAGGACCAAGGAAGAACAACACGAACACAAGAGTAGAACTAACGAAGGTATATAACACGGAATAATAATACAAGATGCGGAAGGTGTTAGTATGACTGTCAGTCTGATTTAGAGGGAACTACTATCGGCTCGACTCGATTCGTCCCTCTCTCTTTATAGGCGTAGTGTACATAGTGTTAGGAAGAGTTCATTCTGTAGTTATAGGTATGGACGCAACACCCACCTCCCAAGTTTTTACCTCGCGGGGGTCATTAATATTTTTTCCTCTTCGGATTAATCATCAAAGGCTCTGTAAATTTTCTTTTTCTGCTTGATTTTCGCGGTTCTGAAATTGCTTGAGGTCTTTGCATATTGAATGTGTCAAATATTGTGTCCATTACTTCCTCCTCTTCCTGAGGTAGACCGTTAGAATCCTCTAACAGCCTCTTTCTGATCTGATTTAAGTGCCTTTTATGCGAGAACCTCGGACCCTGAATTATGTAAATTACGTTCCCGATTCGATTCACTATTGTACCTGGCTCCCAATAGGATGTGTTGTTTTTGAACACTTAGCAGCAGATTTAGCAATGAATTCAACAAACTCTTTCCACTTCATGTCATCCGAGAATGTTAGCCCGAGAAGGAGGTTAGTATATGCAATGTTAATAGAGGCAGGAAGGATTAGTCAACTGATTGATAGAGAGAAGTTTCGTTTAGCAGGCGTTAAAATTAAGAAGCCATTCCTTGCCCTAGTTAACAACACACTGTATGTCATTTTATTTTTTTTAGATCAGCTAAGAATCTGACCTTATCGAAATGATCAAACATAATATCGAGACAGTTGTCAATTTTAAAAAGAAATTTGTAGAGCTAGAATGCTGTATAGCCCCTTCGCTCTGAGGAGTAGTCTAGGGGCGACGTCCTTGATTCACTCATATGTTGCATTCATCTCGCGCTCATCATTCGCCCGGGTGATCGCTAGTTTTTTTTTTTTTTGGGGGGGTGTTTTTTTCTTTTGTTTTTTTTTTTGTTTGGAGATAAAATGAAACTTCAACAAAGGGAATTTTAAACATCTATTTTATTAACTCTTCAACGTGTACATTTTTAACGAACCCCTGAAGAGCAAGTTCCCTGCACATGAAATTAACACGTCTGCATTCTTCGACACGTAAAACTTAACTCATTGAAAACACTTTCTAACTCGTTCGACTCAGCCAATGAAAATCGGCATCCCTATTTTGTCTACAACCTGACCGCAAGGTCAGCCTCAGTAGGTCCGAGCCAAATACACTGGCACTAAAAAATAATAGTCTGAAACTATTATTTAACAGGAATACATATTATCGAAATGTCGATGGAATTTGATTAGTTCACAAAATGGACACTAGGGAAAAATATTGAAATTTAGAAAATCGATGATAGATGAGGCGTCACAGAAATATTGATAGGCTTATTAGTGATTTTCTATTTTACGACGTGAAAAGTTATTTATCTCAACAACTTATTATTCTTGCTAAATTCAACTTCAGTTCGGGGATATTGCTTTTCAATTTCCTATTCTTCTTCTATGTTCTCTGTCCCTTCAGCGCATTATCGATCGCGTCTCTCCACAGCTTTCTATCCTTTGCAGCTCTTAGTATTTTTTTTCTTGCTATCTCTCCTAAAAACTGTTCTGCCATCCATTTGCACAAGCTCTTTAGGTAGATTATGCGCCGTTTTTCTCTGTCTCTCCTACCGTCAATATATCCCGTGAGTATCAAATTTTCCAAGCCATCTTTCTTCATTATGGATCCTAGAAGTTTCAAGTATATGTTTCTGCTCGTAAGTATACGTGTCCTTTTGACAATAAAATTTAATAATGCAGAAAGCCTTTACCCGGGAGATAATGTCGATGTATGGAAAGAGAGACGCTCCCTGATTGAGTTGATTCTACTCTCAAATGATCAACAGAAAAATGAACAGTAGCAAACAACAATTGCAATAGAATTGACAATGAGATAAGGAGAGGAAAAGAAAATTAAAAAATAAGAAGCCAGAAAATGGGGGGGGGTATCTCCAGAATTATTTAAAGACAAACAAAAGGAAGTAAAGATAAAATAGGAATGGTTGCGCAAAGGACATTTAAAGAAAGAAACTGAATTCTTATTAATGTCGACCCAGTTTTCAGAGAATAAACTATAGTAAAGCCAACATAGATAAGACATAAAACATATTTGTGTTCGAAATGTATTTTTGTTTTACAGAACTTTAACCAAATGTTTATTTCATTGACTCAACGGATGACTATTTAGAACTTCAGTAAAATATTAGAGGTTGTTGCATTAGTTGTAGTAGTAGTGCTGTAGTAGTAGTAGTAGTAGTAGTAGTAGTAGTAGCAGTAGTAGTTTTAATAGTAGTTGTAGTAGTTGTCATACTTATTGTTTGGTTTGGTTTGGTTTGGTTTGGTTTGGTTTGTTTTACGGCATATCAACCTCAATTGGTCATTTAATGCCGACTACTATTTTTTCCTGGTAATATTTTGTTTTGTCGAAAATCTATTTCAGGTAATATTTTTTTCCTCAAAAATGTATAGCTGGTAATATAATTTTTTAAAAAATGTATTGCTGGTAATATATTTTTTTCAAAATCATATTACTGGTAATAGTTTTTCTTCAAAAATTTATTCCTGGTAATAATTTTACACAGTATTTCTAGTATTAAAACCTAATTTTACACTTTCATAATGCTTTTTACCTCAGTTTCGGGGTTAACTATTTGCCCATAGTTGGGACCCTAACAGGTGCTACCACCCCGGGTCAAGGTGGACCTGGGGACACCAACAATTAAGAGGTGGTTCCACGCTCCTCAAAGCCTCCTGATCAGAGTCCTTGCTGTTGGACCTAGTTTATCGTCTTACCCTGGACGCGGATGTAGTTTATTATCATAGCCAGGACGGTATACTTGTAGTATTAATAGTCATAGTAGTAGTAGTTGTAATAATATTTGCAGTAATAGTACTAGTAATTGTTGTATTTGTAGTTTTAGTTGTATTTTTAGTAGTTGTAATAGTTGTTGCATTTGTTGTAATAGTAGATGTAGTTTCATTTGTAGTTGTAGCTGTTGTAGTAGAATTTGATGTTGTTGTAGTCATCGTAGTAGTCGTAGTAATAGCAGTTCTAGTAATTGTTTAAGTAGAAGTTGTTCTTATATATCTAGTAGTTTTGCTGTAATCATTGATTGAGTGATTATTTTTCACGTCTTATCAACCCCCTTTGCACCTTATTTAAAGCCAGAAAATATGTTTAGTTTGTAAGAATTTTTTGTAGATAATAATGATTTACTGATACAAGCCCTACTAATTAACCCATAACTGGGGAACATGAGGTGGATTTAGAATGTTTCCAAGGCAAGTGGCGGGTAAATGAATAGAACAAACCCAAATGAATTTGGAACTCGACATTCCGATTAACAATCCGTACCATTCGCACATCCCAGTTTACAGCACCTGATACTTCCAAGCATTCACTAACCAGACTCAATATTGCTTAACTTCAGTGAGCATACAGGAACTGGTGATTGAATGCTCTATGGCCAAAAATCTTAAATGTATTCAGGTGTGCTATTTATTTGGGAGATCATTTTTGTAACCTAAGGAAGGTTACTGAATAATCAAACGAAGGTTGGTAATGAACGATAATACTTAGGACAAGAACAACTACGGCGCGTAGAAGAAGTAGTCAACTGCTAGAAGTGATTCGAGTGAATTCCACAATGAATCTCCAACTATAGGATATCCACCAACCGCCCCAACTGTCTGAGGTTCCTCTCTGCCCAGAAGCAGAGAGTTTGACCAGCAGGGCTGGAGACTAATCTCGAACTGCAGGATATCTACCAACCACCCCACGCTGTCAGATGTGGCCCAAGGCCGAATTTAATGTGGGTTTTCCAAACCCGTAGGCTCGACCAAAAATTCCCGTAGACCCCGTATAAAACGGTGTTGGGTAACTGTTTCCCGAGATGAGACTCTGCCCTTCGCTATAGCCTCGGAGGCAGAGAGTTTGACCAGCGCAGCTGGAGACGAATCTCTAACTGCAAACCAACATACAGTATTTACTACTGTATTTATGTGAATGGGGACATACCCATTATCGTCCGTAAGTATGCTACAACAGTCATAGAAGTGGATGCAATATTCTAAATTTTAACAATTTTGTGGCATTATTTTAAATTATGCTTCAAAGCACTGTTGTTTTCCGAAGAACTACAGAAAAGGTAATAAATGAAAATACCTGACCATTCTTCTAAAAAATTTTAAGCATTTTCAGAGTAATGATTTGTCTGTTAAAATAAAATACAGAATCGATGACAATCAGTTGTCGATTATGATACCGTAAAACGCAAGTTGAATAAGAAACCAAGCCAAAATAGTAATCTAATATTTTGAGAAGAGCTAGAATCATCGAAAGATAGTTTAACTATAGCGTTACACAATCTCTAAAAAACATCATGCTCTGTAAAAAGGAAAATGCTTTTGATACACCCTAAAGCTAAATATCTAACGAGACTATTTTTCACGAAGTATACGAATACAGCATGAGTGCAAAAATGGATATGAATGGGTAGGAATGGTGATCCCCTGCTAATTGTGCAAATATCTGGCATTTGAACGTACCAAATGGCAAGGCTTAGGTGCCTAGTATTGTGTAGAACCGCCACTAACCCTTTGAAAAATAACAACTTCTTCTGGAACTAGGGAATATAAATTGGAAGAACATTTTCCAAAGAAATTGCAATATAGTAGTGAGTGGTTTGCGACTTTGGGAAAAGGGGTTGTAGGGTTGAAAATAAGTTGATTTTGAGCTCTGTCGAGGCTAGAAAGAGAGAATTAGGTAGATCCATTTTTGGTCTGATCTGATCTCTTGTAAAGATAAAGCATGCCAAGTGGAGTATGTTACTTTTCAGAGCGGTATGCATCAATGTTGAAAATTGAATTCAATTGACTAGAAGAGGGTTGCAAAATATACACTACAGATCAAAGGAATCCTATATAAATGCTGCATACTCACTGAGAAAAGGAAAATAGCATCGGATAGGAAATAAAAAGAACGGCAAAACCTAAGGAACTGTTTAAATAACTTAGGTTCGAGCGTGTAAACAAACAGTAAATTCTCAAACCGGAAGAGGAACTAAAGGATTTTAGATCCGAATAGTGCCGATAATACAGTGTAACCCGGATATAAGAGAGTTGTCGAGACCGGAGAAGAAGTCTCTTATATCCGGGTTTCTATTATATCCGGGTTTGGTCTATTTTGTTTAGGTAAGTATGGTAATAATTTGGGACCAGAGAAAATCTCTCTTATATCCAGTTTCTCTTATATCCGGGTCTCTTATATCCGGGTTACACTGTAATTAGATTACTTGGAACTGTGTCCAAAATACTTTATGTGAGAGAGGAAGAATTTCGAATTTGAGAAAGATTCCAAATTTTAAAAGGATAGCAATTGTCGGTTTTAGGAGAATATACTGAGGGTGGTCCTGGAAATATGTCAGTGAATCCCAAGCAAGAATCACTCGATACATGATAGGAACATTTAGATACATAAAATACTATTACTAATAATACATCTGCTACTGCTAACGCTCCTGCAACTACTATAAATAATAGTAGGGTTTCACTTTATTTTGTCAATGATATGAAACTGCTTCCACGTAACACATGAAGGAAAGCTATAGCGTTGCTTAACAAAACTGATTTTTACAGATTTATATTGGCCTGCTCACTAAAGCATATGAACAGAAACTTTTTTTTTGTTTGTTTTTTTGTTTTTGTTTTTCGTTTGTTTTGTTTTGCTTTGTTTTTAACTTAGAATAATCTATGGATTGAACTATTTCCATTAGCTCCCATTAAGATTACATTATTAATGAGGACAGCGTCTGCAGAGAGGCCGCCATTGCAATTCCTGTGGTAATGTCGTTTTAAACATCAGGAGTCAAATATTCCTTTTTCTTCTCTGTTTTTTAGGCAATATAAGCCATCATTATGGAGCGACACTTCGACTCTTGTATAGCAATTATTAATAAACATTGACGAGTAACACTCGAACTATAAAGACACACACACATACACACACACATACATATATATATATATATATGTATATATATATATATATATATATATATAATATATGCAAATATGTAGAAAAATAGGAAAGAACACGTTAGGTAAGTAATCAGGGGTTCTTTAGTGTTTTTGTTTTTATTTAAAAAAAAAAAAAAAAACAGTGTTCCATACAGAAGTGGAGCTTAAATTATAATTATTTTTTTAGAAATATGATTCTTTCGCTACATAAGAGTTCTCATGTTTCAAAAACAACAGCCAAAAAGTATCAGTTAAAGTTAAAGTATCAACCCCTGTTTCATCCTCAATTAAATTTCCGCTTGAGGATGAAACAGGGCTTGATACTTTAATTCAATTTAATTTCAATAATTAAATTGAGGTTTTTGGCTCTCGTTTTTGAAACATGAGAACTTATGTAGCGAAGGAATCATATTTTTTTTAAATAATTATATACATATATATATATATATATATATTGGGTAAAATCTATGACAAAGTGGAAAAAGTTTTCTTATGTCGCGCTTGGTCCTTTAGAAATCCATCGGACTAAATTATGTTGTGCGACGAAATATGCGCACGAACCAGACATGCTGGGAATTTTAAAATTAAGAAAAAGTGTGTAGAATTGTACTTTCTTCTCTGGATTGTTAACAATTCTTGCAATTCTAGGTCAAATTATCCGTAACACTTATCTTCCACTCGATACAGCCGTAACCGTCTGCCTCTGTTATGTCACTTCGCGAAAGAGCAGCTGACTCCGGGATATTTCTATTTTAAATGTGACCCACGAAGCCGCCATCTTTTGTTGTTGTTGTTGTTTTTGGACAGTATACATGAGGGACATATTCAAATCTGTGTTCGCCTTTGAGTTAGGCAATTCATGCAGCCTTGGGCCTCTTTGCCCTGCGGTAATTTACTACAATATATGATAAAATATAGTTTTAAAATATACTGAGGTCCTGTCTCGAACAGGTCTGCCAGCATGTTTCAACTGCTCAGACAGTGCAGACTCCGTTGATTGGGCCATGTCCACTGTATGCCAGACGGCCGCATCCCTAAAGACCTCCTGTATGGAGAGCTGGCCTCTGGAAGAATACCTGCCGGGCGACCACGGGTGCGATACCTCGATGTCGTGAGGTGCGACATAAAAGGTATGAACATCAAAAGAGAGTCCTGGAAGAGACTGGGGGCCATACGATCCAAGTGGAGAGGAACCCTGACCAAACACCTCATGTCAGGGGAGGAGAAGCTGACACAAGTCGCCACGGAAAGCAAATTGAGAGTTTCAACAGACCAGAGACAGTACACACGTGCGACCTCTGCAACAGAGATTGTCACTTCCGCATCGGCCTCTACAGTCACAGACAGCGATGCTCCAACCAAGCAGACAAATAGGATGCTACCCATGGTAAACCCTGACCGACGGAGGCCTACTACTAGTTTTAACATATATATATAGTTTTATATATATATATATATATATATATATATATATATATATATATATATATATATGTGTGTGTGTGTGTGTGTGTGTGTGATAAAAATATAGTTTTAAGGTATGCTGTATTTATGGGTAAAAGTTCTCAATATCAGAAATATAGTGCATGTAATTATAAAAGTGGACATTGAGGTCAGTACTGCAACGATTATGCATAGTGTTCTTTTATTTGGACTCATGACGTCAAAGAGAACATAAGGTTTTCTCCGGCGAAACGTGTCTTTGATTAAAAATGTTCCCCTTTGTTTCATCATCTTAATATACAGGTTGTATCAAAAGTACTTTTACAAACCTTGGAGGCGGGTTCCTCGCGCCAAAACAATGACAAATGCCCATATAAGCAGATGTCCGTTATATAGTTATTAAGTTTAATGAATATTTACAGTAGACGGTGCAGTGCTCCTATATAAACTAGGTTACATTTGTAGCAGAGAAAGAAACAAAACTTGCTGTGGGTACCAGGGTGTCTATATCAGATGATACTTACAAACATTAAAAATTGCGCAGATAAGCCTGAACAGTAGGTACAGCGGGGAACAGTTGATAGGCAGTTGATGGCAATTTCATATCACATATGAAGACAATCTAAGTTGTTGGTCCTGAAAAGTAGTTGGTAAATGCATTCCCACACAGTTGGGGAAAACGCTTAATTTTTTACCTGAAAAGGACAGTTATTTATCGTATACTATGTAGGTGGGCGGAAAATATAGTTTAATATCTGAAATGGAAAAGGAAATAGGATCATACTATTACGTAAGAACAGGATCTCTGAAATCTACCTGAGCAGAACGTCGCTTAAGAAAGGATCAGCTGCGGCAGCAGGATCACACAATAACACTCGCAGGGGGCAGGAGACCGCCGCTTAGGAAGGATCATCTACGGTAGCAGGATCACACAATAAGCGCTGGGTGCAGGAGAACGCAGCGTAGGAAGGATCAGGTGCGGTAGAAGGATCGCACAATAACACTCGCAAGGGACAGAAGAGCGCCGCTTAGGAAGGATTAGGTACTGTAGAAGGGCCGCACAATAACACTCGCAGGGGGCAGGAGACCGCCGCTTACGAAGGATCAGCTGCGGTAGAAGGATCGCATAATAATACTCTCAGGGGGCAGGAGACCGCCGCTTAGGAAGGATCAGATGCATTAGAAGGATCGCACAGAAACACTCGCAGTGGGCAGGAGACCGCCGCTCAGGAAGGATAAGCTGCGGAAAAGTATCGCACAATAACTCTCGCAGGGGGCAGGAGACCGCCGCTTAGGAAGGATAAGGTGTGTTCGAAAGATAGCACAATAACACTCGCAGGGGGCAGGAGACCTCCGCTTAGGAAGGATCAGCATCGTTAGAAGGATCGCACAATAAGACGCGCAGGGGGCAGGAGACCGTCGCTTTAGAATGATCAGCTGTGGTAGAAAGATCGCACAATAACACTCGCAGGGGTCAGGAGACCGTCGCTTAAGAATGATCAGCTGCGGTAGAAAAATCGCACAATAACTCACGCAGGGGGCAGGAGATCGCCGCTTACGAAGGATCAGCTGCGGTAGAAGGATCTCACAATAACATTCGCAGGCAGCAGGAGACCGCTGCTTAGGAAGGATCAGGTGCGGTAGAAGGATCGCACAATAACACTCGCAGGAGGCAGGAGACTGCCGCTTAGGTAGGATCAGCTGCGGCAGAAGGATCGCACAATAACACTCGAAGGGGGCAGGAGAGCGCTGCTGAGGAACTATCAGGTGCGGTAGAAGGATCGGACAATAACACTTGCATGAGGCAGGAGACCGCCGCTTAGGAAGGATCAGCTGCGGTAGAAGGATCGCACAATAACACTAGCAGGGGGCTGGAGAACGCTGCTTAGGATGGATCATCTACGGTAGCAGGATCACACAATAACCGCAGGGTGCAGCAGAACGCCGCTTAGGATGCATAAGCTGCGGTAGAAGGATCGCACAATGACACTCACAGGGGGCAGGAGACCGCCCCTTAGGAAGCATCAGCTGCGGTAGAAGGATCACACAATAACTCTCGCAGGGGGCAAAAGAACGCTGCTGAGGAAAGATCGGCTGCGGTAGAAGGATCGCACAATAACACTAGCAGGGGGCTGGAGAACGCTGCTTAGGATGGATCAACAACGGTAGCAGGATCACACAATAACCGCAGGGTGCAGCAGAACGCCGCTTAGGATGCATAAGCTGCGGTAGAAGGATCGCACAATAACACGCACAGGGGTAGGAGACCGCCGCTTAGGAAGCATCAGCTGCGGTAGAAGGATCGCACAATAACTCTCGCAGGGGGCAAAAGAACGCGGCTGAGGAAGGATCGGCTGCGGTAGAAGGATCGCACAATAACACTAGCAGGGGGCTGGAGAACGCTGCTTAGGTTGGATCATCTACGGTAGCAGGATCACACAATAACCGCAGGGTGCAGCAGAACGCCGCTTAGGATGCATAAGCTGCGGTAGAAGGATCGCACAATAACACTCGCAGGGAGCAGGACACCGCCCCTTAGGAAGGATCAGTTGTGGTAGAAGGATCGCACAATAACACTTGCAGGGGGCAGGAGACAGCCGCTTAGGAAGGATCAGCTGTGGTAGAAGGATCGCACATTAACTCACGCAGGGGGCAGGAGCTCGCCGTTTAGGAAGGATCAGCTGTGGCAGAAGGATCACACAATAATTCTCGCAAAGGGGCAGGAGTACGCAGCTTAGAAAGGATCATCTACGGTAGCAGATTCACACAATAACCGTGGGGTGCTGCAGACCGCCGCATAGTAAAGATCGGCTGCGGTAGCAGGATCACACAATGACACTCGCAGGGGGCAGGAGACCGCCGCTTAGGAAGGGTCAGGTGCGGTAGATGGATCGCACAATAACACTTGCAGGGGGAAGGAGACCGCCGCTTAAGAAGGATCAGCTGCGGTAGAAGGATCGCACGATAACACTCGCAGGGGGGCAGGAGACCGCCGCTTAAGAACGCTCCGGTGCGGTAGATGGTTCGTACAATAACACTCGCAGGGGCAGGAGACCGCCGCTTAGGTAGGATCAGCTGCGGTAGAAGGATCGCACAATAACTCTAGCAGGGGGCAGGAGACCGCCGCTTACGAAGGATCAGCTGCGGTAGATGGATCGCACAATAACACTTGCAGGTTCAGCAGACCGCCGCTTAGGAAGGATCAACTGCGGTAGAAAGATCGCACAATAACTCTCGCAGATGGCAGGAGACCGCCGCTTAGGAAGGATCAGCTGCGGTAGAAGGATCGCACAATAACACTCGCAGGGGGCAGGAGTCTGCAGCTTAGGAAGGATCAGCTGCGGTAGAAGGATCGCACAATAACACTCGCAGGGATCAGGAGACCGCCGCTTAGGAAGGATCAGCTGCGGTAGAAGGATAGCACAATAACACTCGCAGGGTGCTGGAGACCGCCGCTTAGGAAGGATCAGTTACGATAAAAAGATCGCACCATAACTCTCGCAGAGGGCAGGAGACTGCCGCTTAGGAGGAATCAGCTGCGGTAGATAGATCTCACAATAACACTTGCAGGGGGCAGGAGACCGCCGCTTAGGAAGTATCAGGTGCGGTCGAAGGATCGCACAATAACTCTCGCAGGGGGCAGGAGACCGCCCCTTACGAAGGATCAGCTGCGGTAGATGGATCGCACAATAACACTCGCAGGTTCAGCAGACCGCCGCTTAGGAAGGATCAACTGCGGTAGAAAGATCGCACAATAACACTCGCTGGGGGCTGGAGACCACCCCTTAGGAAGGATCAGCTGCGGTATAAGGATCACACAATAATACTTGCTAAGTGGCAGGAGACTGCCGCTTAGAAAGGATCATCTACGGTAGCAGGATCACACAATAGCCGCGGGTGCAGCAGACCGCCGCATAGGAAGGATCGGCTGCGGTAGCAGGATCGCACAATGACACTCGAAAATGGCCAGGAGTAAAGGAAAACAGGAAGAACGGACTACATAATGCCGTTAGCAACCGAAATAGCCCAAGTTTCGAGCTACGAATTGGAAATCTTAGAATCAAGCTGTTACAGACATTTAAATATATTTTTTACAGCTAACGAGACCTGTGACACAGAAATCCGCGTTGAATTGAGAATGATGCTTTTCCCAGGATGTAAGTCTCTAGACCTTTTCTCATGGTAAGCTCTATGAAGCTACGTCCAGAGTAGGAAGTTGTAGTGGATGAGCAACATATCAAAAAAGAACATTTGCTGAAAATACTTTTTTATACAGACATTTTAGAGAAGCAGTGAACTTCTATGATAATGTATCTTTTCTCTGTTGACAGGATGGGTATTCGACGTATAGTTGAAAGAGTATAAAATGATTTGGCTGGCTTTTAGGTGAAAAGGGAAGCGGATGCTTAGAACCTCTTAAGCCCTACAAGAAACTATTAAGTGTCTCCCCGAAAGAATCTGTAAGCATTCGACCCTCATGTTAAAATAGATACGCCAGGCGAGACCCTCACGTTACACGCCAGCATAGATTCAGAAATATTCATTCTCTCGACTTATAGTTCGAACTGTATGCTCTTGTAAAACACCGTTTGACATCGACATAATAGCATTTTCTATAGGCGTTAGAGGAGGCAGGAAAATGTTGATTCGGCGTGCGTGAAGTCCAAAAACAAATACAAACGGAAAGTAAGGTAGATGAATCGAAAAGGAAACGGTGATATATGAGAGTCTAAAAAGTGGAATGACAAACGGGAAGAAAGGAATTGCGTCAGGATATAGAATCATTGAAAAGAAACATTAATGTAAGGAAACGTAAGAAGAAAGAAAAAGATAAAAAAACAAGAGATATGAGCATCAAAGGAAGCAGTTTACATGATCTACTCAATCAGTAAGCCAAGCAGTTTTTATGATAGTATTGAGACGTCAAATTGACAGTCACCATGCAATGTTAATTCCTATGTCGCCACTATATATATATATATATATATATATATATATATATATATATATATATAGGTCTTCAAAAGTAGGTATACAATAAGTATTATAATAGTGGTACTAGGATTCATTTAATTCGTTTTCGCACGCAAGCCATGTTCTGTTGATGCCATGTTTCAGTTCAAGTGAAAGGCTTGCCGGGAAATTGATGCTTCTATAGACCTTGTGACAGAATTTGCATGTGTCCACTCTCGACTAGAGGATTGTGTGAATGCCGGAGAACAAACATTTTAAACATTTGAGGGATTGATATGTTGGTATAAACAATACAATATATTTTGTGCCCACGTTTTGTTTTTCATTACAGTAGACCTACTTTTGCATACTCCCGTATATGTATATATATATATATATATATATATATATATATGGAATAAATCTTCGTTTTTTGCCGACGCGTTTCGTCTTCCGACATTATCAAGGAAAACAATGAAAGCAAAAAGCGTCCCTCTGTTTGTTAAATTTTGAATTTAATGTAACTATGATTAAAAAAAAAACATTTCGCTTTTACTGTTTACCTTGATAAAGTCGGAAGACGAAATACGTCGACAAAAACTAACATTTTTTACAATTCTCATATGGTGCCAAAAGTAATCTTTCGCTTTAACCGGAAATAGATGCCTCCACCCTATCTCAGCTTGACCTCTTTCCAAAGGTGACTGATATGTGAATAAAAATTATCTCTTAGACCCCTTACCAAAATTGTCGCCGCAGCCGCTTCCGTAATAATTAATTTTGCGAATTAACATGCTTATAAAGATGCGTAAATTTCAAGAATTAAATAAAGATGCGTAAATTTCAAGAAGTAAATTTTCGTTTGAGGATGAAACAGGGATTGATACTTTAACGCAATTTAATTTTCATAATTATATTGAGGTTTTCGGCTCTCGTTTTTGAAACATGAGAACTCTTATGTAGCGAAGGAATCGTATTTTTAAATAATTATAATATATTTATATATATATATCCATTTACAATTTACATCGTTCAGACTGTTGTTCTTATTTTCATTGTCACATTAACGGCGTTTCGACCTTCTAGATTGGAATTTCGAACTAAACCCTTTATTTACTCTACGGAGTAGATGGTTCTAATTCCATGTGCCATCAATTTTGGGGGATATCTAATTTTCATTTAATTCCCTTTAGTAACTCAACTCTCCAAGTTTCTGTTCACTTCTGCTGTGGCCAGTTATTGAACTCACTGCTCTTTGAGTCAAGTTACTTTTTGGATTACTCAACCAACGCTTTTATCTACTGGGTCCTAGGTGACCTGGCAATAAAGACGCGTTCAACAGTCCAAACGATATAAATATTGTAAACAGTTACAAGATATAATGTCAGAAATATAGACAGCTATATAATATCCAGTTTACTTGTTTCTGAGCACTCTTGTCTGATAAGGTGACAAGCCAATGTTAATGAGTACGAAGTTAAGAAACGCCGAGCCAGGTCAGTAACTAGATAGGTAAACCGCTTGATAATACCAGGTGCTTGTAAGCTTGGATGTTCGGGTGGTGTGATGGATAATGGCTGGGAATTGTTAATTGGAGAGATGAGTTCCAATTCCAGTTGGATTCGTTATATTCACTTAAGCGCAAATACTCTTGAGAAAGGCATGAATCCACCTCTACTCTCCCCAGCTATGGGTTACTTAGTAAGACCCCTATCACTAAAACATTAGTATCTCGAGTAATAAATAAAATAAAATAAAAGTTGCGTACAAAATATTTAGATTTCGGCGTGAAATAACCCACAGAGGTGTTGATATACCGTTAAACATAAATAATACTCCACCGTGCCTCCTTTGAATATGTAGTACACTTTAAAGCAAACAAGATGTTTCTTCATAAGTATGTGCGAGGGGTGCTAGAGATGTGGCCTGGGAGCCAAGGTGGCTACAAAGAGAAAATGTTTAAGTTAAATTCTTGATTTAATACGGTATACTGAAATAAGATATATATAATGGCTGGCTATTCCCATTTTCCGATCACACCTTTCTGCTAGGCCGGCTAGCCAATCCCTGCTGCAGACATCTGCGAGGGCACATACGTATTTTTAAACACCCAAAAAGTCTCCCTGTGGTTTATACTGTAACTATACTGAGAGGATCTTAGTTACATTTTCTGATAGAGTACATAATCTGTCATGATCAGCAGTTTACACATGGCCAGTAAGTTCAAACGCTCGGTCACGATGGCTTGTGCTTTCGTGCTAGCACAACCATCGACGGTGTCCGAGCAATTCCGTTTACCCAATTTCACTTACAATGCTTGAGTCAGGTATTTTCCAGCAGTACCGCACGCCGAGATAGTCTCTTTGGACTGATCATACCAAGAAGTCCCTGTCAAATTGACCATGGTGCGATCCGAACCAGGTTCCCCTGGTCAGAAAGCAATATATATATATATATATATATATATATATATATATATATATATATATATATATATATATATATATATGCATGCGCGTAGTCGAATATATATATATATATATATGTGTGTGTGTGTGTGTGTGTGTGTGTTGGCTCTGTGTGTGGGATGTGGAGTGTTAGAAACGGGTGCTGGGGGTAAGAAACGGGGGCACAAAATTCTTTAACAGTTGTTTAAAAGTATTATACTCACTCCATATTCCTCACTGATATTGCGAATATATGACGACCATGCCTTTCAGGCCAGTTGGATAAAATTGTCGGTCACCATGACTTGTGCCTTCAAGTCAGCACAACCACCGATGACCTTAAAACTGATCTATCTACCCAACTTTACTCGCAAGGCTTGGAATTTTTTTTTGGGGGGGGGGCATTTTCCAAAGACAATTACATCAAGAGGTCACCTTCCTAACAAATTGATGTTGAATTTCATGGTCGGAATTAGCGCCGAGATATATATTTTATGTGCAAAACTCGCTCACGCATATATTTGCCTAAATTTTAAGAATTTTAGGGCCGTTATTTTGACTGGTGTGTGTTGTTGGGCTATGATCGGTTGTTCTTTCCTCGTAGTAAAGGGACATCCTTTTCCATTTCTTTCTTCCATGATGACCTACTCGCCTATACCACACCAAATATTTAACTGGTCCTGTAAATACTAACAATGGACTTAGCAGCATTATTTATAAACGTGGTATATTTAAATGTTTACTCGCTTTTCATCAATAAAGAAATATTAACTGAGACGGAACGCGTTCTTGCAAAGGTATCATAATGGCAACAATCTCCATCGTGAACAGAATACAGTGTGAAATTCAACAGTTACCAAATACGGGAGATACTTGAAGATGGTCGTAGATTTCAACGGCTGAATTGCTGGGACTATAAGAAGATGGAACAGAAGGTTATTTCCTCGTATTAGAAACAGTGTGATTATAACAAACAAAATATGGATACCAGTTCAAATAGCTCTATATTCTCAACATTATAATCACTAAAATGTTGTAACTATAACAACTAAAATGTGGAAATTAGTTCGAATGGATCGTTGCATTTCCACACATCAGTAAGAGCCGAAACGTTTTCTCTATAACAACCAAGATGAGGACACCAGATCAAATTGCATCGTTTGTATTTCCTTATCTCAGAAAGTAGCGAAACGTTTTGACTAAAACAAACAAGATGAGGACACCTGCACAAATTGCATTGTATTTCATCTCAGAAATAATGGAAATGTTTTGAATATGACAACCAAGATGAGCTCAAATTGGATCGTTGTATTTCCCCAAATCAGAAATAACTGAAACGTCTTGACTAAACCAAACAAGATGAGGTCATCAGCTCAAAATGGGTCTTTGCATTTCCTCATCTCAGAAATTGCCAAAACGTTTTGACTAAAACAAACGAGATGAGGACACCAGCTGAAACATCTCATTGCGTAAGGATAATTTCTCGCCTCCGTTGAATGTCCCAAATCGTTACTGAATATGGCGATCCAGGCCGTTTATCGGTCGAAACGGTGTGGTCTTAACCAGCAAGATGAAGAAACCAGTTTGGACAAATCAGTATATAATAAACGTAATTTCTCATTTCAAAAAAGCAACCCAAGTTTTACTTATACTAATAATTCAATGTTCGTATGGTCTTCCTCTGTGAGTGCAAAGCAAGTGTTAGCCAGACAAAATGTCGCCAGGAAGAGAATGAGAAAGCAACGTAGGTAAAAATAAAATAAGGTAAGTACTCGGTCAATAACGCTTATTCTATATATGCACAGAATGCAACATAATATACAGGATCTTTTTAACGTATGTTTTCACCCAAAATACCAACGTCTCTCGGTTTTATTTTCCTACAAACTTACGCCTACTGCTTTTCTTTCAATGATAAAGTGCTACCTGAATGACAGATCTGGTTACGAAGCTAGAATTATTTTTAGATTCTTTTAACAACAGAGGAGAGCAGTGACCAAATAATGTTAGATATTCAATAAGATTTTTTTTATTATTTTTTAAGAATGGTAGACAGTCATTTTAAGTTATACAAATATTAGAGCAACAAATCTATCTCTGTAAATGCTTCAGTCTTTCGATCAATTTCAAAAAGGCATTTGTGTGGCCACTAGTATCAGGGTCAATTCAAGATGCGATCTACAGGCTGGAGACGTTAAAATAAAACAAACACAGGAATTGATCTATTTGAAAGTGTTATGACAGACAATGGAAAATGGGGGACAGAAATCCGAAAATACATTGAAATAGAGAATATGCCTTTCATAAACTAAGAAACATTAAAACACAGGAAACTTTCGTTGTTTGTTAACAAAGAGTGCTCAACTGTTTTGTGATATCAATCCTCCTTTGTGGCGATGAATTTAATCAAAGATGAAGAGGCGACTTGAGGCAGCAAAGATATAGTTCTACAGAAGGATATTGATTTTTTAAGGAAAATGGGAACGAAAACCACAATTGTGCTCAGGTATAGAAACAGTCACGGCACGCATATTGGAGCGAGCATCATCATTCCTTTAATATTCCATTTCTGAGATATAAGTTCGATTCGAACAGCTCCTTCCCACAAACGGCTACATTGCGAAACTGACTTCCAAGGGGATGCTTCCCTGATCACAACAATCTTAAACTGTTTAAATCTAGTCTTATATAGGTCGTTATATTTCCTATATATCTCGTAAATTTTGCCCCTTACCTCTCATTCTTTAACCTTCTACCTCGAGTAGCTCTTGAGCCTGGTTCAGAGTGAACATTATCGTAAAAAAAAATTACTTGAACACATAATGAGGTAAGGGGATTCAGAGAATCTAATACTCACAGGATATGATGAAAGCAAAAAAAGCAGATGAAAACCGCAAGTAACATACATAGCGTATGTGTGAATGGATGGGGGAATATGAACAGAGAAAGAAAATAAGGGTACAATTATAGTTTAGCGTTACAATTGATATGAATATGTGGAGAGCTACAATCAGAAACTGCGCATAAAAGATGAAGAGGCTCAAAGTTATATTATATGATATGTGCAATATGTATTAATATTGGTTTTGTTTGACACAAGCCCAAATAAAAAAGAAAGCTTGATATGAAAAACGTATTGTGTAAACCTGCTTTAAAAATCACTATTCAATATATGGAAAGCAATGGAAAAATCCTCAACTCTTTCTATCTCTTCAGTAATTACCGAAATCCTTCTGGCAAGTTTCATAAGAGTCAGATTAGGTCAGAAAATAAACTATTGCTCGTATATCTGAGCTAGAGAGGCCAAATATTCACTTTTCAGCCTGGATAGAGTTCTAAATCGTTTACGGGGCGTTCTGGGCGAATTCTTATCTCTAACATTGCAGCCTCATTCCCCACAGTCGCAATGTTACAACTTTGTTTTCATGGCAAATCTTTAGAATAGCTTTTATCATTAGTTCCACCAGTTTATACCTTAAGTACTAGGACACGCTATGCTACTTCTCCAAAGGTGAATCACTCTCATTTCCCCTGTTTTCCAAATGTTATCTATCCTCCTTTTAATATTCAACCTTTTCACAACACGTTCCTCATAAACCTTTGAACAGTAACTCTCAACATTAAATAACTCTCGGACCTTAGATTTATTCTTAGTATTAAAAATTACAGATATTCACGAGTGACTCAGTTTCAAGTATTCAACCAGGGAATAGCCGACTATGACTAGAGGTGTACATAACTCTAGATTGCGAAATATTTAGCTAAAAAGTTAAATATTTTTCATCGTTTTCTTATTGGACAAAGATTTTATATGTTATGTGGTTGTGTGTCAAGGGTGCGCGCGTTCACGATTTTTCAAAATAATATTTTTCGATTTTTTTTCCATATTCCAATCCTCTTTAATCGATTGGGACGTTCACAAGAAACTTCATTGATTTTTCAGATTTTTTTTTTGTTTCATACTCGTAATAATAATCGATTCATTTATTGAAAATAGTGGCAGATTTTCCATGCAATTTTTTTTTTTTAGTGTCTTCAATTTTATTGCATTTTATCACGACTGTAATCATAAAAATTCAGACATTTGAGAATAAAACTACTACTACATCTACTAGTAGTAGATACTGTTATACTCTTATTCTCAACTGTCGCCTCAGGTTACAACCATACTGATTGCGCTAAACCTTGCCCTATACTTTAGCTTACCCTTCACCTTATGAGGGGATGTGTAGAATTAGGATTATTATCCCATGTGCCGTGTCACTTCAGGACGTTGGCGATCATGGCTTTCCACAACTCCATGTCTTTTGTAGCTCTCAATAAATTTTATCTTTTGGCTGTTTCTTCCAAAATTTACCCCGCCCTCCATTCACTCAACGTCGCCGGGTAAGTTATGTATTGTTTTCAATCTGTCCAATGAGTATCAAATTTTCCAAGCTTATTATGTGATATGTCCCGGAAAGAGATATATTTGTTCGAAGTAGCTAAGTGGTTTGGGCTACTGTAACCGAATAGGACAATCTAGCAGGTAGCCGTAATGGACTGGTACTCGTGGTAGTCGTAGGCAATAGGTGTAGGCAATGCCGTAGACAATAGGCGCAGACCAATAGGCGTAGACCAATATACCTCCACATCAGTCTGTATTTATGGCTGAGACCAGACATTCATATTACTGTGAGGGGGAACCCAGGTGTATACATATTCATTACATCATTATGTAACCTAGAAATTTAAACTCCTAATTTATTGTGGGGTGCCCGAGCCCGTAGGTTCGGCCCAAAATTCCCCGTAGATTCCGTATAAAACGGGATCGGGTAGCTGTTTCCCGAGACGAGATTCTGCCCTTTGACATAGCCACGTCTGGGCATCCTCTCTGCCTGGAGGCAGAGAGTTTGACCAGCACAGTATACGTCCTTCTGTATTTGTATTGCTCTTTATAATATCATTCCGAGCATTAACACATTCCTTGTCCCAATGTCTTTAACAAACCCACACTTGTCTAACAACCACCCCACGTTGTCAGATGTGGCACAAGGCCAAATTTAATGTGGGGTATCCGAGCTCGTAAGCTCGGCCAAAAATTCCCCGTAGATCCCGGATAAAAATGGGGTTGGGTAGGTATTTCCCGAGACAAGACCCTGCCCTGCGACATAGCCTCATCTGGGGATTCTCTCTGCGCGGAGACAGAGAGTTTGACCGGCACAGTTGGAGACAAATCTCCGACTGCAGGATATCTGCCAAACACCCCACGCGGTCAGGTGTGGCACAAGGCCGAATTTATTGTAGGGTATCCGAGCCCCTAGTTTCGGCTAAATATTCCCCGTAGCTGTTTTCCGAGACGAAACTCTGACCTTCGACATAGGCTCGTCTAGGGATCCTCTCTGTCCGGAGGTAGATAGTTTGACCAGCGCAGCTGGAGACGAATCTCTGACTCCAGGATATCTACCAACCGCTCCACGCGGTCAGATGTGGCACAAGGCCGAATTTATTGTGGGGTACCCGAGCCCGTAGGTTCGGCCCAAAATTCCCCGTAGATTCCGTATAAAACGGGATCGGGTAGCTGTTTCCCGAGACGAGATTCTGCCCTTTGACATAGCCGCGTCTGGGCAAAGTCCAGTATTCTGTGCCGCAATTTGGCATTGTTTGTTGTCTCCTTTTCATCATGTCGAGAATTTCATGTTCATTTATTCTTTTTTACTTTGTCTACTTTTCTTTCGGATAGTCTCGATTGCTAATATTACTGTCGGTATGTGCCATACGTGATACACTTGTAGACGATCATATATCGGTCGATACATGACTGACGAGTCAGAGTTTTTTCCCGCGGTAGGTTGCCATTTCTTTCTGCAGTAGACCAGTTGCCATCCATAGCTATAGAACCCGGTATATCCTGCTATTTATCCATAGCTGGGGGGGAGAAGAAGAAGATTCATACCTTTCCCAAGAGTATTAGTACGTAAGTGAATGTAATGGATTCGACTACACTATCACAAAGAGCTTTACCAAATAAGCAAAACCACATAACTTCCCAACAGTAAAACAACAAAGATAGGTAGATCATGAAACTAGAAATAAAATAATTATATAAACATTATTATATGACTTTCTATGTTACTATAAACAAAAGGTTTGTCATCAATATTAGAAAGACTGATAACAGTTCTTGGACATGAGAAGCCTAATTTCCTAAATGAAAACTGTTTTAGGAGAAATCAAACTTATTATAAAAACCAGGTTGTGTGTGTATGTCTGTACGTTTATATATTGGATCGGATTTCCTACATTTTTCAACCGATTTCAACAAAACTTCACAGGACTACGTAAAATTACCTTGCGGTGGTTCTGACAGCGCCAAAAATTTGAAAAACGCAATTGTTTTTCACGAAATCAATTTGAAAACACGATTAAGAGGCATCGCGAGAATGAAAGGGAGACAACTCATATCGAGTTATACTTATTATAAAACCCAGATTGTTTGAGTGTGTGTGTGTGTGTGTGTGTGTGTGTGTGTGTGTGTGTTCGTTTATATATGGGATTGGATTTCCTACATTTTTCAACCGATTTCAACAAAACTTCACTTTTTTTTGGCAGGTAGTGTTTCTTATTGTCTTGCACACTTTTTTCTTTATTTTTACATTCAGAATGCTTTAAAAATTCCATTTACAAGACAATTCTATTCAATCGGTAGACTCATAACGATTGAAAACAATGTTTTTGTTTGAATTTGGGTTTGACCAATTCGTAAAAAAAAAAAAACTAATTAAGACATGCGTGTCCGTCAACCTTAAACAATAATCTTTGTCAATTTTATTTTTCAGTCTTTATGATGGTCGATACTTGATCTATCTGTTACTGTTACATCCCTGGGCAACGCCGGGCTCTACTGCTAGTACTTTATAAATTTAAACAGACAGAAATGCTGCGTCTCCGGTCAGTGATTGGCGAACGTTTTCATTATGGAAACGGTTATTCTCACCATTAGCTTTATCCCTTCTTCCAGTTACGCTGCTACTGTCCACTGCCATCTTGTTCCTCCGAGATGTGATGCATCTCAAGGAAACATGAAAGTTTTCATCGGCTGTGATAAGGGTGTAATACCTCCGTTTCTTAATATCAAGGAACAGTTTTCTGTATCTGTTATTAACGCGTGCGATAAATGAATTGTCGTCTAATTTACGGAAAAATGAAAATAACACCGACGCCTCATTTTAACAGATATATTTACCAAAAGTACACAAAAATAACTTGAAATACTAAAGAGTAAATTCATTCAATAAAATCGTCATTGACTTCAACCACAACCTCCAGACGACTTCGAAATCTCTTGAAACTCTTCTGAACGGTCTCCTTGTTTAAGTTGGTGAATGCTGCCATAATCATTGCCTTCAGTGAATCTTTGGTGTTACAGTGTAACCCGGATATAAGAGAGTTGTCGGGACCGGATAAAAAGTCTCTTTTATCCGGGTTTCTCTTATATCCGGATTTGGTCTAATTTATATACATTAACACAGGCTCTAATTTGGGAACAGAGACAATCTCTCTTATATCCGGGTTTCTCTTATATCCGGGTCTTTTACATCCGTGTTACACTGTACAATGTAATTTTTTGGTCTCCCGCTCTACTGCGCCTCACGCATAATAATTAAGGGGATTGCAGTCTGCGGAGTTAGGTGGCCAGATATAAGGGGTGATGTGGTTGCAGAAATTGCCTGGCAGTCATGACAGAGTTATTCTGCTTGTGTGACATGAGGCAGAGTCTTGTTGACAGACATAGGGTCTTCTAGCAGCCACCCTCTTGATGTAGTCCTCCGTGTTGAATGTGAGGCCCTCATCAACAAATTCGGGAGTTCTTATCAGAATGATCAGAGAGAGTTTTCTGAACTTCCGTACTTTCCAAATTTCTGGCCGAGTGAATTGCGTCACGTTTTTTTTTTTTGTTTTTTTTTCAGAGACAAAACCCGACTGACCCTGCTATACAGTGCAGTAGACAAAATCAAAAACAAACAACGCGCATGCGCGAAATTAAAAATATAAAATGACGACCATTTACCCATCGAAACAGGTACAGACTTTCTCATTCAAGGTCTTGCGAGTAATACTGACCTTTTTTTGATAGTTATTGTAGAAGACATTGACAGCCTTTATATAATTCCTTTTTTTTTTTCAGAGACAAAACCCGACTGACCCTGCTATACAGTGCAGTAGACAAAATCAAAAACAAACAACGCGCATGCTCGAAATTAAAAATATAAAATGACGACCATTTACCCATCGCAACAGGTACATTCAAGGTCTTGTGAATAATACTGACCTTTTTTTGATAGTTATTGTAGAAGACATTGACAGCCTTTATATAATTCATAAATGGAAAATAATTCGTAGAGAAGGTAGTGAAGAAAGGAAGTAAGGAAAAAAACTGTAATCTATAACCAAAGTTCTTTGGCAACGATGCATACACAGCAAGCTCCCATGGGACGTAATCTTTAGAACTAGTTCGAAGCTATTTCTTGGAATGTGAAAGATTAGCTCGGATTGAATTTTTCTTATAAAGAGTAACAAAGCCATGAAAATATTTAATTTAAATTATTTTTAATCTTCAATTAACACGTTGACTGCCAGGTTAAATTCAAAACTTCAAAACTTTATAATAGCCAACTTATGATTTAGAGCTTCAACTGAAGTCTTAACATTGTTTTCACACTGAGAATATCATTACAAATAAACTCACTGATAAATTTTCAAAAGTCTTTTTTGGTTATCACCTACCAAATAACAAAGAATTCCAAGAACGGAAGGTGTGACACAGCATTATTTAGAAGTGATAACACTGAGAAGAAACAGCTGACCAGATCCTTCAGAGTTTGTGCAAATGCGACGAGAAATAAAATATTTTTGTGCCATTTGCAAAGACAAAGCACCTCTTTGTTTTGTTGATTGTCGAAGAATTCACCATTCAAGTATGTGTATTGGACTCTCTTGTTGCTTTTCAAATTCTTCATTTATATGGTATATTTTCAATACATATTTTTCAATGAAAAGTTCGTTTTAGTGCGTTGTGGTGTAATGGATAACGGCTCGGAATGAGAACTTGGAGTTCGAATTCAAGTCAAGTTGGTTATATTCACTTACGTACAAATACCCTTGAGAAAAGTATGAATCCATCTCTTCTCCCCCAGCTATGGGTTGAATAGCAGGACAAACTGGGTTCTTTAAGCTTGGTGACAACCTACTATCTTCTGCCTAGTCAGTCATGTATCGAAAGAGATAGGATTTCCCAAGCATGTATCACGTATGGCACTTAACTGACTTAAGACTTTTCGTTGCTGTCTTGGACGTCAGGTACCAGTTGGGCTAAAAACAAGGAAAATACTTGTGCTGAGAGCAAGACCTCCAAAAAAGAAGACTCGTGGTCAGAGTCATGATAAAAACTTTGGCAGTCAATATCTTAGATGTCATAAAAATTCGAACATTAAATACATCGTGACAAATTTAGTTTTAACATGAGCAATCCTCTCGTAACAGACAATTACCAGCTTGTTTCAAGATTGTTCCTCACTGCAAATGAAAGTGTTTCGTACACTAAGCTAAGCTTATTTACACTATTTACATCCTTCGGACTGTTGTCCTTATCATTATTGCCGTATTCACGACGTTTCGGGCGTTGTACGCACAAGTCTTCTTCAGGTGATATACGTTGGAATTTCGAATTTGGTCCATGTCATGCCTTTTTTGGACATTTAAGTTTCAGTTAACTCCCTTTAGTAACGGAAACAACTCTCCTCTGCTGTGGGCAGGTAGTAAACTCACAAGTCTTCAAATCACTTTTTGGATTAATTCAACCAATGTTTTTATCCACTGGACATTGCATCACATCAATGATTTAATGTTTAGGACTTATAAATCTAATGTCTCAGTAATCATTTTTTTAACCAGAGCTCATATTATAATTTGTTGTTATTGTTGTTTTCTTTTAGCTCTCTGTATTACTGGTTTTCATATAGTATTTATGTCTACGCTTGGCTGGCTTGGATTTTTGTGGACTAGCATATGCGCTGATTCCTTAAGTTCACATATTTTCCAGGGATCTTCTCTGTCTATTTTTTAACATCATCCCACAGAGGGTGGTGATCTCCCTTTTTCCCTCCATAGTTAGTTCAATATCTGGTCACAGCAGATGGAACAAAAAAAAGGGTGGGGAGTTGAGTTACTAAAGGGAATTAACTGAAACAGAGATCCCCAAAAAGACACGGCACGTGGAACTAGAACAATCCACCCCTGTGAACTAAATAATGGTTTCGGTTCAAAATTCTAATGTATATTACCTATAGAAGGCTGGAGCATACAATGGCGGAAACTTCGTGAATATGGCAATAAAGATGAGGACAAAAGTCAGAACGATGTAAATATTGTAAATAGTTAAAATATTTCATCTCTGCGATATAGACTTATGCAAGATAATCTTATTAAATAGCAAGGTCTTACTTTGGGGTAATGGTTTACGAGCTAACATAGATCATTGCTGCAGTGTAATGTATTCCTGTTCATAGAGCTTTTGTATCAGATCGAATTGCTTGTAAATACAGATTAGATGCTTCGTTGGGTAATGTATGCACGAATAATTTATTTTGTGTGGCGAATGTCAGTAATTCTTGTAATGGCTGATTTTTGAAGCCTCGTCTTCACCAGATGAGCCGTGACCAATCTCACTACTTGTATTGAAATCATTAAGGAAGGTTAAAGTGACCTGAAAGATGCATTGATATTTTTCTACCGTGCTTTAAATACATATCTAGGAAAGGAGAAACGGGAAGAAAATAATGATATGCTTCCTTAAATTTGAAACAATGTGTTTTGTTTCATTTTACGACAAAAAAAAACAGAACACGCTTGAGTACAAAATTATAGACGAATCGCAATTATATAGAGAAGATGAATACATAGATGATGAATACATAGATGTTCTATCTGCCGTGTCCATTCAAGACATGAGCAATCATGGCTCTCCACAATTTCTTGTCGTTTGTAACTCTTTTTGCTATCTCTCCCTCTTTTGTGCATTACGAGTTCATAGTTCGAATTTGCCAACTATTTCACTAACTCTCTCCTTCTTTACTTAAGCATTTAAGTCTCGCATCGCGATTGCAGTGTCTTGCGAATTACAATGTGTCTTGGCGTTGCCTAGCCTTCAGTAAAACCTCTCAATTTCTTTCCGTTATTTGTGCTGTCAGTGCATATACAAGATGAATGCATGAGTAAATTTGTATACATCATATATAATATTTACTTTCGTTTTAATACTAAATCTTTTAAAAGGTATTTATTAAGGCCACATAACGTACTATCTCTGAAGTTAAGGAACGTCGAGCATGATCAGTTCCTAGATGGGGGACCGCTTAAGGATACCAGGTGGTGTAAGCTTGGATGCGCATCTTGTGTAATGGATAATGGTTTGGAATTGTTAATCAGAGAGCAGAGTTCCAGTTCGCGTTGGGCTGGTTATATTCACTTACGTGCAAAAGGTATGAATCCACCTCCTCTTCCCTACCAATTACAGGTGAATTAGTAAGACTAAAGCATTATTATCTCACCCGAAAAATAATCTAAAAATATCTAAAATTATCTAACAATCTAAAAATATTTTCTGGCTTCAAATAACCTGCAAAGAGTTGATAAGCCGTAGTAAACAAATCAATCAATTTAAAATGTGAATTTATATACACCACTCACTCACTCACACACACACGCACTCTCTCACACACACACACATATACTCACGCACTTTCTCTCTCACACACGCACACACACATATACACACGCACTCTCTCACACACACACATATACACACGCACTCTCTCTCTCACACACAGACATATACACACGCACTCTCTCAAACACACACACATATACACACGCACTCTCTCTCACACACACACACACATATACACGCGCACTCTCTCTCACACACACACGCACGCACAAACACACACATATACACACGCACTCTCTCTCACACACACACGCACATACAAACACGTACAGACAAACACACATACATATACAGAGAGGGAGAGAGAGACAGAGGAGAGGAAAAAAAACAAAGAAAGAAAAAGAGAGGGGGAGACAGAAAGAAAGAAAGAAAGAAAGAAAGGAAGAAAGGAAGAATGAAAGAAAGAAAGAGATAGAGAGATCATCACGAATGTATCGAGGACTGTGGAAGCTTCTATTTTCAGTCCACGAAGAAAACGAGAAGCAACGCATAACAAATGTAAACGTTATCCATAATAATTATATATTTTATTACTACTACGACTAGTAATACTACGACTAATAGGAGTACTACTACTAGTAGTAGTAGTACTACTACTACTAGTAGTACTACTACTACTAGTAGTACTACTATTACTGCTAATACTATTCTTGTCTGAAGATTCTTAGACAGACTGTTTTAACCCTTGTATGCGAATTTCTTTCGACTAACTTGCGGATGTGCCAGCGCAAAGAACGGTCACATCAAGGCTAACGAAGCGGTCGTTAGAAGACTGGACTACAAACCGGACAAGTTCTGTATATGGAGGAATGCGCATGCACCTCCAAAGTAGGGTTCGTAGCCACTATTCTAGAACACAACAGGCATTCGATGAAAGCTCTGAGTATACAATTAAAACAAAACACAATAAAAATGAGGAAACTCGTCAAAAGAAAAAATACATCTAATTACAATTATCTCTTCTTCCACATGATTTACTGTTTTCAACTAGAGATCTTTTTTTTCTTTTACTAATGTTCACCTAATACTAAGCCCAAGAGTCACTCAAAGTAGAGGATTACTGGATGATGTTATATGAACGTAAGACGATGAGGTACGGTGTGCAGCCTATGAGATTATATCGGATGATACTTCATTCTTCTTCTTCTTCTTCTTCTTCTTCTTCTTCTTCTTCCTCTTCTTCTTCTTCTTCAGGAACACTTCTTTTTGCTTCCATTTTATCTAAAACTACATCGTTCTCTTACATTCATATCACACACCTCATTCCGTAATACTTGAGAGTCTCTCGAGCTTTGATGTGTGTGTAGTTTAGAATAAAAGGCAATTTTTTTCTACTATTGCTAAAGTGTTTTTAAGGCTTTGTAATGTACTGATAACTTGTTCAAATATTACATGCTTACTTAATGTCGAATTTTTTATCGAACTCACTAGTCAGCAACCATTACCCAACGCCGATGGCTTTACTTAGTAGGGAAAATGATGGCCAACCAGATTCGCCACGCAGAGGAGTTTATTTATTTAAGATAGTTGATTTTACGGCGTCTATTCTTGTGGACATATTGAATATAGTCTTTTGAATGTACACATAGTGAGGATCGAACTCACTAAAATAGATAGCTTCGCCTATTGTCTGGTTCACAGTCCTCTCCAGTCTTTTGAACAGGAGTAGAGAATTAGCCCTTGTTTCTTGTTTAGGGTTGACTTTTCGGTTCCTTCCAAAGTCTGCTTCATCTCTGTACGCCTGACGTCTTCACCTGAACTCACTATTTATTTCATTTTCTTTTTTCTCTCCTCCCCCAATAGGAGTAGATATGTTCGTCTATAGTCCGGTTCACACTTCTCCCCGGCCTTTTTTTTTAACAGTAATAGAGATTTATCCTTTGTTTACTGTTTAGGATTGGGTTTTCGGTTATTTTCAAAATGTTTTCATTCTCTTTCATCCCCAGTAGCTCCTTTGCACTGTCACCTTGCTTGGGGTGAATTGATTAAAGAAAAGGTTACTAGCTGTCCCTTTTGCCTTGAGTGTGCCCTGTGAGTGCTAAATTTTCTTAGCATCACTTCATAATTATGTGTCCTAGAAATGTTATGCCTCTTTGTGATACTAAGTATAAGTATCCCTTTTACTTCCATTTTTCTTAAAACTTATGAGCTTCGCACATGCGCCGTTCATGTCGCTCTCAGCATTCTTTTATGGAAGTATATCACTTTCGCTTCGGCTTTTCTCTTTATCTGTGAAGAAAGTATCTATCATTCTCTACCATGTACAAATCTTTTTTTTAATAGCACTTCAGAACTTTTCTTTGCGTATAGGTAAATTTTCCTCTCTCTTAATAGAAAGGCAACTTTCGCTATTCCAATGAACCATTTTGGTGGATACTATTAAAACACTTCCTAAATCTTTCCTTCATTTCTTCTTCTTCTTCTTCTTCTTCTTCTTCTTCTTCTTCTTCTTCTTCTTCTTCAGGAACACTTCTTTTTGTTTCCATTTTCTCTAGAACTACGTCGTTACTCACATGTTCAGTCCATTTTGTTCCAGACACCCTATAGAACCACATTTCTGTTATTGTTTCTTTTCTTCATCTGTAAGGAAATTGTTTAACATTCGCTGACAAATTCATTCATTAGTTAAACTAATGTGGATGATGTAGACTAAAATAAGACGCCACAGCGATTTAGAACTAGTCTCATAGTGACTACGTCTTAAACAATCGAGAAAACCTCTCTTGACTAAGTAATGTTTCCAGATTATCTGGATTAACGTATTAATTAAACATTTCCTCGAAGCAGGTTTTGCAGAATCACTGTTATCAGTTAAATATTAGTGTATCTGATTCTTGAGCTCGTCAATATTGGTGGTAAGAATAACAGGCTCTTTCATAACAATCTCTTGTTAGTATAGACTTATATATCAATGATATTAGTAGAATCACCATTAACATTACATTGGAAACGTAAAAAATAAAATTAGCATATATCGGGTCTTATTTTCACTTACCCTTTCGTTACAGAGTAGTAATTAGCTTATTTTGAATGTCAACAATCACAAATATATCTTTTTACTATATTATTATTATTATTATCATTATTATTATTATTATTATTATTATTATTATTATTATTATTATTATTATTATTATTATTCCTTTGATTTCTGTTGTGTACATATTTCTTTCCGCGTCAGAAAGAAATGGCATCATGACACTTTCCACTAAGCAATTTAAAAAATCACACATATTTTACATAGATAAAGGTGTAGGCTGTACTCCCGAGAATAATATTTTGTATTTCTTTAAGGCATGGGCGGCCAGAAAATAATATTATTATTATTATTATTATTATTATTATTATTATTATTATTATTATTATTATTATTATTATTATTATTATTTTCTTTGATTTCTGGCCTTTACAGATTTCCTTCCGGGTCCAGCCCAGGGACTTAAGGTTAGAAATGGCATCATGACACTTTCCACTGACAAAAAAATATTACATAGATAAAGCCCTTCGTAAAGTGTGGGCTGTACTTGTCAGAGCAATTTTTTGTATCTCTTTGAAGCATGGACTTTCGGGAATCCCTTCAATTAGTCTACTGGAACCTTTTCTGACCAGTCCTAGGGCTCCAACTACAACAGGGATTGTTGATGTTCCCATATGCCACATTTTTGAGATTTCTATTTCAAGGTCCTTGTAGTTTGAGAGCTTTTTGAATATCTTCAAAGATACATTGCAATCAGCAGGGACTGCCATATCAATAAGGAGACACCGTTTTTGTTTGTGGTCTTTATTATTATTATTATTATTATTATTATTATTATTATTATTATTATCATAAAGTTATTATTAAGCAAGCAGTGGTATTATTAATTGAAGTATTGTCAGCCATTATCAATATTTTAATAGTATTTATTTCATCTTAATTTCAGTTGCCGTATATCATTGTCGAGATTAAAATTTAACATCTCTTTTAGAAGACTGTCTACGTACACAAGTTTCTTTATCATTTGAGAAGCGATAGCAAATAATTACAGAAATCAATCGTATTGATGTAACCTTTATTTTCCCTGATACAGTGCTAATATTATTAGATGTCATAATGTTTCATCAAATAATAATAAGAATTCAACTTATTATGCATAATAAGTCCAATTTCCGCGGGCTTTTTCACATAGATAACCAGGACGCATAAATATTAATAAATTAGTAAAGATATCGTCTGGAATGTATTGGATTGTAACATCGCCATTTTAGAAAGGAAAATAAAAGACCTTTTAAAGGTAAAAAGGTGAAAACTGATTTGTGAAGATAATTATTATTATTATTAAATATGATTGAAAGTAATTCATTATTTCTTTCTTCAAAGAATCATTGATTCGAATCGAAACGAATTCTGTTCAGCTCGAATTCATCGCTACCTTACTGTAAAAAGTTTCATCAATAACAATGCGTGCCAATCATTTGATCACCATATTTAAAGATGTATAAAAAATCACGCGATCGAACTCCTAATCACCGTTATGCAACGTAAATCCTGGTCAGTACCTAGATGGGTGACCGTTTAGAAACAACAAGTGCCGTAATCTTGGATGTGCGAATGTAATTGTGTAATGGACAATAGCTTGGATTTGATAATCGGGCAGTGCTCCAATTTCAGTTGGGTTCGTTATATTCACTTACGGGCAAATATCATGGGAAAAGATATGAACCCACATCTTCTCTCCCCACTATGGGTTAATTAGTAAGACTTATATCAGTAAACCATGATTATCTAAAACAAAAAAAATGCTTACAATATAAGAATATTTTCTAGCTTTAAATAACCTACAATAGGTTGATGAACCGTAAAAAATGAATCACTTAATCAGTTGATTTAATATTACGTAATTGTCTGTTAGGTTGAGTTATAAATAATTTCTGATTTTGCTTATCAAATTTATCCTTGAAAAAATTAAAGTACAATTCACATAGTCTGTCTATATTTCTGAGATGAGGTATTATGTACAGTATTTACATTAGTCGGACTATTGTCCTTATCTTTGTCGCCATATTTGTCAAAACGTTTCGGCCGTTGTACGCTCCGGCCTTCTTCAAGTGGTTGGAATTTCGAACTGAACCCTTTATTTCGATCACTGGGGTAGACTGTTCTAGTTCCACGTGCCATGTTTGATGGATGTCAGTTATCAGTTATCTCCTGTTAATTCCCCTCTCCAAGTTCTCCACTCCCTTAACCGGGTATTGAACTCACACTCTTTGAGTCCTGTCACTGGATCTAACCAACGCCTTTATCCACTGTGCCATGTGTCCTCAAGGACACATGGCACAGTGGATAAAGGATAAAGTGGAGACAAATATCCTCATCTTTGTCGCCATGGCACAGTGGATAAAGGCATTGGTTAGATCCAGTGACAGGACTCAAAGAGTGTGAGTTCAATACCCGGTTAAGGCAGTGGAGAACTTTCAGAGGGAAAATTAGCAGGAGATAACTGATAACTGACATCCATCAAACATGGCACGTGGAACTAGAACAGTCTACCCCAGTGATCGAAATAAAGGGTTCAGTTCGAAATTCCAACCACCTGAAGAAGGCCGGAGCGTACAACGGCCGAAACGTTGTGACAAATATGGCGACAAAGATGAGGACAATAGTCCGACTAATGTAAATACTGTACAATTCAGATGTTATTCAGTTATATAGTCACTTTCAGTGGCGTGTTTCCACTTGTCAGTCATCTCTTTGATATCTTTTGAGTAACATTACGCAGGTTTTAATACGAAAAAAATTTGAGAAACTCAACCGAGAAAGTTTTCTCCATCGTTTTGCGGTGATCGAAAAAGGTAACAATCGTTTGATTCAAGGTCGGGTAAATATGATGCCTGGGGTAGAACAGACATTTTGTTTTGTGGCGTACGTGTCTTAGTGTTCCGTAAGAGGGAACACTATTTTTCCTATTGATGAACACAGGGAGCTTCTCGACCCAACATTTTATGGATACGCTGCAGCTGCAGGGATGCATAAATAGGCGTTTATTGTTTCACTATATTTTGAGAATTCCAAATGTAAATAATGGCCTGACGACGCGACCATACGTACAATATTTCATTTCTTCCATGGAGCTCAGCTTTTTGGGATCTGTTGTAGAGACCTATCCCTACCAAATCCACTATCTTTTGCATTGAACATTGTCGTATGAAACCGTAAGGAGTGTCTAGTTAGGGTGAAATAATTGTCCTTACAACTGATTCCCCACAAAAGAATTCATGTCTTAACCTCATAATTAGGATACGTGTGGATTAATGGATATCTGATTGAGGAATGAGAGAGCCGAGTTCGAATTCCGGTCGAATCCATTACATTTATAGTACATGTCGTTCTTTGATATTTATAAAATCCATTTTTTTAAGCAATTCAACCCCAAGCAAGACGGAAGTGCCACTAGCGTTCGAGGGGTAATAGAGGATTAAGAACCAGAGTAAAGAGGCATGTTTGGGGAAATGATACGGAGAAGGGCGGGGAACAAGCTCACGTGCTAATACCCTTGGGAAAGGCATGAATTCTCTTCTTCTCTGCTCCTTCTATGGGTAAATAGCAGGACAGCCCGGGTGCCTTGGATGGCAACTGGTCTACCGCAAAAAGAAAAGGGAACCTACTGCGGGAAAAAAATCTGCCTCAAAAATCGAAAGATACATGATCGCCTAAGCGTGTATCACGCATGGCACAAAATTGACTGAAAAAGCAATTAGCTGCTTATAGAATATGGTTAATTATTAACTTAATCTTATCTCAAGGTGACATGGACAAGTTTGTATTCTTTTTGAATAAAAATACGCTTTATATTTTATCAAGTAAAGTAAATGATTATTTTAATAGATAAGTAAACACTTCAGATACCTCGGTATATGGATCAGTTATAACAAATTTAGTATAGGAGATAAGAAAATGGAACCTAGAGTTTTACGGGTAGTTTTATATAACACTACAAAATGCAAAATGCTGCAAACCAAAACATTAGCCTAAAAACTCGATGTTTTTAGATAGCATTTTCAAATCGAGATTTTTATATGGTCATTATGCATGGAGCCAAATTTATCTAAATTGACAATTGTATACAACCTCATTCTCAGATCATTGATTAAAATGGTTACTAGCGAATGAAAACTGTATCTCTTGAGTAAGACCCTCCTTCTCGGAGCCGTGTGAACTGGTGCTACACAATCACGAACAGTTCCAAGTAACAGAAACCATATTACTTCAGGACTATCTATAGCGGCAATAACTAAAATAGATAGCACATTTAACCCGAAGAGAAAATAATAACATAATAAAGATATTGACGTTCTTTTGTGATGTCAACGAACACTCGTTGCCACTTTTCTGGTGTCAAGGAACACTCGTTGCCGCTTTTGTAATACTCGATGTAGTAGAGACTTTGTAATCGCAGACACAACTTATAATAACGCCGTTGAACAATACTGGTGTAAGAAGCCTTCCACTATCACTCTCACTAATAGTACTTGCTCGATAATACTCGCTCGAAAGTAACCACCAAATAGAGAAATAGTATAGTGAATAGAGTAGAGAATAGCTATCCGAATAATAATAGAGGATAGCCTAGAAATGGCGATCCGAATAGTAATAGAAGAGAGACTAGAAATGGCAATTTGAATAGTAATATAGGATAGACTAGAAATGGCGATCCGAATAGTAATAGAGGATAGACTAGAAATAGCCATCCGAATAGTAATAGAGGATAGACTATGAATAACGATCAATTAGACATCACACAACTTCCTACTTATGCGTTTCATCTATGGTCACGTAATGTACTTAATTTAATAATGGGATCGTCCGTGTTTGTTCTCTGGCGATCTATGTTCAAACTCAAGTGTCGGTAGCAACACTTTATTCCTATATAACACGTTCCACCGTACTTAGAACTAAAGGTTAGGAAGGAAATAAAAATATTGAAAAGAGGTTTTTTTTTAATTGTTTTAGTAAAAGGATTTTATAAATTTCAATAAACTTAATAGAACGATTTTATAAATTTCAACCGACGGTCGCACTGTTTGCTTGGTCAATGCTTTCACACACGGAAATTATCAATTTACCATTACCCTTAAAGTGTTACTTCAATGTAGTAATATATCCCAACCATAAACTGATTTTCTTCTAAGTTTATGTAACCGTCTGTCAGCGTGCATTATCGTTTTGAAAAACTAGGCACTTTTGTTACTTGTTGAAACTTGACTAATGCATGGAATAATAATGCAACACAAAATGTACTTAGAACAAAATGTATTGAAACAAGAAAGTGTACACAATATTTACATATAGTCTTTTGTATATCCCTGGGAAGACCGTTCCTGGTGAATGAGTTGACTGAGTCGCAGTCGGGCAGAGTCTCTGGTTGAATCTCTTGATTCCTGTATTTATCAATCCACCCACGAGGATCGAATGTGGCACAAGGCCGTTTTAATGTGGGTATCCCCGAGCCCGTAGGCTCGGTCAAAAATATGGCCTTTCTGAACCCGCCTAGACGGGTTCAGGCCCTGTCAACCTCCCCGGGCGAAACCTTGCCCTTCGGCAAAGCCTCGTCCGGGTTCTCCTCTGCTAATGCAGAGAGTTCGACAGTCGCCGAGAGTCTGTCTCTCGGTCTCTGAATCTCTTGATTCCTGTATTTATCAATCCACCCACGAGGATCGAATGTGGCACAAGGCCGTTTTAATGTGGGTATCCCCGAGCCCGTAGGCTCGGCCAAAAATATGGCCTTTCTGAACCCGCCTAGACGGGTTCAGGCCCTGTCAACCCCCCCGGACGAAACCTTGCCCTTCGGCAAAGCCTCGTCCGGGTTCCCCTCTGCTAATGCAGAGAGTTCGACAGTCGCCGAGGAATCTCTTGATTCCTTCTCTCTTCCCGGTACCAACCATATTTATATGGTCGGTACTCCACTATGCAAATTAGGTGGATCCTAACACAACATTACCAAATTTCGGAAAATCTGGATATAAATTATATTCTCTTCGCGCGTTCCCGCTTTTCACAACAAAGATTTTTTTGCAATCGTCTCACCTTGATTTAAAGTCCCATTGTTGGTCATTACGGTAATCATAAAAGAATGATACTCTGATTTAGATGCTGAAACTTTTTTTCATCCAGATTTTAAATTATATTAATAGCACTTTAGCAATTCTTGGTCATTTTATGAAAAGGCAATCGTTAATATTTTAATAAAAACTTCAGAAACTGCTTTTTTTTAATTATTAGCATCCTAATAGTTTTTCAGACAACTGAATTCCTTACAAAGTCTCAGATGCAGAATTAATATCAAAAGTTTTAAGTCATAAAATCTTTAATATGCAATCATTTTGCTTCATAAAAAACATGTATACGTATGAATATATATATGTATAATAAAATGGATTAAGTCAGAAAGTTTTTTAATATATTTTCTGTTTATATTTTATTTTTTGGGGTACAATTTATTTAAATAAATGCAGTTTTTAATTAAACATAAATAACTACGTTTACCGAGAATTCGAGAAATCTTGTAGAAAATATGCGTTCTCCAACAGGAATCGAATATATATTAGGTTAGTGCAAAAATAATGTCGTTTTCTCACATATGTTACTATGTGAGAAAACGACATTATTTTTGCACCAACCTAATATATATATATATATATATATATATATATATATATACTAGGCGAATTGTCTGACGTTGCTGCGTTTCACATATTTTTTATAAGAAAAGGATGATTGATTTTAAATCATTGTTATAATTTATGGAGAAAAATGATGCATTTCAATATTACTCAATGACCTTGCCGATGTGATCTCCATCTTCTGACTTTCTCCTTCTATATTTTGAATAGGAGATAGACCCTTGTTCAAACATAAATTTAAGGAAAAATTTTCTGTGGTGGTGGGTACAAAAACAGCTTGATCCGAGCCCTTTGATATGTATTTGATGCAATACTTGATTGAATGAATTAAATGAGCAGATTTCAACATTTAGATGCCAGTTGAAATGTCGGAATAAATATGTATTGTAAGGCATTACCCACTGATTGGTGATTTCTTGCTCAACTTTTATTGTCTCATTTTTATCTTGCCGATGTGACCTCCATCTTCTACCTTTCTTCTCCTATATTTTGGATAAGATTCATTCCCTTGCTCAAATTAAATTTAATCTAAATCAAAGGGAAAAAAAAGTTTCACTGTGGGGTGCCCCTTGGTGACTCCCTTTGATCAAAATGAAAAATACTTATGCAAGTACTCTAGGAGTCATTCCCTTGCTCAAATTTAAATTTAATTTATATCAAGGGGAAAAAAATCAGTGGAGGCTTTGTACCACCTCCCCGGAAACCCCTTTGATCAAAATGAAATATACCTATCCAAGTACCTCGAGTAATGTAGTTTCAGAATATATACGGTTATGGGGGTCTATCTCCAAAACACTAGGAGGAGTTCGATAACAAACAGACAGAGGCTACAATTTTATATATAGGGATATTGTTAAGTGAAATGCAAACACACAGACATATATATATGTGTGTGTGTTGTATTTTTTACTAATGTTATACCTGATACAAGGCCGAAGAGCAAGTCAAGGTAGATGGTTACTGAAGAACGTTGTTGTGTGAGTGGTAAGTATAAAAGGTAAGAGTAGCTTATGAGGATATGTGGAAAAAGTAACGATTAGCCCTAGACTTGAATAGTTTAAGATTTTAGTGGTCGGGTAAGCATCTTCTTGGGAATCAGTTCCACAAAGCAGTGGTTCGTGGGAAAAAGTTGTTCGATTGGAACTTACTTCTTACTAATGTAATCGAAAGGGATGAGGGTGGTTCGTCTCAATGTATGCGGCGTCGTGGGTCTTAATTGTGAGGGTTAGAGTTGGAATGTAGTCTTCCCAATTTCCATGGAAATAGCGATAGATTTGCGAGAGGCTTGCGACGTTTCGTTTCTAGGAATGGGGTTTCTTGGTGGAAAGCATTTCCTGACCATAGATGCTTTTCGAGTCTATCAAGAATGGAAATTGAAGACTTGGGAGCTTCAGCCCAGATATGGTAGCAGTATTTCTTTTTCGGTCTGTAAATGGCAACCATGTCAGCTCTTCTCAGTAAAGAAAAAATTTGACTTTAAAACTGACGAGAAGATGACAGAAAGCAATTCTACTATCAAGAATGTGTCGTAATTTACGGAGAAAGAAATATAAGACATCGGTGGAGAGCCTTGATCGCCAACATTGGGAAGGTACGTGGCATTTTAAAAACGTAGAAAAGGAAACTGGAAACAACACAACCATGTTTCTCAAGAATACTTGATAATTCACAGATAATAGAGAACGAGAATCTGTGAAGAGATATGATCGCCTACCTACCGAAGAGAAATGGCATTTATAAAGGTAACGGGAAACCACTCCGATATATTTCCCAAGAATCCTTGGCAATTCACACATAATAGAGAAAAGGAATCTGTGGAGGGTCATAACTGACTACGTTCTGATGGTATTTTAAAAACATAGAAAAGACAACGGGAACCAACTCCACTTTCTCAAAAAATTCTTGGCAATTCACAAAAAAATAGAAAAAAGGAGTCTGTTTAGAGCCATGATCACCTTCGCTTAGAAGGGTCATGGTATTGGTTTAATAAAAGAAGTTGAAATATTTATGCCAAAATTCAAAGAATCAGTCTTCAGTTTGACGAATAAGAACAGTATCATTTTGCCGCATAATAACGCTGGCACATAAGAAATGACTTTACCAAATTTGAATAAGTTGAAGACGGAGATTTTATTCTGTCTATATTTCTGAGATGAGATATTATGTACATTATTTACATTAGTCGGACTATTGTCCTCATCTTTATCGCCATATTTATCACAACGTTTCGGAATGGGATCACACATATATCGACAGGATGAGGGCTTAGCAATGGGCTCGCTATTATCACCAGCAATGGCGAATATATACATGGAATACTTTGAGGAAATGGCCTTAGAATCTATATCTCTAAAGCCAACTATATGGTTAAGGTACGTAGATGACAGCTTCATACTCTGGCCACACCAGAAAGATGTTCAGGTTCTACTGGACCATGTGAACTCAATAAGACCTTCGATACAGTTCACAATGGAGAAAGAGATTAACAACACACTCCCATTTTCTGTATGTTCTAATATCTCGAACAGAGCTTGGGTTTAAGACATCCGTATACCGTAAACCGACATTCACCGGATAGTACCTCAATTTCAACTCCCACCATCCATACAGCGTAAAGAAAGGGTACGTCCGTTGCTTACAACACCGAGCAAAAGTCATAAGTGGCGGCCCAGAGACGTTAGATAAAGAATTGGTCAGTATAAGTAGTACCCTACAACATAACAACTACCCTAGGTACATGGCAGCAGCCCCCCAAAACTGGGATAAGCGGGTACAAGAGAAGGAGGACAACAACACTCAAAAAACAGTCTGCCTGCCTTATGTGAAGGGGTTATCAGAGAAAATACAAAGGATCTGCGGTTCATATAACATGAGGACAACCTTAAAAAGCTTAACGACACTTCGCAGATATCTCTCCCGTGTAAGACCCACCCATAGAGGAGAACATGACTAAATACTGTGTGTATGCTATCCTGTGCAGCTGCGGAAAGAAATATAAAGGAGAGACAGGCCGCCCCCTCAAGGTAAGGCTTCAAGAACACCAGAAAGCTGTAGCACGAGGGGAAGTAGAAAAATCAGGCGTGGCTGACCACATATGGAGAGAGAAGGGAGATCACCGCCCTCTGTTGGATCATGTTGAGATCATAGACAAGGAACACCATCGGAAAATTCGTAAACTTAAGGAATCAGCACATATGCTAGGCCACAAAAATCTCCTGAGCCAACCAAGCATAGAAATGAATACACTATGGGAACCAGTAGTAAGGAGTACCAAAGAAAAGCAATGATAACAATAAATTTGCAATATGAGCTCTGGTAAAACATGAATGATAACAGCAAAATTGCAATATGAGCACTGGTAAAAATGGTTGCTGAAGACATTAGGTTTATAATACCCAGAAATCCATGCCCAGATGTCCTCAAGGACACATGGTTGGTTAGATCCAGTGACAGGGCCCAAAGAATGTGAGTTCAATACCCGGTTAAGGCAGTGGAGAACTTTCAGAGGGAAATTAACAAGAAATAACTGATAACTGACATCCATCAAACATGGCACGTGGAACTAGAACAGTCTACCCCAGTGAGCGAAATAAAGGGTTCAGTTCGACATTCCAACCACCTGAAGAAGGCCGGAGTGTACAACGGCCGAAACGTTGTGATAAATATGGCGACAAAGATGAGGACAATAGTCCGACTAATGTAAATAATGGATATTTTATTGTAACATTCTTGTTACCCTAGACTCAATATCAAGATCTTTGGTTTATCAATCATTTAGAGAAGAAAAACTTCTCACCTTAGAGTAAAAGTGGAAGTATTCAATGAATCTAACTCCATGGTCAATGAAAAGTTCATGTGAAGAGCAAATAAAAAGGCGAATGAATTGTGAACATCTTGCTTTAAGAAAAGAAAAAAGAAAACAAAAATCAAAATGAATGTTCTCACTTGAAGACTAAAAGAAGTGTCAGCCAGAAATCAACTCCGTTTCCCAATAAACGAAAACAAATCAGAGGCGAACATTGAAAAATACGATTCTGCTGAAGGAGCTGACAATTTTTAATTCTATTCTACCCACTCCACTTATATCTCTCGTAGAGTCTCTTCTTCATTTGTGTTACGAGTATAAAGAACCGGTTTTTACATTACTATAAAAATATTTAATAAAAATTAAAAGAAAACTGTTAAATTCCCTATCTCATGTTATTTAAAATATATAAGACATAAATTAATCCCAAACTAAAATAGTTTAAATACTAATTGGCATTAAAAAAAAAACATTCAAGAATTTCATTTACTTACTTTCGTTTATTAAACATTAAATTTTGTCACTTGACGTCCTCCATAGCTTGTCTCGGCTTTTCCGCCAATGAATATGATGAATATTTAAAATTTTGAAACCAATAACATTTTTGCTCATGTATATAAATACTTGTTACAAAATAAAATCCTTGTCTTTGCCTTGATGAAGTTCTTCAGAGGACGAAACACGTCAGCTGAGTTAATTTTCCTTTTGTCTTTATATAAATTCAATCTACGGCTTAAATGGAGAAACAGACATGGAATGTAGAAACTGTCTTTAAACATTTCAATATTATAAAAATTCGTACAACATTTTTTTTGATTAAGTCAAAACACTTCAGTTTTAACAGTAATGATGCTATTAACCGTTTCCTTATGTGGAAATATTTGTCATTCATTGATCAAACAGTCAGTACTAATCGAAATAAGCATTTCGTTATTCCCTGGACATCAGGCTGGGATCAAAATGCTGTATCTGTTCTCCTTTTCTCTTATGAAAAAGAAAAACTTCGGTATTCATCAATTTTTATTCGTCAGTAAAATTTCAAACGGACGTAGCAGTGGCTGCTCAAGCCAGTGTCACTTTCAGCTGAATTTTTAAAAATCTTTCTATTAAAACAATTTTAAGGAAAAAAAGGTTTCACAAATTCACTAACTGTTGACACTCTTTCTATTACTGATGGGGGGATTCTCTTTTTTAACCTTTTGATGTAAGAGGAAATACTGCTGCATCTCCGATTACCATTAAGCAACCTTGAGCCTGGACATTATCTAGACGGGTGCTCGCTTGTGAATACAAGTTCCTGCAATCTTGGGTAATTATTTGAGGTGACTGTAATCTTGGGTAATCTGTGAGGGTAATGGATAAGGGCTCGTAATGAGAAATCGCTAACCCGAGCTTGAATTCTAGTCGAATTCTTACGTTATGATAGGGTACGAATCCATCTCTTCTCCTCCAGCTATGGATCAAATTGCAGGACAGACTGAGTCCTATAGGCTTAGTTGGCCACCAGTATAACTCAGAATTAACGGCAGCCAACTACATGAATTCTTCTGACAAGTCATTTATGAATCGAAAGGAGACATGATCGCCCAAGCACCAAATAGGTGAATATCTTGATTTTGTCATTATGGTTTCTTCATGTTACATGTAAGTGAAATGGTTTCTGTTATCTGGTAAAACGTAAAAGAATGTGAAAGACACTCTTACGCCGCCATTACCATTCGAACGAAATAATTTAAAATATCATAGAGATGCGTACGACATCTTTAAGATTTGAGCCAACGCCCTTCACGATCTCAATTAAATTCAGACATTTCCTTTGTAGAGAAATGATTTCTCGCTGCAAATAAGAAACTTCTGATACGTTGCAAACGTTACGATAGAAACTTAGACATAGAAGCGACATTGCCAAACGATTCTGATATGGTTAACGGCTTAACAATACAGATAAGAACGAGATTGAATTGTTTGATTTGCGGTCTCCAACTGTCTTTTGAAAAAGATCCAAATGTCTCTAAGCTTCGGGGCGGCCAAAAGCGGTAATTCTACCAGAAGATGTTTGGAAGACGGGTATGTTTTTCAGATAAGAAAAAACCGAAAAAAATAAACGAAAGTTTGAAAGACGTAGATATTTTCAATAGTCTTCATCCTAGTGTTTCTTTCTCATCTATATTTATATATATACATAGTTATATCAAAGCACCGAATTTAGAAAGAAAAAAAAACGGACTATTGTACTTGCCGTTGAAAGTCGTGTTAGCAAGCAACCTTTGCGATTTTAATAGGTCGTAACGATGATTCTTTTTCTGGAGAAAAAGACAACCTGGGACATTCTTATTCCAATCTCTCATTTATTAAATATTCAGGAAATGGCCTTCTATCCAGTAATTCAGCCTACATGCGCTATTGGACAATGTGTTTTATTATTGAAAATTATAATGAATTATAGATGAATTTTGCTACTGCTTTTATTCTACTCAACGGGGTACTTTACCGTGGTTTATCGGTTGTCTCCTTAGATCAATTACAACTGAATAGTGAGTTCCCCATTCGGTGATCCATTATCTCTGCCGTGTACCGCCTCTAAATTACGCTTAGTAAATCTTTTATTCCAATAATCCTGTCTATTTGAAACACAAATATAGCCATTCGCTTATGTAGTAAATTTGATTCTTATAGTGTTCTGTCCATATGCTAGATTAAGAGGAGTAAATATTTGTTACCTGTGTCGTGTTTCAAAATAGTGACATATTCCCTAGCTATGCGAGAAGTCGGTCTTCTTTTCTTAAAAACGGAATCACCCAAAGCAAAGCAGTAATGACACTAAAATACAATGGGTTACAGGGTGTGGAAGAATTAGGAACAGAAACATTAATGATGAGCAGAAAGAGAAGAGAGTAATCAGGTGGACAGTAGATAGCGATTGACATTGCATTTAATTTTTTGCAGAAGGGAAGTTCCACAAGAAAGAAGTGCGAGAGAAGAAATTATCAGCATAGAATTTACGGTTTCATCTCGCCAACTCGACTGTAAAATGATGAGATCTCGACATCAATTCGAGATCAGAACAAAAGCAATGGTTTTGGTTACTGATTTTCTAGAAAACCACGCCTTTCACTTGGAAAACTGGTTTAATATGATTTTCTTACATGACATTTTTTCCATTAGCCCTTTTGCTGAATCAAGTTAACTTAGGTCTCTTTCCTTAGTCCACACCATAAAGTTAACGTCCATAATTTTAAAGCACAGAAGTGTAAAGAAAAAAAATGTTCTAACGCTCAAATCTCTTTTTTCAATTACAGAAAATGAAATTTGGGTGTCCAAACAACGAAAGATAACTTAATAGTTATTCTGAAAGTTATAGACCATTTTTTCGCCTATGAGTCTTTTTTTTGTTAGTTCGCACGATGAAAAATAAAACCGTAACCTTATTCTGAGGGCGGCCTAACGAAATAAAATTAATCTATCAATTCTCAGAGACTTTAAAATCACCAAATATTATGCTCTATATTGCGAATTTTTATAACGTAAACTTCCGGCATCATTAACTAAGGGTGAAAACGTGGAACCGAAACCCGAATGAGCATTGAAATAGTACCAAGAAACAAAACAATTATTATTTACATCATTTATATTATTCGGACTGTTATCCTCATCTTCATTGCCATAGTCACAATGTTTCGGCCGTTGTACGCTCTGGATTTATTAATTTTTGTGTTTCAATTCATTTACCGCGTAAAGAAAAGGACTTTATATTTTCCTCATAACAAATGAACACAACAAAAGATTTACTTATCGTATATTTCACACTCCTACCAGGCGTTTTGAACAGAGCTAATGGTTTATCCTTTGTTTCCTGTTCCCTCTAAAGTCTTTTCATTCTCTTTCACTCCCAATAGCACCTTACATCTTAATGGCATTATCGCCTTGCTCGGGGTGTGTTGATAAAAAAATATAACAGTCCAGCATTCTTTTCGTTCTTTTTTTTTCTATTAAAAATTGTCTTTGTCTATATCTCTGAGATGAGGTAATATGACTATTTACATTATTTACATTATCCGGACTGTTATATTCATCTTCATTGCCATATTCACAACGTTTCGGCCGTCGTAATCTCCGGCCTTCTTCCGGTGATTGGAATTTCGAACCGAACCCTTTATTTCGTATTGAACTCTGTTATCATCCGATTCCTTGTACCACGGTGATAGTCCAAGGTAGAACCAATAAAGAAGAACTCGAAGACGGAGATGGAATAACACAGATATATTACAAACAGGAATATATACAGAGAAGTAGAAGTGTTAGTACGAACAATCAGGTTTAGTAGGGAGAAAAATGTAATCTCGACCAATATCACTATTCCAAGGTCTTGTAGTAATTGTCTGAACGCGACTCTGTTTCGGACTGCCTCTGACTCGCTCTGACTGACTGACAGACTCCTGACGGACTTCTGACTGAACGGTATTTATCACCCACCCCCCACGAGAGCATCATGTGGCACAAGACCGGTTTAACGTGGGTTCTCCGAACCCGTGGGCTCGGCCAAAAATATGCCCTTTGAACCTGTATAAACGGGTCCAGGGTCGGTTTACCTCCCCGAAAGAGACTCCACCCTTCAGCGTAGCTTCGTTCGGGTTCCTCACCGCCCAAAGGCAGAGAGTTCAACCGATCAGCCGGTCGCCCGACTTCGGGCTGAACGGTATTTAGTCACCCCCCCCCCCACGAGGGCATCATGTGGCACAAGGCCGGTTTAACGTGGGATCTCCGAGACCGTGGGCTCGGCCAAAAATATGCCCTTTGAACCCGTATAAACGGGTTCAGGGTCGGTTTACCTTCTCGAAAGAGACTCCGCCCTTCGGCGTAGCCTTGTTCCGGTTCCTCCCCGCCCGAAGGCAGAGAGTTCAACCGATCAGCCGGTCAGCCGGTCGCCCGCCTTCGGACTGAACTCCCTGCTTCCTATTGAGGCGCAGTATTTATTACGTATGGAATAGTCCATTATGTTATTATCGGTAAGGTCCCATAAGAAACTCACAACTTCTTTATCCATAAAGACGTTGGTTAGATCCTCAAGGACACAAGGCCCAGTGGGTAAACAAGTTGGTTAGATCCAGTGACTAGACCCACAAATTTGTGAGTTCAGTACGAGACCACATCAGTGGTGAAATAAAAATAAAGAGAAATAAATAAAGGGAAATGACTGAGACATCCGGAAGATGCACGGCACGTGGAACTAGAACATTCTACCCCGGTGGACGAAAATAAAGGTTCGGTTCCAAATTCCAATCACCTGAAGAAGGCCGGAGCGTACAACAGCCCAAACGTTGTGAATATAGCAAAGAAGATGAGTCCGAATAATGTAAATAATGTAAATAGTCATATTACCCCATCTCAGAGATATAGACAGACAATTTTTAATAGAAAAAAAAAGAACGTAAAGAATGCTGAACTGTTATATTTTTTTATCAATACACCCCGAGCAAGGCGATAATGCCATTAAGATGTAAGGTACTATTGGGAGTGAAAGAGAATGAAAAGACTTTAGAGGGAACAGGAAACAAAGGATAAACCATTAGCTCTGTTCAAAACGCCTGGTAGGAGTGTGAAATATACGATAAGTAAATCTTTTGTTGTGTTCATTTGTTATGAGGAAAATATAAAGTCCTTTTCTTTACGCGGTAAATGAATTGAAACACAAAAATTAATAAATCCAGAACGTACAACGGCCGAAACATTGTGACTATGGCAATGAAGATGAGGATAACAGTCCGAATAATATAAATGATGTAAATAAGAATTAGACGATAAGTAAATCTTTTATTGTGTTCATTTGTTACGAGGAAAATATAAACTTCTTTTCTTTACACGGTAAATGAATTTAACAAATTTATTAAAACCAAAGTTTAGTTACCCACTGACCCACAGAAGTTGGACATATACGACAGAACAATTTTAACAAATTAATGGCGTGTGAAATTTTAACAAGGAACAACTACTTCTTCGTAGAAATAGATAAGGGTTCAACGTTCGAAATCTGGTAAGATTAGGATTTCGAAGGATTTCTCCGAAAATAGATATTCGAAATTTGGAAGAATTTTGCAAGTTCCCTTCTCCCCGATTCAATCCTATCCAATTTATCTGCAGTGAAAAAAATAAAATTATTTCTGGGCGCCTTCAATGGAGTGATGTAGAGCAGACCTTCCTAAACTTTTTGAATAGAAACCTCCTTTTGTTAAAAGAATTTTGTCACGATACCCCACCACCGTCACTTAGTTTAATAAGAAGATTTCGGACTCTTCACTATTACGCGAATTCGTACTTTTCCGGTAAAATCAATCATTGGCGATTATCGCTACGGAAAACCATAGGCGTAAAACTATCCTACTTTAAAAACTGATTACAAGCATTTCCTTCAGAAGAAACATTGGTCCTGACCCTACTTTTTCTTCTCTTAAGAAAATTCTGAAACTAAATAAGTAAATAAATTGTCTAGTTTATTCATTCAAGAAATAAAAGACAATTACAGCGTAACCCGGATATAAGAGACCCTGATATAAGAGAAACCCGGATATAAAATAGATTTTCTCTGGTCCAAAATTAGAGCCATACTTACCTAAACAAAATAGACCAAACCCGGATATAAGAGAAACCCGGGTATAAGAGAAACCCAGATATAAGATAGATTTTCTCTGGTCCCAAATTAGAGCCATACTTACCTAAACAAAATAGACCAAACCAGGATATAAGAGAAACCCGGATATAAGAGACTTAAGTTGCGATAAAAATCTAATGCTATGAACGTAAATAGTGTAGTAAAAATGGTATTTTTCTATTATCTTAAGTAGAGGGAAGGAGTTTCTATGACTTGTTTCTTATCATACGGAAGAAGAGAACATTTAGACCTGTTCCGTTATCTAAAATCATTCAGAGAGAGGTTATTCCGTAATCACGTGGAATGAAAATTCGTGTCGTTATTTTAATGTCACGAAATTATTCGGGATTTTGGATTAGACTGGTTGCCAGCCTAGGTTGGAGGACCCACAACATGTGTAAACTCGTAACTATGTACTTAACTTAATAATATAAGTAGCTATTATATATGAATATAATAATAGATAATCAGTTAGATTTGTATGCTGGAGATATGCCATGAAGGAGTCGAAATTATGAAACTCCAGTAAACTCCGACATCATCACTGGAATGTTAAAAATTTCTCAGCTCGATCAGTGTATTTTGATGTCTGAGTCTCAGCTCAACCAACGAATTTTGAAGAGTTTTTTTTTTTTTTTTTTTGGTTGGGGAGTCGAGAAGGGTTTCAGATAGATCGAAACGCATAAGCCATTAGGATCGTAGGGGTACCACACGAACTTCAGTCATTGCTTATCTTGGGCGAAATAATCTGACGGAGCCCAACCTTCTCCAGACTAGTTTGAATTCACTTTTCACCTTCTCCTAGATTAGTTGACAACCAAGGCTATTTACTTATGATTGGTGGGGGAGAGAGTATACGCGACAGTATATGCGCATAAGTGAATATAACGAATTCGACTGTAATTCGAACTCGACTCTAAGATTTCTCTTTACGAGCCACGACTCATTAACACCACTCCACATCCATATTGGCTTTATTAGATGATGATGATAAAGCAGCGTCAATTTTAATGTGTTCAGTAGGCGTCTTTCAAAATTCAACCAAGAAAGATATGGCCGAGGTAGAAAACCACATGCTCTTGATGCTCGCCAAGTTCGTCAAAAATGACTTCTCTGTTTTAAGGGCAAAAATGAATTCCAAGTTACAAGGGTAAAAAAGGAATTCCAAATATTAAGGGCAAAAAAAGTATTCTCTGTTTTAAGGGCAAAACGGAATTCCAAGTTTTAAAGGCAAAAAAGATTACGTTTTAACTCCAAAAGTGAATTCCAAGTTTTAAGGAAAAAATTGAAATCCAAGTTTTAAGGGCAAGAAAGAATTCCACGTTTTAAGGGCAAAAAAGAATTCCCCATTTTAAAGGTAAAACCGAATTCCAAGTTTTAAGGGCAATAAGTGAATTCCAAATTTTTCCACGTTTTAATTCGTTTTCTACGCACGAATATTTATGCTTGTAAAATCTGATATTACCACAGTTGCTAATAGACACGTCAACACTGCTAATGATTAACGTGTCATTGGAACAATACTGTCTTCCTCGACAAGCAACCTGTTTCAATTTACATCATATTTGTTAATTCTCTTTCTCTTTTATATAGAATAAGTTGAAGAGTACGTTGTAAATTAATGCAAATACAGATTCAATTATCGATAAAAAAGAAAGCATGATTATAAAGATAGAACTGAATATGCAATAGGCTTTAAAACTCGCCTCTTTTGTAAACGTGTAAAATAAAAATACGAAAAACAGCTAATTTTATTTTTTCAAAAAGTGATTTCTTTCATCATCCATTAGAAAATCGAGATGAATTTTCGCAATGTACAATAACCTCAAAGTTAATGCCTTTGAATTTTTTATGTTTAAGATATTTTCGCTGATATATTACCGTGTGTGATACATTAAAGACACTTATACGCATGCGCAAAACAGATTCTTCAAGATGTGCGCATTGACATGCGCACGACGTTTATCTCCGTTTATTTATGGCCAATTTTAGATTCAAAAATGAAGTCTTTTTTTTTTCATTTTACTGATTCAATGCGCATCTTGAACATTTTTCCGAAATGAAATTTCGTTTTATGCTCGGAAAATGGTTTCATCTTTGTTATTGCGATTTTTTTCGCGATAAATTGCAAACTGTCGACTGAAAGATCAAGCATTTTATCTAGAGAGACGGCTCTATCTTATATATTCACCAGAAATAATATAAATCCTGAATTTGGAAGGAGTAACCATTTTTCCGAAATAGAAAATTGGCAGCTTTGACCCAAGTCAAAAAAAGCACTAAGGAATTAATATCTGGGATTTTATGTCATGGTTCAATAAAATGGACAAACTTCCAACAGGAGGAAAATGTCCACTCATAGAGCGACAACTGTAGGAATGGTCAAATATTTTAACCGACATCAATTTTCACAGCATTTTCTTAAGTTAATTTCTTTTTCTTATACAATCGCAAAATATAAGTAACTTCAAGACTAGTCAGTACATAAATGGATACCCTCTTAGGAATAACAAGTGCTGCAAGCTTGGATGTGCGGATGATATGGCTTATAGATATATCACGTTGAAACAGTGGTTCTCGTACGATTACCGACGTTAATCAACGTCGATACTGGTCAGTACCTAGATGGGTAAACTCATTCGAATACCAAGTGCTGCAAGCTTGGATGTGCGGATGATATGGCTTATAGATATATCACATTGAAACAGTGGTTCTCGTACGATTACCGACGTTAATCAACGTCGATACTGGTCAGTACCTAGATGCGTAACATCTTGGGAATATCAGATGCTATAAGCTTGAATGTGTGGATGGTATGGCTTGCAGACATACCACGTTGAAACAACGGTTCTCGTACGATTACCGAAGTTAAACAACGTCGAGCCAGGTCAGTATCTATATGGGTAACTACTTAAGAATAGCAGGTGCTGTAAGCTTGGATTGGCGGGTGATTTAATGGATAATCGCTCAGAATTGGAAGTCAGAGAGGGTAGTTTCAATTCCAGTTGAATTCGTTATATTCAGTTACGCGCAAATACCCTTGGGAAAGGTGTGAATCCACCTCTTCTCTCCTCCAGCTATGGGTTAATTAGTAAGACTTGAATCAGTAATTCACTAATATCTTTAGAGTGTTCTTAAAATTTAAAGATTTTGGGGATGCATTGTATTCCCAGCATTCGTCGGTAGAACCCCGTTTCTTTCTTTTTTTTTCTAACAATATTTTCCTACCTCTTAATGCTTTGCCGAACTTAGTTTCTTACTTTTTTGGCAGAGAGATTTGCAACGAAGTTAATTTGTCCATTTGCAAGCAGGATAATTGTCCTTCTTTGCTCCTTTTTAACCGACCCATTTCAATAGTAACAATATCTTCTTATAAAAATCCAAACGAAAATGGTTGTTTTTATTAATTAGATACTGTTCTACATTCACTGATGGATTTGCTTTTACAAAACTGTACATGGCTACCAGCAAAACAAGATGGCTTCTGTAACAAAATGGCTGCTATTCTATGAAGGTTACTGCTTTCTCTAAGATAGGGGGTTTCATAATTGGGAGGGAAACGTACTTATTTTTATTTACAGAATTTTGTTAATTGAATTACAATACCCTGGAATTCTATTGAACTCTAATTTTCAAGGGGAATAAGCTTACTTAAGAAAGAAAGTAAATTATAGAAATAATGTTATCATAGTTACAACAATAATAGTCAGAATTTTATAGATAAATAATAATTTTTACCAAATTTGTAACCAGAAAGAGGCCAGACTAGTGCACTTTTAGAAATAATGAAGCTTAAAATAATTAATAAATAATAGAATGGATTTACTTTACCTCCCGTTGCCATTTCCTTTCCATTTTAATAAACTCCAGTGTAAGGATCCTCCGTTACTATTTTATTTTTTAAAGAAAAAGGGTTTCTTTTCTCTAGGAACTTCTTTTGAAAACCGCAAAATACAGAGATCATTGTATAAGTAAAAGAAAATCATCAAATTATGATGGAGAAATCACATATAAGAAGCTCAAGGTAAATAGCAATGGCACCAGATCATATGTGGCGGCAATATTCTAAGCATAGACGAATTGATGACTTATAGATATGTATGATAAATTCTGGAGATAAAAATTGTCCCGTACAACACAGTGAACTTGGAACCGAATTATTGCAAATAATTTATTGACTATCGAAAATATTGTTAAAATCATTTGCGCATTCATGGCTATTCATGAGTCCTTTTTGGCTAGATTTTTATCTAATACTGTCATTTAATCAACAGAGAGAGATTCTTCTCGTTATACGCGAATAAGTAAATAGTGTTCGTAGAAATTTTAGTCGCTAAGCATTTACTTGGTTTGGAAATAGGTAAATATTGGACGTTTATATTTGGGTCTCTAAGTATTTACTTGGGAGGCGCCCTACTGACGAGGTCTTCCGTGCATTCTGCGCCTCGCCGACAGGACAAGTGATTTATAGAAATGTATGTCGTAGTGACAAACCTTGTGATAAAAATAAGCAAGAATGACAATCTGAAACATTTTCTTACTGTAAGTTCGAAATAATAATTTTTTTTTACTAGAGGTCACATCTCATATCGAAAGTTTGATAGAATTGTCACTAATCTCTCTATTTAATGAAATTTAGTCTTTCAGTTATTTTTGAATCTATTTCACCCCAAGCAAGGCAGTAAAGCTGTCGGAGTTAGCTTCTCCTTAACTCCCAAATTGTCACTAGGGGTCATTCTCGCTATACTGTAAATACTGGGTGACTTCTCGCCTCGTTCTCTTTTTCATTTCTTCATTTCAGCGACTACAATTTAAGCTCTCTTAGAAGATTCTACCAGGAGTTACACACGTTTTTTTAATACAACAGCACGCTAACCCACAGGGTCCTCAACAAAGATCTCTTTCGAATAATTATAATGAAATTATTTATAGAAAATGCACAGTGAGGCTACCTTAAGGTGGTGGGAAAATGACTGAAGCTAAGCTGCCTGATCAGGACCGATAATATTGCTGATTCTTCTTTGGATTTTATCAAGAAGCTCAAGGTATATAGCAGCGGTTCCGGAACATATGTGGTAGCAATATCCTAAGCATGGACGAATGATAGACTCATAGATATGTGTGATAGATTCTGGAGAGAAAGATTGTCTCGCACGACACAGTGAACAAACCTTCTCAGGAGATAACCTAGAAGTGGATTCAATATAGTATTTCCACGTCATAATCACTAAGAGTAGCATAAAGTTCAGTTAGTGTTCCGCATTACATTGAAGATAGTTTTATTACATTGCCTTTCGATTATTTTGATGACCGCCAGCCATCAGACGAAAGGCGTCAGTCAGACACATAATAGTTTTAAAGAAAAGATTGAAATATATTTGGATATATTAGGTTTTCTTTCTGTTATGGGAACTTACCCATAATAATAATAATGGACTATTCCTTACATTATAAATACTGCGCCTCTCAGGAGTTATGGGCGGAGATTGTAAGACGAGGAGAGATGATTGAGAGCATATTGTAAGGACATTGGAATAGTGATATTTGTCGAGACAACATAGTTCACTCTAGCCAAATCTGATAGTCATTACTAATACTTCTACTTCTTTGTATTATATTTCTGTTGTAATATATCTTTGTATTCCATACCTGTGTTCGAGTTATTCTTTCATTGGTTGTAACCTTGGACCATCACCATGGTACAAGGAACTTGGACCATGACACTTTCAGAATTTAAAAATAAATAGAGACTCAATTTTTCTATTTTTTACAATAATCTCTTAGTTTTCCTGAAAAGAAAATACCAATATTTTAATTTACTCCATGTCCTGGGAGAAGACGAATAGTTTAATATCACTTCCAAAACATAAACTACTAGCAGTGGAGCCCGGCGTTTCCCGGGGATGTAACGGTAAGAGATAGATCAAGTATCGACCATCATAAAGACTGAAAAATAAAATTGACAAGATTATTGTTTAAGGTTGACGGACACGCATGTCTTAATTAGTTTTTTTACGAATTGGTCAAACCCAAACTCAAACAAAAACATTGTTTTCAATCGTTATGGGTCTACCGATTGAATAGAATTTTATGATAAACAATTGTCTTGTAAATGGAATTTTTAAAGCATTCTGAATGTAAAAATAAAGAAAAAAGTGTGCATGACAATAAGAAACACTACCTGCCAAAAAAAAAGTGAAGTTTTGTTGAAATCGTTTGAAAAACGTAGGAAATCCGATCCCATATATAAACGAACACACACACACACAAACACACACAAACAACCTGGTTTTTATAATAAGTATAACTCGATATGAGTTGTCCCTCTTTCATTCTTGCGTCAGTGATGACTCTTAATCGTGTTTTCAAATTGATTTCGTGCAAAAACAATTGTGTTTTTCCAATTTTTGGTGCTGTCAGAACCACCGCAAGGTAATTTTACGTAGTCCTGTGAAGTTTTGTTGAAATCGGTTGAAAAATGTAGGAAATCCGATCCAATATATAAACGAACAGACACACACACACAACCTTGGTTTTATAATAAGTATGATGATCTGGAATTGGAATGAAAGCAGTGATAACGCATATCCTGAATCCATCAAAAAATTCACGATGTAGATTTAGTAAATACCAAACACTTCCGCGGTATATAAAGCATTTAGTTTAGTAGACAAGGAAGATGAACACAGAAAAGGCTACATCGGAGATCGTTTTGTCTAATACCATAAATTGAAACAAAGCCAGAACATTAACTTGAAAACTCATTTTCTTAAATAGCCTCTTCAGATCGAAACTTTCATATGTAATGTAGTGGTTGTAATGCATGGCAACGAACCCGTTCAGAAATAGCTAAACTGCCAGCTGTACATAAAATCGCTTTCTCAAAGCAATGGTTAAAAATGGTTAAAGATTATGGGTCTTAGCAATGACCAAACTTCTTCAAAAGCTGTTGACTGACGTAAAAGAATCACAAAGAACAGTAGCAAAAACCAGATCACTTGAGGACTTTCAACAACGGCAACAACTAAAAAGGATAGCACATGTAATTCGAGGAGAAAATAATAATATAATCAGATATAACGATAAAAAAATAGGACGTTACTTAAAAATCGAAAAGAGAAAATATACAGTATAATAAAACAAATAATAACAAGTAAAATAAACTGACCTAAATTCATCCAAATAAATAAACAAACCGATCCCGATAAACTAACCGTTAGAAAAAACAAATAAAGATAATCAATCCAAATAAATACATGAAGTAAGAACCAAATTAAAAAACTGTTCCCGCCAAAATAATAGTTAGAATAAAATTGAATAAATAGCTTTAATTACCTTCCCAAACCAAAACAAAACTATTAAATAAGCGATATAAACAAATTTTTACTATGTTAAAAAAAGCACCGATTAAAAAATAAAAAAAAAATGAATAAATATATAAGATAAGAAATAAAAATAAAAAAAATGAAAATAAAAAATAAAAATAAATAAAAACAAGCAAAATAATTTAACCAAAATAAATAAATAAACAAATACACGACTTCCGCTAAAATAACTGCCAAAATAGACTACCCACAATGCACCACTGACCCGTATATATATAAATAGCCGAGAAAAATAACAGCACTCGTGGTCTGACGATTGCATCTAGCATGAAACAGACTGTCTCCTCTAAGTGTTGACATCTATGTTCACTTTTATATTTACACACACTCTATCTCTGATATTGAGCACTTTATCCCAAAAATATAGCACATCTTAAGACTATATTTCTTCACATATATATATATATATATATATATATATATATATATATATATATATATATATATATAAACAAGTTTTGTTAAATTCCACGGACAATGCCCGTCTGCTTATTTTTTATGTTTTAACTACTTTTTTCCAACTCAGTCTTTACCAAGAACTGAGTGTTGTTGGCACGGTCTACATGATTCTGTTGGCTACACTCTGGAATTCTTGATAGCAAAACAAAATTAGCGAATGACGCAATTCGAATACCCATCATGTACACAGCACTGTTTGTGATAGTTAATTTCGCTCGACCTCCGACCTTTTACATTCCATTATCCAACAGAACTTGTTTCGTTTTTCGTTTAAAAAAAAACAAAAACAACATAAAGAATATTTGTATGAACTCCAGTATGTTTATTTCGCTTTAATGATTTGAAAATCAAACATTAAAGTTAGAAATAAAACCGAACAGGTGCAAATGATTTTCAACGCTTGATATGGTTATTTCAACTACGATGGATAAGCCTCTAGTAGGTGTGACGTTAATTCTTCTCAAATAATATCATTCGATCTCTGTCAACCTCAACTTGTTCGATTTCGAAGCGAGAAATCTTATCTTTTAGCCCATTTCATCACTCACGGTATCTTTTCCGTAATCAAGAAAAGAATCAAGAATTCAGTGTTATTGGGTTGGTGCAAAAATAATGACGTAATAATGTCGTCTTATAACGTTAAAAAATACGTGAAAAAACGACATTATTACGTCATTATTTTTGCACCAACCTAATATCTATATTATTTATACTTGGATTATTGTCCCGATCTTTGTTGTTATTATCACAACCTTTCGGCCTTTGACTGCTCAGGTCTTCATCAGGTGCATGACGTTCGGCGTAACTTTCGAATTCACTTTACTCCACTAAGTAATTGTAGTTTCAATCGCTGATAAAGTGGAAACAAAGCGCGCAATAACTGGGCTGACCTAAAAACAACTAAAGGTTCTAGTTGTTTTTAGATCAGCCCAGATCGGGATATCCCTAGAAATAGTCGGACGGGAAAAATCCAACCCAGTTAAGTGAATAAAGGGTTCAGTTCGAAGGTTATTGATAAACACCTGACCACGGCCGGAGGGTACAATAGCCGAAGCATTGTGATAAAAACAGTAAAGAGGATTACATTAGTGCCTATATAAATAATATCTCTTTATGCCAGAAATTGCACAAGACATTTTCATTTAGACTTCTGAAAATAATAGCGATAATTGTGTTTATTTTCTCTCGTGTTCTATGTTAAAATCATTAAATAAAGTTTCCACAAATTTAAATGCACGTTGATATAGCAGTTGTCACAATACAGTCAAAGGTGATATTTAGTAAACCAATTAGTTTAAATTAAATGACGTTTTCTAATGTCTTTTAACAAGAAAAATCGAACTACTATTTTTGCCAGCCCAAGTAATCTTTTTAAATGTACTTTATTGACAGTCAAACAGTGTCAAGAATTAATCGCTTTAAATCCCATAATGTCAAAATATCTTACTTTTCCGTCTGTTTACAACAAATATATGATCTTCTTTTATTAAAATGGCCGCGTTGGTCCAAATTTACCGCGTAAGCATTTTCTGTTTGTATACACTCAAGACAATAAAGATCTCTTCATTTAACTGAAGTATAAGTCTTAAAGATTCAAATCAAAGACTGGACAGTTTTCGTCCGAGTAAACTCCATTAAATAGACTTGCCAGGCAAAACATGGCGTTGATATTTGTGTGTCTTAGGAAGCCGCGTAGACGACAACTGAGAGTTAATGCCATGAAGTGTCGGTCTTCTAATATTGAGTCTTTCCTTTGTTTCAAATTCAAAAAGTAGATCTGTAATGTAAATGATCTGGATCTGGCATATCAACTTCAGTTTCTTTTTTAGTGACATGTGGCTTTCTTCTGTTTTTCTACAAATATTTTCGTAGGAATTGTTCTAATGAACATTTTTCCCCCTAGTGACTCGACTACATGAATTTAAGTGTGCTACTAGATTGTCAACTCGATCTCATCGTTTTACAGTTGAACTATGCAACAGACATTTCTATTCTAACAGTTTCTTTTCTCGCATTTCTCACCTGTGGAAATCCTTTCCGATTTCTTGCTTCCCTGGCAACTACAATCTTCAAAGATTCAAACGCAATATTAATCGCCATCTTATGTCTTCCTGAAAACTCTTCCTTTAGTGTCCTTTCCTCACTTTTCATTCTCTTTGCCTCCCTGTAACCGCCCCATCCACTTACGTCCTAGTGGTATTATCGCCTTGCTTGGAGTGAAATCATTTTAAGAATATCCAAATCTGAAAAAATACTCTTCTCAAAAACCTGTTTCTAATGTTTTGCCATTTTTACTTCGCGATAGCATCATACAGTTCCTTCACAGATTCAAAATGTGAAGTATAGAGCTTCTTAAAAATGTTACGATCTCGATCACAAGTTACGTAACTGATTAAGGCCGAAGAGACACCACATGAACTGCAGTGGGACTGTCTAGGACAGGGGTCGGCAACCTACAGCACACATGATACACGTGGCACACCAAACAATTTCTAATGGCACGCAGCCGCAAATGACATCACGAAGTCCGGACCAATAGCTACTACAAAGCGAAGAAGATATTTAGCCTGTTTCAATTTTAATATATACTAAAGTATATATACTCTATATTACTATATAAAATATATTGCAGAACAGGTGTGCTGAACTTGATTTGTATAAAAACACGTATGTTGTTGGTACACTGAATGATTTTAAAACTATAAGTCGGCACATAGTTAGCAAAAGGTTTCCCAACCCATGGTCTAGGACATGATAGTTTGGAGGTTTTTAATTCAATGTTGTCCTTCTCCGAGACTGATTGCACTATCAAATATAACACTCGTAGTACATGCAGAAAGCAAAGGAACAGGGTAAGACAACGTGTCACCTACCTTGTTTTAATGGATCGCGTACGTGTGGTGAGAGAGAGTGCAACAAACAAACGTTACCAAGAGCTTCGAACGATGGAAATTTGTGAAAAGCCATGGTCGTCCACGTCCTGAAGGAGTACGGCACATGAAAGAAGAAGAAGAAGAAGAAGAAGAAGAAGAAGAAGAAGAAGAAGAAGAAGAAGAAGAATTTAACTATCTTTGTTCAGTTGCTTTATTTCTGTTCATCTTAGCTAATGCCGATCTTACGTCTAATATTACAGGCCAGTTCATGTCTGTAGGTATTATAGGTTTCGTTTCTTTGTTTTCATTGGATTAGATTTCTATCGATTCAATCCATCTTTATAATGTCTTTCTGTATGTGTTATGAAAGTTCCGTTTATGTATCCTATTGAAGAGTGCATTTTTGTCTTCCTATGTCTTGCTAAATCTATGTCCTGTCGTGTTTCTATCTCTGTTTACTATGTAATTCCGCTTTTACTTAATCTACAGCAGTAGACTGTTCTCGTCTCTCTATCCATGTTTAGGGATAACATGTTCTTATTTAGTATTGCTCATTCATTGCTCGCTGAGTCTAAAGATTGATTTTAAAATTACTTTGTCACCAAACTCAAGAAACAACTATTTAATACACTAGCTTTAAACGTAATCTGCCTGCTGCTGATACAGTTGCTGCTTGCTCGGCTTGATTATATTCATTAACGGTTCTCTTTTCTTATTGCTGCTGCTGTTGAAACCTTGCTGTCATTTATCTTTCTTTATCTACTTTGTATTTATTTCTATGCTAGGCCTATTAAGGTGATGCTCATAGCCTAGTACATGCACCGAGTCAGATACCTGAAAGAATCTTCAGACGTCTTACTTTCCATTGTCCCTCCCCGTCCAGTATTTTCTCTTTATCCCATAGGGGTTGGTTACAAACCTTTTCATCTCCACAGTGTATTGTTTTGTAAAAGATCCCTTTTGTTCTCATATAATCTTATATAAAATCCTAAATGGTCTATCGTCAATTTGCCTAATCAACGAACATATTTCCGGTACGGTGAATAGGCTTTATTAAATTACCCCCGCAAAACTAAATTACCTGATCTAAACAAGATCGAATATACAATCGAATTTACTTATGAAAGCGAAACAAAGAATATATAATCTTTTCTTCATTTCATTTATTGATAATGATCTAAAACTAAACGTCTATAAAAAATAAATTTTAAAAATGGTCTCATAACGTTCTATTCACACCAGATCAGCAAAATAAAATTCAGAGCACTTAGAATTTGTAGCCTTCAGAATTTAAATGATGAAGAGAAATAAGCTGAAAACAACTTTAAACTCCTCCAGTATCCTAACTATTTCATATATAACGCACAGAAGAAAGTGTTGCATTGCAGCTCAGACCAGACATCATGTTCCTTGACAGGGTGCAGTTTCTTCCAGCCGAATGCTTGTGGCTTAAAAAATACCCTTGACTAGATTGTTACCCACGAATGAAAAACAAAACAATTTCTAGCAGTAAACCAGATTTTATTCTTCGGTTATAACCTACTGCTAAAAGCGACCGAAGTTGAGATCAATCATAGGTAAGGAGGCGGTGGAAAATCTAACGGAGATCTTTCCTGTCTGTTCTACGAGGCCCGCTTCGTCTCTGTATACTTTTTCGCGGGATGATCAGATTTATAGATAATAAATTTCTTTCGCTTGTCATCTTCGTCTAAAAAAATTAATTTATCTTTATTCCGTGACTTTCTCTCTGTTTGAGTCTCTTGCTTTTTACTTTGAAGTTGACTTCACTTATTGATAAACCTCAGTCGAAAGTAAATGTTCCGAATCCATTTTTGGCGACAGGCCCAGTTTTTTTTTTTTTCACTTTAACAAAACCTCAGCTGAATGATATTGATACACCCGCCTCCTTCTTAAAGAAAAATATTGTTAAATATTTTTCTTGATCTCCTCGCGGCTGTCGCTCGTTACAGTAGTATTTAAGATTTACAACATACGCAAAATAATCAACAAACTATCAAATAAAATTGAAACATTACCGGAGATAAAAAAAAATATATAAGTTCAAATGAGTGGGAAAGAAAAAAATGTGTTCGTCTGTAACAACAAAGATACACAAAAGTAGAAATAACGTTGCGTCTATTTGGTGATATCCAGATAAGGACTTTTCTTTCGTCTTACATGGTGCAAAGCAATTCGACTCCGTGTCGTTAGCCACAACTTTCTTTTTATTTAATCGGCACCAACATTTCAAATCCGTTTTTGGCGACAGGTCCAACTGTTTTCATTTACCAAGATCTCAGCTGATTGATATTCCTCAAAAGATTTAAACAGAAGTCAAAAGGAAAATAAGTCATCTAGATAAAACTGAGAACAATAATGACTACAACAGAAAATAAATTTATCTGGACTTAACATAAAATTTATGACAACTATTTCAAAAACAATAAAACAAAAACAATTAGCACACGAATTATCTTAATCTTAAACCTTAAAGAATTTATATAAAAGTTCGAATCATTGGAAGTATCTTTGACTAATCTTCATCCTAGAACCTAATCTAGTGTGTCTTAAGCAAGAAACTTTGTCCATAGTTTTGGCTACCATCACCAAACTAAATCCCCACAAGGCATGCCTCTTGATCGTATACCTGAAATTGTCCTAAAGAATTCTTCTCCTGAAATGGTTTCTGTTCGCTCTAAGTTCTACAACAAATGTCCTGATACTTCTTGCTTTCCATGGAAATCCTCTCCTGTATTTCCTGACTTTAAGAACTCTGGTAAAGCGCCTGATCCCTCGAATTATCGTCCTATTACCTAGCAAAGAACAAGTTGCTCTAATATACACCGAAATGGTTAAGCACCTCCCATCGCAACTGACGTGTGCTCGCTATGTCATCAGAATGAATAACGACAGGATTCCTAAGGTATATATATATATATATATATATATGAAGAAATATAGTCTTAAGATGTGCTGTATTTATGGGATAAAGTGCTCAATATCAGAGATAGAGCGTGTGTAAATATAAAAGTGAACATAGAAGTCAACACTTAGAGGCGACAGGTGGCCTGACGATTGCATCTATCATGAAACAGACTGGGGCCTCTAATTGTTGACTTCTATGTTCACTTATATATATATATATATATATATATATATATATATATATATATATATATATATATATATATATATGAATGGCTAGGATAAATAATCTACATCGTACGTATAAATGTATTTCTTCCTCAGGTGTTATAAATACATTGCTCAATGTTATGAAACAGAGCTGTAAGTATATATTAGCGAATATACATAATATCCAACGTCGATAAAACGATTCGGAGTTTCATGCAGTTCTTCCACTCTTGAGGTGCAAATATTTACTATCGACGTTGGATATTATGTATATTCACTAATATATATATATATATATATATATATATATATATATATATATATATATATATATATATATATATATATATATATGCCTTCATTTGAACCACAAATTACAGCATGTACCTATATGTACGGTATGGTGAAAGGTAGATTTGTTCTTTTAACAGAGCTATATTTACTAATTTACACAACTGATTTTAAATAAATTCCAAAAACTTTATCAGAAAAATTATAAAGAGTGGAGAACAACCCTATTCCCTTTTATTTTAACCATAACATTACGACCGAGGCGTTCTTCAATTAATTCTAAACACAAACTTTAAACTTGATGGAGTCCATTATTTAGTTCCACTAATTCTGATCTTTACAACTAGGACACGCTATGTTTCTTCCATAGACTCGAATCAACCACATTTCCCCTCATGTTTGATATGTAAAAAAGAAAGTTTCACTAGTAACTACTGCTTCCCTGAATCCTTCAATCTAGACTTATTCAAGTTAAGGGTCAATCATTATCTACCGTCCTTCACTTTACTTACCGCCTCCTCTTTCATTTACATCACACTCCTCATTCACCATCGCATTGTTCACAGTAACTCTCTACCTTGAGTAGCTCTGGTGCCTTGTGTTGGGTGAATTGTTTTAAATCAAATAACTGTTTTCATCGGATTTCATTTCATCCATTAATTTTTCAGGCGTCTATTTTTGTCCACTTTTCAAAATATATCCAAATCTTTTGCAAGCATTGTCTCGTGTACGAAACGTTTGTTTCGTTGCTGATTGTATTGGAAATTGAAAAGAATTCCAGACAGAGCTGCCAGCGTATCGACACTCCTGACATTTCGCTGAAACGAATGGCGATGAACTTGATGAACTTGTGTTGAAAGTTAAGTAAGAAACCGAACGTCTGTTCGATTACTTTTATCTTTTGAAATCTGATTGACAATTAGTTCACAGGTGCACATCGACTTGGGAAACGAAGTAAAGGTTCGATTAATTCAGAAAACGCAATTGAATTGGATTTCAGAGAAAGCATCAAACAATAAATTAAAGTAAACATAAACTATTTCAAATAAATGCATCACACACAGATATATATATATATATATATATATATATATATATATATATATATATATATATATATATATATATATATATATATATATATATATATATCCGGGCTAAGTGGTAGAAGCTCTAACACCAAATATATATATATATATATATATCCAGGCTAAGTGGTAGAAGCTCTGACACCAAATCAGTTGGGTTTCGATCCTGGCTTGAGGAATTCGGATAACTTGTCGAACTGCGGAACTGTGATACGGCGAATAGTACTGTCTGCGAATGACATAATTTAGCTCTTGAAAATATATTTCAATTGAGCACTGTTGAGTGATAAGCTGATTCTATAAACAACGGCCACCTGCGCTAATGCAAAGTTATTCAGCAAAATGAATGGAGCACTTCGGCTGATTGGCATTTGTTTACATTCGTAAAAACAATAGGCTAGATTTAGCAGTGTAACTCTGCCGAGTGAAGATAGCTCAGTGGTAGATGCTCTGACTGACACCAAATCAGTTGAGTTTCGATCCTGGCTTGAGGCATTCGGATAACTAGTCGAACTGCGGAACTGTGATACAGCCAAACAGTACTGTCTGCAAATGAGATATATATATATATATATATATATATATATATATATATATATATATATATATATATATAGAGAGAGAGAGAGAGAGAGTAATCAAACTTATTAAGGATGTTATTGTTGTAATATTAGGTAGACTTGCAGTCACTTAATTTCTAGTAAAAGCGCTGTAGCATATCTACGGACGTTAATGGGTATGTCCCCATTCACATAAATACAGTAGTAAATACTGTATGTTGGCCTACAGTTGAAAATTCATTGTGGAATTCACTTGACTCACTTCTAGTGAATCTTATATGTTTTGTTCTTGTCCTAAGTATTATCGTTCGTTACCAACCTTCGTTTGACTGTTTAGTTGTTGTAGGTTACAACAAAAAGAAAAAGCACATCAGAGAAAGCGAATAATGCTACAAAAAAATCAATTAATATAAATCAGGCAAAGCTACAACTATTCACATGGACGGGTGGTTGGTGTCTAACCCAGTTCTCCTACTAGTTTTTATGCGGATGTTAACTGAGGATGTGAAACAAAACCTCTCAAATGGCGGATGACATTCTTATAGGATCCAACGGCCAACACACACACACACACGCGCACACACATAATCACACACACGCACAGATAGATAGATAGATAGATAGATAGATAGATAGATAGATAGATAGATAGACCTAGTGAGTCAGACAAACCTACCCAGGTTTCACCTAAGTGGATCGTCAGGGAAAGCTGGCTAAAGAGGCAAAAGAGAAACAGCATATTTATAAACGATAATCAAAATCATACCACGTGACCGAAGAAAAAGAAAAAGAAGAAAAAACACCGGGGAGGGGGGTAAAGATTTATTCAAACGACTAAAAGGGGAGGGGATATTTAAAAAACAATAAAGGTGGAATGACAATACAAACAGGGGAGATTAGACTTGATTCAATAACCAAGATTTTCTATGCCTACATATGTTAAGAATCTCGGTTTTAGAGTTTAAAAGATCGTTAGGTTGATTATATAAAGCTATGGCTAATTTCTCCTCTGTATCTGTGCGATTTTTTTCGACAGACTTCCATGTTTCTAGCTCTTTCTTTTTTAAAACTTTTTTTTTCCTTCGTGATTGATTTGATTACTGGCAAATCAAAAATTCGAAGGTTTTTCGAAGCGAGTATAGTTACCTACATATATATATATATATATATAAAATAAATTCTCAAGAGCCAGGAACAACCTACCTAGGTTTCACCTAAACGGATCTTCAGCTTAATCTGTTTCTAGTTCTTTCTTTTTTTCCAATTATTCCTTGGGTACTAATTTGTTTTGACATACTTGTAAGGTGTGCTATCCTTGTATTTTTACCAACTGAGTAATACTATTAGTATTCTAGTATATGTATATATATATATATATATATATATATATATATATATATATATATGTGTGTGTGTGTGTGTGTGTGTGTGTGTGTGTGTGTGTGTGTGTGTGAAAAATATATAGAAAATAGGAAAGAACTCGTTAGGTAAATCATCCAAAGTTCTTTAGTATTTTTGTTATTATTTTTTAAAGATAGTGCTCGATACAAAAGTAGAGCATAAATATAATTATTTATTTAAAAATATGATTCCAACAAGAGTTTTCATGTTTCAAAACAAGAGCCGAAAACTTCAATATAATTATTTCAATTAAATTTAATTAAATTGAATTAAAGCTTAGTACTTTAATTCAATTTAATCCAAATAATTATATTGAAGTTTTCGGCTCTTGTTTTAAAACATGAGAACTCTTATGTAGCGTGTTGGAATCATATTTTTAAATAAATAATTACATATATATATATATATATATATATATAAATATATATATATGTAATTATTTGTATATATTTATTCATATATATATATATATATATATATATATATATATATATATGTATATATATGGTGGGGCTTAATACAATAAAAAAATTATCACTTAGCTAACTAATACTATATTCAGCACCCCGACTTCAGAGTTTCGTAGACGACCATTTTTGCAATAGTTCGATTCACACGTCAGGAGCTATCAGCAATTGTCTGCCGATTTTCTTCTTTTCGTTATATTTATATAAAGTTAATAAAAAACATTTCTGCGCTTTTTATTGGTGTCAGATTGATCTTTTCTTCTTTGTCTGTGTATGTGTTTACGCGTGTATACGCATTTGTATGCGTGTGTGTGTACAAGTGTAAAATTCTGTGGTCATTTCTTCTTTTCAAAATGTTCTTGACTTCATATACTCTCTCACTATTCCTTTTCCTTCCTTTTTCTCTCTTTCGGCTGTGAGTGTAAGGCTTAGATCGGATCTCAAAGATTCAATGGCTACCTTCCCAGAGATGGTGTCTCGATAAATTCACTCAGTGTTCTTGGACAACCGTGTGTGTCTGTGTTGAGAGTCAGGAAGAGCATCCGGCCTTGTAAAGTTTTGTCTAAAATTATGATGCCAGAGACGCTCTGTAAGACAGGACCCACCTGATTATGGAGATTCATTCCGGTCCTGTCTCAAGAAACAAAAAAAACAAAAAAAACATGGCTGTGTATGGAAGTTGAAATAAACGTAGAGAATTTAAATATCCTGAAAACGGTTAACTGGAAATCACCTAGAGATGTTTGATGTCTATGATTTATGCTTCAAGTGATTCACAAATGTTGACGAGAAACTAACGAACGCAGTTACCAAATTGTTTGATGAATCCACAATGGAATCCGTATTAGATGAGGCCTTTTTGTGAACTGTGGTCAGATCTTTGCCATTTACAGCGTTGTCTTTTTGTCTCTTATTAATTTTACAAAAGCTTTAGAGATTTTATTCTTTATGGCCGATGGTAATTCTGAGATTGATTTATTAGCAATATGATTGAAGTGTACTCAACACCAAATACGTTATTGTAATTTATAAACAGTAATCTACATGTTGTATTCATAATGTAAACAAAAAAAAATATAACCCTAAACATTTTACTATCATTAGGTTCAAACCATTTTTTTCTCCGAAAACATTGACGTGGATGGAAAAAAATCCCACAGAGTAGATTAGGGCCACTAGTTTACAGAGATATTTAAATAAATGATACATATACAGTTGCAGTTTCTAGAACACATGGTGAGAAACGAAAGCCCGAGAAATTTGAGACTCACAAGACATAATGAACTAATCAAAACAAAAGGAAACAGCGAATAACTTACATTATGAGCGGGTATAAAGGCTGTAGGGAGATAGTAAACAAATACAATTATTTTTAAGAGCTACAAATCAGAGAAAGTTGTGGAGAGCCTTGATCGTCCACATGCTGAGGGGAAACGGCACATGGAAGAAGAAATGTTTATTTTTATTGTGTAAACATTTACTGGCACAACAAAATGTGTCATAAACCTTATACAGATTAGCATTATATATATATATATATATATATATGTGTGTGTGTGTGTGTGTGTGTGTGTGTGTGTGCGCGCGCGTGCCTGCGCGTATGTGTGTGTGTAGGACAAAGTGGAAAATCTTTTTAGTGACGCGTTTCGCCGAAGTGTGTTAGGTTTCACTTTTTCAGACTGGAATCAAAGACAAAACTGTGTGTAAGGAAAATGCGTAAGTATTTTTGATGATATTAGAAACAATACATTAAATTACTTTTATATAGGAATTTGAACATAGATCACCAGTGAGCAAACACAGGTGATTCCATTTCTAATAAGTGGACCACGTGATCGTCAAAGAAATGTATATATGGGAATTAGCGTGGCGTCTAAGTGATCACTATTTCTATTCTATCCTCTATTACTGTACGGATCACCATTTCTATTCTATCCTTTATTACTCTACAAATCGCTATTCTCGCTATTATTCACTGTACTATTTATCTATACTGATTACCACACGGATTACTATTCGGTGGTTACTTTTCGAGCGAGTATTATCGAGCAAATTCTATTAGTGTGAGTGTTATTCGAAGGCGTCTGACATCAGTATTGTTCAACGGCGTTACTATAGTTGTATCTGCGATTACAAAGTCTCTACTACAATGAGCATTACGAAAGTGAAAACGAGTATTCGTTGACATCACAAAACTTACCGTATCAGATGCGATGACGAGAAACCAGAAAAAAAAGCACTTCCCAGTCTCTTGTCATCGCATATAATAGGGTGATTTAAATCTATTGACCCTCTTATCCTCAAAAATCCCCATCGCATTTTTCTTACATACAGTTTTAGCTTGCATTCCGAAATGAAGAAGACGGACCTAACACTTTTTCCATTATCTACACTTTTATTCCGGATACTAATATGAACAATACTAACACACACACACACACACACACATATATACATATATATTGTATGTATCTGTGTGTACCTGTGTGTCTGTTCATGTGTGTACGTGTGTGTGTTTCCCTGTGTGTTGTGTGTACTTGAGTGTGTGTAGGTGTTTCCATATGTATATATGTAAATCTTATTACGTTCATCTCCTTAGTCGTTCACCAAAAGTTATTTGTCCGTTTGTTCCGAAGGCTGTCGCCTATTCACTTATAATTGTCACGCTGGTACAATTGCGAATTGTTTGTTCGCTTCAACTGTCCACTTCCGGCTATTTTCTCTGCTGATAAAGGCGCATGTTCGGCTGACCTATCCTTTTCTAATACATGCTATATGCATTGTGCCTATCGATTGGGATGAATTACTGGCCGGACGTTGTCTACCACACGAAGGCCTTTGATGAAACCACGTGTTCACTTAATAAAAGGGAAAAGACTTGACACTTCGAAAGACACTGCGAGTTTACTAAGGAAACTTGACATTTGAAACTTTCTCGAATAGTCTACTGGCCAATTCACATATTTATGTACTAACAGATCCATGCGTATACAGTTTCTGACTTGCTCGTAAATAGATCTGTGTGTGAGAGGTTATGTGTGTACCGCATCCATTCAGGACTTGTGGGATCATGACCCTGTACAACTTCCAATATTTTGTAAATCTCAGTAATGGGAGCGCTAGTGAAGAGGGGATATTTCCAGGTTGCATTTCCCAAATATAGGTATTAATACGCCCTTGATATTCTAACATCTTAATACGACCAACAGAACAGAATAGTTGAAAGGAAAAACAAACAGGCATTATTCTCAGAGATTTTTAAATATATCTGTGTCGTGCATGAAATTATATACAAATATTTAAACTAATTTAATGTCCCTAATTTGTCCCACGCAGAAAATTTATAACATATGCATACAACAAGTATTATGAAAGGTGCGAAAAGCGAGAGAGTCTTACTTGTAATATTTTCCGACGGGAAAACGGGTAGACTGGTGGTGTCCTCAATGTGCCTGGTGAAACCATGTGATTCCTTCGACTCTCTTAAAAGCCGTGGGCAATCATATATGCTTCTCTGTCGCCTACATACCAACTGGCGTGGACTGACACGTCTTGCCACTAGGCGTGTTAAATCGCAATTGATGTTTGTCACTCAATGAACTGACTTCCCTGACCGGCTGTGACATGAAGCTCAAGAATTCATCTTTCGCAGAGAGGTAATAGCCTTTTGCATCCCTACATCACCAACAGTTGACTCTTTATCTTTGTGGTACTCGTTCTTCTATTCACACATTCAAACTTGTTAAGTAGATTACTCTCTGCTTTTCTAAAGAGTTAAAGAATGCTTTTCGAAGCTTTATTTAAATTTTTTAGTACTTTTATTCAAACTTCATGGGCCAACGATCGCAAAAAGTAAATTTATTCAAAATATAAAGAAACTTAATCAGCAAAAGAGACGTATCAGACTGGGTATCAGGGACGTCAAAAAGGATTTAATATCCGGTTTCTTTTGAAGTTACCATCAATTCTATACTTCTAAAGTCACGCCTGAACTCTGAAATTTTATTTGCTATTTATTCATGTATTTTTGTTTTTTACTTTTCCTGTATAGGAGTAGATAGTCCCGCTTATCATACAGTTTTCACTCCTCCCCTGTCTTTTGAACAGGAGTAGAAGTTTATCCCTTGTTTCCTTTTTAGGGTTGGGTTTCTAGTTCCTTCTAAATTCTACTTCAACTCTATACTTTCAACGTCCCCGCCCAAACTCTGAAATTTTATTTACTATTCATTTATTTTTTTTATTTTTCCTAAATAGGATTTAATAGGTCCGCCTATCATCCACTTTACTCTCTTCCTCGCCCTTTTGAACAGAAGTAGAAAATTATCACCTGTTTCCTGTTTTTGACTGGATTTCCGGTTCCTTTTAAAATCTTTTCTTTCTTTTTCCTTTCCAGTAGCCTCTTGCGTCTTAGTGAATTTGTCGCATGGTTTGTGCTGAATTGACCTAAAACAATCGGGGCAGTGTTGCAACAGATACTGGAAAATGTGACAGAAATCTGAACGTGCATTTGAATGACAAAAGTTGTCTTTTAGAATCTAAGTTCTATGACAGGAAAATATCGTTAAAAATAATAAAAAATAAATGAGTGCTGAACAGCTTTTTGCAAAGTTGCAGATATATTTTGGTTCGAGGATATATGACGTTGGGGTGAGATTACTGTAATATTGCAATTAACTCTTTTCCGGTCCCCAAACCGACTGCTTAATCCCAAATTTTATCATAACGTTATATCAACGCTACGAAATGATGTAGCTGAAAAATTCCTCAATGATTAAATACTTTTTTTCTTCTCTTAACACTAGGATGGCCGAGGTGTCGTTTTCGACACCTTCAAATTTTCAACAAATTACTATGGAATAACTAGTTTTTGGTTCGATGCTGAGGCTTATGGACAATTATTGAATTTTAGCAAAGATGCTTAACAGACTTAATTCTTTAAAAAATATTCGATATTTGAGGTTTTACCTTGAATGGCCGAAGTGTCGTTTTTGACACCTAGGCTATTTATAGGGTAAATGCATTGAAAATTTTCTCACAAGCAATAATACTTGTGTTTATCTCCCCTATCTATCTATCTATACGCACACACATAATTTATATATATATATATATATATATATATATATATATATATATATATATATATATATTAGGTTGGTGCAAAAATAATGACGTAATAACGTCAAAAAACGACATTATTACGTCATTATTTTTGCACCAACCTAATATATATATATATATATATATATAATCACTTTCTTTCAGTATGAAGTATACTAATATTTGTGAATTTTCTTTACAGACTTGTTATTCCTGACTTGAATATTGAATATATTAAAGATGGCTGCTTCACGGCGGAATGTAAATAAAGATGTCAAAGAAGCTGGCCATCCTAGTGTTAATAATATGTATAGAAGTTATAAAATTAATTTTCGTATTTGTTTAATTGAGAATCACTGATTTAGATGATGAATGCGCCATTAAATATCTTCCTCAAATTTAGTATCCATTTTCTATTAATGCAACGTTACAATGAAATGATGCAGGCGCTTTGTGGGGAGTCGACAGACGTTTTTGCAATAGAAACTTTGGAGAAAGATCATTTTGTTTTCGTTTTTTAATCATTTCACTCCAAGCAAGACAATAAAGCCACTAAGATGCAAAGGTTTACTGAGTGCGAGAGAAGACGAGAAAATATACTATTGAGGAGAGAAGACGGTAAAAGAACAAGAATTAAGAGGACAGATGACAACGACTGACATTGCGTTTACATTTTTGATGATCAAAGTTGACTGGGAAGCAAGAAGCTGGGATAGAGTTCCCCAAGCCAAGCAAGAAGTGCGACAGAAGAAACTGTCAGCATAGAACTTACGGTTACATCTAGCCTTGAAACTTTGCCGCCAATCTAGTACTGCGTTCAAATTCATAAAATGTAGATGCCACAGAGGAAAGTTCATCAGAACAATTACCATGAAAGTCTTTATAGAAAAGCATCAGGGAAGATTCGTTACGGCGGTGGGAAAGTGACAGAAGCCAAGATGCCCGGTCAGGACCGATAACATTGTAGATTCTTCTTTGGATTTTATCAAGAATATCTAAATTTATAGCAGAAGCACCAGACCAGATGTGGCACATATATTTAAAGAACGAAAAAAAAGTTTTAAAAAATTCAAAGTAAAAAGTTATTAGTTGGATAATATCTCCAATATGGTAATTAATTCTAAACAAGTCTTTGACAAATGAAGAAGGATACCATGTACAGAATAAGTGAGCCCTGAAGAAGCCGTAAAAGAAATTAACAACATATTGAGCCTTTCAGATCAGTCTAAAAGCGAACGCATCCTAAGCGTGATATGGAGTCACCGTCAATACGACTCATCCATAAGTGTTTGGGTATTTAAATGCGTGTCGACGAAGTAAACCAAACCCACAATGAATATTCAATAAAACCGTGAAACCTTTAGAAATAACACCAACGACCTTCATGTATCTCATCGGACTTCATTTTTTTTTTTTTTATCTGCAATGAAAATGTCAATATTAAAGTTAATCGCAAAGATTCTTTAAACCTTCAAGGCAAAATAAAGAACGCGTTTGATTTCGTGTTTGGCTTCCGAACCAAACTTTCCAAGGAAGAAGGGTAAAAATACAGACTAAAAGAAAAGCTTGGATATCTTCTGTGAAATGGTATTTCTTCTGGATTAATTTCAGACAAGAAAACGCAACATTTGTCTAGACAGTAAATAGACTTAAGTAATCAAGTACATTGGAGATAGATTATAAATAGACAAAAGTGTATCACTTTCATGGCACAGTAATTGATTGCAATTTTTTTAATGCAAAGTCATTGATGTTCAAAGTATCTGAACTACCTGTGTGAGGATAAACGAAATTTATAATATTTACATCGTTATCTCTATTATAAACATCCGATTTCTATTTATTGCTGTGTTGCCGTAACATAAGAAAAATGGCACATCATAGCGAGAAATCTGTTGAATTGAAAAATAAATTGAGTTTCAATTTATCGTGGGATCTCAATATGTCTACTTCAATAATAATATTCAGAGGTATTTTTACTCATGAATGTCTTAGATAAGTTTTTTTCTTGGAAGCCCAAAGCAGGAGGATCTATATCTATAATTCTTAAAATATCTGTGTGCATGTATGTGTCCGTGTGTGTGTGATCGGATGTATTTTATGCGTTTTCAACCGATTTCAATTATTTTTTTTTTTTTGGTCTGATAGATAATTCTTCAGTGCCGGTTTTGAGTCGAAATTGGCTGGAAAAAATTACAACCTTGAAGGTGAAAAATCGAAAAAAAAAAACGATTTTTTACACTTTGCGCAAAAATCAAAGGCAAAATTTAATGTCTGTAAAAACAGCGTACAATCTATTTAGAGAGCTGAAATACGACGCAAAAGATTATCAGAATTATATAAAAAAAATTCTTATAAATGCAAATTATCGTATATTATTACAGTGTAACCCGGATATAAGAGAAACCCGGATATAAGAGAGATTTTATCTGGTCCCAAATTAGAGCCTGTGTTAATGTAAACAAGATATACCAAACCCGGATATAAGAGAAACCCGGATATAAGAGACTTCTTATCCGGTCCAGGCAACTCTCTTATATCCGGGTTAGACTGTAAATGGTTCATGTAAAAGGTTCCTTCCTTACAAGATTGAAACCGCAAAAACAGTCCATTTCAGTGCCACCCCCGACTACAAATTATTAAACACCACCCCCCTTAAGGATGTGCCTCAGTTGCATCCTATTGTTGTTAGTGTTGTGGTAGGATCCACCTAATTTGCATAGTGGAGTACCGACCATATAAATATGGTTGGTACCGGGAAAGAATGATAAGATCCAACCAGAGATCGACTGTCGAACTCTATGCATTAGCAGAGAGGAACCCGGACGAAGCTTTGCCGAAGGGCAAGGTTTCGTCCGGGGAGGTAGACAGGCCTTGAACCGGTCTAGGCCCGTTCAAAAAGGCTATATTTTTGGCCGAGCCTACGGGCTCGGAGATACCCACATTAAACCGGCCTTGTGCCACATTTTATCCTCGTGGGTGGATAGATAAATACAGAGATTCAACCAGAGACTCTGCCCGACTGCAACTCAGTCAACACACATTCCAGGAACGGTCTTCCCAGGAATATACAAAAGATTATATGTAAATATTGTGTACACTTTCTTGTTTCAATACATTTTGTTCTAAGTACATTTTGCGTTGCATTATTATTCCATGCATTAGTCAAGTTTCAACAGTTAGTAATATTGATTTTCAGGTGGGCTGACTTTAAACTTAAACTGTGCCAATTGAACGGCAAAAATTCCCAGTAATGAAAGACCCGGTCGATGACGGGTTATATTGCTTGTTGACAAACAGATGCGAAATATATTCATATATATATGGTCCACTCCCAATTCTGTCGAAGTTCTAGTCACCAACGAAACTTAATTCACGTATTTTCCCAACTTCGCCATCAAAGTCAAAAAAAATGTTCTGAAATGTCATCTAGTCATTCATAAATCTATGCATGGTCACCATGACCATCAAAATTTAATCATCTATCCATTAGAAATATCAAGATATATTGGTACTTCCGAAACACGTCACTGCTTAGTATGATACAGTAAAGTATACTCTTCTACGGGAAATTTATGTTATGGAACCAGTCTTACTGTATGGATCAGAAACTTGAACATTACCTGCTCGTCTTGAAAGACAACTGGATGGAACAAGAAAAAAAAATCCAGAAAATCTGTTGGAGATCCCATGCAACGCTTAACACAATTTACGGAGAATTGAGACCAGCTCAAACAGAAACGATTACGATTATATTTTGCCGGCCACTGCCACCGAGCGAACAGGGAAATCTTCTCATTCTTATTTCAATGCATTCTCCTGGAAGTGTCTTCTCACAGAAATTGACTTTTCCAGACACCAAAGTTTGGGACACAGTGTTGAACATTTGGAATCTGGGGAAAGCAATGCTGCCGAACAGTGTGGAAAGGGATTGCCAATGGAGTTCCAACCAACTATAGGGAGGTCAAAGGATAATGATGATCTTATTTTAAAAAATGGCTATCAACAAAGGAACGTGTTGAAATGGCCGGCATGAGACAAAAAAAAACATTTATATTGAAATAAAAGTTTGATATATTCTCTTTTTTTAATAAAAAATCGTACTATATCGTGTAGGGTTGGTTCCATATATTTATATATATATGTATATGTGTGTGTGTGTGTGTGTGTGTGTGTGTATGGTTACGAAGACGATGGCGAGTCCTGAACGCCATTATTATCGTAAGAGTGCTTTATGTAATGAAGCCGTAGCTGCAGTGAGGACATAGGAGCTCAAAATAGCTTGACGGAGACCACTCTTCTTAAGGATATATATACAAGGTGGTTCAAAATTACAAACTTTGGGGCCGGGCGCCTCACACCAAAACAAAGGCAAAAGTCCATATAAACGTATGTTTGCAAATCCTTCGTTTTTGAGTTATTAGGTTCAAATAAAGTATAGGGTAGATGGTGCTGTGTTACCATACAGATTAGGTTCCATTTGTTATTCGTGTACATCTGTGGCTCCTCTCTCTTCAACGTTTAACGTGTGTAATAGTGAGTTAACTAAGAAGTGTTCCGTTTAACAATAGGATATTCATATCGTGAGCAGGCAGATATGATTTTTGCATCCGCCCGTGTCAATGGTAAAAGACGCGAGGCTGCAAGGTTATAACAGATTGCGTTTCCAGACTGAGTCATCCAACCTTTGCTACTGTTTATCGTCGCATTCCTGAAAAAGAATTCGTGGCACCACAAACGAGGAACGAGATGGATGCGCCCATACGCCTGACCACGAAGGACACATTCTACAGGCTGTTGGAGACGATCCATGTACCAGCACACGTCAGGTGGCCCTAGCATGTTGTACATTTCATAGTACCGCATGGCGGGTAATTCAAGAGCAACTACTCTATCTCTATCATTTGCAACGTATGGAGGGTATTTCACCTTCTGATCACTCCCCACGGGAGAACTTTTGTCTATAGTTTATTGCAAAAACTGCCGATCCGTTGTTTGTCTCTTCAGCCGGTTTACAGATAATGTAACATTTGTAAGTGATATAATATCAAATTTACAGCATTTGTAGGTGGATCGGAATCCCCGTGGTACAATACAGACTAGACACCAGCATCAGTTTATGATTAATGTGTGAGCTGGAATTGTAGGTGACTGTCTGGTAGGTCCATATGTTCTTCCAGCACGTCTTACAGGAGCTATATACAGGGACTTTATTTCGAACACACTTTCAAACCTGCTAGAGGATGTACCACTGCTAATACGAAGACGCATGTGGTTCATGCAGGATGTGGATCCAGGATATTTTAGTCACATTGTTCGCGATGCACTGGCTGACATCATGAAAGATGGATAGGTAGGAAAGGATTGGTTCCATAGTCTACACGTTCCCCGGACTGCAATCCTTTGGATTTTAATTTGTGGGGCCACCTAAAACAATCTATATATATTACGGTTATTGGGTGGGCGGTAACGGTTATTTTTTAAATTATTATTAAGAAATAATTATAACCGTTAGAATAATACAATAGACCTAAACACAATGCACCATTGACCAGCATATATAATTGTTGACCCAAAACACAATGCACATGACCTGATGAAAGAGACTGTCGCCGCTAAGTGTTGACCTTATTGTCCATTTTTGTATTTACATGCGCTCTATCCCAGATTTAACCCATGATTATAGCATAACTTTAAACTATATTTTTATCAGATATATATTGTTTAAAATTTGATGTATTAAAGATAAAGCATTTGTATATATAAAGTGTGTCCATGGAAATCATGATATAGCCTGATTATCACCTAAGGTAGTTCCACAGACTTACGCTAAACGTCGTGGGTATGACGATAAACTACATCCGCGTCCTGGGTATGACGAGAAACTACGTCCAACAACAAGGCTTCAGATAATGTTTTCGGAAAAATAATGTTGCCAGCTTTCCGGGTTTTTTTTTTTTTTGAAAAAATAATGTTGGCAGCTATACGTTTTTGAAACAATAATGTTGCCAGCTATACGTTTTTTGTTTTTTTTGGGGGGAAGAAATAATGTTGCCAACTATATGTTTAATAGTATTGTATATTTAATATATGTATAGGTATATGTCTGTATGTATATATATATATATATATATATATATATATATATATATATATATATATATATTAATTTGGCATTAAATGACCCACAGTGGTTGATATGCCATAAAAACCAACCAACAACAACAACAACTTACGCTAAACAATCATAAAGAACTTTAGCAAATGACAAAGACCACATCCCTTGAAGACTTTCATCAACAGTAACAACTAAAATGGTTAGTACATGTATCTAGTAATGAAAATAATGATACAACCAGGTTTTAATCCTATCACTCCAAGCAAGGTGATAATGCCACTAAGACCCAGAGGGTTACAGGGAGTAAAAGAGAACGAGGAGAAAGGACAATGAAGGAACAGGGTTCAGGAAGGCAGACGGTGAAGACTGGAGTAGCATTTAAAGTTTCGAATATTGTAATTGGCAGGGAAGCAAGAAATCGGAAGGGAGTTCCACAGTTCGAGAAAAAGAAACTATTAGGTTGGTGCAAAATAATGACGTAATAATGTCGTTTTTTGACGTATTTTTTAACGTCAAAAACGACATTATTACGTCATTATTTTTGCACCAAACTAATATCAGAATAGAACTGACAGTTGCATCTTACTAGTTCAACAGTAAAAAGGCACTAAGGATAAAAGCTCATCAGAACAGTTGCATCTGAAAATATTTGTAGAAAAGAGAGAGTGAGGATACGTTACGTCGGTGAGAAAGTCGAGATGCCAGATCAGGTAGGAAAAGAAATGGAAGAAAGCAAGAAGAAAAGACTAATCATTATCTTACCCTACCCTAACTTTCAAAATTACATGCAATAATTATATTTACTGATCTTTTTTTAATTTGCCTTCAGTTCTCATGTCAACTGGACAGTTAGCAAATCTTTATTTATTTTTACCCAGCAAGACTATATCTGGTTTATTTTTTTAAAATATATTACAGTTCGTCTAATACAAGGCCCAAGAGCCACTGAAGGTAGAGGGTCGTTAATTGATATGGGCGTAGATGGTGAAGGAAGAGGTTCATATTATGAGGATAAGTAGGATATATAACGGTTGATCATACACTTGAAGCGATTAAGATTGTATTAGTCGGGGAAGCAAAGCGACAGCTGTGCAGAATAAACTGAGTGAAACAGCTTCTTACCGATGGAATACGAAGGGAATGGGGACGAATTGACGCCGTGTGCGTGGCATAGCGGGTCCTTGCTGTGAAAGTCTGAACTGGTAAGGAATATAGATCGTTTGATCATTTGCTATAGAAATAGAGATGGAATAGTGAGAGGCTAGCAACGTTTCGTCTGTTGAAAAAGGATTGCAGGGTAGAAAATAATTAATCACCCACAAAGTGGCGCAGTCGCTCTTGAATTCTGTCATGGCTGGACAGTGAGGACTAAGCTGCACCTGCCCAGATATGGCATCAATACTCCATTTTTGACCCGATCTGACTTTGGTAAAGATAAAACATGGAAGTAGAATTTTGGTATTTTCGGAAGCGGTAAGAGAAAGACACCATTCTTTTAACATCTTTAATGATAGCACGAATATATGCGTTCTCAGAAGTTGTCACTGTCTATTATTAGTAGTAGTAGTAGTAGTTTTAACACAGGAAAATTTCACGGCTTTCCTATTTGAAATTCCTGATGAATCTTAATGCTTAATGATCGAATAAGCTCGTCGCAAGTTCTACAATAAAATATCTGTAGAAATTCCCCTATCGCATCGTTAAATATTTGAGCTTAACAAATTATTGCAATAACAATCATAAATATGAATTCCGGTCTTTATTTTAAGAAATAAGAAGGTACAAATGAAAAGATTTTAAACTGACAACTTTTTCCATATCACTGAAACAGATGTTAAACACTTCTATCTTCTCGTTGCTCTTTAATTTTCTCATTGAAACCAAGTGGCGAATTTGATTGGTCTTTTGTCTTTCCACGTGATCAAAACGGAATAGTCCATTATTTATGAGTTATTAGCAGGAGACGTTAAACTCTTATTTGTTTCTTTCATTTTTCCACGGAAAGCAGGTAGCGTCTCTGATATATTTTACTCTTTCCCCACGATCAAAACAGAATAGTCCATTATTTATTAGGCATTGACAGGGCGTAACGGTCATGGGAACTAAGGAAGAAACGTCGGTAAGGACAAGTACAATTATAATAGAAATATTCCTTTCCGCTGCTTTCGTATTATTATTATTATTATTATTATTATTATTAAAATATAGGAAAAACAGAGAATATGATGCTTTTTGACTTGTCAGTCATTATTATTATTATTATTGTTTTTACCATAGTTTGAAATGTTTCCACATTTTTATCATTTATTTTTTGCTTTCCCCATCTGCGTCAAACAAATCATGAATTTTTTATTTCAATCCTTTGCTGCATTTCATTATTTCTTTTCGCTTTTGCTTTTATTATTGCCTTTGATTTTATTTATTCTAATTTAGAAAATTGGTTTTTAATCGTGAAAGATTTTGAAAGTCATTTCATATAATTTAATTAATGTCAGACGCGCGACTTATGACTCCGTTCTTTGCCCTCAACGTTAATTTTCTTTTCTCTGTTTCTCCTTCTCTCTCCTAACTACTTCTCGTTACCTCCCACTTCATTCTTACTAATTCTTTCTCTCAATTCTTCTCCCTTTTTCCCACCTTCCCCTTGTCTCGCTTTCTCTTGCTCACGATTTCATTGCTATTTCACCTTTCCTCGTCTCTGCCCCAACTCTCTCTCTCTCTCTCTCTCTTCTCGCTATATCTATCTATCTATCTATGTGTATTTTTTCCTGGTTTATTCTTTTATCTTTTCCACATAAGCTCTATCAGTGTGAATAAAGTTCAGCGAGTAGTAAGTTTCAGTGGGTACCCCATACTTGTGGACTTGTGTCATACAACAGCATAGCAAATGAAAACTGTTAGAGGTTAACTAAGCGTCTTGGAGTTAGCTTGATAGTCTGGTTTAGCATGAATTGTGAATTCTAAATGGGTGCATCGTACTTTTAGCTTTGACGCAATATAATCTTTTCAAGGTTAACTTTTCCTTTCTTTTTCACAGCTAGCATGCACCGCAGGTCATGTGACATTTAACGGCCAATCAGCGGAGCCCTAGTCTGTACAACAGCCAGTTCTGTGGTAGACGCCACGAGAAAACAAAAGCGTTTATCAGACACGTGAGTAACAAACACAGACGTTGTGCTGGATTTGTGAGTAAAAACAGACCTTTGTAATATCCACTAGTTTTTCTTTTCAGGGTCGGGGAGAAGGTATGCAATATATTTCAACATTTTGTTACAAGTTCTCTCTCTATAAAATAAAATATTCAGGTTTCCCTAGACGGTTTTTTTTTCATTTTTTTTTTTTTTCATGTTATTTTATTTTATTCTAATGTTTGGGCGAATATCTGTACCCACAACAGGTAATATTGAAGCCGCTCATCTATATTTGGTATACCCAACACTTTTTTTCCGTGTGCTGTCTCCCTTCAGAATGTTAGCGATCATTCATTTCAAATTAGTCCTTGATCATGACGAAGGACCCAAATACTTTCCAAAATCGAAATTGCACCAACAGAAGATTAGTGTAGCTACCTGGAGACCTACCATTGGCGTTTTCCATGATAACTTTCTGGAATCTCGCTATGCATCTACAATTTTGTGTCCTTTGTAGCTCTTAATTAGTTTTGTCTTTTTTTATCTCTCCTAAAATCTATTCAGCCATTTATTTACTCAAGCTCGTTAGGTAAGTTATACGTTGTTTTCTTATGTCCCTTTTGTCTGTGTGTCTTGTGAGCATCAAATTTTCCAAGTTCTCTTTCCTCTTTATGTGCTCTACAAATTTCAACTGTCTATTTTTTATGTCAATTATAGCTATTCTTTTTCTTTCCACTTACTATAAAACTTCGTTGTTACTCACATGTTCAAGCCATGGTATTCTCAGCTACGTTTCGTAAATAAAAACTATTAGGAGTTACCTGAGCACCTCTGCTATAATCAGGTTGACACTAACTAATGAGTTATATCCTCATTGGTTCTAAACTACATGGTGACTGAAAAGTATCTCCCTATTTTATGCATGATGGACTCTCTTGTCTAACTATAATTTTTACAAGACTGGAGAGTCGATCATGCATAAAATAGGGAGTTACTTTTCAGTCACCCTGTATATGACGACAACTTCTTTGTCTGTCTTTCTCGCTTTCCTCTACTGTCGAAGAATTCTGTCTGGCATTTATAACTGTGAATATAATGAGACAATTTTTTTTTATATCAAAGACGCGTTTTGCCGAAAAAAGGATATGTTCTCTTTGGCATCATCAGTTTGACTAAAAGAAAGATAAAACTATGTGTTATGAGAATGTCTTGGGATCTCTGAGGATAAGTTGATATCATAAATCAAGATAATTACCCTAGCTTATCACTTTCTGAGTATGTATGGCCCTGTGCTTGTTATTGATACAGATATAGATAAAACAAAGGCATATTATATATCCTACAAACATCTGTATATTATGCACCTCCATAGTGTTTTGTTAATTGCTTCTGTTTTCTACTGATGGTGATTAAACTCACACCAAATGAGATTCTTCTTATTTCTTTAGTAAGGTCTCAATTCTCTTGTCACCAACAAGCTAGTTTTCCGAATCAGAAGGTCTTCATTTGAGTCATTTTGTATTAAGTTTTAATCGTGTTCACATATATTATTATAATAGTTGCACAAAAATATGTTACACATTCCTAAAGTGTTCTCTTAATTGCATCTCAGTCTCTTTCAGAATTTAATTTAAAACACCATATATCCCTCTTCTTGAACATGAAAAAGGAGTGATGCGTTTACTCTTTTTGTATTAGTTCATGGCTGGTCATAAATTTTCTCAAACCGCTGCTAATATTAACAGAACATGGGGGTGATAGAACCACTTGTGATTGAACAGTACGGCGCTGGTTTTTTGAAGTTTCGCAGTGGGGATACGAGTCTTGAATACCAAGGTGGTAGAGGAGGTCCATTTGCAATTGGCAATCAACATCTGAAAACACCAGTCGAAAAATAAAACTACGTCAAATAACGGCTGTCAGCATTTCAGCAATTCGGACCATCTTCAGAAAATTGGCAAGGCGAAGAAACTCGATAGATGGGTTCCACATGAGCTCAATGAAAGTCAAAGAGTTCAACGTTTTGAAGTCTGTTCGATGCTGTATCTGCGAAATTCGAATGCTCTTTTTCTACAAACTTGCATGGAAAAATCGATAATTTATGACAATCGCAAACGATCGACTCAATGGCTTGATCATGACGAAGGACCCAAATACTTTCCAAAATCGAAATTGCACCAACAGAAGATTAGGGTAGCTACCTGGAGACCTACCATTGGCGTTTTTCATGATAACTTTCTGGAATCTCGCCATGCATCACTGCCGAGGTTTACTGTCAGCAACTAGATGAAATACACATTCAGTTAAGCAAAATATAATCGGTACTGGTAATTGGACGGGTTCCGGGCGGAGAGAAACACAGACGAGGCTATGCCGAAGGGCAGAGTCTCGTTTGGGATGGTAGACAAACCCGACCCCGTCTATAGGGGGTCTACGGGAAATTTTTTCCCGAGACTACGCGCTCGGAACGCCCCACATTAAAAATTGGCCTTGTGTCGCATCTTGACTTGTGAGGAGGTTTGTAAAAAGAGAGATGCAAAACTGCTTCATTGTACTGCTCAGTCAAATGTTGTCAGGTGATGCTGCAGAAGCTTACCGACTTGGGATATGAGACTTTGTCACATTCACCCTATTTTCCTAATGTCTTTCCAGCTGAATAACACTTTTTCAAGCATCTTGATAAAAGACTTTCTGATGTAAAGAGAATGTAGAAACTGCACTCAAATATTTCTTGGTGTTCAAATCTTTAGAGTTTTATCGTAAAGGCATGAATAAACTTGTAACTCAGTGAAAGAGAAGTACAGATGTCCAGGGTTCTTATTTTGAAGCCGTTTAAATACATTAATTCAGGAATAAAAGTTGATTCTAAAATCTGATATTATTTTCCGAACAACCTAATAGCATAACCTTAGTATAATACTGGCTCTACATGTCACATATGACAACATATGATTTTACTCTCATAGATGCTACTGATATTTTTGATTTTATAAAGGGACAGGCTAGTTGCTTAATTCTTTAAGAATAAAACTCGCTATCGGTTTCCAGTATTATTATTGCAAAAAGCTGGACAACGCCCATATTCTACGTTTGCTAGATATTTGAAAAGTCGCCTGTCCTAGGAGGAACAATATTTAGTAAATTTGCATAGCTGACTATTATTGCTGTATTACTTGTACCAGATTAGACTATATTTTATAAATATCAATTATAGACCTTAGAAATACAGTGTAACACGGATATAAGAGACCCGGATATAAGAGAAACCCGGATATAAGAGATATGTTCTCTGGTCCAAAATTAGAGCCATACTTACCTAAACAAAATAGACCAAACCCGGATATAAGAGAAACCCGGATATAAGATACTTCTTCTCCGGTCCCGACAACTCTCTTATATCCGGGTTACACTGTATCTACATGTGCATTTATGCTAAATATGGAAAGAGGTTGCGTTCATGTTTGTGGGCGTGTTCTTTTAATTATGCTTTTTTTTTATGTCTTCTCTTCCTCCTTTTCATTTATTTTCCTCTTTCTTCTACGTTTTGACGTTTTTTCTCTTCTTTTTCTCTTCTTTTTCTCTTCTTTTTCTCTTTCATTTTCTGATCGTTTTTCTCTTCTTTTTTCTCTTTCATTTTCTGATCGTTTTTCTTGTCTTCCTCACCTACCGTTCTTTATTTTACCTTCCTTTTTCTTCTCGGTTTCCACCTGTTTCTTTTCGTTCTCCTTTTATTTTTTTTTAAATCCTCATCCTTTTCTCTCCACAGTAAGATTTATCCATTCAATAACTGAAAACAGTTTTGGCTCACATTGCAAAAACATAACAGCACCAAAATCATTGTTATGCAAAAAAAAACCCGAAAGAATCGGGCTTTATGTCGTCATTCGGTTCGGTGATAAATACACGCAAACAATCAAATCGAGGCTAGATCTATAAGAAAGTAAAAAGCATCGTTGAGAAACTGATTGCCGTTGATTGAAAAACACGAACTTGTGGGTGGTCAACAAATATAATATAAAAAATAACGAAAATTTAAAAAAAAAAAAAAACAAATGGCGAGAAATGAAGGGGTGTTTTTTCGTATGGACGCACCAATTATTTCTAGTAATTCTTTTTTACATTTTTATGTTACTATCTTATACTGGATTTTTATCCCAAATAAAGATTTATAATAGATTAAAAAGAAAAAGAAAATAACGCTTAAAAATTACTTATCTATTGAAAATGTAATGCAGTGTTTTGTTTCTTTATAACACAAAAGCGAATAAAAAAAAAAAAGTATGCAAAGATTGATTAATGCTGAGTTTCCTTTGAGTCAGATGCATATCCTCAGAAATTAAACAGCCTACGATCAATGACGATTTTGTTTAGTTGAATTCTCCAATTATCCCGACTTGAATTTAGTAACTAACTCTAATTATTTCACAATTAAAATTAGATTTAAAACAATTTCATGAAGGCGGAAACATATTCTGCCTTTAAAGAAATAAACGTTGAAGAATAATGGATTTTTTTAACTTGTAAAAATCCGCCGACTACAGCATTTATCGAGGCACAGATGAAAGGAAGAAAGTTTTTTTTTTAATACGATTCCCCTTCAAGGCGTAGGCGATCATGGCTCTCCACAGATTTCTTTTTCTTTATTATCGTTACCATAACTGTTTGGTAATAGTTAATGGAGTTATTTCCTGTTGCCCTTGTGCAAAAATAAGCGGAGAGACTGGCTGAGAATTTGAACTTTGCTCTCTAATTTCACTTTTGATCGATAACCATACCGTTACCCACCATCATATACATAAATATTCATAATAAAGTCAAATTCATAGACACAATATTCGGTTGACAACAATTTCTAATAATAAAATAAAATACTTATAACAATATACTATAATAAAGTAACATGATCGATAGAAGATTCGTTTTTTCCGTATATATAAGAGATTAACAATAATAACCAATATTGAAATAGAAACACTCATGACCTCAAGTTGAACTGATACATACGAGCCATCAATAAAGCTTTTGTAAAATGGTCGGCTCCCTGTACTTCTTCAGTAAGTACTTGAAACTACGTGCCATCCTCTACCTTTTACAAGACGAGATCAGGCCAAAAATGGAGTACTGTTGTTATATTTAGGCGGGATCTGCCTAGACAGCACTCTCCAGCCCAAAAGTGTCTACGAACCCTTGTAGGTGACGAAATATTTTTCCACCTTCCTTCTCACAGGCGGGACGTGGTAAGCCTTTCACTGCTCTATAGCTAATTGCAAGGTAAGTGCTCATGCGAACTAAATTCCTTCACGGTCCCGTCACTTATATAGTAGCAAGCTACGCACGGAATGTACAGTGTAACCCGGATATAAGAGACCCGGATATAAGAGAAACCCGGATATAAGATATATTTTCTCTGGTCCCAAATTAGAGTCATACGTACCTAAACAAAATAGACCAAACCTGGATATAATAGAAACCAGGATATAAAAGACTTCTTCTCCGGTCCCGACAACTCTCTTATATACGGGTTACACTGTATTCGATCAGTGAGAAATAAATTCCATTTAAACAGCTTCTTCCCGCAGACCTGGTGGAACTGCCCTCAAGATGATTTTTCCACGATCAATACAATCTTAACATGTTCAAGGTTAGGGTGAACCGTCATCTTCCCCTCCTATCCATACAACGTAACAATTAACCTCGGGTGACCCCTGGTACTTGTGCAGGGTGAACTTCACATTGAAAAAAGAACAATTATAACAATATAGACTGTAATAAAAGTTATGTGACAGATAAAAGGTTCGTTCTTACCGTAGATCTTATTAGGCACAATAAGAGATTAACAATAATAACTAATAATAATAAACTCATACAATTATAAATAAATATACTGCATTGAAAATTATCTGACAGATAGAAAGATTAGAAACGTCATCCGCAATGCCCGAGAGCATTTCTAATATTGTGGGACACGCTGTAATTGACGCTGATAATATTTCCCAGTGCCAATTAAGTAATGTTCAAGGTTTCCCTGTCAATTTCACAGCCGCAATATTGAAACTGGTTCCCAATTCTATTGAAAAGGAATCCAGTGATTGAGACCTCATCATGGTAGCGATAACTAAAAAGGCTTTTGTATGTGGGACTGTTGTGGATAGGACAACTATGGTATGCAAACCTGCCATATTAGTAGAGCCCTCTTGCCATAAACAATCAGCATTCGTAATCGTAGGTTTTTCTTGGGCACGAACACTGACCGGAGTGAAATACGTAATAAGTTATACTTCTTATATAAATAATCGTATCTGACACGGTAGATGAACAAGTTTGAAACTTCTTTTCTAAGACAACGGTAACTGTCAGCTCTTATTACGATCAAAGATACTCCTGTGCTTAATGAATTTGCTTGTGATAGAATAAAATACAAAAGTCGGAGAGGGTGTTATTTTTTCTTTTCTTTTTTCGATTGGTTCTTATTTCATTTTTCTTGTTATTTATCGCAACGCTCTAGTTGTATTTACATTTGTACGAATTATAAAAATGAAGTGGAGGAAAGAAATTCAGACCATATAAGACTATTATATCTACTACTACTACTAGTAGTAGTTGTCAACAAGTTGTACGGAGTGGCGTTTAGAAATTCGTTGTTAAAGAATCTAGTAACATCTGTAACGGTGACTGGCATTTTTTTCTGTATTGTTTTCGGACTCTAATCGAAACGGTACTGTCCTGGTTAAACAGATTCACATAACTATGAAATGCAAGTGCAAAGTTAATTCTATATATCCGAGAATACTGCTTACCTTTACACTCACGAAATGTAAAAATTGTGCGTTATGTTAAAAGGCAACAAAACTCAGTGAAAAAAGAACTATACAAACAATTAATAATATCTCTGCGTCATTTAAGAACTTCGAAGAACTTAAAATTAAAACAGTCATAGGTATTACTAAAGATCAACAAGCAATTTATTTTTTTACGGCTTATCAAGGTTTTGTGCGTGTTATGAATAATCAAGAGTAGTCTCACTTTGTTTTTTTTTTACTCTCTTCTTTAAAAGATCTATTTCTGTTTACTGGGACTATAAAAGGACGCTATACGCGTACCTTTACATTCTCAGTTGAACAAAGCTTTCTTAAAGCCTACACATGCGTACGTTTGTCGTTACAGCGTTTTATTTAAACCCAAACCTTTTTTTGCTGAGGAGGGTGGGGTGGTAGGAGGTTATTTACAGTACCCGGTGTTTCCAAGCGGTACCCCATCTAAGTATTGAACTTACTCGGCGATGCTCAACTTCGCTGTCTTCAGTGTGATTTGACCGTAATCGCTAACAAACAATAACATTAAGATTATTTCAAACAGAGGCAAAATTAATAATTCTGCCTGTAAAAATATCCGGACATTTTAAGAGCAAAGATTGCTGTAAAAACAATTCTTCTTCTATATGCCGTGTCCCTTCAGGACGTGGGCTATCTTGGCCCTTCAAAGTGTATTCTTTATAGCTCTTGGAAAAATTTTGTCGCTTTACTATGTCCCCGTTCCATGTTCCGTAACCCACAAGCGCGTAACGAAAGTACCCGCAGTTTCTCGCTGCCTCTATTACTTGTGACTGTCAAATTCTCCAAGTCCACTTTCCTTATTTTGTACCATAGAAATTACAACTGTCTCCTTCTGATTCTAAGTACAAGTGTCTTGTTTTATCACATTTTTCCGTAAAACTCCCTCCTTAATATAACATATTACATGTATAGTATTCTCAGCATCCTTCTGTAGAACCACATCTCTTCTTCTTTATCTGTGGGAAAATTGACCAACACTCATTCACATGTAAAAGAATTGATATTAAATTGCAATTCAAGAGTCTTTGTTTCTAATTAAATTTTCCCGTTTCTCAATACATTGCTTGACTTTTGAGAGGCATCTATTCGAATGCTATTTTCACAGCAGATAGATAGATAGATAGATAGATAGATAGATAGATAGATAGATAGATAGATAGATAGATAGATAGATATGGAAAGAAAGAATAAGAAACGACTCGGATAGATAGATAGATAGATAGATAGATAGATAGATAGATAGATAGATAGATAGATAGATATGGAAAGAAAGAATAAGAAACGACTCGGATAGATAGATAGATAGATAGATAGATAGATAGATAGATAGATAGATAGATAGATATGGAAAGAAAGAATAAGAAACGACTCGGATAGATAGATAGATAGATAGATAGATAGATAGATAGATAGATAGATAGATAGATAGATAGATATGGAAAGAAATAATAAGAAACGACTGGGATAGATAGATAGATAGATAGATAGATAGATAGATAGATAGATAGATAGATATGGAAAGAAATAATAAGAAACGACTCGGATAGATAGATAGATAGATAGATAGATAGATAGATAGATAGATAGATAGATATGGAAAGAAATAATAAGAAACGACTCGGATAGATAGATAGATAGATAGATAGATAGATAGATAGATAGATAGATAGATAGATAGATAGATAGATAGATAGATATGGAAAGAAAGAATAAGAAACGACTCGGATAGATAGATAGATAGATAGATAGATAGATAGATAGATAGATAGATAGATAGATAGATAGATAGATAGATAGATAGATAGATAGATATGGAAAGAAAGAATAAGAAACGACTCGGATAGATAGATAGATAGATAGATAGATAGATAGATAGATAGATAGATAGATAGATAGATAGATATGGAAAGAAAGAATAAGAAACGACTCGGATAGATAGATAGATAGATAGATAGATAGATAGATAGATAGATAGATAGATAGATAGATAGATATGGAAAGAAATAATAAGAAACGACTCGGATAGATAGATAGATAGATAGATAGATAGATAGATAGATAGATAGATAGATATGGAAAGAAAGAATAAGAAACGACTTGGATAGATAGATAGATAGATAGATAGATAGATAGATAGATAGATAGATAGATAGATAGATAGATAGATATGGAAAGAAATAATAAGAAACGACTCGGATAGATAGATAGATAGATAGATAGATAGATAGATAGATAGATAGATAGATAGATAGATAGATATGGAAAGAAAGAATAAGAAACGACTCGGATAGATAGATAGATAGATAGATAGATAGATAGATAGATAGATAGATAGATAGATAGATAGATAGATATGGAAAGAAAGAATAAGAAACGACTCGGATAGATAGATAGATAGATAGATAGATAGATAGATAGATAGATAGATAGATAGATAGATAGATAGATATGGAAAGAAAGAATAAGAAACGACTCGGATAGATAGATAGATAGATAGATAGATAGATAGATAGATAGATAGATAGATAGATATTGACAGAGTGGACATAAGAATCAACAGTGCAGTTTATCGTCCCAACCGATCGTCAGATATCACAGTTATCGGAAGACAAATTCAAATTCTAATCGTTACCGTTTCCATCAATTTGTGTCAATACTTTTGGAAAAGGTGTAACTCTCTTGAGTCCCTTGATATTAGGTTGGTGCAAAAATAATATCGTTTTTTATGTTAAAAAAATACGTCAAAAAACGATATTATTTTTTACACCAACCTAATAATATCCAAAGAGGAATCAGGAATGCTATCGGTCCTGATTTGGCGGCTACGCTTCAGTTACTTTCAGTTACTTTCCTACTACCATAAGGTTGTCCCCCCACCCCCTTTGACTTTTCTATAAATACTTTCATGGTAATTGTTCGGATGAGATCTTCAGATAATTTCCTTTATTTTATGAGAGTCAGTAGTCGTAGCATCGTTTCTAGAAGGAGAAAGAAATGCTCGAGATAGCATATGTCAACCGGTTGGTCCAAAATCTCATCGCCACGTGCTGTTCTCTTCTGGATCCGCTGAGGCATCTTGATCTTTTCCAGCTATTTTTCCAGTGGAAATCGTACACTAGTAACAATAGAACTGCGTAACAATTTTACACCGATCAAAATTTAAAATTTAAGTTTATTTTCTTAAAAAAGATTCGCACATTGAGGAATCAGACAGAGATCTGTTTTTTTCTAATATGGTTTCCACTGGAAAATACACCATCTACAAAAACATCTGTTGGTGAGTAATTGCCATTTATCTGTTTGTTCCCCGAACCATTGATGAAGCGCACAGGCGTGTCTGAAAATTCCGAACAATAAACCTTTCCCTACGTGGTTTATTTCTGTCATATGGTTAATATTTAATAAATGTTTATTGTACTGATTATATTGGTACCCTTTCATTTCTCCTTGCTTTATTAACCAGTCTATCTTATATATATATATATATATATATACATATATATATATATATATATATATATATATATATATATATATATATATATATATACCTACATTTTGGTGTGAGACTTAAGCTTCACAATAAAATGTAGATATATGTATATGTATATTTATTAATATATATCTTTACTCCGTCTAACTACATCGAGCATTGTTATGTTTACACCTCATGAATAAATTTGATGATTATTTATTTGCTTACCTGTGTATACAGGCCAACACGCGCGTATACGGTTACTTATATCTGGTCGTTTGATTTATCTTATTATTAGGTTGGTGCAAAAATAATGACGCAATAATGTCGTTTTTTGACGTTAAAAATAGGTAAAAAAAACGACATTATTACGTCATTATTTTTGCACCAACCTAATAGATAGATAGATAGATAGATAGATAGATAGATAGATAGATAGATAGATAGATAGATAGATAAGAAGCATTGGTTGGAACTGTCAAGGCAGGTAACTCTGCAGTGATTAACGCTTGAGTGACGTGATTGTATGCAATCTTAATGAATAGTTTTATATTTCTTTCTGCGTCTATTTTCTATATGAAAGAGAAAAGAAATATAAATAAACATTGTTCGGTTACCTCCATACAACATCTAACATTTCTAACGGAAGAACGTGTCAAGATAAAAAAAAATAAAAAAAAATAAAAACAACGAACCAGAATGAAATCCAATGTCGAGACACAGTTAATGCCCTTGATTTTAACAGCGCCAAAAGTAATGCACGGTCACCTTCAAGTTCAGCTGACTGCAGCGGTTCGTGCTGTTTGCGTGTAAACCAAATGCTTGCTTAATTGTTTGTAATTCTCCACTATTTCACGCCTGTTATTTTTTCTTTGCGTTCTTTGTTCAAACAACGCTGTTTGCAAACCTGTTCTTAATGTTTTTTATTTCCTTTATTGTTATTATTTTCTTCATTTGCTGTTTTTTTATGTTTTGTTTTTTGTTTTGTTTTTTCATAATTCTTTGTCTGTTTTTTGTCTTTCCATCTCATGTACTTCAGTTTCAAAAATCTTAACCCACGTTTTTAGCCACCCTTTTCCCTATAACCTCTCTTCTCACACAAAATTACCGCTTTCTATTTCAATCTTATTTCGCCTTTCTATAAACTATGTAGTAAAGTAAATTGGCAAGAAAGGACTAACCATCAATTATAAGAGAACAGAATTTATGATTGTTATCAAGAGGAACAAAAAGATACGTTAGAATCAAGCAAGTACATAAATTTAATCATCCGGGAAGTGTTTAAACAGACGACGGAATAAGTGACACCAAAGGTGCATTAGAATAGCAAAATATAATTTCCAAAAGCTAAACACAGCCTTAAGAAATAAGAAAAATCAATTATTGAACTTCAATTGTTGATATAAGAATGTCCATAATAAAAAGGATCGATCTGAGTTTGCTATTTAAAATATTGTGTTATTATATTCAATAATATTCTAATGAATATATGTCACACATATCCAAGCAACACTTTGGTAGATATTGTTCTTTCTTATCAATAGTCCTTAATCACTTTCACTTATAGATAGATAGATAGATAGATAGATAGATAGATAGATAGATAGATAGATAGATAGATAGATATGGAAAGAAAGAATAAGAAACGACTCAGATAGATAGATAGATAGATAGATATGGAAAGAAAGAATAAGAAACGACTCAGATAGATAGATAGATAGATAGATAGATAGATAGATAGATAGATATGGAAAGAAAGAATAAGAAACGACTCAGATAGATAGATAGATAGATAGATAGATAGATAGATAGATAGATAGATAGATAGATATGGAAAGAAAGAATAAGAAACGACTCGGATAGATAGATAGATAGATAGATAGATAGATAGATAGATAGATAGATAGATAGATAGATAGATAGATAGATATGGAAAGAAAGAATAAGAAACGACTCAGATAGATAGATAGATAGATAGATAGATAGATAGATAGATAGATAGATAGATAGATAGATAGATATGGAAAGAAAGAATAAGAAACGACTCAGATAGATAGATAGATAGATAGATAGATAGATAGATAGATAGATAGATAGATAGATAGATATGGAAAGAAAGAATAAGAAACGACTCAGATAGATAGATAGATAGATAGATAGATAGATAGATAGATAGATATGGAAAGAAAGAATAAGAAACGACTCAGATAGATAGATAGATAGATAGATAGATAGATAGATAGATAGATAGATAGATAGATATGGAAAGAAAGAATAAGAAACGACTCGGATAGATAGATAGATAGATAGATAGATAGATAGATAGATAGATAGATATGGAAAGAAAGAATAAGAAACGACTCAGATAGATAGATAGATAGATAGATAGATAGATAGATAGATAGATAGATAGATATGGAAAGAAAGAATAAGAAACGACTCAGATAGATAGATAGATAGATAGATAGATAGATAGATAGATAGATAGATAGATAGATAGATAGATATGGAAAAAAGAATAAGAAACGACTCAGATAGATAGATAGATAGATAGATAGATAGATAGATAGATAGATAGATAGATAGATATGGAAAGAAAGAATAAGAAACGACTCAGATAGATAGATAGATAGATAGATAGATAGATAGATAGATAGATAGATAGATAGATATGGAAAGAAAGAATAAGAAACGACTCAGATAGATAGATAGATAGATAGATAGATAGATATGGAAAGAAAGAATAAGAAACGACTCAGATAGATAGATAGATAGATAGATAGATAGATAGATAGATAGATAGATAGATAGATAGATAGATATGGAAAGAAAGAATAAGAAACGACTCAGATAGATAGATAGATAGATAGATAGATAGATAGATAGATAGATAGATAGATATGGAAAGAAAGAATAAGAAACGACTCAGATAGATAGATAGATAGATAGATAGATAGATAGATAGATATGGAAAGAAAGAATAAGAAACGACTCAGATAGATAGATAGATAGATAGATAGATAGATAGATAGATAGATAGATAGATAGATATGGAAAAAAGAATAAGAAACGACTCAGATAGATAGATAGATAGATAGATAGATAGATAGATAGATAGATAGATAGATATGGAAAGAAAGAATAAGAAACGACTCAGATAGATAGATAGATAGATAGATAGATAGATAGATAGATAGATAGATAGATAGATAGATAGATATGGAAAGAAAGAATAAGAAACGACTCAGATAGATAGATAGATAGATAGATAGATAGATAGATAGATAGATAGATAGATAGATATGGAAAGAAAGAATAAGAAACGACTCAGATAGATAGATAGATAGATAGATAGATAGATAGATAGATAGATAGATAGATAGATATGGAAAGAAAGAATAAGAAACGACTCAGATAGATAGATAGATAGATAGATAGATAGATAGATAGATAGATAGATAGATAGATAGATAGATAGATATGGAAAAAAGAATAAGAAACGACTCAGATAGATAGATAGATAGATAGATAGATAGATATGGAAAAAAGAATAAGAAACGACTCAGATAGATAGATAGATAGATAGATAGATAGATAGATAGATAGATAGATATGGAAAGAAAGAATAAGAAACGACTCAGATAGATAGATAGATAGATAGATAGATAGATAGATAGATAGATAGATAGATAGATAGATATGGAAAGAAAGAATAAGAAACGACTCAGATAGATAGATAGATAGATAGATAGATAGATAGATAGATAGATAGATAGATAGATATGGAAAGAAAGAATAAGAAACGACTCAGATAGATAGATAGATAGATAGATAGATAGATAGATAGATAGATAGATAGATAGATATGGAAAGAAAGAATAAGAAACGACTCAGATAGATAGATAGATAGATAGATAGATAGATAGATAGATAGATAGATAGATAGATAGATAGATAGATATGGAAAAAAGAATAAGAAACGACTCAGATAGATAGATAGATAGATAGATAGATAGATAGATAGATAGATAGATAGATAGATAGATATGGAAAGAAAGAATAAGAAACGACTCAGATAGATAGATAGATAGATAGATAGATAGATAGATAGATAGATAGATAGATAGATATGGAAAGAAAGAATAAGAAACGACTCAGATAGATAGATAGATAGATAGATAGATAGATATGGAAAGAAAGAATAAGAAACGACTCAGATAGATAGATAGATAGATAGATAGATAGATAGATAGATAGATAGATAGATATACCAACGTTTTGGCGTGTGTCTTAAGTTTCATACCAAAACGTAGGTATATGTATATGTATATTTATTCATCTATATCTTTACTGTTATCTTTACAATTCATGAATAAATTTGATGAGTATCGCCTCTCTTGAAATGAAATTAGCAAGAAAAAAGATATTGCTATTAGCAACAACTAAAAGTTATTAAAAAAAAAAGAAGAAAATTTCAATTTTGATTTACTTCAGGAGGTGTCTTAACAAAGGAGATAAAATGTGACACCGAAATCCGAAGTTGCGTTGGAATAGCGAAAAATGACTTACAAAAGCTGAGCACAGTATTAAGAAACAGGAAAATTTCGTTAGAAGCAAAGAAAAGAGTGACGAACTATCTAACATCAATCCTCCTATGTGACAATGAATCCTGAAGAACTTACTCAGAGTTAAATAGAAAACTTAAGACAGCAAGTTCTACAGAAGGATACTGAGAATATCATGGACGGAACATGTGAGTAACGAGGAACTCTTTAAAGAAAATGGAAGCGAAATGTCTTAGAATCGGAATCAACTGAAATCTATGGGAAACATTACGATAAAAGGAGACTTTGAAAATTTGACACAAACAGTCCATATGGAAGGCAAGAGGGACAGGGAAAAAATAGCGAGTCACTCGCCTAACAAACTTGGATGGCACGACAAGACTGGGAGCAATGAGAATCTGACAAGAAATCAGATCAGGTTGATTTGTAAATGTGTTAGAAAACCAGTATTGTATACGGTATGAAATTTCGGGTTTGGTGACTCCAAAAAGTAGATTCACCGGCTTTTACCAATTTTTGAGTATTTAGTCTAAAAAAATCTACAATTTCAGCAGGTTTTTGCTAAAAACTTCAAAATTTACTATTTTAAGAATAAATTCAAATAAAGTTGATATTTTGTATTACACACATTAAACAGAAAATATATTCAGACCAGAACTCTAATTATGAATTACAACAAGCAAAATATGCAATTTTTTACTGTATTCGATAAAAAAAAACTGTAAAAAATGTAAAAGACTGCAAATGAATAAAATCTGTTAGATCATTTGTTAGATCATAAGTGATAAATACAAAAATAAATAAGTGTATATATAACACAATAAAACTGCTGTGCATAAATTATAATACAAAATGTTTTAAATTTACATTGTTTATTGAAAATCACACTAAAACTACTTCACTGAATAACATATTACGTCATAATTTAGCTAAATTATTCATTATAATTTCCCTTTAAATTAAATGAAGGTTTTACTTTATGGTTCAATGATTTAGTAATAATGTGCTTGTACCATGCAACTTGTTGATATAAATTTACGAAGTTTCAATAATCTTTTCACTGATCACAGGACTGAATTTCCAACACTACAATTTTGAATTTAAACTTAATCTTTAAACTCGTTTCCTAAAAAAAAAACGATAACAATTTGGAAAAAAATTTTTTCTTTCTTCATGTATCATCTCAAACTCTAACTTTCAAATTTAGTGCAATACGACGTTTCCAAAATCGCCCTCCCCTATTGCTCAGGGCTACAAAGTGTAGGAAGAAGAAAACGAATGTCGGAAACCTGATAATGAAAGACTGAATTATAGTTTCCCTATTCTAAAATGCAAACAATACACGCAATCAGGTCATTATATAAGTCATGTCTGAAATCTAATAACGTGAAAATGAGTGAAAACTTTGCTATTGGGAAATGTCTTACGGATAAAAATGCATGTTAGTGTGTGATCGGATTGTTTAAGCGAGAAAGTTGTCATTACACTACAATTCAATTAAATCACGAATCTGACACTCCTAAAGTTGAACAAATCTGAGAAGCTTATAATATGATATGAGTTTAAAAACAGCAATAAGGTTGAAGAAGCAATCTGAAATACTGACGTTGTTTCTTTAAAGGAATGAAATTGCTGAAGATAATTGGAAAAGTTTAGGAAAGGTTGACTTGAGAGACAGAAATAAATCACAAATACATAGTAAAGTTGAATTTAATGTATGTTTGTCAGAAATCCATAGAAATAGTGTGATTCAGGTTGAGAAATTAGCACAAAAACCGTATTCGAAATTGGATAATGGATTCTTCGGGATTTGATCGAAGTCAACCGTAATCTAATAGTGGACACGTGTACTTGTGTGTACGCATCTCGCTACATCTGGACAGATTAGTGACTGAGAAAGAAAAAAAAACGGAAATTCTTAAAGCAACGAATACCATGATTTATTGTAGGAAAATAGCCGAAAGCACAAGGCCACATGAAAGCTCCATCCAAGCAAACACTTCGTAATTGTTTGCAAGGACTGCGTTGGAGTGGCCAATGTGAGTTGTCACCAGTATTTGTTACAATTAAATCAGATATCTATTGTCAATAGCGAGACATTTTAAACACTGCTTTGTTCAGTCACAAAGGCGTGGTGTTTCAACAGAATAATGCGCACCCACGTATAGCAAAGACGACATCTAAAAGATTGAAGAACTCAGCTGGGAAAACTTCGACCCCCTCTTTATACTGTAGATTTTACTCGATTTCATTATCAGTTATAATATATATATATATTAGTGCTAGCAGCAAGCAGAAATATTTCTCCTCCCGATGATGGCCATTTCGGCCGAAACTAGTCGAGGAATCTAAATGGAATAATAATAAAAAAACGAAAGAATATTAATCTACAACCCAGTGTGTCTGAGGATTTTATTTTTTTAATTTTTATTGTTCAAAATATATATATATATATATATATATATATATATATATATATATATATTACATGACCTGCAGTCAACAAGGAAAATAACGCTACAACATTCAGATAAAAATAACCTTGTTTTTATAAAAGAGTGATCGCTGTCCAGATACACAATTATACCGAGGGTAACAGCAAAACTGCCCAAATCGTGTAAAAGCAAAACTGTCTAATTGTTTAAGATTAAGCCCTGAACTGTTGTACCTTAGAAATGATTAAAGATGCCTTACTGGAATTCTCCGATGTTTTTATAACACTAATAGTCTCTACTTTGAGCAATGTATAAATACTCTCCAAGCTTAACAGAAGAATCGTGATGAAATCGATCATAAACAAAAATGATATGGTCATCATTAATTAATCATAGCTAAGGATATATATATATATATATATATATATATATATATATATATATATATATATATATATATATATATATATATTATTCTAGGATTAGTTTCCAACTTTTTCAAGATGATCTTTCATTCTTTCTTGGAGTAACACAGTGCCTCACCGGTTTCACGTACGATTTCATTTCAATTTTTTTCCACTGATCTTTGAACTGTCATAGTTGAAACTCTTCTCTCATGTCGCAAACGTCTTATGGATTGAGTTGGATCTTTTCTAATTGCTCTTTAAGTTGAAATGATGATGCATCTTCCTGCTGTGACCTCCTGATCCAGTTTTCCTATCTACAGTTCCATATATTTTCAACTTATTCACCGTTTTCTTCATGGTTATTGAAAGGAAGCCAGATTATGAATGTTGGAACCATTACTGAAGGTTTGAATTATCTTTTTCCTCAGTTGGGATGACAGAGGGGCTGACACAAAATGATTTTAACCTCTTCTCTTTCTAGCTGAATAACTGACAGGATTTTTCAGTGATTCTTACAACAAATGATATCGAAATGGCTACTCACCTTATGCGAAAACCTAGAAACAAGAAACTCAATTATTTCAGTGATTTTTTTAGATATTAAACATTTTGTGGGATGGAAAATTATGCTGTTACCTGATTTGGCCAATTTTGCCATTACACCATATATATATATATATATATATATATATATATATATATATATATATATATATATATATGGTATAAAATGACAATTGGAAAAAAAATCTTAAGATTAAGATTTTTTTCCAATTGTCACTTTATACCAATATGTCTTGTCCACAGAATTGATCTGGGAATTTAACTATATATATATATATATATATATATATATATATATATGCGTGTGTGTGCGTGTGTTAGTTCATTGAATACGAGAGCCACTCAAGGAAAAAAGGTCACTGAATGATGTGTGTGATATGAATATAAGTAGAAGGATGTAAGGACTATGTGGACAAAGAGGATAGATAACCATTTACTCTTGTGTTTAATAGGCTTATAACAGTTCTTGGGGAAAAAGTGTCTGAGCGGAACTTCTTCCTTACAAATGGAATACGTAGCATGATTAGTACTAGCTTTAAAGGTCTGAATTAGTGGAACTAAAAGATATACCTTATCTGAGCATTTTCCATGGAAATAGCAATAGAACAATGATAAGATTGCAATATTGTGACTGTGGGGAAGTGGAAATATGTATTCTCCTACATGTATGCATAAAAAAGCTTTGAACTCTGTCAAGGCTGGAAAGAGAGGTCTGTGCAGCTCCAGCCCAGATAATACTCCAGTTTGGGTCTAACCGAACTTTTGGAAAGCAAGAGGAGATGAGTTCTTACTGAGGCAGTTTTGATGCAGCTGACAAGCATCTTTAGCAACAGATCGTTTGTATTTTTTATATAATTGATTTCATCCCATGCAAGGCAGTAAAGCCACTAAGACACAAGGAGTTACTGGGCGTGGAAGAATTAGAAACAAAAAACATTACTAATGAGCGGAAACAAAAAGAGTATTCAGGAGGATAGTAGATAGCGATTGACATAGCATTTAAATTTTTAACATTAAAGTTGGTTGGAAAGCATGGAGCTTGAATTGAGTTTCACAAGTGAGAAGTGCAAGAAAAGAAACTATTAGTATAGAATTTACAGCTACATCTAGCCAGCTCAACTGTAAATTGATGAGACCTCGACGCCAATCTAGGTACCATGGTGAAGAGCGATATCTATTTGTAAATATTTACAAAATGTGGCACAAAGTCAAAATGGGTAATGGAGGAAAAGGTCGGTATTCATCTGTCTTAACTTTAAACTTAGGTAACCACAAACACTGAACCAAACATACCACAATATTCCTAACACCAAAACAACACATTCTTACTTATCTACATCCGCCATAATGCCTCATTGTCTCTATGAAAATTCTAACTACTCCCCATATGTTTAATTCATTGTCCATGGGAAAGGGGAATTAAACAACAATTTAAAAAACTAGCCCCAGTGAGTATTTACAATATGAAAAAAAAATCTATTTGCAAGAAACCAAATAAAATAATGTTAGTAATAAAAACCCCTACAATGAAGAGCTCATCTGAACAATTACCATGAAATTATTTATAATAAAGGCACAGAGAGGCAACCTTACGGCGGTGGGAAAGTGATTGAAGCCGAGCCGCCAGATCAGAACCAATAATATAGCTGATTTTTCTTTTTATCTTATCAAGGAACTCAAGGTAAATAGCAGGAGCACCGGACCCTATGTGGCAGCAATATTTTAAACCTGGACTAACGCTATACTTATAGATATGTATAATAAATTCCGAAGAGAATAATTGTTTCGCACGACACAGTGAAACAACTTTCTTGGCAGTTGACCTAGTAATGGATTCAATATACTCTTTCCACTTCATGTCAGCTGAGAATGTTAGCCCAAGAAGTCCCTCGGGTTACTTTCCTGGAGGTTAGCATCAGCCATCCTGATAGAAAGTAGCGAGAGCTCTCTCAGATTATTAATACAGAGAATTTTTAGTTTTGGAGGCGTTCAAATTAATAAGTCATCATTTACCCCAGTTAACATCAGACTGGGGGTCTTTTTGTATGAGTTCCACTTGAGTTAATTTGAGTCCCGATCAAACGTTCAATGCTGGGGGATCTTTCAGAGTGTTACTGTTAATCGTGACTTGAAAAAATCAGCTTCTGAACGGTGATGATAAGTGGTTACCCTCCCCAAAAAACCCATGTATAATAATAAAGACGGCAAAGGCCCGTCTTTAGCAAGACCGTTACTAAATGTTAAATGAGCTGATGATTTTAAATGGAAGGTCACTATCATTTGCGTGCTTGGCATATGCCACCCAACATTGAGAAATAGGCCTTATTTTATACATTAGGGTATTTGTAGTTGGATGATAAAATAGAAAAAACAAGTTAAATTTATCATATGATTTTTTTTAAATTACTTACCGACATACATCATTTGTTTTTAGAGTTTGATGGAAAGAAATTTAGTTTATTTGGTAATGTTTGTATGTAAAAAATAATATTTTTGTATAAATTCGACTTGTAGAATTAAAATCCCAGATATTTGATACTTTCATAATAAGTCGAGATTGGCATCCATAAAAGCGAACAGGATATACGTATTTCTTTTTAAAGATTTTTATTTGTTAAAAAAAACAATTTATTTATTTCTTTTTATTAAAGTTCAGCCGATTTTGAATATCGTTTATTCATTCGGAATTGATTTCTCTGGCGAGTATTCGATGGTTTGAAAATTTCCATTATTTTTACATTTTCGGTCCGTCAGGATTTTTTAAAAGTGTTTCAAACAAGCCATACGATCCAAATCACTATATATCAGTTTGGACATTGAAAAAGATACATAACTATTCGATGGCTTTGTGTCATGTATTCAGATTATTCAATTCATTTGATTTCTGATACAATCCTCCATGCCATAAAGATGTAGACATTCAATCCTTATCAAATCGTGAAGTGAATATCATCTTGAATGGCCACTCTTCTAGATCTTTCTATCACCAAAGGCTCTATTCTCGGTACTATTTTGTTCCTACTTTTTAACAATGACCTTACTGATGTCATCAGTTCTCGACTCGGCATTTATGCTGATGACAAATCTACTTCTGTCTTAATGGTAAATCTGATAGGTTCGATAAGGTCAAATTAGCAATTGTGCATCATACCGCTGTTATCGCAAGGTTAGTTACCTATCTGAATATATACAAAGTATAAAAAAGTAAAAGACTGATTTCTCTGAAGAAGTTTCTTCATAGAAATCTATATTTTAACAGGATTAAGAATAGTGATTAAAAATAAATACAGCGATCCCTCTTGACAGTGGCCTAGATTTCAGCGGTTTCAGTTATCAACGGTAAACACCAGAGGTAAACTATTCATGAGTTTTAATTAATTTGAATAAAGGGAATAAAAATGTCGTGACGCTCTTCATGTACAGCTTATAAAAAATAGAAATGTTGTAAATGTCGTTTGCGAAGGGATGACCATTCGATTATGAGTCTTTAGCTTCTCATGACTTCTACGTATCCAACACAGGTAACTTTTACGGCGCTGCGTAGAGGTCTATGTCAATAAGGCAGGTTGATTATTAACTTTGTTTAGAAAATCAGTATTGCACTCGGTGTTAAAGCTGGGGTTGATGTGATAAGTACTGACACCAAAAATTAGATTCATAGCTTTTACCAATTTTTTGAGCATTTTATTTCAAAAATCGTCTGAAAAAATGTACAGAAATGCCTAATTTACGCAGGTTTTTGCTTACAAAGTGACTTCAAAATTTTACTGTTTCATGAATAAATCCAAATAAAGTTGATATCTTTTGTATTAGATGAATTGAATGGAAAACATATTCAAACCGGAACTCTACTTACGAGTCACCATCTGCAAAATATGATTTTTTTTTTTTTTGCTGCATTCGATAAGTAAAAGCTATGTAAAAAAATTGTATAAGTTTACAAAAACGGCTACTCAATGAATAAGATTTGTTACATCATTTGTTAGATCATTTTAATCATAATTCATAGAAACAAAAATAAATAAAACTGTATATAACACTATAATACAGCTGAGCACAAATAAGACAAAATGTTTTAAGTTTACATTGTTTATTGAAAATCACACTAAAACTACTTCACTGAATATTACATCATAATTTAGCTAAATTATTCATTATAATTCCGCTTTAAATTAAATGATCTTACTTCATGGCCCAATGATTTAGTAACAATGTTCTTGTGCCATGCATTTTGTCCATATACAATTTGTAAAGCTCCACTAAGTTATGAATCTTATAAGGCTGTGCTATAAGAGTTGCTCTGGTCACAGGAACTATATTCCAACGCTCGATTTTTAAGCTAAACTTAATCTTTAAACTCGTTTCCTCAAAAAATGGTAACGATTTGGAAAAAAATATATCTTTTGTGTTTATTCATCATGTCAAACCCCAACTTTAAGATTGGGTACCATACCACGTTTTCAAAATCGACCTCCCCTATTACGGCAAGATATGCTTACGAAAATTATCACATTCTATTACAGCGTTATAAGAAATATGTTCTAACTTAAATTTCATTTTTCGGGTTGATTTTTCGGGTTGATTTTTCTTTGTCATTGGATTATTTTATTCTTTGTGTCGTGTCCATTCAGGACGTAGGCAATCATGGTGCTCCACAGTTTCCTGTCATCTCTATCTCTTAATAAAATTTGTCTTTAAATCTAAACCTTGTTTCGCCATTCATTTACTCAACATCTCTAGGTAGGTTATGCGTTGTTTTCCTCTTTCCTTCTCTTGCATTCAATCTATCCTGTGAGTATCACATTTTCCAACCAACACAAGCTCGTTAGGTAGATTGTGTACTGCTTTTCTATTTTCCTCTTGACTACAATATGCCCTGCGAGTGTCAAGTTTTCTATGTCATCTTTCCTCATTCCGTACCCAAGAAATTTCAACTGTCTCTTTCTAATGTTATGTATAAGTGTCCTTTTTATTTCCATCTTCTCGAAAACTTCATAGTTGCTCACATACTCAGTCCATGGTATTCTCAGCATCCTTCTGTAGAGCCATATTTTCATTGCCTCAAGTCTCTTTTTCATCTGTGAGGAGTTTGTCCAGCATTCACTGCTTTATATAGGAGGAGTGATATTACGTAATAGTTCAGTTCTCTTTCCTTTGTTTCTGCTGCCTCAAGTCTCTTCTTCACCTGTGAGGAGATTGTCCATCATTCGCAATTTATATATAGGAGGGGTTATATTACGTAACAGTTCAGTTCTCTTTTCTTCGTTTCTGTTGCATCAAGGCTCCTCTTCATCTGTGAAGAGATTGTTCAGCATTCACTGCCATACAAGAGGACTGATATTGCATAACATTTCTGTTCTCTTTGTTTCTAACGAGATGTTCCTGTTTCTTATTACTTTGCTTAGCTTTTGGAAGGCATCTTTCGCAATCACAATGCACCTTCGTATAATAATTGTTGAAATACTTCCTAGATATTTACATTTCTGTACTAGCTTTGATATCTCTAATTTGTAACTAGCAATTTGAGTTGTTCCTCTTGCTAAAAACTATAGTCTGTCACTGCCAGTAAAATTTAAATATGTTATCTACTTTAAATAATAATTAATTGACTCTCCCATTTTGTATTCCAATAATACATCCTCCCAACTGCTCTTATCTGTGTCTAACAGTAATCACGCTAATAAATCTCAATTAAAATTTTCTTGTTTTTTAAATGTCTGACTTTTTATTGTTGCTAATAGCAATATCTATCAACACGCTGATTGGCTATGTGAGACATAAATTCTTTTCGCACTTTATTGAATATAATAACACAATATTTTAAATATCAAACGCATATCAATAATTTTTTATTTTTATTTTCGTTCTTTGATAAATAACTCGCTATGGACATTTTAATCCCAACAATTGATTTTCAGTAATTCCTGACTGTTTGAAATTGAACAATAATCGATATTCAAACGAAGATTCAATCCATCCGAGTGAACTTTTTCGTTGAAGGTGATTTGTTCGTATTTTTTTTTTCTGTTTTTTTTTCCCTCGTTCTTCCTTTTTCTTCCAGAATCTCCAGTTGCAAGTTTTCCTATTTTTGCTCGGTTAGTAGACATGAGCGAATTTAACGGGTGTTAAAAATAACGGGTGTAACATTTTCGATCGATTTTCGCGGCGTGTACAGGCAAATTTTTGCTGCTTACACAAAAATCTTTTGTCCTCTTCACATACAGATGCATACAGACACCAGTAGAGACACACCCACTCACGCATAGATGCACAACCACGTACAAATACACACACATCTACAGATTTAAACATCAATACACACGCACAGATAAACACACACAGACACTCATAGAGAGCTAATCAGCTTCATTAAAGTCATTACGTTGCGCTAGGTGCATTAATATTAATTACGATAATTAATTTTCTGGTCAAAACATCTCGACGTTTAAGAATGCTTGACCAGAGTCAAGTTTACATTATCGGTATATCCAGCCGAATGGAAAGCCAAAATTATTTCAGTCTTATGCAAGCCACGATGAAGGGAATTAACAGAGATTATCGAATTCACGATGAACGTTTCGTAAGAAAATATACTGTAACCACCTTTTGGCTACTTGAAAATATTTGGAAATATTCTGGTTTCACTCGTTATATGGCAGTATTTTTAAGTTGGGAATATTCTGTAACAAATGTGCATTTATATCTCACTAGCAGCATGACCCGGCGTTGCCCGTGCTTGATTCAAAAATATGAGTCGTACGATTTTTGAATCAATCGCTATCACTTGACTTAAAATATTTTTGCCCTTCCTTGCCTTTAAAGGAGTGCCCTTTGCCGTGCTGATGTTGCTACATGCCTTACTTCTTACACTGCGAATTTTTTCTAAGCTCTATACTAAACATTAAATCTGTTACGAAAAAAGAACTAAACAAAATGAACCCTAAACGATCAGCTTTAAAAAAAAGGACTCCTAACTGGAAAAACCGAATGAAAAAAGAATGTTAACAACAAATACTTTTTCACACCCAACCCAGTTCTGCGGAATCAGGATCAACGTTGAGTTTAAGCAAGTGAATGAGCCAATTGGAGTAAAGTGCCATGCAGATTTAAATTTTTCCCACTTGTGACGAATGCAGCTATCGATTCTTTTTTTGCATGATAGCATGCTAGTTAACATTCTTGTCAGTCAGCTGTTGGCTCTCACGCTGGCCAATAGAATATTCCTGCCTATTCGTGGCAGCCAGCTATTGGCTCTCACTCTGGCCAGTACAAAATGGCCGCTAACTGCATGAAAAAATCGATTATTTCCACTATCGATGGGAGTTGGGAAATGCAAAGTCGGTCTTGGCATTCCCGCTAATTTGGAGCATGTGCGTGTAAATTTTGGTGCAAATCCGTCGAAAATTGCGGTCGTGCATTCGTTACACACAAACACACATCCTGCCTTTTATAAATAGATTCCATACACTATGACAAAAGTATATTTATATCCCATATTCACGAATTATAATGAAAAGGGGGCACTAATTGTAACGGCATTCGATAGAATAATTTAACAATTTCAAAATAAATTCAAAATATACATAGTTTTTGTCTATATTGATATAGCCCACAACATAGCAGAGAAACACTAGAAAAATATAATTATTTGAATAGTAATATTGTGTGGTTCTACAAAAGGATGCTAAGGATATCATGGACCGAGTATGCGAGCAACGATGAGAGGTTACAAACAAGAAGGAGGCTTATACTTAACATCAAGAGAAAGAGGCAGCTGAAGTTTCTGGGACACAAAATGAGGAAGGAGGGCCTGGAGAATCTGATACTCACGGTTCATATAGAGGGAAAGAGAGACAAGCGAAAGCAGCGCGTGACATACATGACGAGCTTGGGCAGGTGAATGATAGAACGTGATCTAAGGAAGGAAGCACAGGAAGGAGCTTGCTGAGATAGAGGAGGTGGAGGGTTATGATCGCCTACGTCCTGAAAGTACATGGTGCATAAAAAGAAAGAAAGGTCTTGTGTATGTGTGTGTGCGTGTGTGTGTGAGAGAGAGAGAGAGAGAGAGACTCTCTGTGTGTGTGTGTGTGTGTGTGTGTGTGTGTGTGTGTGTGTGTGTGTGTGTGTGTGTGTGTGTGTGATGGTCCACAGAGTTCGCATGAGACTAAAAGGTCGGTGTGCCCGTGTAGGTGGTAAGAAGTCTTACTGAAGAGGAAATGTCGCTCCGGGACCCTGTGGTTGAAGAGAGAAAGAGAGAAAAGCGGATAACGGTTGATTCTTTTCCTTTTGTACTACTTTATACAACGCCGCCTAGCAGATACTAAGAGAAGTGCCCAGGCTGATAAGGTGGCGTAAGCACAGAATACTTTTTACCATTGCGATTAATATCAGATTTTCTCATTTTTGGTCGTCCATACGCTCGTAAATTTAAACGGGCTTTCATCACATGATTATAAGGAAAGCCCAAACCCTAGCGTGATAGGTTTTGTGCATTGATGTGAACGGACACTGCCTTGTATATAGATAAATTATAATTTTTTTTTTTTATTCATGCCACTATTATTATTAGTAGTAATAGTAGTAATAGTAGTAGTACTAGTAATGTTTCATCATCACCAAGCAGATCCTGAATTTTCAACGATCGCGATGGAGAGGTGTCATCTTAGAGAGTCCATGGGCCTTGAGCGTCTATTGCGACTTAAAATCCACCCCGACCTCAGGCGAATCTCGTAAATGTGATACATCGCTAAAGTAGCTAGAGATATGGTCGGTTTACTACCTCTTCAGTAAGTAACATGGCTCCCCTTGCTATCCTCTACCTTTACAAAAGCCAGATCAGCCCGAAAATGATTACTACTGCCACAGATGATCTGGAGCTGCACAATCTTCTCTTTCTAGTGTCGATAGAGTAACAAAAGTGTCTACGCGAACTGACTATTTTTCCAGCATCTTTGGTGAGTTCTACTTAAATTCAATTACAAAAAAGGCGCCTAAGACACAGGCGTCCCTAAAATTCAGGACCCGTTCGCTGATGACAGAACTTCACTAGTTTGGTTTTCCAGACATTGAATGTGACCAGTCAGGTTTTTTTCCCATCTGTGCTGTCAGAGCAAGGTCAGAGGAGAGATCAGCTACCAGGCCCTGGACATTTAGCGTTTTGGTGGTGCATCCATATACCATTGTATCGTCAGCATGGATAATTCATATGTGTGCGTACATATGTTTGCGTGGTGTTTGCTTGTGTGGGACTCTGGGTTAGAATGTGATGTGTTGGTGTATGTCTCGGTACACGCATTCTACACGTACGCTAATTCGTCCCTCCCCGTGAGATTTTGTAGGCGTGTTCTTCTCACATTCGCGCGTAGGTAAAGCATTTCACATCCTTTTTGTAGCACTTTATGTCATTCTATCTGAACGTATCTTTGAAACAAGTCTCCCGGTAGACATCAACTTTCATGTCTTTCAACAGCCGTATCCGTCAACGTTTCAAGGTTAAATATAACTTATTTCCAAAAGTATTCATTCTCAAAGAACCGACTCAATCTGTTGATGCAGACGACGTCAGAAGGATTCTTTTTGCTTCCATTTCCTGTTTTTTTTGGTTTTGTTTTTTTTGTTTTTGTTTTTTTGTTTGTTTGTTGTTGTTTTTTTTCTTTTTTGTTCTTTTTTTAGCAAGATAACACCTAGCTACCTAACTATTATATTACTTCGACGCAGAACGCTTACGTACGATACAGAAGCAAGGGGTTAGATTAAATCACGGGAAATCAGAAAGAAGATGTAGCACCAAATATATCCAGTAACACAGGAGTTTACTATGCTGTTGATGATTAATTACTTTCCACCCTACAATTCCTTTCCCCACAGACGAAACATTGCTACCTTCTCACTACTCTATTTCCTATCCAGACAAGCAACATTCACAGCTAGAACCAGAAATGCTACATACTAAGTTTAGGATCAACTGTTATAGAGAGTATATATATCCTCATAATATTCACCTTTTCATTCTCTCTTTACGCCTTTACAATAATCTTATTCAGTCGTCATCTACTTTGAGTGAGTTGTTAAGCATTTAATTGGGTGGATTACAGTTTTTCAAAATATCATGTAGCAAAACGAAACCATGGAACTATTCAAAGTTCTTAATTTCTATTTACCCTGTCAATGCGTTTTGGAAGGTAAAACTATTCAGATTGTCCTTGTTGATTATCGAGCTGTAGTTTTTAAAAAAATCCCTTAAGCTATCTAGGATTATAAGATGTGGTGTATTCATTATTACAGTTTAACTAACGTTTTAGATATTAATTCAAAGCAAAATATTGTTTCGAGTGTGGATGATACGAAAATTGGAACAAGAAGCCAGCTATTTACTAATAGAAATAGCCTTATTTATCTTCCTCTGGATAAATAAATGAATTTTATACTTTGATTTGTATCCTGCAGAGGTTTTCAATTGAACATAACAATTTTCATTTTCCCTTGCAGTTATCTTGCACTACCAATGTAAACAGCTCAATAAAGATCAACATGGGAGGGAGATTGTTGGAAGAGCATACTTTGAAGTCATGAAATTTTCACCTCTGACTCCAGGGGAAATTATGCAAGTATCTCAACAAGGCAACATTAGATTAGGAAGACTGTGTTGCGTCAGTTTTTACAGCATGAGAGCTAATCTACTTGCTTGACTTGAAAATCAGCATTCAGAATCTTTATTTAACTTGAACACTGACTTCTAATTATGATGGGAAATAGATAGCTATTTTGGCTAAAAGGCGAAAAAGCACTTCGAGTTTGTATTTTAGGAAACAAAATTCCAGCCGATTTCTAGAATTCGTTTCGCCTAAATATCCTTGCAAAAGGAATGAATCTATCTCGTCGCTCAATCCACAGCCGAAATAGCAATTTATTTCCCATCATTATCAGAAGTCAGTGTTCAAGCTAAATAAAGATTTTGAATGCTGATTTTCAAAGCAGACAAGTAGATCAGCCCTCTTCCCTTTGAAGACTGACACAACACAGTCTTCCTAATCCAATCCCCTTATCTTGCTAAGATACTTGCATAATTTCCCCTGGAGTCAGATGTGAAGGTTTCATGACTTCAAAGTATGCTCTTCCAACAATCTCCCTCCCATATTGATGTTTATTGAGCTGTTTACATTGGTAGTGCAAGATTACTGCAATGGAAAATGAAAATGGTTATGTTCAACTGAAAATTTCCACAATATACAAATCAAAGTATAAAATTTATATATTTATCCAGAGGAAGATAAATAATGCTATTTCGATTAGTAAATAGCTGGCTTCTTGTTGTCTATAGAAGCTAACTAAAATCCCTATTACAGACATCTGCTCAGACACAGTTTAGGAAAGGAAAGCTGTATTAATTCCCCTCTCCCACTGCCTTGTGTGCATCTTCAGTGAAGAAAACACTAAAGAGTAAATCCTGCACAAATTAGAATTGGTTTCTTGAAGACAGATGAATGTTAAAGTGGTAAATCCTACAGCAACACCATTGCAAAATTGCATTAGTTTATCCTTTCCTTTTACAGTTTACCGGTGACTCTGAGAGGTGGATCTTGATGTATAGGCAGCCCAAGATTTCCATAGTCTTCATGCAGACCCTACCATTGTCCTCCAAAATGCAAACTCAAAATGCTTTTTGCCTTTTAGTCAAAATAGCAATTTTTATCACTATTAGAAGTCAGTGTTCAAGCTCTGTAAAGATTCTGAATGCTGATTTTCAAGGCAGACAAGTAGATCAGCTCTCTTGCCTTGAAAAACTGACACAACACAATCTTCCTAATCTAATGTTGTTACCTTGTTAAGATACTTGCATATTTTCCCCTGGAGTCAGATGTGAAGGTTTCATGACTTCAAAGTATGCTCTTCCAACAATCTCCCTCCCATATTGATCTTTATTGAGCTGTTTACATTGGACGGGCAAGATTACTGCAATGGAAAATAAAAATAGTTATATTCAACTGAAAACCTCAGCAGCATACAAATCAAAGTATAAAATATTACCCAGATGAAGATAAATAAGGCTATTTCTATTAGTAAATAGCCGGCTTCTTTTTGTCTATAGTGGTTATACATTAAATAGCTAGGCAAACTGGGCTTTCTTGCCTTCGCCGGTAGCCAGTCCAGGCGGAATCTCGGACACCTTCCACTGCCTTGTGGGCATCTTTAGGGAAGAGAAAACTAAAGTGTAAATCCTGCACAAATCTGGCTTGAGGTCATGAAGTCGGATGAATGGAACAATGTGGCCCTTTTCGGCAACTTCTGCATCAGCGCCGTTAAGAAACGACATTAGTTTATCCTTTACTTTATACTCTACCAGTGACTTTGAGAGGTGGATCTTGATGTATGGGCAGCCCAACATCTCCATACCTCCTGCTCAGGTTCTGCGTCTCCATAGACGAGTGGACGTTCACTCGGCTTAAGAAATGCATGCTCTTCTCTGTGGTTCACATTTTAAGTATTGTCTAGCACGTGTCTCCAACATTAGATCATCTACTTAACTTGTAAATGGTCTACAAAACGAGCTCTTTAACCATCACTCTGTCCATTCTCTTATTTTTCTGTTTTGCCTAATCTTATTATGATTGTTCTGTTTTAATGTTGCTAAATATGAATTTGCATCACGACAAAACAGTTTATTGATATTGTTATTTAAGTGCGAACGATTTCAAACGAATAAAATCGATCGATAAAATACAGGTGATAATTAGCATTCTGTCTGTCTGTCTGTCGAATTTAATGGAAAGACATAAAACTTTGGATTAAAAGATGACATTCCAATCCGGAAGCATGACAACCTCCATAAATAGCTACTATGGAGTGCCAAGAACTAGTTTTATAACATTACTTTCTTATTTATATATATATATATATATATATATATATATATATATATATATAGGATGAGGAAAGAGGGCTTGGAAACTTTGACACTAATATTGAAGACAAGAGGGACCGAGAAAAACAACGAATAATCTGCCTAACGAGCCTGTGTAAATGGATTTTAAAATAGGGTATAGGAGAGACAACAATCATAAAATTTACTCAGAGCTACGAAGGATAGGTAATTGTGGAGAGCCAGGATCGCCAACATCTTGAAGGAATACAGTACATGAAGGAAGAACAATCTGATCTATAAAATGCTCTTATTGATATAAAATGATATTATTTTCCAATATAGCAGAAAATATTTCTTGACTCACATTGACGCTTTTTTATATATGTTTTTTTTTGTTTGTTTGTTTGCTGGCCATGAATATATGCTTGCATATTATCTACTTTTTAATATCTTCCATTAGCATATATTCTGACCACTTTGCTTGAATTACGTATTTTCTTGATTTCAGATAAAAACTAGGAAATTTTCCAACATATTTCAGTTAAAATTATCTTTCCAAACTTATAGTTTATAATTATAGCTTAGATATATGGAGAGAGAAAAAGACATCAACTAAAACTCTTACCGGGAGGATATTTGTTAAACTGATGCTTTTTGTTTCCATATATTGCACCCACTTTTTTTTTTTTTTTTTTTTTTTTTTTGTTAAAGTTCGTATTTTGTTGAGTTCAGGAGACAATTTGGAAATTTTCCAAAATATTCCACTATAATGTTCACTTTCAAAAAGTATAGTTTGCTTGCCGAAAACCTGGGTTGCAAGCAGTTTTTGTTAATAAATTTAATTATAAGTAAGAGTTTAACAAATGAAAAAGATTTGAAATTGACAAGTTTTTCATTTCGCTGAAACAGACGTTAAACAATTTCATCTTCCCTTCTTTCTTTCTTTCTTTCGTTCATTTTATCGTTGAAACCAAGAAGCGTCTCTGATATGCCGGTTCCGTATTTGCACACGGTGAAAACGGAATACTTCATTATTTCTGGGGTATTTGCGTAAGGGTTGTGTGATCTAATTAACGAAGGGATAAACAAACAGAATTATAATAGAAATTATTATTATTATTAGTAGTAGTAGTAGTAATAATAATAATAATAATAATAATAATAATAATAATAACAACAACTAGCCGAAAACCTGTCTTGCAAACATTGTAATTTTATTAATAAATGTATTTATAAGTAAGGGTATACAGATGAAAAGATTTTACAACTATTTCCATTTCACTGAAACAGACGTGAAACACTTTTATCTTCTTTTCTTTTATTTTTTCATTCTTTCTTCCCATTCTTTTCAAGTAGCGTCTCTGATATATCAGTTCCGTGTTTTCACGCGGTCCATTATTTATGAGGTATTTGCAGGGCGTAACGGTCGTGCGAAATAAGGAAGTAACAAATTTAAGAAGCGAGGGAGGGAGGGAGTGACAAGCAGCATTATAATAGATATAATATATATGGCGGAGATATATGAAAAAGAAAGTAAACGTCTTTTTTAAACTGAATCGAATAGTAATTTAAAAAAAAAGAAAAAGGTATATGCGGCAAGACGTTATTGGATGAGTCAAGTACGATGCCTAACCGAGCTGGCATTTTTATTGTGTGCTCGTTCACTGGATTCATAAGAAACTATCAATAAGAATGGAAAAGGCAAAAACATAGATTAAATCCTTAAAACTGATTGATAACTACTTCTGAAAAAATGGCTGACGGGTCGGTGATTAATTTGTATATTCCGAAATTCTCATGTTCTATTTTTGATAATCTTTTTTTTCTCCCAAGCGTAGCAATGTCGGAAAATATTTCCTGATATACAAGAATGCTTTTAAAGCATGATTTATTTTTCTGGACGTATTTCTATACGGGTGCATTCTCATTGAACTAAATTTCTCTTATTATGACTTGTTTCTATTTTGTTTTGTTTTTATTTTTACATTACAACCTATGTATATTGGATTCCGATTAAATGGGACATCGGTTACAAGAAATATCCGCTTAATACGACCAATTGTGCATGAATAAAATTAATATTAAATAATATATATTATTATATGCAAATCCATTTAAAAGGAGCAACCACTTACAAGAAGCAAAATTCGTTCTTCATAAGCGTTCCGAGTAAGCAAAATCCACTTTACGTGTGAATATATGTAGGATATAGTAATATGAATACAAATGCATTATGGGTATTTCGGGGTATGGCTTTGTTTTATATATATAGGGAGAGAGTATTCTAATGGAAGGACATAAAATTATTTTATTAATGTTTTATCTTATTTTCTCTTTAAATATTCTTTAATTAGAATTTTGAGATTGAAATTTTTTATCATCTGGAGGGAATTTCATGTTAAATTGATAATCTAATTTAAATTTAAATTTTTTACTCTTTAACTATCAAACTTGATAGTAAAAATATTTAAATTAGAAATATTTTGTTTTGATATTCAAACATGTAAGTCACCGCCTAATGTTAAACATTAACTGTGAAATTTAAGGGAAAATTTTAATAGATATAAATATAAATATGTGTAAATATTTGTAAATGTATGTGTAAGTATTTTTATATGAATATTCATAGGTACCTCTGCATATCGATGCATATGTGTGTGCCTGTGTGTGTAATTGCACATGTAAATGAACGTATGTATATATGAAATTTACATAAGTGTATATGCGGTATATATATGGAAAAAACAAAACTTTTAATATTAGCTTCAAATACTACTCCATCTCAATTTAAAACTTAAACTTTAAGTAAGAAAGATTACCCATCTAAAAATAGTTACAAATTACATTCATGAATTAGATTCAAACTGATAAAGATGTTACCTTAACAGTCATTTACAATATTAAAAGATTACTATCAGTAAACTTTTATATTTTAAATAGTTTTCTTAATGTGTTTTTTATTAATGTGTTTTTAAATATAGTATTTAACTCATATTAAATCCCTAAATTATTTGTGAAAGAGTTAAGTATTTAAATTGCTAGCAAGCCTCAAATTAATTTCTTCGTTGACATTTTTTAAACATTTAAATTACTATCAAACGTTAAAATCTGTCTTTTTACATAAATTGATGAAACTATACCACCCCTCCTCTTACTTCGCAAACGCTAAATACATCTTTCTCTTTACTTCCCACTTTTTTGTTTTTCTTTTTCTCTTTTCTCTCCTTCCCTTCCAATATATCATTTCCGTTAAGTTAACCGATTAAATAGGTCAATGTCTGGTCCCTCCTTCCTCAAAATTAAGTATGATGGAAAGAAATATTAAAATAAACCCTCTCTAAACTCGACCATGTCTCTCACACCACTCCTCGCTACCCAATCTTTTAAATTACATAAACTTAATACTACCCGTCAAAAGTGTAAATTTTCATTTCATTTTTCGTTTCACCTTTTGGAAGTGATGCCTGAGGATCCAGCGTCCTTTAAAAGGTCTCTGGTGAAATAAAATATTACAATGGTCTGTTTTTCTTTAATATATATATATATATATATATATATATATATATATATATATATATCCTGGTCGTCCATGCCATAAAGAACTATTAGGTTGGTGCAAAAATAATGACGTAATAATGTCGTTTTTTACGTTAAAAAATACGTCAAAAAACGACATTATTACGTCATTATTTTTGCACCAACCTAATACAAGAAATTGTACTCACAATTACAGCTCACACATTATGGTGATTTTCTAAGCACAGCTTAGATGTGGCACACCGCCGAAAGTATAGGGTACCCAATGAGAATCGAACTTAGTACTCAGTCCTAATTGTTCTAGCGAAACAAGCTTGTTAATAATTGCACTACAGTGAAGTACTCAAGAAATGGTCATTTCCTAAGTTTTGCTTAGATGTCGTACAAGACCGAAAGTATGGGACACCAAGTCATAATTTTTCTAGCGAGATAAGTTTGTTAGCCATTATACCACACCGAAGTGCCCAAGATAACACATTATGAAGAGCTTTATCCATGTAAAATGTCTGTGACCATTGTTTTTGTTTTTTGTTTTTTTTTTTTTTGCTTTGTTTTTTTGTTTTTTTTACAAAAATGATCAATGGTAAATGTCATGAAACCATTAGTGGCCTTAGGTCTCTGGTTGGGACCCGGAAGGAAATATTTATAGAACATAAATGAAAGGAAATAATAATAATAATAATAATAATAATAATAATAATAATAATAATAATAATAATAATAATAATAATTGTATATTATTAGTATTTGAAACAAAATAGAAGCATTAGAAAAAGGTTCAAAATAAGAATTTGAAGACACGCCTGCATTCTTTCCCAACGAAAAACGAATCTGGACTTTTTTCTGAGGAAAAAAGGTTTGTTTTGTGCATACCAACAGCGGGGTGTAAGGTCATTTTTTATTATTCTCCAACACGTCTTCTCTGGTAAGTTTGGGATTTTCATATTCATTAATAATGTGTCTGAATGTTAATATGATAGTGTCCGTGTCTGTATAAACAATATATTTTAGTACTTTTTGGCTAATTGTCTGCCACGATTTGTTAAGTGGTATTCGTAAATGGCGTTTTGTGGAAACTGTATTCATTAAGTATGACCAAATTTCTTTTTAATCCTTAATTTATTTTGAAAGTATATTTTAACTACGATTTTCGGCGATTTTGTTCTTCAAAGAACATGCTAAAAGGACACATCTATCGTTATCAACGTAATGGTTGAAATGTCCAGTTAGCGTGAAATTATTGCCGTTGACTCTGATAGGTTGTTTATGGTTATTAAACCGAAGGCTGAGTTCTGTACCTGTTTCACCGATATAATTTGAAACTTGGAAAGGTTTAGCTGTCCTCTGACGATCGTATATTGTCATTCTGAATACGTGTGCTGTTAAACAACAGAAATTAAGAATATATATAACTGTTAAAATCATTAATAAAGTTTGACAGTGTTTCATGTAATAAGGAATTAAATTTCTGAAAAGGCAAATGGAATTAAGATTAAAGAAATATTGAAAAATTAATAACGGTTGACATCGCGTCAACTAATAACATTCAAGATACTATTACTATTTGCTTATCAATGGTCGTAGAATTGAACAGTTGCAATGAAAAACAATTGAAATTAGAATGAATTATGAGTCAAAAATTAACAACGGTTAACAATTCTTCATCTAATAATAAAAATAATAATAATAATAATAATAATAATAATAATAATAATAATAATAATAATAATAATATTCTTTTCTTTTTAATCATTTCACCTGAAATAATGCAAAACATAACACTAAGAAGCAAGGGGTTATTTCGAGTAAGAGAATATGAAAAAAAAACTATCAATGAGAGAGAACAATAAAAGAATAGGAATTAAAACGACAGAAGATAACGATTGGTATTGCATTTAAACTTTTGAAGAACCAAAGTTAACTGGGAAGCCAGTAGCCGAAAAAGAGTTCCACAAGCGAGAAGTGCGAGAGAAGAAACAGTTAGCATAGAACTTACGGTTATATCTAGTCATTTCAACTGTAAAATGATCAGACCTTGCTGCCAATCTAGTACTGCGCCTAAATTGATAAGTTCTAAGTGCGATAGAAGAAAGTTCCTCAGAACAATTATTATGAAAATATTTATAGAAAAGGCACAGGAAAGCTGAGTTACGCCAGTTGGAAAGTGATTCAAAATAATATTCCTACAAATGTCTGACATGATGCGATGAAAAAGTAACTGAAATTAAGTAGTATCAAAAGTTAATAATTATCATAATTAATAATTAGTTAATAACTAGATTAGATTACAAAGAATTTAAACTAAGTTTGACATAAATATACGCGTCAAAAATAAATAATGGCTGACAATATTTCATCTAATAATAATAATAAAATTCAAGATTAAATTACTATTTGTTAATGGTCGTAGAATGACAGTCTGTATGACACTGAATATTTGGGATGTAAAAAAACTGAAATTAAAATTAAATACGAGTCAAAGATTAATAATGGTTGACAATAATTCATTTGATGATAATAGAATTCAAAATAATATTATTATTTGTTTATTAATGGCCGTAGAATGATAGTTTGAATATTTGTGATGCAAAAACAAACTGAAATTAAAATGGAATACGAGTCAAAAACTAATAATGCTTGAAAATAATTCATCTAATAATATAATTCAAATAATATTACTAGTTGTTTATTAATGGCCGTAGAATGATGATCTGGGTAGTTGCAATAGAAAGCAAATGAACTTCAGATGGAACTGAAGATGAAAGAAATACACGTCAAAATATTGTAATGGTTATCAAAAAAAAATACTAATGGCTAACAATATAAAACATTTTAATAATAAAATTCAATAACAATATTACAACTTGTTTAGTAATTGTTGCTGAATGAGTCTGAATATTTGTGATGAAAGGCAAGTGAAATTAAGATGAAATAAATGTCGGTTTTTGACCTATTTTTAACGTCGAAAAACGTCATTATTTTTGCACCAACCTAATAATCATGGCTGACAATATTTCATCTGGTAATAACATTGTATAAGAAGATTTTTGTCCTTGAGTAGCAACTGTTATTTCCTATTTGCTTACACCTAGAAAGTAGGTAAAATGGATTACCTTTGCGACCAGGATAATCATATTTCTGAAACTTACCTATTTCCATTGCTATTTACATTTACTGGCGAATGTGAACATTCTCATTCATGCAAAGTAGGAAAAAAACGACATATGATTCAAAAATAGCATTTATTTATTCTAGGATTACACAGGGGAGAACACAAAAAATTAGAAGTGAGTAGCTGCTCACGATTTGCACTGTAAATTACTTTCACGAATCGGTGCCCAATTATAGTCTTCGTTAGTCTTGGTAGCGGCTTTCAAAGTTCAGTATATCTTGGTGAAAGTGTTCGCCTTCTTCCTGAGTACTCTCCCATATTCTCCTTGAATTTATCAAGATTAGGATATGGACTTTGGGGGGACATTCCACAGTCCATTTTGCCGTAGTTCTTCACCAGGATCTTAAGAAGCTCCATATCGTTTTCAGTCTTGCGATTCTCCAGGAAACCTTACATAGTTTTCGGCCTTGTGACTTTCCAGGAAGCCCCACATCGTTTTCGGCTCTATGATTGTCCAGAAAGCCCTATATCGTTTTCGGCCTTGTGATTCTTCAGGAAGCCCCACATCGTTTTCGGCCTTGTGATTCTCCAGGAAGCCCCACATCGTTTTCGGCCTTGTGATTCTCCAGGAAGCCCCACGTCGTTTTCGGCCTTGTGACTTTCCAGGAATTCCTGACCCACATCGTTTTCGGCCTTTTGATTCTGCAGGAAGCCCCACATCTTTTTCCGCCTAGTGATTCTCCAGGAAGTCCCGAACCAATGCGACAAAGCTGTTCCGCGCTGAGTTCTCTGTCCGAATGAACTAGGGGATTCATTGTACTCGATGCTCTTCTTTCTTTGTGGAAGACACCAGCTTTGACTCATGCTGTATACAGTTTAAGAAAGAAGTCTTGAAGGTACTTGAAGGCTGCAGACTCCTTATCTAGAGCTGTGACAAATTGTTTCATAAGACGCAATTTCTGGTGCAGTAGAGGAAACAATATTTTCCGGGGGTCCAACATTGACTCTCATTGGATGATGTTCCTCACCACACTGAAGTTGGTCTACTGTGGGTAGTCCCACCTATGGTAGTGTGCCACAGTGTCCATGCTGTCACAAAGGCAAAGATAACTGGTAAACTTAGTAAAGCCGCCTTGGATACACATTAAGTAGGCCACTATCTTGAAGCCTCCAATAAACTCTGCATATTCTAAGTCATCTAGCAAGAACTTGGCACTGATGTATTCTGAGCCAGGGGATGAAATGGATACATATTCCCGTTAGGAATCAGCACGGCTTTGAGCCTCCTGAACGAGCTGTCGATAACGAGACGTCACTCAATTGGGTTACAGGTTTCCAATTTCCCCTAAAAGACCGATCACATTCTAGCAGAAGCAAAGTTTATCTTGATGGGCGAAAAAGCTTGAAAAGCACTGATAACGCTTTCTCTGACCTGAGACTTCCAAACTTTCATCTAACAAATTCCACTGCTTGCGTCTCGACGTCAAAAGCTCAACATTGGACATTGTGAGACCAAAATCTTTGACCAGGTAGTTGAGGGTTTTTTTGGAGTAGTATGAGTTTCTCTCCTCAGTTGTGCCTCTGTAATCTGGATTAATGACTTCATCCTCTTCTGAACTGTTCTCTTCCGATGACGGCTGTTCTCTCTTTGGAGGAGGGAGTACGGGGAACTCGAGGCAGTGTGTAAGGAATAACTTATCAAAATGGATGACATATATGATAGCAGGCGCATTTTTTGCCAGCTCAATGTTTGAACGGGTCCATCATGCAAAAGAAAGAATTGCTTGAGTGGTCAGTTGGTTCCCCTCCAAATTTTTGGTATTGTGAACTTCATGACTCTATTCTCCCCTCTGGTCACAAAAACAAAATCTAATAGAAATAATAGTATTTTCCTTTGCTTTCTAGACAGAAGCAAGTAAGAAATAACACGTTAATATTACTACTTGTTTACTAATGGCTGTAGAATAATGACATTTTTTCTATGGAAAGCAAATAAAATTAATATGAATACTAGTTCAAAATTAATGGTCGAACGAAGAGCTTAACAAAATGAATACTGAGAATGGCTCTACTGAGAGATTTGGAAAATTTAACATTATTACGTATATTGTCTTCCGTTACCATTAACGAGGTCACAGAATTAAATGCTAAAGTCTTGTGATAACTTGAAGATTTTCTATTAGGTTGGTGCAAAAATAATGTCGTTTTCTCACATATTAACATATGTCAGAAAACGACATTATTTTTGCACCAACCTAATAAATATAATAACAATGTCTCCAATGGTTTGTGGCATTCAGTACCTCCAAAACGAAGATACTAACGTTTCAATATCACTGAGCAGACTCTGAGGTTTCTCAAGTGGTGATGAACGGTTGTACTCTCAATGAGACTCAGGCATACTGGGATTCACTCCAGGCTTCAAGTCGAACGTGTATGTTCGTAGCATCGCATGTACAGGGTCAGAAATTGTCTATCTTACATATCTTCATATTAGTTTGGTGCAAAAATAATGACATAATAATGTCGTTTTTTGACGTATTTTTAACGTCAAAAAACGACATTATTACGTCATTATTTTTGCACCAACCTAATAATATGTACAGAAATACCTCGATTAGTGCGGCTGATGTGTACGTCGGTAACTATAAAAATCAATTTTCAGTTACTATGGTTAAACTGAAGAATTTTTGCCGCACTAATCGAGTATTATGTATGCACTGATCGAAAGTTGGTTTATAAAAATTGTAACGCTTTAATCAAAAATGCATTAATCGAGGGAAGCCTGTACTTCTTACTTTCTGCTTTTACGCTCTTACAAAAAACTCATTTATTAAGCCTATACCTTGAGTGTTTCTTTGGTTTTCTATTGGGCGAACACTGACATAAGAATGTCTATCCTGAAATATGTATTGTTTACATTAATTTCTTAAAGGGTGACGTTCTTACCGAGAATATAATAAAAGAAATCCAAAGAAAACAATCAAGCTTCAAGAAATTCTGATTGCAGAATACGACTGATTCTGATTCTGAAATTCTGATTGCAGAATACGACTGATTCTGATTCTGAAATTCTGATTGCAGAATACGACTGATTCTGATTCTGAAATTCTGATTGCAGAATACGACTGAATATGTTTTATTTTAAATTACAATGTTAATTGTTTTTAATTGTGAAACATTTCTTAATACGCAAGTTTGGATATTGCTGACGCATATGGTCCGGTACTTCTGCTATATATTAGGTTGGTGCAAAAATAATGTAATAATGTCGTTTTTTGACGTATTTTTTAACGTCAAAAAACGACATTATTACGTCATTATTATAATATTCATCCTGACCTGGCATGTCGGCTTCAGTAACTTCCCTGTTCGTTTCTCTAAATACTTTCATGGTAATTATTCGGATGAAGTCTCCACTAAGGTACCTAGATTTTATGAATTTAAGCGCATTACTTTATTGGCAACAAGGGCTCATCAATTTACAGTTGAATTGGCTAGATGTAACCGTAAGTTCTATGCTAACAGTTTCTTTTCTCGCTTGTAGAACTCTCTTCAGCTACATGCTTTCCAGCCAACTTTGATCTTCAAAAATTAAAATGCCATGTCAATCATTATCAACCGTCTTCCTGATTACTCTTCTGTTATTCTCGCCTCTTTCTCTTTTTGCCTTATTGTTATCGTCCGGTTCCTTGTACGACGGTGATAGTCCAAGGTAGAACCAATAAAGAAGAACTCGAACACCGGTATGGAATAACAGAGATATATTACAAACAGAAATATATACAGAGAAGTAGAAGTGTTAGTATGAACAATCAGGTTTAGTAGAGAGAACAATGTAGTCTTGACCAGTGTCACTATGCCAATGTCTTGTAGTAATTGTCTGAACGCGACTCTGTTTCGGGCTGCCTCTGACTCGACTCTTGACTCGACTTGAACTACTGACTCGACTTGAACTACTGACTGAGGCGCAGTATTTATTAAGTATGGAATAGTCCATTATTATAACAAATAATAATAATAATAATAATAATAATGTTATGGTCCGGTTCCTTGTACCACGGTGATAGTCCATGGTAGAACCAATAAAGAAGAACTCGAAGACGGATATGGAATAACACAGATATATTACAAACAGGAATATATACAGAGAAGTAGAAAGTGTTAGTACGAACAATCAGGTTTAGTAGGGAGAACAATGTAGTCTCGACCAGTATCACTATTCCAATGTCTTGTAGTAATTGCCTGAACGCGACTCTGTTTCGGACTGCCTTTGACTCCACTCTTGACTCGACTGACTGACTCGCTCGCTCTGACTGACTAACAGACTCCTGACAGACTTCTCACTCCAGACTTCAGACGGAACTCCAGACTTTAGACGGAACTCCCTGCTTCCTCTTGAGGCGCAGTATTTATTACGTATGAAATAATCCATTATGTTCTTATGGGTAAGGTCCCATAACACTTATTCTTTCACGTTTGGTAACCTCTTGTGTTTTGTGGCTTTACTTCCTTTACAGCATGTTTACGACATCGCGTTGAAACACCAGTTCTGGTACGAACACCGAAGTTAAGCAACGTCGAGCCTGACTAAATGAATGTCCGCTTGAGAATACCGGGTGCTCTAAGCTATGGATGTGTGGGTGGTGTATAGATAATGGCTAGGAATTGCTAATCGGAGAGCCAAGTTCCTATTCCAGTCAGGTTCGTTATTCTCACTCTCAAATACCCTTGGGGAATGGTATGAATCCGTCTCTTCTCTCGCAGCTATGGGTTAATTTGTGTCAGTAAATCATTATTATCTCCCAAAAATTCGTACAATCTAAAAAAAAATATTTCCTGGCTTTAAATAACCTGCAAAGGGTTGATAAGCCATAAAAAACAAATCAGTGAAAAAAACACGTTTCCAGCGATAAAACAGTTTTCAATAACTTATCTAAGTCTAAATAAAACTATATAATTAATGTTCGTCAATTCATATCTATCATATCCAATAATTAAATCAAACTGTAAATATGTACCCGGTCCTGGATGAATTTCATGCTGCATATTCATGACGTCAAAAGCCAATATCTATTAATTACCGATGATTATCGTTAATTAGCATTTCTACTAACCAATAAGCAGATTAGTGTTTTAATATACATATATACTCACATACACATACACACATGATTGTGAGGACACACACACACACACATATATATATATATATATATATATATATATATATATATATATATATATATATATATATCCGGTTATTGATTTGTAGGCGTCTTCATATATACTTCCCTATTCTGTGCTTTCAAGTGTTTTTATCCGTTTGATATCTGAATGTTGAACCGAAATGCATCAATATTTGTTAATTATATTAACGCTAATAAATTAAATCTGGCATTTATTAATGTGTGCTGATAAGTTGTACTTCCATACGAAACATATCGTCATTTGTCAATCTATGAGGCTTCAATGAAATTGATACGCCCTCCAACCGCGTGGCGTCCCTAATAGTGGTGCTAGAAACAAGCTTCAATATGTGAAGTAGGTTCACACTCCTTCCCGGTCTTTTCAACAGGAGTAGAGGTAGAGTATAATTGGGTTTCTGGTCCCTTCTAAAGTCTACTACAACTCTATATTCCAAACGTCTCCGCCTGAATTCTTTTATTCACTAATTAAAGCATGACCTCTTCACGTCTAAAGAGCTGTCTATCTTTCCTATTATCTTGCCTTTATGCCAGAGGTCTGAATCGAATTTAATGTCCATCAGGAGCCTTTGATCTAAAAAGAGTTGATCTGTGGTGGCCTCTTTTCTTTGTCTCTAATGAAATTTCCTTGTTCTTTAATTTTTTATTTCCTTGATTTTGATATTTTAGGTTGTTTCTTTTGTTTACAACCATACAGACTGTCTTTTTAAAGTTGATGCTTAGTCGTTTCTTCTCGACTTCCTTTACTACATTTTGTGGTGTAACAGATATCAGCTCAGTTCGAATTTCTATCGAGTTCTCTACATTCACCTACGCACAAATACCCTTGGGTAAGGTATGAATCATCTCTTCTCCCCCAATATTTGGTTGAATAGCAAGACAGACTGGTTCCTGTAATTTTGGTTGGCAACCAGTCTACTGCAGAAAGAAATAGCAACCTCCTGCGGAAAAATCTTCAGTCGAAAGAGACATGATCGCCCATGCGCGTATCACGTATGGCAATTACCTGAGTGACTGTAGGAGTTATTGTAGTTTCCTTTCTGTGTCTGCTATAAATACTGTGTCAGCCGCATATCTCCTGCTGGGAAGATTGTGCCTGCCAATAATGAATCCTGATAGGACTTCTAATTCTCTCGGGATTACCTCACTGTATAGATTGAATGATTCAGCTAAGAAGACACAGTTTTATCTTTCGCTCGATCGTTGTGAATTTTTAAATGAAAATAAATCTTTTAAAAAATTATCAACGCTTTTTCTCAACCCAAAATTCTATACAATGCCTTACTTTCTTAACAAAACAATAATTCTACTTTTACTTTCTGGTTCAGGGCATAATTTTGACGCAACTTAAAATTAGATTTTCACTCGAGTTGACATCTCTGGGTTCTTATCTTTAAAAATGTAAATATCAATTGTTTAAATAATATTTTAAGATTTCAACAAATTAAAATCTGGTTAAGATTGGTAACACATTTTTCTAAAGGTTTCTTAAAAATTCGCTTTCATAAATTAATTCAATAAGGAAAGAAAAATATACAAAATATGTGTGCGCAGATAGATAGATAGATAGATAGATAGATAGATATGACGAGATAGATATGACGAGCTAGATAGATAGATAGATAGATAGATAGATAGATAGATAGATATGAACGGTCTGAAAAAGATATGAAGTGAGTAAAGCATGAATTAAGACAGGCAAATAATTTAAAATGGATTGAAAGAATAAATTAATATATACATATAAATACATAGACAGAGAGTCAGAGATAATATTTTTATAGAAATATAATAAACAGACTGAGATAGATTGATAGATAGATAGATATGACGAGACAGACAGATAGATAGATAGATAGATAGATAGATAGATAGATACATAGATAGATAGATAGATAGATAGATAGATAGATAGATAGATATAAACGACCTGAAAAATATGATGAGAATAAAACACGCATTAAGACAACTAGAAAGATTAAAATGCATTGAAAGAATAGAATAATACACACACACACACACACACACATATATATATATATATATATATATATATATATATATATATATATATATATATATATATATATATGTTGGGTATTTATGCAGCAATCATTCATTTATACAGGTTTCATTAAAGACAACAGACAAGGTACTGTGATCATAATAATAAAATGCAACCTTAATAATAAAAAAGAAAAAGCCAACACTCAATATTAACTAAGAACACGGCCACAATGTGCCGTGTTCAGAAAATTAAACATCCCTTTAACTCTAGAAACATACACACAACCCATACAATTAAAATCAAAAATAAAATCATCCTTGATAATGGCTAAATGTATAGCCGAAAGCGCTCGGAATTACAGAACATTTGGACAGTTTCTACACTTTGTCCAGTAAAGAAAATACTTTTCGATCAGAAGAAAAATTAAATAAAAAACTTTAATGAAACATGTATATATATATATATATATATATATATATATATATATATATATATATAGAGAGAGAGAGAGAGAGTGTGTGTGTGTGTATGTGTGTGTGTCAGAGAGAACATTTAGATAGATAGATAGATAGATAGATAGATAGATAGATAGATAGATAGATACACACACAATGAATAGGGCTCATAGTTTTGATAGAATTCCTGATACAAACATATTCTGAAAAACGTACTTGCAAACCAACAGTCTACTAAATTTGAAACTCATGTCGCAACAATTTTCTCCTATTTCATTGGGCATTCGTCTTTTAAATGGTGATAAAAAAAGAAACAAAGAAAAAAAAGACTCTTCCGGCACTACAACAAAAAAATGACGCCTCAAAGATTTCTAATAATTCACAGTGACAGCTTACACGCGCGTGACTGCCAACCTTTCAGTCAAGCAGGAGTCGTGTGTCTTTATTTCTAATCTACATCGATGGCTCTTCCATCACACTGACCTCTGTTGTCGTTTTTGTGATCTGAAAAATCAAATTGGCACAGAAGAGTGTCGTCGCTAGAGGTGTCCAATCCTCACTTCTTAGTCTTGACTGCGTTCAAAAGCGTGGCCTTGTGTGGGATGAATTATTTCCCAGCCTACAGCCTCTTTGCCACAAACGAAACAGCGCAAGCCTCTAGCTACTTTCGTTGAAAATATTCTAATGTGCTTCGTCCCTTAATTTCACAAGTTCAAACCTTTACAGCTAGAACCTACCTTGCCATGTACACAGGGTCGAATCATTATTATTCAATTTGGATTACAGAGAAAACGACTGTTCTTTGAAAATGCGCTGTTCACTTGAAATATTTAACTCAATCACTAAACCAACGAATCTTGTTGATCGTTTTTCTTGTGTGGTATGTAGAGTTAAATTTAAAATTTGTCAAATTTCTGCCGATTTTTTGTTATTTTACTTAATAACTTATTTTCTACTGTCCAAGCTGTGTAAAAAAGTAGAATGTTCTGATTCTTCCGTCTGGCACAGAGACAGGGGTAAAAACCCTCTAATTCCGAGCCCCAAAAAGTAGATCTTATTTAAGACGACAAGGGTTTGTTCATTTTTAAATGGGTTACCAGGGAAAATGGCTGTTCTTAGAAAATTAATTAATTTTTCATGCAATTGCTAGATTTACTTAATCTAATAGACTACTTCAATTCTATACTTCTAACGTCTTCGCTTAAATTCTGTTTACTATATATTCATTTATTTTTTTTCTATTTTTTCCCTCACTAGTAGCAGATAGGTTTACCTATCGCCCGAATCACGCTCCATCCTGGTCTTTTGAACAGGAACAGAGGTTTATTCCTGGTTTCCTGTTTAGGACTGTTTTTCTGGTTGCTTCTAAAGTCTACTTCAATTCTATACATCTAACGTCTCCGCCTAAAACTCTGAATATTTATTTACTATTTTTTTTTTCTCAGTCGGAGTAGATAGATTCGTCTACTGCCTGGTTCACACTCTTTCCAGGTCTTTTGAACAGGAGTAGAAGGTTATCCCTGGTTTCCTGTTTAGCATTTGATTTCTAAAACCTTTTCCTTCTCTTTTACCCCCTTGCGTCTTGGTGGTATTGTCAACCTGCCTGGAATAGCAACACTTACTTTATAACCTTCTACCTTGTGTGGCTCTTGGGTCTTGTACAGGGCGAAAACCATAGTAACATCATTGTAAACATCATTGTGTAACATTTACTGATTCTCAAGAGCCGTTACTACAATCTTAAGACCTTTAAATATAGGATCAACTGTTATCTATCAACAACTTCATTCAGTAACGCCATTTTGAACGTTGTATTAAAAAAAAAGTGCACATTTCCGGAAAGGTTGAACATCGAATATTGTATGATTTTTCAGTTGTTCAGTGAATAAATATAAAATTCACTTTCTTGGGCTTTTTTTTTTTTGATTATTAAAATGTTCCTTTCCTGGATAAAGAAGGAAAATGTTTATTTTTTTATAAGGGAAAAATCCAATTGGCTAATGGAAATAAGCTAAAAAGATCTTTCAGGCGAGAACTGACATTGAAAAACATCAAATTTGCTTTGAATGTCGTTGAAGGAATTACGTGTATGCATAAAAGATAGAATTTCTATTTGAATTATTGGAAGTTAAAACTCGTAGTTTGATTGTTCGATGCTTTCACGAAGTGGAGACCTTCAATTTCTTTTTTTTTTTTTTTAATCATTTCACTCCAAGGTAATAAAGCCACTAAGACGTAAGGTGGGGGTGCTACTGAAAGTGAAAAAAATTGCGAAGACTTTATTGGGGAAAAAACGACAATAAAAGATCATGGTTCAAAAAGGCAGAAATATTATATGACGGCCGAACAATGTTACAATATTTATCATTTGATGAACATTAAAAAAAAAAAAAGAGATTTTATTTCTGGATACTGCCTATCTGTGTTCATATTCGATTTTACTGTGTCTTGCTTTCGAAATAATTTCTACAAATTGGGCTGAAGTTGCCCAAACATCACTATCCAGCCTCGGCTGAGTTCAAAAGTGTTTAGGCAGCCTTGTTGGTGATGAATTTTTTGGCACTTTTCAATCCCTTCCTTGTTTTTCTGCTTTTCAATCCTTTCCTTTCCGTTGCTAGCTTCTTCGCTATTTTCGTGGCAGGTGTTCGCACGAACAATATTCCTTCGTTTCACCTGCCCTGGCCTTCCCACCTAGGACCCGCCATGATATGTACTGTATCGAGAAAATTGTTCGAAAACAATTATTCGAAAAATATTTATTCGAATTGTAAATTGTATGTGGTTTTGTTTGAGATAGTCAATGCTGATTTACCTATAACTAATAACGCCATTGAAAGATTGCATAGGGCTTTTTTGCAGCTTCATCCCATCATCCTATAATATGAAAATTCTTAGACGCTCTGAAAAAAGAACAGGACTTGAAAGAAATTCATATTGCAAAAGTAAGTGAAGGTTGCGAAAATATAAAGAACGCCAAGAAATACAGCAACATAAATGGAAAACTTTTAAAAAAATTAGTGTCATGCAATTTGATAGGTCTTGGCCTTGCATCTCGACTCCAATGACTTTCTAACAAATATTCTACAAATATTTTCAAGGTAACTGCTCTGACGAGCTATTTTCATTGGTGCCTCAACTACATGAATTTAAGCGTACTACTAAGTTTGCATCTTGGTCCCAGCCTTTTACTGTCGAAACTGTTAAATGTAACCGCCTCTTCTACTCCAACGGCTTCTTCTCTCGCACTTCTCGACAGTGGAACTCCCTTCCTCTTACTTGCTTCCCTGATAACTATAATCTTCAAATATTCAAATGTGATGTCAATCGACATCTTCTGATGCCTTGATCTTGATCCCCATCCTTCTTATCTTTTACTCAAACACCCCTCCTCTTTACTCTTACTTTCACTCTATGTAACTCCTTGCGATCTATTGGCACTCCTGCCTTGCTTGAGGTGAAATACTGAAAAATCCTTTAACGAGTACTCTTCAGTAATTGACTGTTTGTGCGCAGTATCATATAACTTAAGGTTATAAGGATTTTTTCTTACTAAATCGTTTTATTAACGACTAGCAGTAGAGCCCGGCGTTGCCCGGGGATGTAACAGTAAGAGTATCAAGTATCGACCATCATAAAGACTGAAAAATAAAATTGACAAAGATTATTGTTTAAGGTTGACGGACACGCATGTCTTAATTAGTTTTTTTTTGTTTTTTGTTTTTTTTACGAATTGGTCAAACCCAAACTCAAACAAAAACATTGTTTTCAATTTTTATGAGTCTACCGATTGAATAGAATTTTATTATAAACAATTGTCTTGTAAATAGAATTTTTAAAGCATTCTGAATGTAAAAATAAAGACAAAAGTGTACAAGACAATAAGAAACACTACCTGCCAAAAAAAGGTGAAGTTTTTTTTTAAATCGGTTGAAAAATGTAGGAAATCCGATCCCATATATAAACGAACACACACAAACACTAACAACCTGGGTTTTATAATAAGTATAACTCGATATGATTTGTCCCCCTTTCATTCTCGTGATGCCTCTTAATCGTGTTTTCAAATTGATTTCGTGCAAAAGCAATTGTGTTCTTCTAATTTTTAGCGCTGTCAAAACCACCGTAAGGTAATTCTAAGTAGTCCTGTGAAGTTTTGTTGAAATCGGTTGAAAAATGTAGGAAATCCGATCCAATATATAAACGTACAGACACACACACAATCTGCGTTTTATAATAAGTATGATATTTGCATTTTAAATAATTATTATTTGTGTATTTCCTCTTCTAATTTTTACATATTTATTGCAAAAAAGAATTTTGCATTTCGAATAGTTATCATTTAGTTATATTAATAGTTATGAGCTTTTCAATAGCGTATTGAAAAGTTCGTAACTGTTTGTACCTAACGTTTGTAAAGATATGAAACTCTGAGTCGTATATTTATTGTTTATACGTTATTTTCATGCATACAAATATTTAAGTAAATGCTCTGTTTATAAAAAACATTCTCAGACATTCAGGCCGGTAAATGTTGTGAATACTGTTTATTATAAAGCATTTACTTAAATATTTGTATGTATAAAATTAACGTATAAACAATAAATATATGTATATATATATATATATATATATTTATATATATATTGCACTGTTACATTAGAAAAGGTAAATTTACATGTTCTTATGTAACAGTGCATAATAAATACTTATTTCTCTACTTTTGTATTGCTCTACTTTATATATATATATATATATATATATATATATATATATATATATATATATATATGTACGTATAATTTAAAAGTTGATATATTTATATAGGAAAAGTAATATAATATCGGCAGTATAGCGTTTACGAATATACACAAAACAATCAAACAATGCGATTTTTTCGCCTCTCTTCTCGAACTGTTGCCAACCAAGGCTAGTGAGTGAATCCAGTCAACGCTGATATGTACCCCACAAAAAAGATAAATTCATATTTTTCCCATTTTATATATATATATATATATATATATATATATATATATATATATATATATATATATTTCCCATTTTATTAGGTTGGTGCAAAAATATTGTCGGTTTTTGACGTATTTTTAACGTCAAAAACCGACAATATTTTTGCACCAACCTAATATATATATATATATATATATATATATATAACTATTTCTCTCTTTCTTTTTCTCTCTCCGCTCTCTCTCTCTCTCTCTCTCTGACTTTATCTCTCTTTCTTTCTCTATCTCTATATATATACATATATATATATATATATATATATATATATATATATATATATATATATATATATATATAGAGAGAGAGAGAGAGAGAGAGAGACAAAGAAAAAAGAAAGAGAGAAATAGTGATAAAAAGACAAAAAGACTGAGAGAAAACAATAAGGCACAGCCGAAATTTGAAGCTGCCTAGGCTCACGGTCGCATCAGGTTGAAACACACGTTCCCGTACGATCACCGAAGTTAAACAACGCCGCGCCTAGTCGGAACCGAGACGGGTAACCGCTTGGGAACACCAGGTGTTGCAAGCTTGGATGTGCGAGGGGTGTAATAGATAATTGCTCAAAATCGTTAATGGGACAGCCAAGTTCTAATTCCAGTTAGGTTTCGTTATATTCACTTACGCGCAAATTCCCTTGGAAAAGGTATAAATCCACCTCTTCACCCTCCAGTTATGGGTTAATTAGTAGTCCTGTATCCCTAAGCCAGTATTATCTAAAAAATATTCTTACAATCTAAAAAATTTTTCTGGCTTTAAATAACCTGCAAATGCTTGTTAAGCAGTAAAAATCGAATCTTCTTTCTTTTTATGTGCCGTCTCCTTTCATATATATATATATATATATATATACAAGTATATGATTGGTGTATATGGAATGAATTCCAATAACCAACAATTACTATTCCTAAAAGAGTGCTCAATACAAAGTAGAGCAGATATAATTATTTATTTTTAAAGAAAAAAAAAAAAAAAAAATTTATAACATAAATATGTTATAAAATCACTACAAAAATAGCCATTTTGTTTCAACACGTAGGTGTTGAAACAAAATGGCTATTTTTGTAGTGATTTTATAACATATTTATGTTATAAATTTTTTTTTTTTTTTTTTCTTTAAAAATAAATAATTATATATATATATATATATATATATATATATATATATATATATATATATGGGTTGGGAGAGAAATACAACAAACACCGAAAAAAAAAGAGAGGTATAAATATAAATTTTAATTTTAATCTTTCGAAAATCCAAGAAATATGGACATCTGTTAAACAAGTATTTTCAAAATCTACGGAAATTCGACTGACTATTGAAGTTTAAGAAATCTTTCTGAACCTATCTCACCGATGATGGCATGTATTTATTAAAATGATTTGTTGTAAAAAATAAACTGGAAATAGTGTGGTTTTTGGAAACTAATTTTAGAAATATTGTGGTTTTCGGAAACTCATTTTGGAAAGGTGTTATAGTGGAACACCCCTATTCTATAGTTAATTGACTCTCCCACCTATTATAAGTAGGACTAGTAAGAGTAACAAGGGGTCGCTCAGGAGCTGGTCAGTCAGTCGATGTCGGACGACCGTTAGTCGGATATTAAAGTATCAGCCACCACAACTAGATTACTGCGTCATTACCTATTATATCAAGTTCCGAACGTTTTGTACGTCGAACCTATTTTAGGACCGACTTAGTACAAATACAAAGCCTCCACTGTGAAACCACTACATAACAACTTGGCGACGAGGGATTCGAATTCATACGGAGGAAGAAAAACCTTTCGTACACTACATAACAAAAGGCAAATCCAAAGTTGAATGCTGGAAAACTGTGTCTAGAATTGGTTTATCATCTTTTCTTTCCGGCAGAGTATCGTTTACAGTGCATTTAAGAATTTAATCCATGAAATTTTATAACATCAAAAAGCAATATATTCGCCGTTGCCTACTGTGTGACTAAATTCCGAAAAAATAACACTGCAACAAAGGCATTTAAAACATTTATGCAGTGCATGCAGTGTATACAGACGAGGTACAAGATTCACACAGGTCAGCTGATTTTTAAAAGCTTTTAAAATGGCAATCTAACAACACACATTTAACGTTTAAAAGAGAACGTTTGAAAGAGATCACTGAATTGAAAGCGCGTCAAAGCACAGAGATTTGGTGTAAAAAAAAAAGTTACACTCCAACAGCCGGAAATATGTCAAACGAATCAGGAAACGTTGTAAAAAGAGGATTTGGGTTCTTCATAAACATTCGCTTGAGATTCGAACACAGACTTTTATCCAGGAATGGCATTACATTTTTGCATAAATTGTTACATATGGTCAAAAATAGGTTTTGCATGTTGTGGTAATATAATAAGCACATCCTATCTCCCCTCTCGTTTCTAACCATCTATCACAATTAAATAAATGTTTTTTTCTGCGCTAAAGCTAAATTAGTAAAATAAAGCTTTACCCGAGGCCGCGCCCTCCCATTGCACTAGAGGGAGGGATCGGTGTTCGCACCGAGGCCAGCGCAACCGTCGGTTGCGGGGGCTGTGAGGAATTTTTGTCCCTTGCCCGAGTGTACGCGCTCGGGTCCCCACTTTAAAAAGACCTTGTGTCACAACTAGTTCTGGTGGGAAAACGAGTAAACACCGTAAAATAAAGCTTGTATTAGAGTTACTACTATATTACATCTGTGAACAGAGAATGAAGGAGACGGTGGTTATCACAAAATGGTAAAAAAACATTGCCAAAACCAAAACAAACACTCCATCCACAGAAGTTCTTTAATCTTTTCTGTTAATTCACCCCATATTATTAATTCAAACCAAAATAAAAAGAAGTTATACTTGCTAAAATTTACACCAAATTCTCCCAGAGTGAGGCCCTTCCGTTCCGATTGGGTTGACCTCTGCGATTGCCCCAAATGTGATCGACTCGGCTGCGCTATTTCTAAATACGGTGTTACATTCATGCTCAACCCGATAAACAAGCCAAAAACAGATATATTTTTTTTTAATTTTAAATTGTAAAAAATTCATTGTAAGTATCTCGAATATCATCCACACTTATGAAATGTGAATAACTCCATGATTTTTGGTATATTTTTATTCTGAGGGTTGGAGATCTTGCGAGGTAAGCTAAACAAATTTTGATTTATAATTACAAAAAAGTGCCAAAAATTTAATAAAAAAACAAACTTTGATTTAAAATTTATTATTTCTTGAGGTGAACCAATATTTGCGTTAAGTAACTTTACATTATTTGGGGAGATTTAACAGAAAAGAACTAAGTTCTTGTTTTATGTCTGATGTGATATGAAAGATGTCGTCCATTACGTGGAACAGGGAAGGACATTTACTGAGGTACATGCAGTTTACTCCCTTTAACTTGTCCAAGTAAACAAAGCGTTTCGTTGAAAGCGGTCTACTTTGGTGTCTTTCAAATTTTCTTTCTCTGGAATAACACCCAGCTTACATTAAACGTGTAACCGAGAATGTGCCTTCCTCGTTTCGCTGTAGTCATGATTACATTTTTGATAAATAATATTCAAGTATATTTAACTTGCATCGATTTAGATAACCTTTTTGCTAAAACATAATTACTCTTCGAGAACTCTAATATTTTCTTTAATGAAGAATCTACCATGCCTCATGGAATTTCAGTAAAATTTTGCTTCGTAATAAGTTTGATTTTTTTTATAATCCCCTGAAGAAATAAAATAAATTTTAAAAAATAAATCCCGCTAGAGTTACAATTATGCTGTAAAACTTAAAATAAAATGAAAGAATCTTTTGTTTTGGAAACTCTTTTAATTCTATCCCTAAAATTATTTTCTAGGGATACGGAATCTAATAAGAAAACTCATTCTTGCTAAAATACTATTTCATAAAATTTTCAAATGTTAAACTGCATTTTGTTCAGTTGCTTTTTAATTTTTCAAATTTCTGTCTTTCATTGAACCTAAAATTTTGAAATTACAAATTAATAGAGTTGTTTGAATAATTCAGAAATACATGACTTTATTATTCATTTAAATAGCTTTTTTATTAATAAAAGATGTATTGAACCTTTATAGAGGCCCTGTTACACAATAAGCAATTTTTTCCCCTTGGGCACACACAACTTATCAATATAACTGTTAAAACGTCTTTTACAAGATTAAGTTATTATAGATACTTATACATTAGGAGAAGATACGTTTAATTTGATGTCTGTTTGGACAGTGATACTTGGAAGTGGGGAAACGTTATCGCAAGCTGTAAATTTTATAATCATTTCACCCCTAGTAAGACAATAAAGCCACTAAGACTCAAGGCGTAATTGAGTGTGAAAACTATGAAAAAATAAAAACATTATTAACCCTTTGAGCCCTGCGTTCCTGAACAAATTTAACCCTTCTGCCTGAGCTCCTGAGTCAAAATTCGCAAATCATTGATATGTAATGTTTCGCGATAGATATAAAAATAATCATAAAAATGATAAACATTATACTTAGCAGGGAATGAGTATTATTGCATGCCTTCACTTTATCGGCACTTTTTTCTACCCAAATAAGACAACCAATGGCAAAACACGACGCAAGTGTTTACCCACCGTTTAACTGGTGGTTGGGCATTTTTCTCTACCACCGGTAAAGCGGTGGTCAGGGCTCAAAGGGTTAAGGAGTGAGTAGAATAAAAGAACAAAAATTAAAAAAAAAAAACAAAAAAAAAAAAAAAACAGAAGATAACGATTGATATTGTATTTAATGTTTCGAAGATCAAAGTTGACCGAAAGCCAGAATCCGGAAAAGAGTTCCACAAGTGAGAAATGCGAAAGCATTAACACTTAGCATTGAACTCATGATAACATCTAGCCATTTCAACTGCACAATAATGAGATCTAGCTGCAAAACTAGTACTGCACTTAAATTCGTAAAGTCCAGGTACCAAAGAGGAAAGATTCAGCAGTAAACTTACAATGAAAATATTTATTTTTTAAAAAAAGGCACAAGGTAGCTACGTTAAGGCGGCGAAAAATTGACTGAAGATAGTGGATTGGGTTTTCGTTGACTACTCCATGGTTTTAAGTGTAATTCTTCTCTTAGAATGACTGCCAATGCTGGTAGAGGGAGTCCAAATATACTCTCATATTTAACACAAGGCGGCAAGGAGAAGAGATCGATAGATGCATTTCCCAAAGGAGAAAGTGAACGTTACTGACGAGGCCGGAATTTGAACTGGAGTAATATATATTCAGATATAATGGTTTATAATCTTCCAAACCTCGCAGCTCCAAATAAGTATTCATTGATAGCCAAGTACATTTCCTCTGATCCGTGTTTTCACTTTCCGCGGTTATCCGAGGTTCGTCTCAGTAATAACCCGTTCACTTTTTCCTTAATCACTTCAGTTATGTGCCATGCGTGATATACGTATAAGGGATCATGTATCTTTCGATACATGACTGACGAGGCAGATTTTTTCCCGAAGTAGGTTGCTATTTCTTTCTGCAGTAGACCAGTTGCCAACCAAGACTATAGAACCCGGTCTGTCCTGCTATTTATATAGCTGGAGGAAGAAGAGAATTCGTACCTTTACCAAGGGTATTAACATGTAAATGTAATGGATTCGACTGGAATTCGAACTCGGCTCTCCGATTCCTCAAATGGTCCCAAATCGCCCGGTTCTGGCAATTCGGATATTCCAAATAGAAGCTCTAAAGTGGGAGTGAAAAGATGATAGTTTTTGACTTGATAAGGAAAGAAAACAATCTTATGCTGTGGTTACTAAGATCTACCATAAGAAAACTTCTTTATTGTCACATACCTTTTATTACAGTCAATCACTTTAAGGTCATATGTGATACACGCTTGAGCGATCGTGTTTCTTTCAATTCATGACAGACTACGCAGTAGTTTGCCGTTTCTTTCTGCGGTAGACTGGTTGCCAACCAAGGCTATAGGACTCATTTTGTCCTGCTATTAAAATTAGGCTCTGGGAAGAAGTCCATTCATGCATTTCCCAACAGTATTAACAGCAAGAGAATATAACGAACCTGTCTTCGATTCCTTATTCCAAAAAGGTGTATTATATCACAACACCGTATATTGTCATAATTGTTTTCTTTTTCTTTTACTCTTTTTAATATCTTAAAAGTCTAACTGAGAAGTTTTGGTTTAATCAGAGGTATGAATATAAAGAAAAATTCTTGGTAATATTGGAATCCGTATTAAGTATGCATCTGTTGGGAATTTTGAAACTTAAAAGCCGAGAAAAGAGTCGCTGTAGCATTGGAAATTAAGATTCTCGTGTTAATATAAAGTTAATGCTTTGCATTTAAAGATTATAGAAAGAAGAATGTGCAATATTATTGATCCTGAGCTGACACCTCGTCTTCAGTCACTTTCCCTCCGCTGTAACGTACTTGTGCTTTTTTCTATATCTTTTTTTCTATAATATCTTTCATGGTAATTGTTCTAATAAGCTTTCCTCTTTGGTAACTAGACTATGAATTTAAACGCAGTACAAGACTGGCGACAAGGTCTCATCGTTTTACAGTTGAAATGGTTAGATGTAACCATAAGTTCTATGATTCTGGTGCTACTTAGAGATTCTTGATAAAATAAGAATCTGCAATATTATTGGTCCTGACCTGACATCACAACTTCAATCACTTTCCCACCGCCATAATGTAGTTTTCCTTGTGTATTTTCTATAAATCTTTTCATTTTAATTGTCGATTGGTAATTGATGAGCTTTCCTCTTTCGTATCTCGATTTAATTCAAGCGCAATACTAGATTGGCTGATAGGTTTAATCCTTTTGCAGTTTAAATGGCTAGATGTATCTGCCAGGTCTATGTTAACAGTTTCTTCTCTCGCACTTCTCGCTTGTGGAACTCTCTTCCGGCTTCTGGCTTTCCAGTCAACTTTGATCTTCAAAAATTTAAATGCAACGCCAATCGTTATCTACTGTTATCTTAATCCTTGTTCTTTTATTGTGCTCTCTCCTTAATCATGTTTTCTTTTTCGTTTAATCTCTCACACTCAGTACCCCCCTTACATCTCAGTGGCTTTATTCTCTTGTGAAAATTTTTAAAAATACGAATATTATATTTAAATATGTACAGTATTTGAATAAAGTGACACAAATATCTATGTCAAGTCAATCTATACGAGTGCTACTGGTACCATGTCTATCTTTACTCCCTGCTGTATGATTGGATAACCGGCGATTAAACCGAACCCCCCACCAGGGTTTCTGGTGAGGAAGATGGATAGACACCCAGCAGAATTAGAAAAAGGACCAGTTAAAGGATGGATGAACCTTTTTGTAGAGTCAACAGCCATCAAGCACAATGGGGGTAGACTGGGTTCCATAGCTATGGATGGAGCCACTGCGGTGATACAGTGTCGCTGAATGGAGAACTTCGTAGGCTGAAGTCAACGGCCAGAGCGGATTATCCCCCCCCCCTGAAAGAATCAACGGTCAAAGCGTGCCTTCATCTTGGAGGATATCAGCTGTGGTTTGAGAGAGGAATGGACCCCCTCCCACACCGGACTACTTGCCTAAAACACGCCAGGCATAAATGAATAACACTTTCAACCCAAATATGTGGTTAGGGGCTCAGTTGCCCAGCGACCTTACGGCCACACTCGGCCATGCAACTGACAGTGATGAGAGTGATGATGACACAAGCATACTATGTGATATTAAAATTGCTAAAAGACGAAGGTATTTCTTCCTAGAATGATTTCGAAATAAGGCCACAGTTTTTTGGTGCCTACTGTACTTAGTCCGAAACAGCTGCCCCTTCGTGTTTTATTGTATCGACCTTCAACAAAAAAGCATCAGTCATCGTTACTGTCTTACTCGTGGCACTAATGTTATCACATCTATTTTGTTTACGATAATAAGCTGACATTTTAACAACACACTGACGATTAGGAAGGCAAAACTTTAGGAGTAAACAAAAAGAAAGAGATGATGAAAGAGGGAAAATAAAATAAAAATGAACAAACAAAAAGAATGAAGAAAGAGAAGAGTGAAAAAGACAAAAAGAATGAAGAAGAACGAGAGAAGGGTGAAAAAGACCAAAAGAATGAAGAAGAAAGAAGGCTGAAAAGGCAAAAAGAATGAAGAAAGAGAAGAGTGAAAAAGAAAAAAAGAATTAAGAAGAAAGAAAGAAGGGTTAAAAAGACAAAAGGTATGAAGAAGAAAGGGAGAAGGGTGACAAAGAAAGATGATGAAATAAAAGTGGATGGATAAAACAAGAGGAAGAAGAAGAGAAAACTTAGAGTAAAAAAGGAAAATATAACAAGGAAAAGAAAGGAGAAAAAAGACAATAGAAAAGAAAGACAATAAAAGAAAAGAGATATTGAAGGAAAGAAAAAGACGATGAAATAAAGGTAGAAGGAGACACGGAGAAAAGAGAAAAAAATGGTCAAAAAATGAAGAAAATTAAAAATAAAAAGGAGAAAGACAAAAAGAAAGAAAAAAGAGAGAGAAGGAAAAAATGATGATTAAAGCGGGAATGAAAACGAAAATATAAAGTAGAAAAGCGTTAGCTAAGAGAAGAAGAAGAAGTAAGAAGAAGAAGAAGAAAAAGAAGAAGAAGAAGTAAGAAGAAGTAAGAAGAAGAAGAAGTAAGAAGAAGAAGAAGAAAAAGAAGAAGAAGAAGTAAGAAGAAGTAAGAAGAAGAAGAAGAAGAAGAAGAAGTAAGAAGAAGTAAGAAGAAGAAGAAGTAAGAAGAAGAAGAAGAAGAAGAAAAAGAATAAGAAGAAGTAAGAAGAAGAAGTAAGAAGAAGAAGAAGAAGAAGTAAGAAGAAGAAGAAGAAAAAGAAGAAGAAGAAGTAAGAAGAAGTAAGAAGAAGAAGAAGAAGAAGAAGAAGTAAGAAGAAGTAAGAAGAAGAAGAAGAAAAAGAAGAAGAAGAAGTAAGAAGAAGTAAGAAGAAGAAGAAGAAAAAGAAGAAGAAGAAGTAAGAAGAAGTAAGAAGAAGAAGAAGAAGAAGAAGTAAGAAGAAGTAAGAAGAAAAAGAAGAAGAAGAAGTAAGAAGAAGAAGAAGAAAAAGAAGAAGAAGAAGTAAGAAGAAGTAAGAAGAAGAAGAAGAAGAAGAAGTAAGAAGAAGTAAGAAGAAGAAGAAAATCGTAAATTAAAAAAAGCAGACGATGAAAAATGAAACTATAAAGAGAGAAGAAAGAAAATAAAAACGAGAAACTTAATGAATAGATAGATGACAGAATGGAAGGAAGACAGAAGAGGGGAAAGAACGAAAAAAGAAAATAAGTAAATGAAAACAAAAAACAAAGAAAAAATATTATAATCTCTCCTGTAGAAAAAGCACGTTATAAGTAATCTATAAATCAGAATATTTTTGCATCTGTCTTCTACTTGTCTCCGATGACAAATGGTGTAAGCAACAACATTAATGATAATAAATATAGTTTACTTACACAAGAATCACTGCCCCTTGCACATAAACCTGCACCTGAACAAAGAAAAATGAACGCGTGTCTCATTGCGCTTACACGATGAAGAATTCTGTTTGTTTTCATAAGAGAAGCGCCTTTTCATTTTGAAATGTCTCTTCAGAGGGCTGAGCGTTAGAAGTTTTATTAAGTTAAGTCGTCTCAACGATGTCTGGTGTCAATTTTCGTTGGCATGCGACAAAAAAAAAGTTCCCTCATTAAATCGACTTTTTCAGACACTATAAATTAAGGTTATAACAGAACATTTTTCACGAAATTGTACACAGTCTAGTGGTTTAAAACGTTGGTTCGTGAAATTGGTCACTTGGTAATTGTGAGTTCAATCCCGGCGCTGGGTAGTACTTACTTAGACTCAGTGGAAACAAGGCCAACAACAACTTAGCAGTACTAAATAAGTAGACGAGGGAACATGGGCACCTCGAGGTTCTTAATAGTTAGCAAGCTTGTCTCGTCAGAACAATTACGACTGAATAGTGATTTCGATGCTCAGTAGGTGTCCCATATTTTCGGCCTTGTGTTACATCTAAGCTATGCCGAGAAAATCACCATAGACAGTGGAACAAGAACAATCATAGATTAAATAAAGGTTTCAGTTCTAAATTCCTTGAAGCTTACACGGATCGACAAACACATGAAAAAGGCCGATGAGTACAACGGCCGAAACGTTGTGATAAGAACAACAAAGAATAACTCTTCATCCCAGAAAATGAACATAGCACTATCATTTCGAATTTTAGGACGTATTATTTTTGGCGAGTATTTCTTTCATCCTAATTTCAGTTGTTTTTCATCGCTATTACTCATACCAAATATGTATGATTATTACATAGGCCATTGTCAGGCATTATTTTTTATTGGAATTTCTTTCATTTAATTTCATTTACTTTTCATCGCATCAGCCCGGACCGTCATTAAAAATGAATAGAACATTATATGGAATTTTATCATTATTGAGAGAAAGACTGGGCCGTCGACGTCAACTATATATTTTCATATATATATATATAAAGACAAAGACAGACTCACTTGAAGCAACTGAACCACAGTATTAATTTCAAAGGTTTAATGTATTAAGTAGTGCATACAAAAATAAGTAAAATGCTTGTAAATATAATTTATATTTGACGACTTAACTGGCAGAACAGTATCCAAAGAACAAGTGGGATTTATAGCCTAGTGGCTTCTGGACTCCATTAAAGTCAGAAAGGACAGCTCCAATAAACGTGTAGTCACCACGGCTGTTATTTTGCAAAAAAAAAAAAAAGAAAAATTTCAGGATCGAAGAGCTTTGGATGGTAATAGGTTAGCTCCCTTTACTATCACTTTAGAATTTTTATATATATATATATATATATATATTATACATATATATTATATATATATATTATATTATATATATATATATATTATATATATATATATTTATTATATATATAATAAATTATATATATATATAAAATATGTAATAAATTATATATATATAATAAATTTTATTATATATATATTTATTATATATATATATATATTTATTATATATATATATATATATATATTTATTATATATATAATATATTTTATTATATATATATATATGTGTGTGTGTGTATTTTATACAAATTTCGTTGAAAACGACTGACAGAGTATGTATGTATCTAGAGTTATAGGAATGTTTTATTTTAGGAATGTTTTATTTTCCAGATACGATCAACACTCAATGATATCAACTACGAACACGGCCACAATGTGTTGACCCTTTTTAGAAAATAAAACATTCCAATAACTATAGATAAATATATAAAGCTATGCATATATTCAGTTAAAGGTAAAATAAAATTCATCCGTGAAAATAGCTAAAAGTACAGCCGAAAGCCATTGGAAAACATTCAAACAATTTTTATATAATTTATGTCCTGAAAAGGAAAAAATTATATATATTTTATGGTACTATATTTATGGTTGAAAGTGCTCAATATCAGGAACAGAGCGTATGTAAATATGAAAGAGACACTGAAGTCAACACCGAGCGGCGACAATCTGTTTTCATGCAAGATTACCTGGAGATTTTTTTCAAGCATAAAATAGATTGTCGTCGATCAGCGTTAACCTCAGTGTTCGCATTCATTTATATATATATATATATATATATATATATATATATATATATATATATATATATATATATATATATATATATATATATGAATACCCTTATACCAAAAGTTGTCAAAAACCAATAATATTTTTGCTCTTGTATATATATATATATATATATAGCTAGCTATTTTCTAAGCGTAGCTTAGATGTGTCACAAGGCCGAAACTATGGAGCACCTAGTGAGGATCGAACTCACATTTCAGTCGTAAGTAATCGAGCGAGACAAGCTTGCTAACCATTAAACCACGAAAAGGTGCCCATATATGTATGTATATATGTATGTATATATATATATGCACACACACACTTATATATATATATATATATATATATATATATATATATATATATATTGATTATTACATATACTATTACCTACGTGTTGATATACGACTTAAGTTTCGTTGAATTACAGCTCGTCGGGCACAAAGTCTATGTTGCTAGTAGTAAACTACTTATAAACTGGCTTATGGGAGAAACGCTGCTACGTAACCCAAAAATAGAATTGCACAAAAAAGTAGTAAATGCGATGCAGATGAGTTACATTTTTTAAAGAATATATATAAACAAGATATATTACTTAACCAGAAAAGTCTGTGCGATTTATTTGCCTGATGCTGAATAAATACCAATGAACGCTATTCTAAAAAGAAGCTAATAGAATAATTTATGATATACATATTCTCTTTTATAATATAGTGCTATTGTATTAAATAATAAAAAAATTCTGTATGTATTTTTGACTGACAGATAAAATCCAAAACAATGCTGATAAAACAAAAATTATGTTTAGAATAATTCCCATTGTGTTCCGAAATATTTCTTCCAAAGTGTTTTATTCAATAGATATTTATACGCTCGTATCTTATTGGTTTTGATAGGAAAAAAAATATGAATCTCAAGTTGGAACGATTCTTTATTATAAAGTCTTTTCTTACACATCTGATTATTTTAAGACAAGATAACAATAAGTAAGTGACACATCTTGAGAGCATGATGGATAAAGCAGTAGATGTCAAAGTTTTCCAACATATGTCGTCAGGTATTGTCTTAAACAAAACACAATTCCTTTGAATGTTATCAGTACTAGTTCATTGGAATCAACGCATTTTAGACCTTTTTGATTTGTCCAGTGTATATCTCACCAGTGACTGTTTTATTCCAGGTTGTCGCAACACATAATTCCAAACGGGCATTGTATTCTGATAACGAAATCCATTTTTTCATATTTACAGTTAAACTTCACTTATGAAAACTTATGAAAACTTACTATTATTAGAAAGTGATCGTATGTTAGACATTCATCCAATTTTTATTGATTTACTCTATTCCTTCACAGAGACGTTTTTTTATCTCTCAGATTCATAAACATCGTCGAAAAGTCCAGCATTATCATAACATATGTACTGCCACCTGGTGTTTCTAATGAAATAACAAAACTAGTTATCGCCCTTGCAGTATCAGCATTAAAATTTACAAACCTTATAGACAAAATGCATACAAATGCACTAGGCGTATTATACAGGGTGCTATAAATAATAATAATAATAATAATAATAATAATAATAATAATATCAGTTGTTACGCAGTGCAAGGTTAAAGGAGGTTTTATTCTTGCTGCACAGTACCAATGCTTGCTAATTACCAAGTACACATACTGAAAAAAAATATCCAGAAATTGACTGGCTTGTATCAGATTGCATTGTGTTAGCAGCCACTGAATATAAACCCAGCATGACAGAGTGGGTAAGTATCTACATTGGAAAATATAGATAACTTTTACGAGAAAGAAACTACAAGAAACTGCTATGAACACCACCCACAACCGGTTACAGAGATAGGACCTGTAACAATTTTATGGACTTTACAATTCACACAGACAGAACAATCAAAGCAAATCGCCTAGACATAGTGATAAAAAAACAGGGTGTGCTTTCTTATTGGCAGGACAGTTCCTGCAGATTGTAATGTATTTTTGAAGATCATTCAAAAAAAACTATTAAAATACAAAGATCTTGAAATGGAAATCTCAAAAATATGGCACGTGAGGATATCAATAATTCCAATTGTAGTTGGAGCACTCGGATTGATTGGAAAAGGGTTTGATATATATAATGAAAGGATTCCTGGTAGCCCATGCTTTAAAGAAGTGCAAAAAAATGTACTCGCACACATTACGAAAAGCGCAAAAAAAGTACAGCGCACACATTACGAAAAGCTCTATGTAAAATACCTGCCTATATTTCTGAGATGAGGTATTATGTACAGTATTTACATTATTCGGACTATTGTCCTCATCTTTGTCGCCATATTTATTACAACGTTTCGGCCGTTGTAAGCTCCGGCCTTCTTCAGGTGGTTGGAATGTCGAATAAACGTTGAATTACTCTTCTAGGCGAAAAAGTAACAGAACCCAAAGAGTGTGAGTTCAATACCCGGTTAAGGCAGTGGAGAACTTTCAGAAGGAAAATTAACAGGAGATAACTGATAACTGACATCCATTAAACATGGCACGTGGAACTAGAACAGTCTACCCCAGTGAGCGAAATAAAGGATTCAGTTCGACATTCCAACTACCTGAAGAAGGCCGGAGCGTACAGCGGCCGAAACGTTGTAATAAATATGGCGACAATGATGAGGACAATAGTCCGAATAATGTAAATAATATCTTTATGTAAAATGTCTGTGATTTTAGGTTATCTTTTTTTTTTATACAAAAAAATAATCAGTGGAAAATGTGATAAAACCATTTCTGTCCTTAGGTCTCTGGTTGGGAACCCGGAAGTAAATGTGTATACAACAGAAATCAAGGAAAGTAATAATTATTATTTAATAAAACACGTGAGAATATACCCATTCTCAATGCACGACTAAAGTTTCTCAATATACATGAATTTTCTTAAATAATAAAAACAGTCAAAGTAATAATAATATATTAATTATCATAATTTAATCCATATTTAAAACACACATTTGAATCCATAAGTATTCATCGTACGCCCACTAGATATTGGTGCATACAAATCTATATATATATTACTGATTTCTTCTTCAGCAATTACACACACACAGATACTTCGAAACGGGCACAAAAACGCCTACTAGAATTTAAGATATGAACATATATTCTAAAGATACGTGATATAACGTTATATAACAATGCTAGAATGTGTGATATCTACTTGAATTATGAGTAAATAAGGATTTACTCATATTAAGTGATAAAGTATTCATATAAAATTATGATATTAAGCAATACTTTAGCAGTTTTATGCAAATCCGTTTAAAAGGGACGACCACTTAAAGGAAGCAAAATTTATGGTCCGCATAACTTAAAGGTATGGTTTATTTAAGGGTAAAAGTGCTCAAAATTTTAATATGTTACTTAAATATCGAATAATTGTTGAGCATCTTCAAGAAACATTCAAATTTACGCTCTATGTACAACGCAGATAATGCAACATACTTTAGACCAGGGGTCGGCAGCCTCCGGCACCCGTGCCACACGTAGTACTCCAAGCAATTTCCAATAGTACGCAGCCGCAAATGACATCAAGTCCAAACCAATAACTACTACAATGCAAAGAAGATATTTAACTGTTTCAATTTTAATATATACTAAAGTATATATAGACTATATATGACTATATGAAATATGTTGTAGAACAAGTATATTGACCTTGATTTGTATAAAATTACGTCTGCTGTTGGCACACTGAATGATTTAAAAACTATAAATCGGCATATAGTTAGCAAAAGATTGCCGACCTCTGCTTTAGACAAAGCCAATACTTTAAACAAATAAGATAACCACCCCACAAAAAAAAGAAGTAACCCTAACCCTCTAACGATACAAAGAATTTTACCACCAACTTTACACGTTCAAAGCAATGCCTCTCTTTGAGAGTAGGACCGTTCGTCATATTACTGGCGAAAATTCAGGGTTTGTTCGGTGTGGATAAAAGTTTTTTTTGTTCCTCCTTTTTTTAAAATAATTTCATCCTAAGTGTTATGGTCCAGCTTAGGACCAAGGAAGGACAACACTAGCACAAGAGTAGAAATAACGAAGGTATATTACATGAAATAATAATACAAGATGTGAAAGGTGTTAGTATGACTGTCAGTCTGGTTTGGAGTGAACTACAATCGGCTCGACTCGATTCGATATTTACTTGCCCCCCACGAGGGAAAGATGTCGCACAAGGCCGAGTTTTACGTGGGTTTTCCGAGCCCGTAGGCTCGGCCAAAAAATGCCCGTAGAAACTGTAAAAGCACAATCGGGTTGGTCAACCTCCCAGAACGAGGCTCTGCCCTTCGGCGGAGCCTCGTTCGGGTTCCTCTCTGTTCAGAGGCAGAGATTTTGACCGTCAAGCCGAGAAGCTCAGCTTCATTCAGTATCTAGCCCCCCCCCCACCCCACCCGAGGGTTGCATGTGGTACAAGGCAGAGTTTAACGTGGGTTTTCCGAGCCGGTATGCTCAGCCAAAAAATGCCAGTAGAACCCGTATAAACGGGATCGGGTTGGTCAACATCCCTGAACGAGACTCTCCCCTTCGGCGGAGCCTCGTTCGGGTTCCTCTCTGTTCAGAGGCAGAGATTTCGACCGTAAAGCCGAGCTTCTCGACTTGATTGGGTATCTAGCCACCACCACCACACGAGGGTTGCATATGGCACAAGGCCGAGTTTAACGTGGGTTTCCCGAGCCCGTTATCAGAGGCAGAGAGTTCGACCGTCAAGCCGAGCTTCTCGGCTTGAATCGTCCCTCTGTCTTGAGAAACGTAGTATACATGGTTCATTCTATAGTTATAGGTAAGGACCCATAACACTAAGCAAGGCGGGAATGCCACTAGTATGAAGGGTGTTACAGGGAGTGAAGATGAGAGTAAGGAAATAGTACAGGGAAACCGAAAGTATAAAAGCTGAACGGGCTTCAAGATAGAAGATGGTTATTCAAATTGCATTCATTTTTTGAAGATTGTACTTAACCTGGAAGTAAGGTAACTGTCGGGAAGTGCGAGAAAGGAAACTGTTCAAGCAGAAGTGTCGGTTTCATTTAACTAATTCAACAGTAAATGTTGGGACCTAGATGCCAATCTAGTAGCGCGCTTAAATTCACGTAGTCCGGGCACCAGGGAAAAAAACCGTCAGAGCAGTAGCCATGAAAATATTTGTAGAAATGAGAGAGGAATACCACGTCACGTCGGTGAGAAAGTGACTGAAGTCGAGATACCAAGTCAGGATTGATTGCATTGCAGATCCTTCACTGGATTTTGTCAAGAAACTCGAGATGAGTAACAGGAGCACCTGACCAGATATGGAAACAGTATTCAATGCACGAACGAATAGTAGACGTAATCTGACGAGAAAACCTTTCTGGCACAACACAGTGACCCAACTTTCCTTGCAGTAGATGCAGCTATTTATTCGATGTAGTCGTTCCACTTCAAGTCAGTTGAAAACGTGAGGCCCAAAGAGGCGCAGTGTGTTGCTCTCCAGGAGTCTAGTATCAGCCATGCTGATGGTAGGCAGGATAATTTCACAATGGTGGTTAAATGACAGCAGTTTGGTTTTGGAGTCATTAAAAGTTACGAGCCATTTCCTGTCCCAGTTAACCACTGATTGAAAGTCCTTTTCAAGAGCAGCGGCCAGGTTAACATTGTCAGCTCTGACAGATTTGCTATTGAGCCTGGTGTTAATGGTAGTGTGATCAGCCTAAATGCCTACTTGGGAACTGATGACATGAGGAAGATTATTGATGAAGTTCAGAAATAGCGTAGGACCCAGGATAGAACCTTAGGGGACACCCGCGATCGTGTGAAAGGATCTGGAAGCGAGCCAGTTCAAAACGACCTTCTTTTCACGATTGGATAAAAAACTATTGGATTAAATCAAATGTTACGGGTTTGGTTTTGTAGGTATTGAATGTCACAAGCTAGTTTTCCGCAATTAAGCTGTTAGAGCTAGGTCAGAGGTGAGATCAGCTGCTAGGATCTGTCATCTTGATTTTTAGAGTTGCACTTATACACTGTTGTATCATCTGTGTATGTATTTCCTAGAGTTTTGAATATGTTCTTTGTCATATCGTTGGCATTATGTTGATGCAAAAATAATGACGTAATAATGTCGTTTTTTGACGTATTTCTAACGTCAAAAAACGACATTATTACGTCATTATTTTTGCACCAACCTAATATAAAACAGAATTGTGTTAGAACGAAGAGAGCCTTAGGAAACAGCTGCATTGATCCTATGGTCTTCAGAGAACTAGCCATTAACAACGATCTTCATGGACCTATCCGATAGGAAGGATATGATAAATATGATAGCGGCTTTCACGGAAGAAAATACTTTCTTAGGAAGGAAAAAAAATGAAATATTTTAGTAGGAGGAAAAGACAATAAATATTTACATTCGGGAAAAACAAAAATGAATACTTTCATTAAGATTGTTGCAGAACCCGCCTCTTTGGTTGCGAGGTTTCTAGAGATTTTTTTTTTTTTTTTTTTTTTTTTAGTGAATGTTTAATGGCACGTGAAACTCTTGTCCCGCAAACAATTTGGGGACTCATGTGAGTCCGGGTAAAACTAAAAAAAGAACTCGAAACAAGAAATTTAAACAAACAAAAAGGCATTACATGTATACACAATTGAAAGTAAAGGAAAAAAGATCAAAAACTTAACTATTAAGAATCTATTTGTGTGTGTATATATATATATATATATATATATATGTGTGTGTGTATTTACGTGTGCGTGACAATTCAATGGTGATATGCGCATGCATCAAGAAAATATTGCAGCTCGATTGGTCTGTTCGACCCCACCGGCCAGATTTACCTGACCTTAAACGAACCAATTATTAACGTTTTCGATCGCTGTGAAACGCTTTGGTGGATAAAATTTTTTTTTCTGATGAAAATTAAATTCAAAATTTCGTCGAAAGGTTTTTCATATACAAATCCGCAGAATTTTACTAAAGATGTATCGAAGATTTATTGCTTGATTGATTGACTGGTTGGCTTTCTAAGGCTTATCAACTAATATCGCTTAATATTAGCGAATATTATTTTCATATATGTGCGTTTTATATAAAGATTAGATTTTATTTTAGTAGGACAAGATTTTTTTTTTCTGAAAAGTTATTCTTAACGAAATTCGAGAAAATTCCTAAGATGGATGGCGTATTTTGCCCAGAAGGTAACTCATGACGTGTATATGCATTTTATGCCACCAAAGGCTTAGAAATGTCGCTTTATATTTAGAATATGAATAGAAATAGGGTCACTCTGGAGAGAAGAGCAAAAATAGAATAAAATGCCGTCTTTTCTTCGGTTACTTTACAGTAAATTGCCTTGAGGAAGCATGATATATATTAGCAAATAGATAGGAAGATAAATAGAGAGGGAGATGAACAAGCTGAGATAGATAAATAAGAAAACCGATAAAGAACTAAGATAGATAGATAGATAGATAGATATGAATAGGATGAGATAGATAGATAGATAGATAGATAGATAGATAGATAGATATGAATAGGATGAGATAGATAGATAGATAGATAGATAGATAGATAGATAGATAGATAGATAGATATGAATAGGATGAGATAGATAGATAGATAGATAGATAGATCCTTCTTTTCTTCTTCTTCTTCTTCTTCTTCTTCTTATTATTATTATTATTATTATTATTATTATTATTATAAGACGATGTAAGACATCGCACCGAGCAGTTATATTAGTCTTCTCCATGGGGGATAACAGAGATTGTAGAAACTGCCTCAACTCTGTGAACCAAAAGCTAATAATAAAGCTCACATTCCACATCTGTATCAGATTCTCACCTGGGACCCTTTTGGTGCCGTGGTAATTTGCCAATTTCCGACCGTCGCCAGTTATCGGTGAACGAGCTCAGTGTGTTTAATGACAGTCTTTCAAGCCAAGTTAGCCCTCCCTACTGGGAAAATTGATTCGATTCACTTCATTTCTTTTCTTCTCTGTGTTCAACATTTCCTTTTATTCTACCACGTTTCGCACTAAGCCGTACATCTAAACTCCTTTAACAGAAACATTCCGTTAGAAACAAAGAAAAGAGCACTTAAATGTGACGTGATATCTGTCCTTCCATGTGGCAGTGGATGCTGAACAATCTCCTCACAGATGAAGAAGTGGCTTGAATCAATAGAATCAATCTGATTCTGCAGAAGGATGGACCGAACATGTCAACAACGACCAAGTTGTAGAGAAAATGGAAACAAAAAGGACACTTACACCTTATATCAGGAAGCTACAATTGTAATTTCTATGGTACATAATGAGATAAGAGGGTTTGAAAAATTGAATACTCACAGGACAGTTTGCAGGCAAGAGTGACAAGAACACAACATATAAACTACCTAGCGAGTAAATAGCGGAACAGAGTTTAGGGGAGATAACAGAAAGACAAAATTTATTAAGAGCCACAAAGGACAGGAAATCGTGGAGAGCCATGATCGCCTACACACTGAAGGGACATGGCACATAGTAGAAGAAGAATGAGCTTGGGTAAATGGATTGCGGAACAGGGTTTAGGGGAGAAAACAAAAATACAAAATTTATTAAGAGGTACAAAGGACAGGAAATCGTAGAGAGTCATGATCGACTACGTCCTGAAGGGACACGGCACATAAAAGAAGAATGACCTTGACTGGCGGAACAGGGTTTAGAGAAAATAACTACAAGACAATTTATTAAAAGCTATTAGGTTGGTGGAAAAATAATGACGTAATAATGTCGTTTTTTGACGTAATTTTTAACGTCATAAAACGACATTATTACGTCATTATTTTTCCACCAACCTAATGCAAAGGACAGGAAATTATGGAGAGCCATGATCGACTACGTCCTGAAGGAACACTGCACACAGAAGAATAATCCTGAATAAATTGATGGCGGCACAGGATTTAGGGATTCGCTGATTTTAATCTATTCTTTCTAAAAATTTCCTTTGTTCCTCTAGTACTTGGAAAAACTAAAGAAAATGACGTCTTCTGTGACAAATTGTTGGGAATAGGAATTTGTCTGAAAAATTCATTTCGAAAAGGCTCTTTGGAATCGGGAAAGATTAAGCACAAAACGCTTGTCCCAAATTTGCTGACCTGGATGTTCTTCAGAAGAACCGGGTAGAACTTTGACCATTTTTTACATTTTATTAGATAGAATCTTGTATGTACGAAATATCATATATTCTATGCTATTCATGCGTTTAGAAATATATCCCTCTATTATCATAATTTAGATGCCTTATCGTCAAAATTACCAGTTTTGTTCTTAAAAAGGTCTTGTGTCATTCTTGCAATTTTGTGTGTTAATAAATTTATCGTCTGTCTTTGTGCGTCAGTTTTAATTAAATGACACCTCAAATATTTGTTTGAACTATTTTTCTCGTAGGGTTTTTACCAAATACAAAATTCCTCTAACATTTGTCTTGAAAGTATATAATTATGTACAAAATATCTGTAGCTGAAGGTATAAAATTGCGTTTAAATATTTCGATTACCCATAGTTTGATATGTAACTAGATAAAAAAAAACAACCAATCTTTGTGACTTGGCTTCTAATCGAAAATTTCACTATTTTGTTTGCGAAAAATTATTTACTAAATGGGAAATACCTCCCCCACCCATTGTACGCATAATATATGTAATCATTATGCTGGATTTTTTTTTTTTTAAGTTAAAACTTATATTTGGTCAGATTAATCCGCTCGGTGTGTTAAATCGTTAAACGAACCGAGACAGCAAATAGAAATAATCTCGAAATTATCTACGGTGTAAATTTATCCTTCTTCCCTTCTGTGTTTTGTCCTTTTAATGTCATAATGTAGCCTGTTTTATCGACGAGATTACCAGTTTTATTGTTAGAAAGTTGTTTATTATTCCGGATTTAATCGGAGAATTTACTATCTTGCGAGGGATAATAGCGTACATTTCATTTTCTCCATAAACAAAACATTCCCCCACCTGGCACACCAAATAAATCAAATTACAAAGCAAGACTTCAGCAAGTTAAACCTTATATTTGTCTTTTATGTCGTCAGATTAAACTCTTTGTGTTGCTAAATCTCGTGGTTGTCTCCCTTTTTCTTCCTCGTTCGCAAAATCGATGCAGCTTCTGTTTATGTCAACAACGATTTACTGTGTGTAAACCTTTTCCTCCGAACAACTTTTCTTCCATTACTCGTTTTGCTTTTCATCATAATATTCGGATATTTTCCTCGATTTTATCTTGATACCGTGACACTGTCTGGCTTCATTTTAAACATAGACTCCTTTAATCCGGCTTATAAATTCTTCTTCGCTCCTTACGCTAATTATTCCCATCGACTATAGCCAACGCCTCTTGCCTTCTCCTGCAGGCTCGCAGTCGCGCAAACTCCGATGAGCTATTACGTGTTCTACTAGGGGCACCTCGCAGTGGTGTAATGAGTAACAAACTTATCTCACTAGCACTGTTACGACTGAGTAGTGAGTTCGATCCTAAATGAGTGTCCCATACATTCGCCCTTGAGCCAAATGGGTTAAGATCTTGAAGATGTCCAGAAATATATATATATTTAGAACACCTGATAATATTTTTTTAAAAAAGACAGCAGAAATCAGTAAAATTACCTATAACAATAGGGTAAAAAGAATTTAATAAAAAGCAGAAATAATTAAAATAAATATATTTTAAAAGTCAAGTATATAATTAATGTACAGGTGGCCTCCCTACCCCTCTCTTCCAAACTGTAGAAGTTCCTGTCAGCTATCTAAAATAAAAAAAGTTATATTATGGAGGGGGTGACAAGAGTTTCGGACAATCCTATACAATGCTAGTAATGATATCTTCTGTGTGCCATGTCCTTTAATGTGGTTCTCCACAACTTTCTGGCCTTTGTAAATCTTAGCAGTGTTTGTCTTTTGAAAAGGGGGAAGATTGATCAAGGTTGGTCATCACTACCCAGCTAATCGGATTCACGACCCACTCATACGTTACTTCACACAAACTCGGGAACCTACTGGGAAAAACACCCCCGAGTTAAAAAAAAAAAAAAAATCCCATTATATATATAATGGTTGATTATATATATATATATATATATATATATATATATATATATATATATATATATATATATATATATATATATATATATATATATATATATATATATATATATATATATAATCAATATAATATATATATATATATATATATATATATAATCAATATAATATATATATATAATCAATATAATATATATATATATATATATATATATAATCAATATATATATATAAATATATATAATCAATATATATATATATATATATATATATAATCAACTACTGTGAGATTCGAACCCGAGTCTAATGGTCAGAATGCGAACTTTCTAACCACTCAGCCACGCTTCCTGATGTTATCGCACTGGAGGGGCCGATCTCAGCGTGCGACACCTTTGGAAAGTGCCTGGAAACCATACTACGGGTTGACCCAAGCCTTGTGTATGAAATTGGGTAGACAGAACCCTTGGGCCCGACGATAGCTGTGCTAGCACGAAGTCACAAGTCATCGTGGCCGAGGGATTGAGCATGCTGGCCTTGGTCAAATTGATGATCACGCTAACACGCTCTTTCCTATAAACTGTAACTGAGGTCTGCTCAACATAGTTGCAGTATTAACCACAGCTGAGCTTTGTGGGTGTTGAATAAACACGAATGCGTCTGAGCAAACGTCTGCAACAGGGATGGGCTAGCTGCCCTAGTAGACGGGTATCCTCGAATTTGTGGCCAGCTATCCATATATATGTATAAATTTTATCAATAAAATGATGGGGGATAATGACCCCGAAAAAGAAAGAATGATGTTAGTAGGACCTGTCCACCCGAAAAAAATAAGAATAACCACTGTATTCTGTCTTCCAACAAAATCAGGAGGTTCTCTCGTTAACGGAGAGGGGAAGGATGAAAACATCGCTTGTCTTGTAATGAAAACACGGCTTTATTAGTAATTAACGCATCAAAACGAAAGAAACGCCGCCAGCGTGAAGGCATGAAACTGAAACGTGCTTAATATGATGGTGATCTTGTTCAGCTTTTCCGTTAGTTGATCAGTTACTAAGAGGACAACAGATGTCAAGAGGTCAAACAACTTTGTATAAATCTTATTGAACTCTCCTGTCATTCTGCTTATTCCCCCGGTCCGGGAAGTTACTATTAGGTTGGTGGAAAAATAATGACGTAGTAATGTCGTTTTTTGACGTTTACGTCAAAAAACGACATTATTACGTCATTATTTTTCCACCAACCTAATAATTGTGCTACTACTAATAATGATAATATTGTACTAATAAATCATCAATTACCTCCCCTTAAGATCTTGGAGGTATAAAAAGCACCCTGTTTAAATCCTTCAGTAGACGATTAGTCAGGGTAAAGTGCAGTAAAGCGTTGGTATAAGTTTATTCACTGGTTCTGTTTTTACTACAAATATGATCACAGAAACTTAAATATTTTATAATTATTTCTTCTTCATATTTTCAAGGTTCTTCCATGAGTTTACTGAATGTTACAGAAATGGCATAATTCGAGTTTTTCAAGGTCTACATTTAATCTAATTACACATTTTAACTGCTTATAAACTTATATAAATGCACATTTTAATGAAAGGTTAAACTACGATACACACCCATACGACATCATACAATTAAGAAACATGATGCTGGGAATGTCAGCGATATATCCAAATAATTGCACCAAAAATAGGGATGTGTTGACTTGCAGTCTCTTGAGGTTTCAGATTGAATATTGGTGGCAACTCGTAAAACAAAGATGCAGACTGAAAACACAAGGAAAACAACAATAATAATAATAAATCCCTGTGGCCAAGAAGTACCGACTTGACATCCAGTAGTGTATAGCAATGACTCATGGGAATGATAAGCTCTTGAATCTTACTAGATAATAATCCTTGCGCAATAATAATTTCAAACAAATATTCATTAACGATTAAGGTTAAAACGCAAAAGTATTTATAGAAATGTCTAAAAACAAAAATTCATACCAGATTGATCGCCGCCCGGGTCAACAATGGCCACGTTCCAGAGAGGTAAACCAGTCTGATGTCGAAAAGTCAACTAATGGTTTAGAAATCACTGAAAAGGAGTTGGTGTCTGCTCTTGACAGGAGAATTTCTAATGACGATCGACTTTTCTCAACATCAATTACAGAAAGACCAAATAGCGAATAATAGAGAACGGAAGATATATGGGTGAAAAGGTTGTTTTTCTTACACAGTTCGGCGGTCACCAAAAATATTGTGTGGTATCATTCACATCATAGCAGCAGAAATTAGCCTTGAGTTGACGGAGATAAAAGCATACTTGACAGGAAATAAAACTTACACAAAGTACAGGAAAAGCATGGTAAATTGTATGTTAATCTCATACAATTTATTTTTTTTTTGTGTGTGTGTATTTATTAGGTTAAAATTGTTTTATGGTACATGTGATCAAAGGGAGGATTTACTCCGTAGTATTACAAGCCATATCACAGAGAGAAGTTACACACGTGTTGTCCGTACCAAGGTTCGTATCGAAGAAATTGAATTTAACGACTTTTGATTGGATGTTCATATTTCCGGCAGGAACATTTTTTTATTGCATACTGGGACTATTTTTATTATTTTAATGTTTATTTAATTTATTTTATACAACGTTTTTATTTATATAGTTTTATACAACGTTTTTTATTTTATTTTATTTATAATTTTCATTATTTATAATTTTCATTATTATTTTATTTTTATTTATTTATAGTAGTAATAATAATAATATTCCTCGAGATAACAGACTAGCCCAAGAAGCTTATGATACTGCCATGTACTTCTATCAACAGCATCAAATTACACATTTTAATGAAGGGTTAAACTACGATACGCAATCATAGGAGATCATACAATTAAGAAGCATAATGGTACGAATGTCAGCTGCATATCTAACCAATTGTACCAGCAAATCAGGATGTGTTGATTGTAGTCTCTTGAGGTCTCTGGTTGAAATTTGGAGGCAGCTCGTAACACATTAAGCAAATTCAAAACATAATGATGATAATAATAATATATTGGTGTCATTAACAGACTTATGTACATTAAATTATTCACATTAAATTATATTTAAATTATGTACATTAAATTATATTTAAATTATGTATATTAAATTATATTTAAAGTAAAGGTTTATTAAAAATGAAAATAATTTTGATACCTATAATAATTTTAATATAAATTATTTAGCGGAGTGATCAGTTCATAGAAAAAAGTATTTATTCTAAATAAAAAGTTTTAAATGATACATAATTTTTTTTAAATTCTATTTTTTTTTAATCTTAAGCACTATTTAAATTTTAATTACTATTTTATTTTTTTTAATTTTAAGTACTATTTTAATTTTTGATTTTAAATATTATTTCAATTTTTAATTTTAAGTACTATTTTAATTTTTAAATTTAAATATTTCAATTTTTAATTTTAAGTATTAGGTTGGTGTAAAAATAATGACGTAATAATGGCGTTTTTTGACGTTAGAAAATACGTCAAAAAACAACATTATTACGTCATTATTTTTGCACCAACCTAATACTATTTTAATTTTTAATTTTAAATATTATTTCAATTTTTAATTTTAAGTACTATTTTAATTTTTAATTTTAAATATTATTTCAATTTTTAATTTTAAGTACTATTTTAATTTTTAATTTTAAGTACTATTCAGATATATAAGTTATCTTCTTTCAATTTTCTATCTTCTGATTTTTCGTTGAAGTGAACCATTCGACAAAATGAAGATTCGATTTGGTAAAGCCAGTTTTCAAGCAAATGAAATTCGCTGTTATGATTACCTCCTAATCGGGTTTAATCGACAGAAATGTTGTAATCGGGACTCAGTGCTAAACCCCTTGTGCAAAGCTTTTCCAACGACAAACCGAGCCTCTGTAAAAAAAAGTTTCCTTGGCTGTTTGAGGTCTCACGGTTGTACAACGGCCGTCGATACCAGTGATGAATAGTTTCTACCGCCTGGGTCTCCGACAGTACTCAGCTACACAGGATTTATAGTCGATTAGAAAATATTCCACCCTAACACACGACTCCTAAATCGTTTCCTCGGTTACAAAACGGTAGAGAAAAAATTATTAACTGAAGACCTTGATATTCGCTGGCTAACGTCATATTATTTAGAAGGGCTTATAATGGACGCCGAGCACAATTTCACTGGAGTTGATTTGTCAAGGAGGTCACTTAATAATATCGGCGTGGTGAGATAATTCCAGCATATGCCACCGTTAGAAGGTAACAGAAACCATCCATTGATCTAAGTCTTGCGAGGGAAAAAGGAGTAAACAAAATTGTCAATGGTCGCACTAGTGCGAAGTCTTTGGCAATGGTGACTGAAAATTTCTGCGTACTGGCCCTGTTCAACAAATGATCAAACCAGTGTATGTGTGCTTTCTCCCATAAACTGAAACTATAGCCCGTTCAAGTTGGCTCTGAGTGTATTGAAGAAAAAAAATGTGCTCGATCAGGCGTCTGCAAAAGGGATTAGCAATTCACCCAAGAAACGAACGGACAGTCATTACTGGAACGGTGAGATGAAGATTCTGCAGTAATCCTGAATTCCATGCAGCTATGATTATTTATTGCATTTAAAAATACAAGTGTGGCACAAGGTTGTAAAATCCGTGCAGCTATGAAACAAAAGTGATTTGTGATTTTCTTTATATTTATTTTTGTAAAAAAAAAGTTTCTGGAACGTTTTCTTTTTTTTTTTTTTTTTTTTTTTTTTTTTACGAAATTTATTTTTTATATTAACTAACGAAATTTTATTAGTATCTTTATCATAATCTTGTTACCTAAAATAAAGATTGGTTGATTAGTTTGTTTAGCTGTATATCAACTTCTATGGGTTATTTAATGCCAAAATGGAAATATTTGAACGCAATTTTATGGTTTCAACTACAGAGAAAATGTATTGTTGTTCAGTTTGCTTTAAATATGTATTGTTGATAATTTTACTATAAATATAGATTTTTGTTGGTTCATTTTGTTTGGCGGCATATCAAACTCTATGGGTTATTTAATGCCGAAATCTAAATATTTTGAAAGCATTTTATGCTTTCAACTGCTGACATTTTGTACATAATTTTGTACTTTTAGGGTAAAACTATGTTTTTGCGAAAACATATTTTGTAGATAAAATCTGTTGTTGCTCATTTTATAAAAATGTACTGTTGATTTTTGTTTGGGAGTTTACTATCTGCCTATAGCTGGGATCCTAACTGATGTTACCACCCCTGATCAGGCTGGACCTGGAAACAATAGCAGTTAAGATATGGTTCCATGTTCCTCAAAATCTCCAATCTCTCAATCAGAAGCTTTGCTGCCGAATGTAGTTTATCGTCATACCTAGGACGATCATAGATCAAATATTCTCAATGTCTACTGTATAGAAAACCAAAAGTGACTGTCCAAGGATCATATTAAAATGGTGTCAAATCGTTGCCGAACAGAAAAATGTCATTTTTATCTCTCTCAAGTTACTGATTCATTACAAGCTACGACGAAATAGTCTATCAGACTCGTTTGCTTACTACGTCTTCATTGCAATACTGATTTTATCATTTTTCTAATAAATAGACATTAATCAACGCCAACCATATCAGAATTACCTGCCCTTTTTAAAACTTACGTCATGGCGTCGTTGATAATTAGATGTCGGTAATTTTCGAACCAATTAGAAAAATTGGAACGACGACATATTAACAAAAAAAGTGAAAACTGTTTTGTAATAGTTTAAAACATCAACCAATTGCTATTCATTCCTGAAAGTCATTAAATCAACCTAAATTTATATGGACTGAAAGAAGCATGAAGGAGGATAAAAAAAAAAGTGGCGAATTATATTGAAAATGTTCTAAACTGTTCCAGAAATCACGAATCTATCTCCAGTTGAAGGTAAACATAAATTTATTTTAAGTACAGTAGAATTCCTTATATGTAAACTTCAAAGTAGTTCGGATATAATGTGTCATGTGTAATATGACTATAACTTAATAAAACACAAGACCTTATCGCAATATATAAAAAATGAAGTTTCTCATGAAAGTAAATATTAATTTGCAATGTTTGATATTCAATAATTTTTATTTTCAATTGTTTTTCTTATTTCTTTTCTCATTTCTAGTTTGTTTTTTTTTTTGGGGGGGGGTTGTTTTTTTTGGTTTTTTTTTTGTTTTGTTTTTTTGTTTAAGTAAGGCATTTCTGCAAATTACGTACACTTGTGCTCCTGAACAAAGATTTTTTTTCTCCCATATAACCTCATCAACAGCTTTCTCTACTCAGTCCCAGTCTTCTTCATCATCATTCATATTTTCACCATTATCAGAAGAATTTGATTCTTCCTCTATTTCGTGACAATCCAAATCATTTTGAACTGATTCTTCCCTTGAATTCTTTTCTAATACATTAGCGTCTTCATTTATCCATTTTTTAAGTCAAAGTGAGAGTTTTCAGTGGATCATTTTCATTCTTTTAGATTCCGCAATCCTTGTTTGTTAATTTGCAAACTCAACGAATTAGGAGCTTCGTCCAGTTTTTTAATAATCTCTAATTTCTGACATCGTGAAAGAATTTATTTTCCTTTTGACTTCCAGTTGAAGTTTCTTCTGTGCGAAACATTATGGGTTGAGAAATTCAAAGGTACTAATAATTATCTGCAAAGAAAAGAAAAATATTAGAATGTAGTATATTCTAACAACATCTAAATGGCAAAACGGAGACTTTCGGATATGAGAACTTCTTGTGTATATAATTAAACTTTATTAGTAGTATTATTGATTCTGAATTCGTTAGATATTATTCTGTTTGCATGAATAAATAACTAAACAAATTTGTACTCTTTTTAACTACACCTTTTCCCGATAATTCCCTTTAGCTTGATATTTTAGTTGTATCTAAATACTTTCATTTACAATCCATCTTATATTACACCTAAGTGAAAAGCTCCACTTTATTGGTAATGTCATCACAACAAGAAAAGCGTACAAGAAGACTGAAAAGCACATTAACAATTGCGGTGGCTCCTACAGAGCTCTTTGTGACTACTGATTATTTTCTCATCCTCCCATGAAAATAACTGGCGTGTCAAAACTTTGTTCCAGTGTGAAAGACGTTTTTATGTGTATTATTTACATGATCTCCCTCGATGTCTGAAGGATTGATGATGAAAGGGCTTGCCTATCGTTCACTGGACACGCTTAGGAAAAGTAGTAGCGATTTATAGCCGACTTAAACAATATAATGTTTATCTCTATTCTTGCGGAATTTTCTTAGTGCTGTAATTAGAGGAGAAAGTCTATCTTACTCTGTCATTTTCGTACCATATTCCTTAGCAAAATTGCACCAGCTAACTTATATTTTTGGACTACCTATACTAAGTTTCCTTGGTATAAGTTCTTTTATTTATAGGTACTTTTTTTATTTTTTTCAACTTGACATTAAAAAATCTTTGAATTTTGAATGTTATATACAGTGTAACCCGGATATAAGAGAGTTGTCGGGACCGGAGAAGAAGTCTCTTATATCAGGGTTTGGTCTATTTTGTTTAGGTAAGTATGGCTCTAATTTGGGACCAGATAAAATCTCTTATATCCGGGTTACACACACACACACACATATCTATATATATATATATATATATATATATATATATATAATTATTTATTTTAAAATATGATTCCAACGTTACATGAGCGTTCTCATAGTTTCAAAACAAGAGCCGAAAACTTCAATATAATTATTTGAATTAAAGTACCAAACTGTTCCATCTTCAAGCGAAATTTTTCGGAATAACTAATTCCTGAAATTTACGCGTTTTATAAGCATATTCATTATTAAAATTAAAATTACTATGGTAACGGCTAGAGCAATTATTTAAAGAAAAGGGGCGTAAGGGTTAATAATTTGTATCAATATCTCAGTCACATTCAAAGACGTCAAGTCAGGGTAAGGTTGCGGTGTCTAAATATGAGACTTATTTATGACGCTGGGATTTTGTCCATTTTTAGGATAAGAGGCTATGTTTTTGTCATGGATTCGAGTAAACAAAATGCACCAATGATTTGTTCAGAGGATAGTTACCCTCCAAAACATTAGCTGACTGGTACAATCTTATAGAATAAGACAACGAGGGGATCTTTTCTTTTAATTCACCCCAAAATAAAAAGAATTTATATTTATTAAAAGTCACACCAAATTCTTTCAGTGCGAGACCCTTCCATTGCACACTAGTTGAGTGACCTTTGAGATCACTCCAAATGTGGGCGACTATTTCTAAGTGTAGGGGTCTACATTCGTGCTCACCATGATAAACTAGGCAATTTTTTTTTTTTTTTTTAATTATATAAAAAATTCCTTGAAAGTACCTCGAATATCATCCGCACTTACAAAATGTAAATAATTCCCTAATTTTTCGGAATTATACATTCTGAGAGTTTGGGTTGTTGCCGGGCAAGCGAAACAAATTTTGATTTCTAATTTCAAAAGAGTGTCAAAAATTTAATAAAAACTAACGAACTTTGATTTAAATTTTGTAATTTCTTGGTGAATTAATATTTGCGATAAGTAACTTGACTGTTAATTCACTTCAAGTAAGGTAAAGATCCCAACTAGGGATTGAGCATATTAATTTTGGGTGCTACTATATCTAACGTCCATTTTCTACTTTAGTATGATATCTACTATTCGTTTTTTACTATGGTATATTTACTAAACGTTGGAAGTATAAAATATGTTAGAGGTCGTGTTATGACAATAGTTAAAGCCAGTGAACAGTGAACTTGTTATGTATTAAAAATCATTTTTAAAAAATCATACAAAAAATAATAAAAATCATCAAATAGTGATTTTAATGTTTGTAAACTGCTCTGGTGTCATTTAAAGATCCAATAAAAAGTCATCGTTTTTCATGAGCATTTTCCAGCAATAATTTCCTGTTGTCCTTCAAAACTATTCTCCGCCCAAGGCTAGAAAGGCCAGCCTATTTAACCCTAAGGGAAGAAGAGTTGAAGCTTGCTCCAAGGACATTAATGCGAAGAGGAATTGGAGGAGGAATTGGAATTGGAGAAGGCATTTACGGTAGGCCGCAAATGCCTCGGTAGATGTCATACTATAGTAGCACTAAATTTTGTGATTTTTGTTTTGTCTGTTGTTTCATAAATGATAGTTTCTAAGCGTGTCCAGTAAACTGTAGTCAAGCCGTCGAAAATATAATCTGGATGCGGAGGTCTTTTATAGTATTAAAATACTCACTATAGCAACGGATTATCTTGTGTTTCTTTGTGTGTTTGTTTTTTGTTTGCTTTTTTTGTTGGGATTTAAATACCTTCAGTAAAGATCACTGCAATATTTTATCATGGGAATGTATTTCTGGCTACATGAAATTTCGGTAACAATAACTGAAGACCTTGTAGGATTGTCTGCTCATAGTAAATTCAATAGTCTTATTTGAAAGACGTTTATCCAAACCGTCTAGTTAAACATCCTTTCACTAGCGTTACCTAAAAAGAATTTCTTTTTTTTTTTTTTTTTCCAATAGTGTTACACATTTCATGACTTTGTGTTATCTTAAATTATCTTAATATAATCTTTTAGGTCTTTCATTTAAAGTACAGTAATAACTTCTGTTTAAAATTCATACTAATTTATAGCCAGAACAACAAAAAATAATGGAGACCTTCATTCTTAATTTGTACTGCGAAAAATTGAATTCAGTAATGTTCGTTCTGAGCATGACGATAAACTACATCAGGGCAGCAACTCTTAATTGCTGTTGTTCCCAGGTTCACCATAACCCGGGGGTGCTAGCACTTGTTAAGGTCCCAGCTGTGGGCAAATAGTTAACCAAACTGGGGTCAAAACACTATGAAAGTATAAAAATACATTTTTATAGTAAAAATACGAGCAATACGTTTTCATAGTAAAAAAAAAAAAAAATACCAGCAATATATATATATTTTTTTAAATTACCAGCAATAAAATATATTGCTGGTAATTTTTTTGTATAAAAAAGATAATATTAGCAGCAATACATTTTTGTAAAAGAAATTACTAATTCTCCCAAGAAAATTAAATTTCACCATTAAATGACCCATAAGTTGATAAAAAAAAAAATAACTTGATGTCAAGTCTTTTTCCTTAATATTCTGTAAAAAATTTGAAAGTAATTTCTGTATTTGCCAGTGTTTACATGTAATATTTTTCGGGGTTGCTAACTGCAGTTAAATTGAAAATCACGCCTGTTAACATTACTCGTAATCCATTTTTAAGCTTTGTTTTTGAGAATTGTTTTTATATATATATATATATATATATATATATATATATATATATATATATATATAAGCAGGAATATTTAACAATATTTAATTCGCAACTATGTCATTGTGAAAGGCTAATAAAAATGTTTACAACGCAGGTCCACTTTTGTGCAGTAGTACTGATTATGAATTTATCATTACACCCACAATAATTCAAAAACGCAATATACATTTTTTTCTTAAATATTACATTTGAAATCTGATAATTTTCACGGGTGGAGTTCTAATGGACCACCTTCCAGATTGATATCTCTGACCATTTAAATTACATCTAAAAGTTAATTCACACTTCAGAAATGATATATGGACACTATTAGAAAGAATAATTAGAACATGTCCGGATATAATTTGGTTCCTGTAATAGAAATAGCGATATTAATGCTTGACTTTTTTTTTCAGTTGCTTAAATCAATAGATAAAAGACTTATGTTTAGTTAAACTAGTTTAGTCTGAAAACTCACTAGAAATTGAATATTTGATATAACCAAAATTAAACAAATTATGAAAATTCAATTATTGAATATTAGTCTAGCGGACCGTGGGTTTACGTGTTGTTAAATTAGGAACACGTGTGTAACTCCTGATAAAAGAGTCCCCTACAAGAATATGCCGGACTCAGAGATCGAATCCACTATAAAGAAATGTAAAGGAAACAAACAAGACCGACAAATATATATATATATATATATATATATATATATATATATATATATACACATACACACACACGCACAAACAAGTATATGTATTAAACAAAATTTACAATGGACAAAGACATCAACATTTGTGTTTGTGCATGAACGTAAAGTGTTCGTATTTTGATGAATGTCCGTGTGTGTGTTCCATGGCGCTTTCCCACAAGTGGGCAAAACGCAAACCTCCACGTGAGATCACATCTTTTAAATGTGTCCGCTGAAATGCAAAGTAAAGATATTTATTTATACAAATTTTATGTATAAAATGTGGCACAAGGCCTAAAAGGGGGATGGGGAATGACGATCTTCTTCTGTCTTAAATCTAAACTTAGCTAGTCCCAGACACGGACCCAAACAAACCAACAATATTCCAATCACCAAAACAACACATTCACTCCTACCTTTCTTACCACGTCCACCATAACGCCTCAAATTCTCCATGAAGTCCTAACTAGTCCCCTTATGTACAAATATTGTTCGTGGGGGGAGGGTCATAAAATAACAATTTTTTTAAAAAGAACCCCAAATGATTATGTACAATATGACTTTTAAATTATTTACAATAAAACTAAACAAAACTGTGTTAGTAATAAAACCCCCCACAAACCATAAATGTGGCAGCAAAATCAGTTAACTAGACGAAATCAATGCGGGGCTAAGAAAAAATAAGAAAAAACATTCATTCCTCCAAGCATTCACACAGACACTCACACATTCATACACAACAACAAATACGAAAAAGCACACACACGAAACGAAAGTCGCCCCGCATCCACCAGAGAACTGAAGTCACTGACCACCTAACGAGGGAGGGGATGGGGAATTAAACGAAAGAAAAAATAGGGACAGAAATAAAAGGGACCAATGCGCATGCATACCCTAGCTAAGTTTACTAGAAAAAAGGGAAAACTAAAGATTCAAAATCAAAAACCTAGTCTAAGCTAAAATCTGGGTGGGTTGCCTATGTTCAACCCTGTTAGGACAAATCCTGTACCTAACCGACATCCAAGTGCCACTCTAGGTCAGCCCCTTTCACTCTACACATTCGCGCAAGATTCACCCACCTTTTGCCAAATTCCGATGAGGTGAGCCGCCGCCTTTCCGTCCTAATCTTGACTTTAAGCTGATGCTTAAAGTACAAGATCAGTTGGGAAGAGGTGAACTTCTCGCCCTCATGGAATCCCTTCTGACGCGTCGTCCAAATCACGACTCTCATAATCCCTAGTAAGCAACAGAACACATAGTGTTCAGCCTTCGTCAATTGCGACACCACATTGCTACAAACAGAACTGGCTTCCAGGACAAAGAACTTTCCCTGCAGCATGCGAACCATGAGGCCTTCAACAAACTTGCACAACGGCACTACCGTCTTGCACTGAAAAAAGGCGTGACCAATGGTCTCGACTTCCCCAGTGCAGCGACGACAGTTTGGATATTTCTCCAAACCTGCTGAACAGAGTCTCTTGCCGACCCAGAGGGCCCCACGAATCATCAGCCAGGTGAGTGATGCCTCATCGTTATTGAGACATTTCAACCCAGGCGCCCAAGGCCACATCGAGCGAGCCTCCTGCTTCGTAAGACCGAGCTCGTCGATCAGATCATCTTGAACGGACCCCCTAACTAACAATCGATACAATGCCTTACGAGACAACGCCTGGGCGTCGGAGAGGCCATCCGACGTCCGTAAGAGGAGCTTCAAAGCACTACGACATTCGCGGTAGAAGGCACACTCGGCACGAGGTCTACGGCCGGCCTCCTCCTCGCACGAGTGCACACTTCTCAGGGATGGGAAATGTTTTCGGACATCTTCTTTCCAAAAGGTGCCCACCTCATCCAATCCGCGACACATTCGGTCTAGAAAGGTAATGCGAAGCATATATTGACGAATCTCAATGCTAGGCATACCCAGACCGCCCTCAGAGGGATGAAGGCAACAGATCTCGCGAGTTACCATAGGGGCCTTGTCTCTCCACAAGAGAACAAGGTCCGGACTAATGACATTAGTCTGGCATACGGGAGCGGAAGCACAGAAAGTCGGTAAAGGAGTATCGGATATATGTGTGAAACACACACCTCCGCCCTTCCCTTCAGGGAAAGTCTCCTCCGAGACCACAGTTTAACCGCGATCTCGGCCTTCCCCTGCACCTCCGACCAATTCATTTCCAACTGGAGATCAGGACCGAACCAGACGCCGAGTATCTTGATCGGCCCATCCGTCCAGAGGAAAGGTCCGGGAAGAGAAACTCCCTTCCACGCACCCAACCGCAAGCCCACAGACTTATCGCGGTTGATCTTGGCCCCTGTCACCATCTCATACCCACTGATCTCTTTGCTGACTTCGTCAATCTCGGCTCCGCTCGACACCAGAACCGAAACGTCGTCAGCATAGGGAGAATACCTGGCTGAGGTGGAAGCCCCAGGCAGGGAAATTCCGCGCAGGACCGGATTCGCCTTCAACTTGCGAAGGAATGGTTCCAACGCAAGAACGTAAAGCAGAGGCGAGAGCGGACAACCTTGACGAATGGAGCGAGACAATACGAAAGGCTTCGATCTTACCCCATTCACTTCCACCAGCGCACCGGGGGTCGCATACAAAAGTCGGATCCAGGAGCGAAAGTCGGCTCTGAAACCGGCAGCCGAAAGGACAGCCTCCAGAAATCGATGGTCAACCCTATCGAAGGCCTTGGACTGATCTAAATTGATCAGCGCGGCTTCACTGTCGACTTTTTCTAAGATCAAGCGTACCATGTGAAGGTTATCCTGAATAGTCCTGCCCTTCACAGCACAAGTCTGTTCGGGGCCAATCAGACTAGACAGGACAAGCTGCAAACGGTTGGCTAAGATCTTCGCCAAAATCTTTAAGTCAGTGTTTAACATCGTTAAAGGGCGAAAGTTCCCTAACCCATCCCCACCGCCCTTGTCCTTACGCAGCAACTTGATCACACCCCTGGTGAAGCGTTGGGGTAAAGACCCCTGCTTCATCCAGTGGTTGTAAATCAGTTCCAGCAAAGGAACAAAAACGTGCGACAACCTCAAGTACACTTCGTAGGGAAGACCATCTAATCCCGGAGACTTATCCAGGCCAACCTGCTTCAGCGCTTCCCAGATCTCCGACTCTGTAATGGGACCCTCGCACTTAGCCGCTTCAGCTGCCGAAAGGCAGGGAAAGTCAGCTAAATAGGCGTCGAACTGAGCAGAGCTCAGACCGGGCTCCCTGGTGAAAAGATCCTGAAAGTAGTCCCGAAACACCTCACATATGCCCGCGTTTGTAGTCACGGTCCGCTTATCCGGCAACGTGACGCATGCGATATGTCGCTTAGACGCGCTTCGATTTTCCTCTGCACGCAGTTCAGCGGCCATATTCGTTGCCTCAGAAGACATTCTTTTTAACCTAGCCCTAACTACCAGAGCTTGATCCTTCTTGATAAGCAAGGAGGACAACTCTGCCTTAGCTAAAGCTATGTCCCCACTAACACGGGATTTCACTGCCCGATCGACTTTATCTTCTAAAGCAGTTTGCGCCGCTAATCTATCTAGATTGAGTCGACGACTAAAATCGGCAGCAAACGTTCGAATTTGAGATTTTAATTTGCCCCACCAGGCATTTCCCACAACCGCACCCGTCAATTCCCTTTGTATCATTAGTAAAAGCTGGTCCCGGAAACCCTGATCACCAAAAAGGGAACAGTTCAATTTCCAGTAACCAGCCAATCTAACCTTAGGCTTATCTAAGTTTACACGGACCCGGACAAGCCTATGATCCGTATAAACTATATAATGGAAACTTGGACAGCCTAAGAGCCCTACATCGACTCTCCTAACTAGGACCCGGTCCAGGTAGCTCGCAAGCGTCCCGGGAGCCGAGTTGCCACTATTTGTCCAAGTCCATGCTACCTCCCGAGGGTGTTCATTCCGGAACTTATCGACAAGATCAAACTCATCGATAAAGTCCCGAAATGGTTTCACATCCGGGTTGTTAGTACCTTGTTTATGCCCTATACGATCTATATCGGGGTCAAGGACGGCATTCCAATCCCCCGCTAAAACTACCCGACGAGACGTCGTCAAGAACGGCGCGATCTGCCGAAACAAAGCAGGCCGCTCGGAATGGCTATTGGGCGCATAAACCCCAATGAGACGTAGAACCTTATCCTTTAGGGTAACATCCAGCACGCAAAGTCTGCCCGCCGGATCCGCGAAGACAAGGGTACAAGCAGCCTTCAAAGACTTGCTCACTAGCCAAGAGACACCCCTCGAACGACCATCAAAACAGGCTGAATAAACGGCGAACCCCTTAGACAGTATGTCCTCACGATCATGAGAAGAAAAACGGGTCTCTTGTATACAACATACATTCACCCCGAGGCGCTGAAGATCACGAATGAGCCTCGCCCTGCGAGACTCGGACCTCACGCCCCGGACATTTAAGCTAGCTAACCAGAGTGCCATTGTCAAGCCGATTAGGGTTGTCCTTCAGGATAGAACATGGCTGGGGTGAGGACACCGACAGCTCGTCCCATAGATCCGGACGCCATCTCATTTTCGACGGTATCATCTTGAGACAAGCCGCCGATGTCCGAGGGGTAGGTGAGTTTGAGGGCTCTATAATGAAATGCAAAGTAAAGAGAACGAGACAAGATATCGCCCGGTATTTATAGTGTAGGAAGAGCGACCCCTAGTGAACATTTAGGAAACTATGGAGGAGTTAACTCCGACAAGTCAAACATTTTCTTATTGTGTAGATGACTGAATTTATTCAAATGTTACCTATTTACACTTTTTACATTGTCCGAACTATTGTCCTCATCTTTGTCAAATTCACGACATTTTGATCGTTATACCCTTCAAGATCTATCTATATTTCTGAGATGAGGTATTATAACTATTTACACTATTTAAATTGTTTGGACCTTTTTTCCTCATCTTTGCTGTCATATTCTCGACGTTTCGATCGCTGTATGATCCGGCCTTCCTCACGTGATTGAAATTTCGATTTGAACCTTTTATTTCGTTCACAGCGGTAGATTGTTCTAGTTCCACGTGTCATGCCTCTTCCGGATATCTTAGCTCTGTCATTTCCCTTCAATTCAACTCTCCAAGTTTCATTTTCACCTCTACTGTGGCCAGGTATTGAACTCACAACTCGTTGGTTCAAGTCATTCGATTACTTCAACCAACGCTTTTATCCACTGAGCCATTACAGTGACTCATCTCAGAAATATAGACAGATAATGCTAGCCAATTTCATCACAAATGAAGAGACTTGAGGCAACAAAAATGTGGTTCTACCGAAGGATGTTGAGAATAATGTTGATTGAACCTATGAGCAAGGACGAAGTTTGACAAAATGGAAGCAAAAAGGAGTTATATTTGACATCAGAAAACACAGTTGAAATTTCTAATTAGGAAAGAAGGCTTAGAAAATTTAACACTGAAAGGGCATATTAAAAACAAGACGGGTTGAGGAAAGAAGCGCATTACCTCCCTAACAAGCTTGTGTAACATTTTGGATCAAGTCACTTGATTGTTTGAACAAATACTTTTATCCACATGTCCTTGTCGTGTTGTGAGGTCAATAAGAGGAAACCTACATTCCAAACACTAACTTTACCCCTTACATTTCCTTTTGTTTTCTTTATCTAAGATCATGATCTATAAATTGAAAACGAGACTTGTTGAAACTTTGAAAAACTAATGAAGAATGTTGTTGTTGTAGTTGTAGTAGTTGTAGTAATAATAATATTTTTTTAAATATAAGTTGAATAAAATTATCTTTAATTTCTGATTCTAGACTTTTGAAATCAAAACGAAACTTCAAAGATGAGTCTAGATGAATTCGAAAGGAAATGCATAGAAAGTTCCTCTGTGTTTGTTATACAGAAATCGTTTAGAGCGTTAAAATGAACATTATTTTAAATTTATCTTTAATTGAAATGATCATTTCAGTAAAATGCATTCGTTTCGGGGGAAAAAAAGTTGTACATGTTTTAAAAGATTAATTCCCTAGAAAATAAAGATCAGTTAAACGCTTAAGAAAAATATCCTCTAGGTCCGAAATTATAAAACTAATCGAAAAATTTAAAATTACAAAATAAATTTAAATGTTGCTGTCTGGCAATTAAAAAAAAAAATCATATCAGTTTTTATAGTAATTGTTTTATAAAGTAATCTTTTTTAAAAAAAATTTTCAGAATTGATGTTTTATTCTTTCTGCTTTTGACTGCGTCAGAAATGTTATTAAATAACGATGTTTTCATAATTGGAAATAGAGGAATTCATCAATGAACATCCGCTATAATTTTAATAGATTTTATGTTAACGAGAAGCAGGTGAACTGAGCATATATGAGAGGCCTTCTTATTCAATAACCAAACAATTTCAGTTCGAACATTCGGAGCTTGTCAGTGTGATTAAGACATCTCCTGAGTGTTTCAAGCCGTTTTAGATAATTATCTCATGGGGACGGATATTTCGATTTTCATGTCCACCATTTGGACATGCTATGATCTGTGAGGCGGAAAACATTAACTTTTCCTGTCCCCATCATAATACGTCGTCAAAAGTCAGTGAATTAAGAAATTTGTAGGTAAGAATCTCTCTTGGAAAACCTCTGAAAAAAAAGTGTTTGAATTAGAAATTACAATGATCTGATTTGTGTCTGTGGATGTGCTACCATAACACCAATGATCTCTCCTAAGTATCTCGACTGCATGAATTTCAGCGCGCTACTAGATTGGCAATTAGGTCTCATCGTTTTGCTGTTGAAATAGCTAGATACAACCGTAAGTCCTTCTCACCTGTGGAACCCTCTTCTGATTACTTGCTTGCGTGCCACATACAGCCTTCAAAAATTTAACTACAGCGTTTTTCGCCACATTCTCTCTACCTGAATCCGCTTCTTTTATTGTCCTTTCCCCTCACTAAAGTCTTCTCATTCTCTTTCATTCTGAGTAAACCCTTGCATCTTAGTGGCATTATTGCCTTGCTTGGGATTAAATGATTAAAATAAACGCTGCAAAAATAGCACATTGTAGCGTGATTTCCTGTTGCCCTCCCCACCGTTTTGAAGTCGGATTAGTCCTTCAAAACTATCCTCTGCCCAAGGCTAGAGAGGCCAGTCTACATTACTATTTAACCCTAAGGGAAGAAGAGTTGAGACTTGCCCCAAGGACATTAATGCGAAGAGTGATTTCCGGAGGAATTGGCAGAGGAGGAGAAAGCGTTTTTTTCCCCTTCGGGGTAGACATTGCGGTTGTAGTATCTGTTCTGTGCCGGAGGAATCTCTCCTCCCTTGCGTTTCCCCTGTTGCTTAGCGGTGGTATGACTGACTATGACTAGCTTAGGCAAACTATGACCAGCTAAGACCAGCGCCCTGAGTGGAAACATTCGGGCCTCCACGTTAAAAACCGACCTTGTGTCACAACCAGACTCAGTGGGGAATTAAGGTAAATCTTGAGCATTAATGCGAAGGGAACGTAACCGGTTCGGCTGGAATTCGAACTCGGAATGCTGATTCCACTTATCGCACCGACAACCTTTTCATTATGTACACCTTCAGAGTGACCACTGCTTAATAGCTATAAATTTTAATTTTCTTTTTTCTCTTTATGCTTCAAAGAAAGAAAATTAAAATTGGATTATTATTATTATTATTATTATTATTATTATTTCCTCTTCGATGTATCTTCCGGGGGATAATGGTCATCTCTCAGCTACTACCCGCAGTGTAGAGGCACAGCACTTTCCAGGAATGCTCTCATTTGCGCTGCTACCCGCATATTCCCAATGATTTCAGGTATACCCAAGGAATCCTGAGAGACAGAAAGATACCTGGACATAGTCCACAATGATGCTTCTGCTTGGCACATTTTTCCATTTTGCTGTGCCAAGTCTTGGTATTATGTTGGTGCAAAAATAATGTCGTTTTTGACGATTTTTTTTTTTTATTATCGTTCACCCATTTGTCCAACTTTTTTGACTTCCCTATTTGCTTTAAATGGCGAACGACTGTTGAGTGGTCGACCTCGAGTTCAACAGCAACTTCTCGTGTGGTTTTGCGAGGATCGGCTTCAATTAAGGCTTTCAAATGTTCGTTATCAACCGCAGTCAGCCGGCCGCGACCGTCTTCATCTTCGAGGCTCTCGTCACCATTGCGAAATTTCTTGAACCACCGTTGGGCCACACGTTCGTAAGTGATTCCTGGGCCAAACGCATCATTGATATCACGAGCTGTCTCGGCAGCTTTTCGGCCTAGTTTGAACTGGAACAAGAAAATCGTGCGGATTTGAATTTTGTCCATGCTGTCGAAATGCCTGTAAAAAAAATGAATGAAGAGATTGAGAACGGTAACGAATAACACGATTCGATAGAGCGAAAAACGCGTTTCAAAATGATATATAACATTGCTATATATATATATACCAATGAATTAATTCAGAAATCATATATAAAAGTAACATATGTGAGAAAACGACATTATTTTTGCACCAACCTAATACCTCTGTATTTTAGTTTGTTCCGCATTCAAAATGCTTGTATTTCAAGATCCATTCATGACTGCTTTTGTGTACAAGACAGATGTCAGGGCGATTGTTCTCCAAGACTTCCTTTTCTCATATTGGCTTCACTTGCTCATTCTCGGTTATTGATGGTGTTAAAGGATCATACCACTTCTCTGCGTACTCCAGTCCACACTTCCTGCATAATTACCAAGGTATTATGAGGAATATTATTACTTAAAAACGGAGGTTTTCTCTGGTTTTTGATGACTTCTGTAGATCTCCAGCAACGACCATCACTTTGTTGAATTAAGTGTTGTTTGTTAGCTTGTCTTCAGTTCTTGGTGAGGAACTGCAGGAAGTTACACGTGTTACCAGCTAACTTCCAAAAATACAGTTATTCCCTATGTTAAATTAAAAACAATTTCCCAAACTGCCTAAACACCATGCTGTGGAGACGAAAAGAAACTAACGTATAGCCAAAACAAATGTTTAACACACGATTTAATATAAAGGTGAGAATTTGAAAAAAAACGTTTCGCCAACAGATGTCAATAAATTCCGTGTATTATGTTTAAACCCCCAACCGTAGATCACTGCCAATTGTTTAAGAAAGTTTTCAAGTTTGTTAGCATGAAATATTCTAATCCTTTAAGAACAGCAGGAAAATACAGATATTAATTCAAATTTCCTTATATATTTGGAATTCAGATCATCTGTAGCTATTAAAAATTAACATTGTCATCTATTAAAATTATTCTATTGTGTTTTCATCCTAAACATATGTTAGCAGGACGGCTTTGAATGTTTTCGGTAAAACAGGAGAAGGTATACTTTTTATTTTGTTTTGTTTTTTAAACAATTAAAATTTGTGCCTTAAATGGAGTGTGCCCTATCCACAGTTTCCTTTCATCTCCCTGCGGTCAACCAAAAAATAAATCTTAACTTTTAAATAATAATTACCCTAAGCACAAAGTGCATGAGTAATGACACTTATAATTTGGATATGCTAAAGAGAAACTGTAAATTTCTTCCTTTAAGGAAAGAATACAAAACTGTTAGTGGTCCTCCTAGATTTTTATTGTCATGTTTATGACGCTTCGGCTGTTGTACGATCAGGCCTTCTTCAGGTGATATATGTTGGAATTTCGAATTAAACCCTGTATTTCGTCCAGCCTTGTAGATATTTCTAGTTCCACGTGCCATGCCTTTGCTAGATATCTAATTTTCAGTTATTTCCCATTAGTAACTCAACTCTCCAAGTTTGTTCACCCCTGCTGAGGCTAGGTATTGAACTCACAACTCTTTGGATCAAGTCACTGGATTACTTCAACCAACGCTTTTATCCACTGGGCCATTACAGTGCCTCATCTCAGAAATATAGACACATAATGCTAGCCAATTTCATCACAAATGAAGAGACTTGAGGCAACAGAGATGTGGTTTTACCACAGGATGCTGAGAATAATGTTGGTTAAACCTATGAGCAATGACAAAATGGAAACAAAAAGGAGTTATATTTGACATCAGAAAACACAGTTGAAATTTCTAATTAGGAAAGAAGGTTTAGAAAATTTAATACTGACAGGGCATATTAAAAGCAAGAGGGATAGAGGAAAGAAGCGCATTACCTCGCTAGCGAGCTTGTGTAAATTGTTGGCAGAACAAAAATTAGGAGAGAGAGAAAATAAAATTTACTAAGAGCTACAAAGGATATAAAATTGGGAGAACCATGATCGCCGATGACCTGAAGGAACCCGGCACATAGAAGTGAAAAGGGTGATTTTTTTATTTATTTTTTATAAGGAAAGAAAACAACTGTCTGTTGATATTGTTAAGATCCATCTTAAGAACAAAATTTTGTATTTGCACTTAACATAACGCCATGACCTCCAGCCGAACGCTTAGGATGCCCTGCCGCTCTCCATGAGAGCTGGCGGGACAAGGCGGCTATTGTGTGATCAACGCTTTCATGACATGAGATTTAGCAGCAGCAGTGCATAGCTTTCAGTACAGTATATTGTTTTAATCATTCAAGTTTATTATTACTTTGTATTTTAAATCTTTTGTTGTGCCTAATATATAAATAATAGCGAACTTCGCTGATTACAGACTTAACCTGTTCAAGTCTAGGGGTTAACCGTTATCTTCCTTACATACCCCCCCCCCATGAACTGTACCTCTTACTCTGTAACCCTCTACCTCGAGTGGCTTTTGTGTGAACAGTATTGTAAATAAATTATATAATATTTCTCGCTATATAACATCGAACTTTTGGATTACACGGCCCTATTATTTGACTAAAGAATATTTAGCAAAGAATTCAATTTGTATTTATAATATTAACATGTAATTCTCTTTCTATATTTATTTTGATATGTAATCAAGATTTAATCAACATTATTTCTAAGATTATGAAATAGGTTTTATAAGCTCCTAAAATCTGACAAGGGGAATAAGATGCAGTGTGATTCACATGAGATTATTTTATGCGCATTATGTAATTGGGAAATACCGTATGCATAAGAAAATTACACGTATATTGTATTATTGCATTACTATAAACATTATGTTTAGTGAGTGCACGTGTTTGAATTGATATCACTTTATTATTATTGTTGTTGGTGATGGTGGTGGAGGTTTTTCTTCTTGATGACATTATCATCAACCGGCCTAGAACGAGAACGTTTTGGGTACAAAAACACAGTAGATTCGAAAAGAATTCGGTTTTTCTTAAGTGGATAAGTGTGCTTTGAGTCCTCCTGATGGTCTCCCGTGGCCTAATTGGGAAGGACAATCTATAGGAGCGGTTTCCCTAATGGTAAAAGAGAATAACGGCCCGATTCCTATTGGGAGGCACATTTATAGATCTAGGTGCTATTGTCATTTATAGAAAATAAAAAAAAAGGGATGTCAACTGAAATATGCTTATTGTCATAGGAAATAATATATAAAAAAAACATATATATATGTGTGTGTGTGTGTGTGTTTACGGCCGAAGTTAAACGTTTAGCCTAGTCAGGATCTAGATGGGTAATCGCGAGCAAAATGATTTATATTAATATTTTTATTATAAGAATCATCCATGGGTCAACTCAAACGGAATAGGGTCCAAGGTTATGTTTAGTAGGAATACCATCCATACCACTGGGTTATGGACAAAAATCGCACCCGCCCTCTGTATTTACTTTTAGGGATACCTCAAGTGCCAGGGATTAACCCACTTTCCTCCCTGAGAGATATTAACCACATATTCTCCCCTGCAGAGAATAGTGCAATAGCCTCACCATGCTAGGTGTTGCTTCTGTACTTTCTGTAGCAGGTAATCTTTTACAGGTGGCGTTGCTGGACCAGGGGTCAACTAGGTTTGAATTTAGAATTGTCTTTCTTCTACACTAATTGCTAACCAAAGCTAGATGACCCAGTCTCTCTTGCTAGTCTGAGGTTTAAGAGATACATTTTGAAAAGGTATTTGTGCAAATTTGAACTCCTGCACCAATTCTACTTCCCGTGCCGATAACCACTATTGGTACAGGTGCATCCACCCTCGTAGCACCGTAAATATTTCTTTTAGTATATAAATTTGTTTTGTGCAGTCATATTTTCTCAATTTATGTACGTGAATTCAAATTAGAAATTTACATTTAATTTTAAAAATTGGCAGAATTAATAATTCAATTGGAGAGAGAATAAAAGGTTACTCCTTCCGTGAAAGGAGCCTCTTTTTGACTGACTAATTTCGTCTATACGAAGTCACAGCGAACAAGATTGGAATTGTAAAACTTCTATTTCTTTTTGCTGATTGTGGCTTACATCTTCTAATATTTTTGTATCAAATATAGTTGCCGGTGGGAGTTTTTCGACATAGCATATGCTTGCCGGTTAATAAAAAAAAAAGAATCTATATCGGCAGGAAACCGCCTGATACTGATAGAAAATAAATTCTATAAATACCATAGTATGATCGGCCAACTGTTGTATTCTGCCACACTTGCACGTCTTTGAGTCTACCAGCTGGTGCGTCTACTTGCACGTCTTTGAGTCTACCAGCTGGTGCGTCTGCTTGCACGTCTTTGAGTCTACCAGCTGGTGCGTCTACTTGCACGTCTTTGAGTCTACCAGCTGGTGCGTCTACTTGCACGTCTTTGAGTCTACCAGCTGGTGCGTCTGCTTGCACGTCTTTGAGTCTACCAGCTGGTGCGTCTGCTTGCACGTCTTTGAGTCTACCAGCTGGTGCGTCTACTTGCACGTCTTTGAGTCTACCAGCTGGTGCGTCTACTTGCACGTCTCTGAGTCTACCAGCTGGTGCGTCTACTTGCACGTCTCTGAGTCTACCAGCTGGTGCGTCTACTTGCACGTCTCTGAGTCTACCAGCTGGTGCGTCTACTTGCACGTCTTTGAGTCTACCAGCTGGTGCGTCTACTTGCACGTCTTTGAGTCTACCAGCTGGTGCGTCTGCTTGCACGTCTTTGAGTCTACCAGCTGGTGCGTCTACTTGCACGTCTTTGAGTCTACCAGCTGGTGCGTCTACTTGCACGTCTTTGAGTCTACCAGCTGGTGCGTCTACTTATATTTATATCTTGGTCAGCCTATGAACTTTCCAGCAGAACCTAAGGAGTATAAGACAAGCATGTGCCTTATCGCCGGACTTATTCAACCTATACATTGAGGTGATATTAAGAGAATTATAACTCCTAGCAGGATTCATTATTAGCGAGTACAATCTTAACAAAATAAGATATGTAGATGACACAGTGTTGAATTGCGGACACAGAAAATAAACTACAAAACTCCTACAGAAGGTACTGAAGAAAAACGAGAAAGATGACTAATTGCCAGAAGACTAAATGCATGGTTGTTAGTAAAAGGAACAGCCCAAAATGCATATTACAAATTGGGGATAACCAAAATCAAACGAATACAACAAATTAAATATCTAGGGAATATCTCGGACGAAAATTGCGGCACTGAAATCCAAAAACAAATAGGAAAACGGAAGATGCTTTCCAAAAGCTACAAAAAAGTATTAACAAACAGGAAAAATTCTTTAGAAACAAGGAAAAGGACACTGAATTGTTATGTAATATCAGTCCTCCGATATGACAGTTAATGCTTGATAATCTCCTCGCAGCGGAAGAGACTAGAAGCAAGAGAAATGTGTTCTACCAGAAGATGCTGAGAATACCATGGATCGAACGCTTGAAAAAAAAAAAAAAGGACAGTTTTAGAGAAAATTCAAACAAAAAAGACCCTTATACTTAACACCAGAAAGTGACAATTGAAATTTCTCAGACGCACGATGAGGAAAGGCTTGGAAAATTTGACAGGACGGATTAAAGGCAAAAGAGACTGTGGAAAATACCGTCTATCCTACCTAGCCAGCTTGTGTAAATGGGTGGCAGAACAGGGTTTAGGTGAAATAACAAAAGGATAATATATTAGATTGGTGCAAAAATAATGTCGTTTTCTTTACATATGTTACTATGTGAGAAAACGACATTATTTTTGCACCAACCTAATATATATTATTACTGTAATGAAAGCTATGTGTTGCTGCTGCTAAATCTCATGTCATGAAAGCGTTGATCACACGATAGCCGCCTTGTCCCGCCAGATAGAAAAGAAATTGTGGAGAGCCACAGCTGTCAACGCTCTGAAGGGACGTGGCATATTGGCGATCTAATCACTTGTTTTGGGGAGTATTTTTTTTTTTATCACAACTGATGTGTTCCTTTAAGTACCATCAGTCTATTGATAGACACTTGTTTTTTTTGGTTTTTTTTTTGTTTTGTTTTTTTGGTTTTTTGGTGGGGGATAACAATACACGAGGTTAAAACGTTTCTTAAGATCTTTTCCTACATAAAATGGAGATGAGTCTAATTGAGTTGATGAGAATTTCCGACGCTGAGTGAAATAATGAGTGAAGATCCTGATAAGAAGAATTACCGTAAACGAAATTTAGCGGAGATATCCTAGTTTGAGTTCCTTTTTTTTATTATTATTATTATTATTATTATTCACGGAATTTGAAAATTTGAAACAACGGAGATGTGATTCTACTAACAAATGTTGAGAACGCCATAGACAAAACCTGTGTCAAATGAGGAATATTTAAATCATTTTCCCCTCGCCGTAAGGTTGCCTCCCTGTAACTTTTCTATAAATACGTTCATGGTGATTGAATTTATGAACTCTTTGCTATGGTGCTTAGACGTTTTTGAATTTAAGTGCAGTACTGGCGTCAAGATCTCATCAATTTGTAGTTGAGCTGGTTAGACGTAGCTGTAAGTCCTAGGCTAACAATTTCTTTTCTCGCACTTCTCATTTATGGAACTCTCTTCCGCCTCAATCCTTTATAGCCAACTTTAATCTGCATAAATTTAAATGCAATGTCAATCGCTATCTATTGTCTTCCTAATTACTATTTCCTTTTCCCGCTCATTATTCATGTTTCTGTTCCTAATTCGGCTATGTCCTGTAACCCCTTGTGTCTTAGTGGCTTTATTGACTTGCATGATGTGAGACCGATGAAAAATAGGCGATTAGATTTGATTGTTCTATCTGTTTGTATTGTAAAGTCTCATAAAATGTTCGTCCTGGGTATGACAATAAACTACATTCACGTCCTGGGTATGACGATAAACTACATCCGCGACCCGGGTATGACGATGAACTGCATCTAGCATTAAGGCCTCAGATAAAGGTTTTTGAAACAATAGTGTTGCCAGCTATCCGTTTTTGAAGCAGTGGTGTTGCCAGCTATCCGTTTTTTAAACCATAGTGCTGCAAGCTGTACGTTTTTGAAACAATGTTGCCAGCTGTGCGCTTTTTGTGGAAGATGATGTTGCCAGCTGTACGTTTTTGAAGCAATAATGTTGCCAGCTGTACGTTTTTGAAACAATGGTGTTGCCAACTATGCGTTTTTGACTTTTAAAGTCACTCAAAATCATTTCCGGCATAAAATGACCACTAAGGTTGAGATGCCGTTAAACAAAACAATCAATCAATCAATCAATCATAAAATGTTTACATATCCTATCTCTGTAACCGGGTCTGGGTGGTGTTCATAACAATTTCTTGCTCTTTCCTTCTCGTAAAGGATTATTTATATTATATATTATAGAGTGTTTCATTAAAATGGATCAAAATCAGCAGTAAATAAATCAATGTTATTGGTGAAAATTTATTTATTTTATTAGATCACGTTATTTAAGTCGTGGCTATTATTTGTGAAAAATAATATCGCCCAAATATTCGCCAAGCCTTCGGTAGCGCACCTCCCACTCGATGGTCAAAGTTTTTGATGACGTCTCTGCTCTTCGATTTCACCAACATGGTTTATTATCTCATCTTTCAGCTATCGAATTGTTGTTGGCTTGTTTGCATAGACCTTACTTTTGAGATGACACCAAAGAAAGAAATCTTAATGCGCCAAGTCGCACAATCTTTGTGGCCAATTGACTTCGCTGTTTCGAGAAATGATGCAACCTGGGAACTTCTCATTCAAATTCTGTTTGAACGTTTATTTTCCTAATAGGCTTCGATAACTTTAACACGTTGTTTGATTGTTAATCTTTCCATGGTTAAAATTGCCAAAAGCTCAAGTTGTTAAATGTGAAAGAAAAAAACAATTCATTAGACGCTTAAATTTGATTCACATTTACAATCGATCCAAGTTATTGGAACACCCTTTATAACAGAAAATAAAATAAAATGTGAGATAATTTAGTGCTTACGTGAGGTATTGAAACATAAAATCGGCGATTGATCACGTCTTAGTAAAGTGATGGCAGAAAAAGTCTCTCATATGCAAAGATTGGATATAAAGAAGCAATTATTTTTCTAAGCAACAAAAGACAGGAATCTACAGAGAACCAATATCGCTTCAATCTTGAAGGGTCTTCGACTTCACGAAAGAAGCAAACAAGCATGGCCACTAAACTACTTTACAATTCTGTGCAAATGGTTGCTGAAACAAGTACCACAAACATAAGAAATCATGAAAGCGTGAACAATGGTGGGATAAAATGAAGACGCTGTGGAGAAACATGTTCGGCAATGAAACGACGCGCAGAGAGTTCACGCAAGTAACGATTATAAATTTTTGTTCGATATTGTATGAGAACGAAACTGTTTTTAAAAGGCGTGGCGTAAACTGATTGGCTAGATTTATTTCCTCCCAGAACGACAATGATCCAGGATTTTTCTTCTAAACGTTGGGGGGGGGGGCGTCACTTTGTCTCTACTCACCATAATAGGAAACGACGTTGCAAAAGCTGAGAATTCTATAATCAACATTCCAAAGTAATTAGATTTACAAAATGAAAAAAAACTATTTAATGTGTTTAACTCTCGAAGTTTAATCTCTCTTTTCAATTAACTCCCTTTTAAAAAAAATCCTAATATATATATATATATATATATATATATAATGTCCTTCTCTCTTCATTACTTTTCAGACTTGTTCTTATTTCAGAAAGGCAATTGAGTTTAGACACGCACGCAGTATAAAGACATTTCTACACTACAAATCGTATATGTGCAAAATGTTTTATTGCTAATCACTCGGCGAGATTCTTTTTACTGTATGCGATAGCAATGTTTTTCCGATGACCAGAGCCTCGCGTATTACCCGTAAATTCAAAGACCGGGAGAAAGTCTGATTGGAGGCCCAGGAAGTGCTTTGTTTGGTTTAACGCCATATCAACTCGTCTAGTGATCACTCCAAACACCTTCGTAATCACTATTAGACTCATCCGACTCTTTCCAAATCCTCTACACTGTTCTCAGATTGACAACCAAACACTTCGAAATGTTCGTTTTGGCGCCTCCGGCGCGAATGCCAAGCAATACAGCATGTTGTTTCCAAAATCCTGGCGCAGTGAATTACGTTATTGTGATCGTTTTCTCAAAGACGGTGCCCAACTGTGACCCTACTACTGTGCTGTCGACAAAATTAAAAAACGCGCATGGACGAAATTAGCAAATATAAAATGGCAACAATTTACCCATCGCACTCTGTACGATGGCATTATTGCACAAAAGCACAGATAACACAAAAAAGAAAGATGGGAAATTGATCGAGGAAAGGAGATATAATTTCATCCAAATTATTTACAGCAAGCGTTGAAAATATATTCCTCAAAATTAACTGGAATGAAATGGGAATAAACAGAAGCGGAGAATAAATGAAACTACGATTTGCTAGTGACATTTTTTTCTTCGTATCAGAATTTATCAAATGAAATAGAAGAAACGCTGAATGACCTGAATAGGAAAAAAATCTCAATGTAGGTTTTAAAACGAACAGAAAAAGAACAATAATAACGTTCAATTGTAACATTCCAAGAACGATCATAAAAATCGATGACGACATGAACGAAGTCCGGGGACAGGTGATCACATAAATTAAATACAGCAACGTATCACGATACTTTCGAAACAGACACACAACGAAAAGCGTCTTTTTAGTATGTTTAAAACCTTCATAGGATAGGCTGAACAAGATACTCTCATGAAATGTGACCAAATTAGGTTTATTTTTCAACATAGCCACCCCTTGCGGTCCACACACTGTTTCCATTTGTGTTGTGGTGTCTGGATCCCATTAATGAAGAATCTTTTATCCTATAGGTAAAAAAAATCCAGAAACAACAGATATGACGTTATCATCAGTACGATAATGTTTCCCAGTCATTTTTTTCCATGTTGGAAGTAAATGATAGATGGTGGCCAAATCGGAAGAATAGAGAGGTTAATCCACCAGTTCAAAGCTACAGTCAGCTACAGTAGCCATCTCTCTCTCTTGTTCTTATAACGGCATTCACCCGAGGTGGGTTGAGCCGGCTCCAATATTGGAGTTTCATGGGAATTTTTGAATTCACAAGCGGTCCCCAACCCGCATGTATAGCACATGAGATTTGATTATAGTGGTGAAGGTTTCGTGCAGGACCATCCACACTTTTTGAAGGGACTATTACAGAGACCTGGTGCTCTACGTGCTACAAGGTCCCCAAACAACCCTCCGCAGATTTTGAATTCAGAGTTTTCCTTCTCCTAGACCAGTTGCCATCCAAGGCTATAGAACCCAGTCTGACCTGCTATTTACCCATAGCTGGAGGGAGAAGAGGATTCACACCTTTCCCAAGGGTATTAGCACCTAAGTGAATGTAATGGATTCGACTGGAATTCGAACTCGGCTCTCCGATTCCTCAATCGAAGCCGCTATCCATTACTCCACCGTGCCTCCACCAGCCGCTATCCATTACTCCACCGTGCACTGTAGTCATAGAAACCAAGGTCTTACCTGCTGGAGTATTGTCCTGATTAAACAACTCCTTACATCAGTTTTTCTAGCCGCATTAACTTGATAGCCTCTTGTAATGGCTTCAGCAAATTGGCACAGTACTTTCCATTCATAATGTGGCCCTTTTGAAGAAACTCAATAAAAATAACGCCATTTGCATCCCAAAAAATGGAAGCCATCACCTTTCCTTCATATGAAATTACATTGGCCTTCTTCGGAGCAGGTGAGGAGATGTGTTTCCACTGCTTGGATTGTCTCTGACTCAGTGATGAACCTAAAATTCATCCTGGGTTAGGAAACGTACAAGGAAATCAGCTGGATCTGCCTCAATGCCAGATTTTCCCGTGGCACCCACCCAACAGAAACCTTCGTTATGTCCCTTGTGCTCCTGCAATTCTCAACTCTAATGGGAGATACTAATAACATTGGCTATTTGATTTATAGTCAATCTCCATGTGGTGGACACGGTCATTTTTTACCTCGATGGTGGTAATTTCAGGACGTCCAGACCTTTGGTCTCCTTCAAGACTTCCCTTTATCCTCCTAAATTCAGCTGCCCACATTTGCACTGTGATAAACATAAAATGTCCTTGGGGGCTAGATCCTTTTTCGAGAGAAGTCATTATTAGTTACGGGAAAGAAACATTGCAGTTTAGAAGGGTGAATGCATGCAAGATTTCAAAGCTCTAAAATCGCTCCTTCATAGTCGGTCCATGAACTTTTCAGCCCACCATCGTAAGGTGTCTAATGAATACATAATGTCAACTACGACGTCCAAATGCGAAACGAAAATCAATGGGAAGGGATATGCTATGGATGACTCTAAAGGCCAAAAACAGATGAACATGGATCAAGAAACTGACCAAGATACGAGAGATCATAAGAGTGATTAAATGACAAAAGTGAAAATGAGTAGATTAAATCTCAAGAAGAAAGGATAATAGACGGAGTAATAGGTTGCTTGATATGTGTCCAATAGGAAGTAAACGCGTTTGAGAAAGAACGAATAGAATATGAAGAGATTTTAAAAGAGGAGTTTCCTGCTAAGGAGTAGCATGGCCACAGGTAGGTTTTTGGAAAAAAAAAAACTTTGTCTTGATGATTATGCTATATTTTAGTAAATTAAATTAAACACCTGCACCGCCATCTTGGACATTTGAACATTTACTTAAGACAGTTTATGTTTTTATTAGTTTCTAAAAGATATTGGTAAGTCACACATTATGCTTCATTTTAGTAAATAAAGTTAAATCTCTGAACACAGTAAGTACTGTTTTGAATATCGGAACCTTTATAAAATACCATCTGCGCTTTTTTGTTAAAATTACCAAAACTAATTAATATCCAAGATTACTTTTATTTTATTTCGGTAAATCAAAATATATTTATTAAACCATGAAAAAAATCAAACTGTACTATCGAGCATTTCTATGTCATTTTCATTTGTTTATTTTGTTTCTTTAATCCATTATTATCACTCTTACCAATATTGATGGGGGCTTCCACCCTAACCTTTTCTTCAAAGTAGTATGGAACAGCTTGATTATGTCATTATTTTTTCGTCGAGTTACATCTGCTATCCATTTTAGTTGTCGGCATTGTTGAAAGTCCTCTAGTGGTGTGGTTTCTGCTATTTGGTTGTTGGAGTTAACTCCTCCTTAATTTTCTAATTGTCCAAATTGTTCCTAGCAGTCGCTATGTCTAAAGTATATATACTCGAGAATACTTCGTTCTCTCTCTCTCTCTATTTCTTGGATTTTAAGCAGACACTGCGACCATGTAAGGCTCTCGCAGAAGATTGCGTTTTCCACTCCGTGGGAGGGCGCTATGCTTTTCCTTGGAATTACGCCATGAACATACACACACACATATCTATCTATCTATCTATATATATATATATATATATATATATATATATATACATATTTGTTTATACATGTTTATCGATTTCTTGTTTTTCTGTTACATTTTCTTTTGGTTGGACTCGATCGTCAGTCTGCCAAATATTTATAATGGACTTTATTTCATGAGTTTCATTTCGCAACACAAAAAAAAACACACTCCGCTACATGGTACACTTTGGGATTCTGTAGCGCCAGCCCACTACGTTTGAAGGGATATTCCTCGTTATCACCTAATGTCTTAATTGACAAGAAACGCGCTTTTAACTTTCGATCTGAGAAAGCGGTCATATACAGCTGACAGTTTAGACATTTCTGAACGGCCATGCATGACATCCATATGAAAATTTTCATCTGACGAGGCTATTTCAGAACTTGACTCTAGGTTTATTAATGATCGAACTCGTTAGCTTATAGGAAAGTTATTTGGTCTAAATATCATTTGATTTTATATTTCTGTAACTACCTCCACATCGATTTTGTTTTTCATCGACTTTGGTTTATTTTGTGGATTCTTGATTTTACTCATTTGAAAGTTGATAGAATTGTAACATTTGCAGACAATAAATTCCTGAAATAACTGTCTGGCTACTTTGTATATGTGCGTCATAAAACCCGAATTTTCTCAAAGATTCTCTTCAGCCCCAAAGCGAAAGTCTCTGTTTCACGCTGAAAGTTTCATCATGGCGGTCACACCTCAGGACCTTTTTTCTTTCTTTCTATCCAGACAGATGTTTTACTTATTTTAACTTTTATATATACTCTTTTATATCTATTATACTTTTATATATGCTCTTCACTAAAAGTTGTTGATGTAATATATTGAGGCTGACACGACCTGAGGTTGTAATCATTGATTGTAACTGAGCCAGACAAGTGGTTGTTATTCTACATAAATTCTTAAGAATCGACAATAAAAAATCCCTGCGATGTGAGTTGTGGCCATAGAAAGAATCAACTCGAAGTTGTTCTCCTCTAGACATTGTCGCGTATTTGACCTTCTGATTGGCAATTACATAGTTATCGATGATTTGTGAAGAAACTCTAAATGGTGATCAGCGCAATTTCTTCCTTCTGGGCAGGGCGGCGGCAACAATCATGTGAAATAATAACGTATGGAAACGAGGCTGTTATTTTAACAAAGTCAAACTTTGAAAAATAAATGCTTATAAATTATTCTAACTGCTTGTGATTAGTTTTCTATGGAGTAAGGTTCGATATCTAAATTTTTTATCGATCAGAAAACCAACAAAAAAAATACTTTCTTTTTTTATATATAGTTTCATTTTTGTATTTGGCATTTTTTTTTTTTTTTTTTGTATTTTGTGGATGTGATATATTTTTTGTTGTTTTCTTTTTCGTTATTCTAAATGGAGAACACACCTATTTTATAGTTAATAGACTCTCCCACCTATAATAAGTAGGAGTAGTAAGAGTAACGAGGAGTCGCTCAGTGGGTCAGTCAGGCTGACCGGCCGATCGATTGAACTCCCTGCCTTCAGGCGGGGAGGAACCCGAACGAGGCTACGCCAAAGGGCGGATTCTCTTTTGAGGAGGTAAACCGACCCTGAACCCGTTTATACGGGTTTTAAAAGGGCATATTTTTGGCCGAGCCCACGGGCTCGGAGATCCCACGTTAAACCGGCCTTGTGCCACATGATGCCCTCGTGGGGGGGGGTGATTAAATACCCGCTCAGTGGGTCGGTCTGAGTTCAGTCTGAAGTTGGACGACCGGCTGACCTGTTGAATTATCTGCCTTCGGGCGGGGAGGAACCCGAACGAGGCTACGCCGAAGGGCGGAGTCTCTTTCGGGGAGGTAAACCGACCCTGAACCCGTTTATACGGGTTTTAAAAGGGCATATTTTTGGCCAAGCCCACGGGCTCGGAGATCCCACGTTAAACCGGCCTTGTGCCACATGATGCCCTCGTGGGGGGTGACTGAATATCGCTCAGTGGGTCGGTCAGTCAGTCGATGTCGGACGACAGTTAGTCGAATACTAAAGTATCAGCGACCACAACTAGATTTCTCTGCGTCATTACCTATTATATCAAGTTCCTAACGTTTTGTACGTCGAACCTATTTTAGGACCGACTCAGTACAAATACAAGCCTCCACTGTGAAACCACTCCATAACACTTTCCCAATGTTATGCTTGGATGTCTAACCGAAGACATAACAGAGTTTCAGTTAGGTTCGTTATATTCACTTACGCATTAATATTCTAAGAGAATGTATGGACCTATCGTGTTGGGAAAAGAAGTTCAGCCAACACGGTTCCCCAAGACGCGCATTAAATGGGGGAAAAAAGTCCCATGTAACACTTAGGGCGGAGAGCTGTTCGCGTGATTTTTATATAGGTTAATCCTGCAGAGTCCCCTATGGATTATATAGGTTAATCCTGCAGAGTCCCCTATGGATTATATAGGTTAATCCTGCAGAGTCCCCTATGGATTATATAGGTTAATACTGCAGAATACCCTATGGATTATAAGACCCAAAGCCTCACCACACTAGGAGTTGTTAAGGCTTACGTTCACATCACGTTGAAACACCGGTTACCGAACGATCACCGAAGTTAAGCAACGTCGAGCCTGATCATTATCTGCTTGGGAATACTAGATGGTGTAAGCTTGGATGTGCGGGTGGATAACAGCTCTGAAGTGAAAATCCTAAGAGGCTAGATTTCTCTCTTTTATTTCGGGCCGCGGTCGGGACAGGATGCTAAAGTTATGCTCTTTTAATAAACGCATGTGGCTTAGGCCCTAGACCTCACTCAGTCTTTAACTCATCAACAGAGTAAGTTCAACTTTTTCTTCATTTTTTTTTTTTTTTTTTTTTTTTTTACAGAATCCCTCTAAAGGACGTTCTATAAATGTGCACTTTCTTCCGGGAAGTATCCATGAAATTTTCTCAATGTAAAAAAGAGTTCCCGATAGAATTTTTTATTCTATCTCGTTTTGTTTCTTGTTTGTCTATTTTCTCAATCAATCCAACACTTTTAGTATTTGTTCAACACACGATACCTAAACTTCAAATGACGACCATAAAACCTGAACTTAAGTGCGTGTAAATCTGTTATAAAATACATCTTAAACAATATAGAAGTTTATTATTATGGAGAGGGTAGTATACGTTTCCGGGTTTTGTTTGTAAGTTCTACTATTTAACTATATATTACAAGGCTTCTGTACTTATGGACAAAATAGGTCCCTGAGGTTTGTTTGCAAGACGGAAATAATTATAAAGAGAATTCATGATCTGACTGTAATTACTTATTATTTCTGGCACTTTTGTCTTGCTTGCTGCTATTGATGTTGCTTCGGGAAAATTCAAACAAAAATTTACACAAAAATTACAACAATTCTTTGTTTTTGTTGATATCAAAAGATTCTTGTCATAAATATTTCTATATTTCGGTTGAATATATTTCAGTTCGTAATTAACTGATTTGATTGTTTTTATTCATTTTTTACGGTTTATCAATCGTTTATGGTCACTGACCGAGCTCGACGTTGCTTAACTGCAATAAACGAACGAACACCTGTCGAGGTCGTTGCATTCACTTTTGTGCAAATACCCTTAGGAAAGGGATGAATCCACTTACAGACGGATTTGTCCGTATCTCCGAATGTTCATAATTTGAATGACTGTAAAACGAGTACCTCCAACATTAATAAAGATTAAATCATTTTTGGGTAGATTTGGGTAAACGTGATGTACCAAACATGTCAAAATTAAGAACTAGGGAAAATATATTTATTCTCAGCGTTTAAAAAATACTGCAGATTATGTTAAATTTTACTTCATGGATTGCGTTTTTAAGAAGTGCTTTAGTAGAACTATATATAAATTATATTTCGGCATTCGGGTTCGAATCTCACTATGGTCGATTTGTCAGGAAGGTGACTTTTCGATGTTATCACAACCTGAGATGTGATCCCAGCGTGTGCAGCTTTTTGAAAGTGCCTGGAAACCATATTTCGGGTTGACCCAAGTCTAGACTGTACTATTTGGGAGCTGTCGATAGTTGTGTTAGCAGGAAGTCACAATTCATCCTTACCGAGACTTTGAGTGTACTGGTTTGCCAAAACTGTTGATTACACCAGATAATGCGTTTTCTTCCAGAAACTGTTGATCAAGGTCCGCTCAGTATAAATCACAGACACAAATGTGCCTGAGCAGGCTCCTTCAACGGGGTTTGACTAGCGACCTAGTAGACGAGCATAATCATCCGTTATATATAAATTCATTTTTTATATTTTGGTTAAATGCATGATAAATCAGTAAGAATGGTAAAATTTTAAGCATAATAGGCAAGATGCGTTATTGAATCATTGTTTAGTAGTTTGCCGATAAATATAGTAAGAAATATCTTACAAAAATGTTTTATAATTTTGAAAATCATTATTTTGTAGGGTAATACATTCAGATGCCTGACTTGATCATACTACTAGGATTAAAAGCGCACGTCTGCACTACACGTGGTCAAATAAAGGTAAAGCACATAATTTAGACACATGACTTAACGGTTGTGACTATGAAAATGTGTACAAAACGACCAACTGACCTCATCGTCTGAAACAGTAGTGTTAAAACGGTCCCGTATTTGTGATCGAGCCGAAAGCTCACCCTCGTCATTCTCTCGCCATTCTACATCGGGAAAAGGCATGAAGGATAATATCGGTCCGAGTTGTATTTTGGTATCTCTACCACGACGACTATCATTGGCCATTCAATGAACTGATATCGAAGTTCGATAACAAATGTAGGAATTCTACGTAATTACTGTGAAATTATGATGGTCGTTTCGTCTAGTTACTATCAGGATCAGGAGAATCGGACAACAACTTCTAAAATACATATGTAAAAATATACTTGTGTAACACCTATCCTGGCACCACTGGATCGATGTACTCTACAAGACAGGCAGTTGATCCTTTCCTGGTCCAGTATTACAGGTTCAATCCAAGTCTCCGTTTCACAACGTCGATTCGATTCGATTCTACTTTCCAGCCACGTTGTGATTTTTTTTGATCCTGGAGAGCAAATAACAAATCGTAGATCCCGGAAGATTCAGCTGGTCTACCTGCAAGATTGTTGGGGCGAGAATCGGGCCAAGCAGAAAAATCAAATATGAACAAGTCGATTCGAGTCCAAAGAAAAATTAATGTATATAAGGAAGAAATTGGTACAAAAAGAATAATGCTTCTTTTACAAGAAAGTGGTGTACATGAAATAAAGTCCAGAAAAAAAAAAAAATATTGCAGATAATTCTGAAAGAAGAGAAGTGGGGCTCACACTTTTTGTTCTTAGTAGAGACCGTAATTATTTCCTATCAGGATATAAGAGGGTTCACTGGCAGTATTGCGTCAATAATAAGATAACTTGGTTCACTTCCTCCTTTTACAGGAGCGAGCGGACGCTCTCTTTCTTTCTTTCTCTCTTTTCCTTTCTTTCTCTACCTACTGCTTGTAAACCAACTTCACCCAGCTCCAATCGTCTTCGACCGTTTGCTTTCGCACAAAACGCGCTGGTAGCGACAAAACCCCGAGGTGTTATTAACTTAGAATACAACCTGATTACTGACCTCTGGCCCTTCATGAGTAAATGGACAGTCTCTTCTTTACAACTGGTATTCCATAGTTCATATAAACACTATTGTTTTGACATTTTATATTAATAATTCAGGCGAAGCACAGATTCCCTAGGCACAAACTTCACCACATATTATCTTTCTCACTTATAAACAAAATTCTATATAACTATAATTATTAATATTTCAAGGGTGATCATTACTCTCTGCCACACCTGTTCCCTCCAAAAAATGGAAAAGTATGATACACAATAAGCTGCATCAGGGTAAGCCATATATTCACTTGATACGACTCACTAGTTATGCATTTTATAGTCTGTCACCCAGAAATTATAGTTCCCTCAAAAAACATCGTAAACATCAGGGAGTATCATGATTCTATTTCTTTTTTATGTAATGGGGAAGAATTCTTCTGTTAGGTTACGAGGAATTAATAAAAAAAAAACTTACGTTTAGTCTGGCACAAGGCCAAAAGGAAGGTGATTTTTTTTTTTTTTTAATTATCCAAAAGTTGAAGGGTTGCTTGTCTTGAAAAGTGGGCTTCGATATCTCGATTTTTTTTTTTTTTTTTTTTTTTTATGCTTAGAACACCGGCAACTCGTAAGATTACGTAAGTTCTTCAACTACAATGAAAACATTTTCCCGGTGCTTCCATCGATTAAGCTGTCATAATTTACAATGCCTCTCCTTTCAGAGTACAAGTAAAATCTGGGGGAAGTGGTTGTAGAGGTGGGGAAGGTGGAGTGCAATAATCTTTCAAGTAGGAAGTACCTGTCTTCCATGAAAATCGCACGACGACCGCACAAAGCCGAAACAGAACAAGTTGGCAGATAGGAAAATAACAAAACTAAACTTGTGTTCAGCAGACTCGGTTCGAATTTAACCGTTCAGTCAAGTACAAATATATCTCTGCGTCTATACGAGAGTGAATCAATAATTGCGTATCTGAATTAAATGCTTTTTCAATCTGAAATTTTCACTGTATAACGTTCGATTCACCTTTTGAATTAATTTCATTGACACGAAAAGAGATTTTAAAAATAAATATTTCTTGCATGAAAGAATTTTTTTTTTCCTCATTAGGCAGTGGATATACTTATTTGCCCCCGCTTCTCTCTCTTTATATATATATATATATATATATATATATATATATATATATATATAAATAATGAAATGGACAAAGTCCGACAATTACTTTAAGACATTTTTATGTTTATACATTCTTTTTATAGATACAAATATTTAAGTAAATGCTCTGTTTATAATAAACAGTGTTAAACAACATTTACCGGCCTGAATGTCCGAGAAATTTTCTGTGAAATTAAATACTTAAATATTTGTATCTATAAAAAGAATGTGTGCGTAAGGTTGGTGCAAAAATAATGTCGTTTTTTCACACAGTAACATATGAGAGAAAACGACATTATTTTTGCACCAACCTAATGTATAATATTATGCTCTATTGTTTGTATCGAGCACTGTTTTTTTAACTAAAAATAATTGCTAAGAACACCGATTATAAATCTTACTGTTCTTTCTTATTTAAATATGTGTGTAATATATTGTGTCCATCACGACACAATCACATTTTGAAAAAAAAAGGATATATATGGTGTATCAAAATACTTTTATAAACTTTGTTGGTGGTCTTCTCACACCAAAACAATAACAAAATCCTTCGTTTTTTAGTTAAGTTTAAAGTAAGTTTACAGTAGACCCTGTTAAATGTACAATCCAAGTTACAATCTAAAAATACCTGTCTATATTTCTCAGATGAGGTATTATGTACACTATTTACATTGTTCGGACTATCATCCTCATCTTTGTTGCCATATTTACCAGAACGTTTCGGCCGTTGTACACCCCGGCCTTCTTCAAGAGGTTGGACTATCGAACTGAACTCTTTATTTAGCTCGTTGGGGTAGACTGTTCTAGTTCCACGTGCCATGACTAATGGATATCAGTTATCAGTCATCTCCTGTTAATTCCCCTCTCCAAGTTCACCGCCTTAACCAGGTATTGAACTCACCCTCTTTCCTGGATGACATTTCGCAAATACCTCTCCCGAGAAAGACCCCCACCCCCATAGAGGAGAACATGACTAATGACTGTGTACACACTATCCCGTGCAGCTGCGGAAAGAAATATAAAGGGGTGACAAGCCGCTCCTTAAGGTAAGGCTTCAAGAACACCAAAAAGCTGTAACACGAGGGTAAATAGAAAATCAGGCGTGGCTGACGACACATGAAGAGAAAAGAAAGATCACCGCCGTCTATGGGATCAGGTTGAAATCATAGACAAAGAACATCATTGGAAAATTCGTAAACTTAAGGAATCATCACATATGCTAGGTCACAAAAATCTCCTGAGCCGACCAAGTATAGAAATGAATACAATATGGGAATCAGTTATAAGGAGTGCCAGAGAAAAGCAATAATAACAACAGATTGTAATATGAGCTCTGGTTAAAAAAAATGCACTGATAACAGCAAAAAGTACAATATGAGCACTGGTAAAAATGGTAGCGGAAGACATTAAGTCCCAGAAATTCATACACAGATGTCCATAAGAACACAGGTTTCAGTTCGACATACCAACCACCTGAAGAAGGCCGGAGCGTACAACGCCCGAAATGTTGTGACAAATATGGCAACAAAGATGAGGATGATAGTCCAAACAATGTAAATAATGCAAAAATACATTTTACAAACTTTGGGGCCCGGTTCCTGACACCAAAACCAGCTAAAATTTCCAAATAATCATATGTCCAAACTCATAACAAATGTTCAAAATGTCTTCCGCTTGCTTCTACACATGCATGCACCTGACGGATCATTGACTTGCGGACCCTTTCTCATAATCCCACTCGGTGTTAAATGATTTCGTAGGCCCCATGTCACGTTGATGAAGCCTGTCCGTATTATTAATGTCTGCTGCATAAACCAATTGATTTAGGTGCCTCCCACAGATAAAAAAAAATCCAAAGGGTTGAGGTCGGGTGAACCTGCAGGCCATGGAACCGAACCTCTCCTACTTCTTTCATGATGCCAGCCAGTGCATCGCGAATAATGTGGCTAAAGTGTGCTAGAATCCCATCATGCCTGAACCAAACTCGTCTTCGTATTAGCAGGGATACATCTTCTAGCCGGTTTGGAAGTGTGTCAAGTCCCTATAGACAGCTCTTGTAAGATAGGTCCATATGGTCTCTCAGCATATCAGACAGTCACCTACAAATCCTGCCCACACAAATTAATCGTAAACTGATGCTGCTGTTTATCCTGTATTGTACCATGGGGACTCCGATCTGCCGACAAATGTTGGTTGTGTAAATTTTTTTATTTTTATTTTGTTTTTTTGTTTTTTTTGTTTTTAAATCTCTTCCAAATGTTACCTCATCCGTAAACAAGACTGAAGAGACAAGCAATGGTTAGGCAGTTTCTGCAATAAACCATCGGAAAAAGTTCTCCCGTGTTCTTCGAGGTCAGGCGTACGAGCGGATCTGTCTTCTTCGATCCATAGTTTGTGGCGCCACGTATCCTGTCCCAGCCACTCGACGATAAACAGCAGCAAAGGTTGGATGACTCTGGAAACGTAATCTAATACAGACTGCACGGCCTCGCGGCCGTATGTAAAAAAAAAAATATATATGCCATTGCTGTTAACTCACTACTACACACGTTAAACGTTGAAGATTAGTCGCAAATGTAGACAAATAACAAATGTAACCTAGTCCATTTAGAAACACAGCGACATCTAATTTAAAATTTCTTTAAACTTAATAATTTAAAAACGCTGTATTTGCAGACATATTACTTATGTACATTTGTCCTTGTTTTGTTGTGAGGAAACCACTCCTCGCCAATGTTTGTAAAAGTATTTTGATACACTATATATATATATATATAATAAAAATTATAGTTTTATGTATGCTATGAATAAAAGCGTTCACTATCAGGGGTAGGGCGCATATTAATATATATATATAATTATATAATTCAGCGTTTTCTTACGTTTTTCCATTTGGTAAAGAAGTGCAAATATTTCTATAATTTTCATTGTCCGAAGTGTTTTCGGCCACTTCTTTAGCTATTTGCAAGGAGGTTTATTTTTTTTTTATGGTTTTAGTTTTTCTTCAAGTTTTGCCTGTTTAAGTTGAATTTTATTTTTGTGTCGTTTCGAATAGAAACGTTTATTCCAGGCCTTCTCCCGTTGAGCGCAGTTGGAATTCACGTGCGCGTCTTTCTATTTAAAAAAAAAAAATTAACACTCAATTCCCACTGTTTAATCTTCCTTTTCTGCCATATTTAACGAAAATTGCTTAAAAGAAAGCTTACTATACTAATATACATTAATATATACAGTGTAACCCGGATATAAGAGAGATTTTCTCCGGTCCCAAATTAGAGCCATACTTACCTAAATAAAATAGACCAAACCCGGATATAAGAGAAACCCGAATATAAGAGACTTCTTCTCCGGTCCCGACAACTCTCTTATATCCGGGTTACACTGTATATGAGAGAGAGAGAGAGACGGACAGAGAGACAAACAGACAAGTTCTGTCTTTTTTTTTTTTTTTTTTTTTATCGCGTTCACCCCAAGCAGGCCACTAAAACACAAGGATGTTGAAGAATTAGAAAACAGAAACATTGCTAAGGAGAGAAAACGAATGATAGCGACTGACATTGCATTTAAATTTTTGGAAGATTAAAGTTCACTGCAAAGCATGGAGCCGGAAGACATTTCCACGAGCGATAAGTGCTAGAGAAGAAACTGTTAGCAAAGAACTTACGGTTACATCTAGCCGACTCAACTGTAGATTGATGAGACCTCGTCGCTACTCTAGTACTGCGCTTAAATTCATTGTCTAGGGACCGTAAGGAAAAGCTCATCCAAACTATTACCATGAAAGTATTTATAGAAAAGAAAAAGGGAGGCAACTTTACGGCCCAGCACAAACGGGCAACAATGATCTAACAATGCAATAGTAAATGTGTTTGAGGATATACTAGAAAAACTCTGAAATATATCATGGTTTAAACATTGTTGTTGTTTTTTTTTTTTTTTTTTTTTTTTTTTACTAGCGAATCTTGAGCCAGACCAGAAGAGATTGGAAGCGGGTAGCGGGATCAATAATTCGTTTTTGTTTGTTTGTGTCTTTTTTATCTTGAGTTGATAAGAAAAAGGATTGTCCCTGAAGGCAATCGGGTATCTTGTAGAAAGAAGCTCTGGTCTGTATCAGCAGAGATTCCTGTCAATGGTGGCGTAGGAGTAGTAGGAAACAGAATATGATGGGCTTCTGGCACACCGAAACCCAATGACGCTAATCAATACAAACAGACAAACTTTGCTCAAGTCGATTTAGCTACGAACGATTTCGAGTCTGTTCGTTAGAGCTCCAAGAATAAGTAACTGAAAAATAAAATAAAAAAAAAAAAAAAACGAGAAAAAAAAAGAAACTTACCATTTTCAACGCCACTTTCCAAATGTTCACTCGGGTTACCAACGTGTCCACTCGAAAAGCATAATAGATTATAGCGAATATACTTTTACTCGGATAGATTTATGAGATCTATCCGGAAATGACCAAGCTATCTAATATTGACGAAAATTTAGCCTAGCTAGAACAATATCCTTTTCCTCTCCTTTAAAGTAATTTTTGTTTTCTACCTCGCACATACCGGCGTTTCTTTTCTTTTTCAAACGTGTCTGCAAAGTCCTTTGTCGGGATCGCTATCAACTGCAGCGTTTCGTTTTTCTTAATCTCGACCATAATCCGAAATCTTATTTTCAAATGTGATTTCTACCTTTTAGGAAATTAAAAAAAAAAAAATGCCGCAGAGGCCTAAATGTAGATTGTAAGGGAACTGGTAGATTTGTGTAATGTGATTGTTATTTAAAGAAAAAAGAATAAGGGTTGTCTCTCCGCCGGCTGAATACACTGTTCCCTCAAGGTCTTTTCGAAATGGATACCAGTTTACATCAAGGCCGCACAATCAGTTATCGAGATTTTACAAACTTGCTGGATACTTCTTGATAGATTTTGTATATATTTTTTTTTTTTAACGTTGTCTCGTTTTCCCAGTATTTCTGTTTTATTAGATTGGTGCAAAAATAATGACGTAATAATGTCGTTTTTTTTTTTTTTCACGTATTTTTTAACGTCAAAAAACGACGTTATTACGTCATTATTTTTGCGCCAACCTAATACAATTCTAATCTGTTTCTGTAATGGATTTAGAACTAATCAAGGTTTTCCATTAATGATCGGTCCAACTGTCATCTTCATGCGTCACAATTTCTTTAGTTCTTATCTTCGCCCTTTTAAATTATTTCCCACGCAATATTTCATAAATGTGCAGAGCTTTCACAACAGGTTCTTGTAAGAAGTGAATGACGGTGACTCTCTTCAACAGCTGTCCAGCACCTTTCTCAGTATTGTTAGAGACCGCACCAACAACAACACTGCCGTCGGTTGACAATCTCAAAACGTTTTACTTTACAATTAAGGAAAACATATTAGCACGGTTTAACAGCATTTCTAAATATATCCATTTTAATATACAGGGTGGTCCGAAAGTCTCGTCACTCTAACCCCCTCTTCCAAACAGTTGGAGTTTGTGTCAGCCATCTGAAACAAAATTATATTATCTAGGAGTGACAAGACTTTCGGACAACCCTATATATTAATTATTTCTAACTATTGTTCCCATCTTGGGCGTTATATATACAATAACAACAATAATTACTATCAACATGACCATATTGATATTTAAGTTGAGCTTCAGAGGACGCCCAGTGAGGATTGAATGCACTATATTCATAACACTCTGTGAAGAGCACTTCGACGTGTAAAATGGTTAGCAAACTTATCTCGCTAGTTCAATTACGACCGAGTTCGATCCTTACTGGATGCTCCATACTTTTGGTCTTGTTCCGCATTTAAGTTATGCTTAGCAAATCGCCATACTTCTCTGTGAATACAACTTCCGGTTTGTTGTTCGAAGACGAGGCACGTATTTAATTAGGTTGGTGCAAAAATAATGACGTGATAATGTCGTTTTTTATGTATTTTTAACGTCAAAAAACGACATTATTACGTCATTATTTTTGCACCAACCTAATACTAAGTTAAGCTCGTTTTTTCACAGGGAGGCAGTAGAGGAAACCTGTACGTAACTAGTAACAGTGGAAATTAATATTTACTTGTAAATGTAAAAAATAAAATAAAATAAATGTGGCACAAGGCCAAAATGTTAGGAAAGAGAGATGCTTGTCCTCACTAACTTAACTTAGATTGAATCAATCAAACTTTAATGAGTCTAGCTAGCACCATAATACCACATTTAAACGAACGTTTCCCTGGAACAATTACCGAAACAACGCATGTTCTCCATGGGATTCTAAACTAATAATACACTATATTCACAATCAAGTCGAGAGGAAAATAAATCATGCTTCTTATTAACAACACCGATATTTCACGGGCTGAATGGAAAAAAAAGAATGACAAACATGCTTTATTAATTTCACACACACACACACACACACACATATATATATATATATATATATATATATATATATATTAGGTTGGTGTAAAAATAATATTATGAAAAGGACAAAGTCCGACAATTATTTTTTTAAGACATTTTTTATGTTTACACGTTCTTTTTCTAGATACAAATATTTAAGTAAATGTTCTGTTTATAATAAACAGTATTAACAACATTTACCAGCCTAAATGTCCGAGAAATTTTCATAGAAAATATGTATCCTCCGACAGGAATTGAACCTGTATTCTTTACGAAACAGTCGTATAGCATTACGTGCCTTTAGAGAGGAGCAAGGTTAGCAACGTCCATTTTACTGTATGGAGAATTGTTTAAATACAGTAAAATCGACCTTGCTAACCGAACGCTGCTCTGTAAAGGCACGTCGGGCTATATGACGGTTCCGTATAGGATACAGGTTCGATTCCTGTCGAGGGACGCATATTTTCTATGAAAATTTCTCGGACGTTCAGGCCGGTAAATGTTGTTAATACTGTTTATTATAAACAGAGCATTTATCTAAATATTTGTGTCTATACAAAGCCTTAGAAATTGCTTTGTTTACGTTAGGACGCGAAACTGAACAGATGTGAATGTTTCGAAAGATTTGCGTTTCTAAGGTACTTTTTTTTACTTTGTTTGATCGGCGATGCACTCTGTGGCTAAGTCGGTTAAGGCACGTCGAATTTAACTAAGGTTTCTCCTACCATGAGGGACGCGGGTTCGAATCCTGCAGGAAAGCATATATTTCTGAAATAAGATTTCTCGTACATTCAAGCCGGAAAATTGTTTAATATACGGAGCATCTACTCAAATATGGCTACCCACTAAAAATAACGTTTAAATAATAAAAAGAAAATGGCAGATTAATAAATAAAAAATCCATTGTGTTTATATATATATATATGTGTGTGTGTGTGTGTGTACTGCAGACGTAGCAGCAGTGTTTGTGGTTGAGGCAAATAGCCTGATGGGGAACATGCTTCTTTAATCTGGTTCGAATTCAGTTATTCTTCCGTTAGACTGGGTGCCAATCAAGGCAAGACAATCCAATAAGCCCAGCCATTTAATCCATAGTTGGAAGAAGTGCGATTCGGACTTTTGCAAAGAAATTAGTGTGAAATGAATTTCAACTAGGCTCGTCAGTTCCACTTTCGACAACCTTTACGTTAGCCATCTTGCATTTTTCGGTTTTTGCATGTAACTTATTGATGTACTCGATATATCGTTCAGGAACTTATAACACCAGCTAGCAGCGTATAGCAATCACAACTGGAAAAATTATGTTCAAAGGTTTGCATTTCAAAGTGTTCGAATATTAGTAAAAACTTAAGCTATCGATATTCCGTCATTTTTTATGGCATAGATAAACTCCTTAGCAGACGATGGATTTGTAAACAATATATTTGCCAAACTCTGGATAAAGTTTTACTTCTGATTTAAACTAAAATCCGGCAATTCTATTTAATATCTATTCATTTATTTTTATTTTTATTTTTATTTTTATTTTTACTTAATTGAAGTAAATAGGTTCACCTATCGCCCGGTTCACACCCCTCCCTGGTCTTTTGAATAGGAGATGAGGTTTATCCCTTTTTTCCTAACGTCTCCGTCTAAAACTCTGAACTTTTATTTACTATTTATTTATTTTTTCTTCAATAGGGGTAGATAGGTTCGCCTATCGTCCGGCTCATACCCCTCCTATCATTTGATTTCTGTTTAGAATTGGGTTTCCGGTTCCTTTTAAAAAATCTCTTTCACTTCCGGTGGCTCCTTGCGTCTTGGCGGCATTATTATTACTTACTCTGTAACTCTCTAACGCGAGTCGTTCTTTGGCCTTGGACAGTGTGATTATCATTGTAAAAAAAAATATATTTCTTAGTAGGAATTGATGTACAATTTAGCAAAACGATTTCTAAAATGTCCTTAATATTTACTCCACCAAATAGTTTAGTGTCACAAAGTTTAGTATATTAATAATAAAATGTAGTTTACTATTATTTATTTTCATTATTTTTTATTTTTATTTTTTATTTTTTTTTTCTTCAATAGCATTAGATAGGTTCGCCTATCGACCAGTTTACACTCTTCATTGGTCTTTTGAACAGGAGTTGAGTTTTTCTAACGTCTCCGCCTAAAACTCTGGAATTTTATAAAGGAAATTAATCAGTTGGTTGAATGCATGGTAAAAAATTAATCAGCAGATGGTGATATTTCAGAAGTTATGTTTTTTTTTATCATTTTTTAAGTGTACAGTGATTACACGAATGGCATTTTGAGATTTCCCGATCTTGTCTGTCAGGACTTCTTTAGATGATGTTATATTAAGGACTATATAAGGAAAAGGTCTCTCTCTCTCTCTCTCTCTCTCTATATATATATATATATATATATATATATATATATATATATATATATATATATATATAAGGAAGAAGGCGTGTCCAGTTTCCCCCTACGTGGAGTCGGATGACAAAGTAAATATTTTAATTCCACACTACCTATGAGTGTTTTTTTCTTGTTTTTTTTTTTTTTAATCTATCTTTATACACGTAATTATAATTTTTCTTTTGTGATATGTGTGTATATATATATAATGTTTAACTGCTTCGGTCATGTTAAACAAATAATAATTGTCATCTTATAAGTGGATGTTTTTAATAAAAACTTTGGTCACATTGGAGTTATTTTCACACCTAATGATCATATATTTTAACAGATGTTCTGAAAGAGTGTGGAAGATATGATACCCCCCACCCACCCATTTATTCTCCCACGACCAACTATGAGTTAAACAGCAGGATATACTGGGTCATGTAGCCTTGATTAGCAACCATATACCGGAGAAAGTAACAGCAAGAATTCTTCTTCCAAATTAATCATGAATCGAAGAGATATGATCGCCAAAGCGTGCATCACGCAATAGTACCTAAGAGAGGGAGATTATTTCTCGTTATTCTTATCATCCTACCGTCTCGATATTTGCATGTTCCCATATTATCATCATCATCATTATAATAATAATAATAATAATAATAGTAACTACCATAATAATAACGATATTATTATAGTAGATACTACTACTACTATTATTATTATTATTATTATTAACGATGATAATATATTATTTAATACATTTCATCTTATCGCATATACACTATTATCAGCACACATGTACCTTCCCTCTTAATGTAGTCGTTCTGACTGGAGTGGGAGACTGTCCCTTGTGAAGGAAAAAGGAATTGGGGAGAGCCAATAAAAAATCCCGCAATGACGTCATTAACGACCGTTGGGTTTTACATTTACCCCAGTTCAAAATCAATATTCAAGAATCAAGCACTGACGAGGGTTGCAACAGCAGCAGCTGAAAAGTTTGTGATTCCCAAAAAGTTTATAGTTCCCACATGCCAGCTAAATAAAAAGGCCTAAAATATACAAAGAATATCTTTGCCATCCCCCCCCACACACACATATATATATATATATATATATATATATATATATATATATATATATATATATATATGAGAGAGAGAGAGGGAGAAAGAGTTCGCGTGACTTAATTTTGGCTTTCATTCTTTTGGTGCTTCTGCAAATAGATGTCAGGAACTGAACATTGCATTTTCAGGAAAATTCCACTTCCTCCACCTCCGCAAAAAAATATCAAACTTACAATAATCTTCGTTTACTGTTGTTACTGCTTACGCTCTGCCACGCACAGTGTGTGTTCCTTTTTTTTTTTTTTTTTTTTTGTTCAAATTCCTCTAAATTACCTTCTAAATAAAACCCATTGCGTCTACAAATAAATGCTAATAATCTGTGGAACAATTAGTACGTAATCTATATTTGTAGGCGAGACATATGAGCTATTGTTTTCTTGGGCGTAAAATAAAATAGTTTGCAAAAATATTTTATCTATTTTTGTAAATTAAATTCACAAAATGTTACAGCATGGCAGCTATATTCAGGTGTTAAGTGGGCGCCTGCCAAAGCGCAATGTCGAGAAAACAGTTCCGGCAGACATTCAAGTCTTGCCGTAAGTTTGATCCTGAAAGTTTTCACTATATAGACTTGTTGGTACCAGAGAAAACTAAGATTGGTGTGCCTACCTTCTTACCCCCACTATATATATATATATATATATATATATTAAAGACATTTTTTATGTTTAACATTCTTTTTATAGATACAAGTATTTAAGTAAATGCTCTGTTTATAATAAACAGTATTAAATAACATTTACCGGCCTGAATGTCCGAGAAATTTTCACAGAAAATATTCGTCCTTTAACGGGATTCGAACCTGCATCCTATACGGAACCGTCATTTGACGTGCCTAACCTCGCGGCCACAAAGGATCGTTCGGTTGGCAAGGTCGAATTTACTGCTTATAAACTTCAATCTTCCATGAATCTCGTACATTCATAACTGCTCATGGCGTATCAAATGTAAACAAATGACGTCACACATTAAGAATATATATATATTACAGGTAATAGATCCGTTAGTATATAATCCAGGTAGATCCTAGTAATATCAAATATTAAAACTGAACCACAGAGAGCTCAATGTTTTTATTATAACAGAGCAAATATATATATTTTACAGCAAAAAACAAAATTACCTCATGTTGGTGTAGTCTATTTCAGACCGTCACAACGTAATGCCAATCCTCAGCAGCCCTCGAATGTCTGTCTGGAATTGGGGTTTTGAATTTATTTTAGATAGCAGTCCTACTCAAAAGGACGTCTTGTATTTGATAAGGGGCTTGTGTTGGTGACGAGGGGAGAGCGTAAAGTATCTCTAAGGGGAAGAGGCCTGGTTTAGGAGTTTATGGCCAGAGCCTTTCATTGTATATAAATGGATTTCGTTTCCTATTATGGTGTCGGAGTTTATTTATGGCCAAATCCTTTTCAACATATATATATATATATATATATATATATATATATACTACATGTAATAGATCCGTTGGTATATAATCCAGGTGAATCCTAGTAATAGCAAATATTAAAAATGATCCACAGAGAGATCAATGTCTTTATTATAAAAGAGAATATATATTTTTTAAAAAGTCAATGCAAACTATTAAATCAATTGAAAGAGTTAATTACGAAATGTAGACATAAGAACAGATTCCAAATTACAGAAGAATATATGTAAGTATCGGTGGCCTGTGTGTGCGTATGATTGCTTACATAAAAATATATATGTGTACACATAAATATGTGTATGTGTAAACGCACAGACACGTGTATGTGGATACATGTGGGTGCAGGTGTGTTGGATAGCATATTTCATTATATGTCCCGGCATTACTCACAATTTATGAATCTATCATCAACTGACTTACCTAAATTTATTTAGTTTTAAGGTTAAATCCCTCATAACATATTAATCAAATCAACAATTCGCCCTTGCATGGAGTATTGCTGCCATATATGGTCTGGTGCCCCTTCTGTTTGCCTCGGGGTTCTTGTTAGGCTCCAGAGGCGGATATGCAATGTAGTTGGCCCTGCTCTGTCGTCTCGTCTACAGTCACTTTCTCACAGACGCGCCGTCGCCTCCCTCTGTCTGTTCTACAAATACTTCCATGGAAATTGCTCCGAGGAGCTGCATTCGCTGGTTCCCAGACGTCATGAGTTCAAGCGCCATACGAGGCTGGCATCCCGCTCTCACCCCTTCACTGTCGAAACTCCTAAATGTAGCCGTCTCTTCTACTCCAATAGCTTCATGTCTCGCAACTCTCGCCTGTGGAACTCCCTTCCCTATTCCTGTTTCCCTGTGATCTATAATCTCCAGCTATTCAAGTGTAATGTCAATCGACATCTCCAGTTGCCTTGATCTATCCACTACCCTCATCTTTTCTTCTATCACTCCTATCTTATCTTGCTCTAAATTTTCTGTAACCCCTTGCGTCCTAGTGGCTCCCGCCTTGCTTGGGGTGAAATGCTTTAAAAAAAATAATAATATTAAACCATTATGGTCTATTTACTATTTATTGTAAATTCCCTGGAAAACACACTTGTTGCTAGCATATGGAGCACCCCATAATATTAACCGAAATTTAGTTAGACAACGAAAGGCTCCAGCCATAAATAAACTTAAACCCCAGACTACTTCCCCCGTAATAAAATACCTCACACCCGCCCAAGTCACCAACACAAGCCCCTTATCATAAACAAGGCGTCTCTTGGAGGCGAACTGATATTGAATATAAACTCTAACCACTTCTTCCAGACAAACACTTAAGAGCTGAAGACGCTTGAGTTCAGACTAGCCCGAAATAGACTATTATACTCATGAGATAATTTTGAATTTTGCCGTAATATATATATATATATATATATATATATATATATATATATATATATATACACGCACATTCCAAGTTCTTGGTTCAGGGTTGACCCACGAAAAAGATAGCCTAGTGAATTAAGGCGATGATTCGTGAATTTAGGGCCAGTAGTTATGACTTCTTCAGTCCCTGGACCATGGGTAGAACAAATTTACTCAGTAGAATGAGAGCGAGTAATAATAGAAACGTACTAAAATATCGAGACGATATATTCGCAGAATATAGACGGAGTACCAAGAATCATTTACCCCGTAGATCAAATTCCGACCTTTTACCCGGATTGATAAGCACCTGATGAAGGCCAAATGGAATAACAGCCGAAACAACAACAAAAATGAAGACATTAGTCCTACCGTAAATATCTATCCATATGTAACCACACACACACACACACACACACACACACACACGCACGCGCACGTGTGTATTTAGGTAGCAATCCTTCTTTCATGCACATTTCATTAAATAAGACAGACAGGGTACTTTTAGTTTTTTATACAATTTCTCATGCGATCTAATAATTTTTTTCTGTTCAGATGATAAATTATATAAAAACTATCCGAATGTTCTTTTTATCCGAGCGCTTTTGGCTATACATGTAGCCATTTTCAAGGTTAAAATATTTTATAAGAAATAGTTTGTTGCATGTATGTATTTATATAATGTTTTCATTTTCAAAACACGGTCAAGATATTGCGTCCGTTTTCATAGTTGATATTATTGAGTGTTGTTTTTTCTTTTGTTTTTACTAATAAGGCTTCCATTATTTTTAGCCTTTTTTGCATGTAGATGATGCTATTATATTAGTGTTGTCAACAAGTATGTTACGTATACGGTCCGGTAGGTCTCCATGAATATTTAAATGAGATCTAATTGAGCTATGGTTAGAAAGGTTTAGAGTGAGTCTCCCTGTCAAACATCCGGATAGTTTTTATATAATGTATCATCTGAAAAGAAAAAAAAAATTAGATCACAACAGAAAATGTATTAAAAAAAAATAAATCAAAGCATCTTGTCCGTTTTATTCAATGAAATGTGCATATATATATATATATATATATATATATATATATAGAAAAAGTTGCAAATTAAAAAAAAAATGTTTTTTATGAAAGTATTTATTTATACACTGTGTGCCAAATTATTATCGAAATATCTTTTTTCTAATATTTCAAAAACCGTCCAATCAATTCACACAAAATTTTCACACAATGTTAGCAACACTTATCTGCACTATCACTGAAATCTTTGACCTGATCTGCGCAATGTAAACAAACTGGCGCCATATTTGTTATCAGTACGGTGATTTGGGCGTGCCAAATTATTAGAAAGGTTTAGTAAAAATCCCAGAATTGAGCAAACAAAACGTTTATTAATGTTATACGTGAATGTTTATGATCAAAAGAAGCTAATAACTAAAATAATCAAACAAATAATAACAGATACAAAGGCACAGTTTTAAACAAATTAATAGGGAATGTGCTTTCCCTGTTTTGAAATTACTTGAAGAAATCGACGATCCATAAAATTTGTTAATTGTAGGATGTCATCTGCTGTAATGCCGCGAGATATGTCAAGAATTGCTTCCCATAACTTAGCGTTGCTCCTGAATTGTCGTCCGTTGGCGTACAGTCTTCGCTTCATGATGCGCCAAAGGTTTTCGATTGGGTTCAAATACGAAGAATTTGCTGGCCATTTCATTTTTCGAGGTCCATCGAAGCCTGTTTCAAATATTCAGTAGTCTTGTGAGCAGCATGTGAGGGAGCATTATCTTGCATAAAAACAATGGCCCTTCTGAAAGCAACTCTTTGCCTTTTCATCCACGGTTCAAGATGCTCCTTCATAAACGCTATGTGTGCATCATTTTGACGCCATCTGGTACTCTCCATGGGCCCACTAATGTTTTTCCAATAATACCACCCCAGATCATTATGCCTCCACCGCCTTGTTGGCGTCTCAAACGCTGATGGCGATTCCGTCCGTTCATTACCCAGCCTTTGCACCATCTATCTGGCCCATCAAGTGTTGCTCAAGTTTCGTCTGTGAACAAAACTTTAGAGAAGTCAATCTTCATATTGTCCTCGGCCCATTTCAATCGATTTCTCGTCAACGGAGGCTTCGATACAGGTTTGACTGTTGTTGATATTTCCCTCAGATACCGACACCGAGTACTTTTAGACACAGTAGGATCCCCAATGCGACTGAAAAGATCTTGGCTGGTAAGTCATGGGTTCTTTGTGGCCCCTCGTTTAAGTCGTGACACGAGACGACGTGAAATAACCCTTGGCTTGCCTTTATCTGCCCTTTTGCGCACTTGTGTAGGGTCGGCGGTGAAATTTTCGCTGTTTGATGACACCTCCCTATCATTTTAGAAATTTCTAGGGTAGATTTACCTTTTGAGAGTTCTGAGATGTTAGTTTTCTTTTTAGCATTACTTAAACTGCTTTTATGGCCCATCTTTTTACTAAATTCTTACACTTTTCTAATAATTTGGTACGCTCAAATCACCGTGCTGATAATAAATATGGCGCCAGTTTGTTTACCTTGCGCAGATCAGGTCGAAAATTTCAGTGATTGCGCAGGTCAGTGTTGCCAATATTGTGTGAAAATTGTGTGAATTGATTGGTCGGTTTTTGAAATAGAAAAAAAGTTATCTCGATAATAATTTGGCACGGAGTGTATATATATTTGATATTTCAAATTGACCTCGATCTTTCTTCAGAAATAACTGTTTGTTACAAATAAATTAAAATTACTGTTTGTTTACAAGTAGCGACCGTCGTGAGACGCGGATGTCACGTGATATGGAACGCCACTGTGTTTAAAATGGTCAAATTGGGAAAAGATTTTGTGACGCGTTTTATCCGTTAGGACTTCATCGAACTGGGTTTGTTGACGTTGTTATTGACTGCGCATGACTGAGAGACGCTAATAGTTTCAACATTGTTGAAAGAATTTTTTTCAAATCTAGCCAAATTCATGTAGATTCTTTCTTCTTTCCATCAGCTTTGTTATTAAATATCCCACATTGTGATAACAGAAAATCTGCCAAGAATTTGAGGAATAAATTTCTATTCCTAGCATAACAACAAAATAAAATCCGGAATAATCATCGGATTCTACTTAAGAGCACCCAGAATTTTTGCCCTCAATATTTAAACGAAGAGGAGAAATATATTGAAAATATTTTCAAATAACGACTTTGTCATCTATTCATCATACGAGGACTGACAGGCCAGAGAAGTTTCTTTGCTGGTTAAGCGTACCCCAGATGCGAGGGTGGGCCTTGTCCATGTCAATGCCGGGGGCCGGTTGATCGTGGCCGATATTGCGGTGAAAATAGTTCGTTTTGGATCGTTGCGATTTATGTGCTCAACGACCTGTATGAGCGTGTCTCGTTTTTTTTTTGTTGTTTTTTTTGTTTTTTTGTTTTTTGTTTTTTTTTTCGGCAGTGGGTGCCGTTCCTGGTGGATTCAACGCGCTTGGTCTTAACAACGTCCTGGACCCCAACTTAGGGGGCGGTGGGCTAACGGGAGGTCGGGCGATCGTAGCTTGGTTGATTTGACAGGCGATTTTGGTCTCTTCGATAGATACCCGGTCGATCACCCAGAGGGGACAGATGCAGACTTGGGCACTTAAGTAGCTGTCTACTCGGTTAGCTAGCTACCTAGATAGAATGTTAGTCAGAAGGACCGACATAGATCTACTAGATTGTTCCACGTTCCACTGGTTAGACTATTCGGACCACAGATTCGTCTGTTCTCGGGTGGTGTTAGATTTTAGGCCTAGAATGGCTGGATAATAGAAGTTCAATCTGTCTTTACTGAACAGGCGGGACTTCCAGGAACAGCTAATTACCGTAGCGAAGCAGAAACTAGTGGGGGCGGTTACTGGAAATAGTTGGTGGGAGGAGCTTAAGGATATGATTAGCACCGATCACGACCGAATTTAAAAAACGGCTCGCACTAGACAAGGCTAACAAGGTGAAGGCTCTTATGTATAGTCTTTCCCGGGCGGAGACTTGAGAGATCCCCTAGAGATAGCTCGAGCTAGAGAGGCCCTGCAGCGTTTGGCTAACAATCGCCACATGGATCAGGTAATTAAACATAAGTTAGGCAAGATGTCTTCCTAAGCTGTGAACATGGGTGCAAAATTGAGCAAGGAAGAGATACGGTCGCTACATTCGATAGGTCAAAACCCCAGATGTGCGTAATCTAAGGTCGACTTACTAAGAAGCCTGGTCTCTGTGACGAAGAGTTTCGCAGCTATTTGGCTGACTTTCCTCGGCTTTCGCCAAATGAAGCGGCTAGCTGCGAGTGGAAGATCACAGAGAGCGAGGTCTACGCGGCACTGAAAAAGGTTGGTAGAGGCAACTCGCCGGGTTTGGATAGTTTGCCCTATGAATTGTACTTGAGGCTGTCGCACATATATGTCCCGATTTTGATTTTCGTGTCCAACAACGAGTTTCACAAGTGGTCTGTTCCCGACCGGATTTCCAGGGGTTTGGTCACGCTGTTGAAAAAGAGCAATAGTGTTGGCGGGATTTAGACGATTACAGCCCCATAACTCTGCTAAACATTAAAGATTTTGGCCAAGATCCTGACGGAGCGTTTGCATTCAGTTGCTGAGATTCTATTGGGACCTGAGCAGACCTGCGCTGTTAAGGGTCGAACAATTCAGAGCAACCTGCATCTGATCCACACGATCCTAGAGTGTGTAAAAGACGACGAGCAAGCCGCGCTGATCAATCTGGATCAGGCCGCCAGATTTGAACCCGAATTCTACCGGTGGATTAGCCTCCTGTATCCCCCCAGTGCTGTGGTACAGGTAAACGGAAAGCGGTCGCCTGCATTTGCACTGTCTCATTCGATTCGTCAGGGTTGTCCACTGTCGCCCCTAGTTTACGCTTTGGCGTTGGAGTCTCTACTGTGTCTGGCCCTATGTGGAATCGCTGTCCCCGGTGTGACTCAAGCCAGGTTTTCCGCGCACACCGATGACGTAGCTACTTTTGTGTCGTCCCACAGCGACACCGAGGTGGTACTGAATGCGCTTGATCGGTACGAAAAAGTCACAGGTGCCAAGATTAACCGCGACAAGACTTCCGGCTTGCCATTAGATGCCTGGAAGGAAGTCGATCTTCCGAAGCCCTTTGGTTGGACGGACGGTCCTGTCCGCATTCTTGGAGTGTGGTTTGGACCCAACCACCAGCTGAAAAAAAATTGGTCAGAAGTACGAGCAAAGGGCGGTCGCGACTTGGCGCCGAAGGAGGTTGTCCTTGAAGTGCAGGGCTTACATCTTTCCTCTTGTCCTTTACTACTTATCAGTACTTCCTCTCTGTAAGCGACGTAAGAAGGTGATCGAGCGTTTGCTATCCTCTGTCTTGTGGGCGGGGACGCAAACATCACGTCGACAGAAGTCTGTGTCCAACGTCCGTGTTATGGTGGCTAGCGGGGGGCTGGGAATGCCGCACTTGGAGTCACAAATTTGCCTTGAGGCTGGCTTTCCTACACCGTGTATTGACAGAGGATTCTGTTTCGGCGGGATTGTGAAGGATGCCTTCCCTTGCCTTATTATCACTCCTCCCATCTCGCGGGTTGAGCGCCTTCGTGAGCCCCGGGGTCAATCGAGCTTCCTTCTCTAGTGTCGATCGGCCTTCAAGGTCATTCATCAGTCAAGTGTCCTTTCTCGTCCTAGAAGAGTATTCTATCGTGAACTAGTGGAAGGGGTCGCAAAGGATCCACTACGTGGCCGGCTCGGCTTGTCAGCGGGCGAGTTTCGTTTGTCTTGGGCGCCAGCAGTGGATTACCTCAGCAACTCTGAGTTTTCGCTTACCTGGCGATTGGTTCGGAATAGGCTATATCTCAATGACAAGGCCTTCATATGGGGCTTGACAGATTTGCCAGACTGTGAACGATAGAGGAAACGGCTTCGCACGCCTTCTACCATTGTCCTCAGGTTCGCTCCCCTATGGGGCCATGTCGGCGTGTTGACGACTCGTATCGCTCCTGAAAAGTTCGTGCTCATTGATCGCGCATACACGTGTGAGAGTCTGTCGTCTCCGTATTCTGGGGTGAAAGGGATGGTGTTTCTATCGCTGCTGGCCACGGCTCGAATGGCGATTTGGACGACGCGGTTGGAAGAAGTCTTGCGCGGTGACCGTTATTCTCATCAGGATCTAATCCGATCTTTTTGAGCATCAGCTCAAGATGAAGAACAGAACTGATAAAAAGCGATTGGTTTTGACACATTTCAGCGAAAAGTGGAGTACTGGGGCGAGCCTGGTTCGCGTGAACGGGGCTAGCCTTGATTTTCTTTTTTAGGTCTACCTAAGTCACATCAGGGTGGTTTCCTGTGGAGCCCTCCCCTGGTTAGGATAGACCTTTTTTGTGTATCTAATTAATGTGAGTAAATGTCGTTTCCGGCGTGTTCCCGGCTTCTACCTTGGTTATGATCCAAATCGTGATTCCCAACCTCCACCAGTCAGTTTTTCATCTCATCTGGCTCAGCTTTCTTCTTTTCCCATGGCTGTATTTATTTTATCCTTGCCCTCTCTCTTTGTGAGAGAGCCTCTTGATTTTGTATAAAGGGAAAATACAATGGCTTCTCTTCATTCTTTGCATGGTTTGACGGTTCTAACATCAGTTATCGTTTTATTTTGTGTATTTGTCTTGATATTTTAATTTGTCTTTGGGTTCATTCCCACCGCCCTCACCACCACAATTACGAATCACCCACAGACTTTAGTACATAGAATTTTATAATCGTTAATTTTCATGTCATAGGGTGTTTTTTCTGTAAGTCCTCTGAGAGCATGTGGTATTGTGGTATATGGAGGATTGAATGATGATGGATAAGTTCTTTTGGTGGATGTGCAAATTGTAATGAGTGAATGGGTCGATTAGCTAGGTATAAGATAGTAAGTGATGACCATCCTCAGCCCATTCACCCCCCTCATTTTCGGCCTAGTGCCACAACTGTATTTTATATACAATAAATCTAAACAACATTAATAAGCAGCATAAGGATCATAGTAACATTAGACAGCAACTCATAATTAATAAAAACAGACTTCTGATCCTTGAAGAAATACTTATACAGTGTAACCCGGATATAAGAGAAACCCGGATATAAGAGCGATTTTCTCTGGTCCCAAATTAGAGCCATACTTACCTAAACAAAATAGACCAAACCCGGATATAAGAGACTTCTTCTCCGGTCCCGACAACTCTCTTATATCCGGGTTACACTGTACAAGAAAAACAATCATCAATAAATAAAATCAATTTTAAGAGTCCGCATCCTCAAATGCATATAAATATAAATAAATTTGAACAGGAGTAGAGGTTTATCCCTTGTTCCCGGTTTTGGATTGGGTTTCCGGTTCCTTCTAAAGTCTGCTTCAGCTCTGTACTCCTAACACTTCTTTCTTTCTACACATTAACCCTCTACCTCAAGCGGCTCTTGGGTCTTGTATTGGGTTAACTATTCCATATAATTTGTCCCTTCAGGGTCTGGACGATCATGGCCATCCACAATTTCCTATCCTTTGTTGCTCTTAGTAAAGTTTGTCTTTTTTGCTATCTCTGCCAACTATTTACACAAGCCTCCAATGTGTCCTGTGAGTCTCAAATTTTCTAAACCCTCTTTCCTCATTATACGCCATAGAAATTTTGACTCTTCTGATTCTAAGTATGAGTATACTTTTTGTTTCCATTTCTCCTAAAATTTCACGTCCTAAGTATGAAGATAGACTACATCCGGATGCAAGACCCCTGATCGGGAGACTGGGGGTTTTGAGGAGTGTGCAACCACCTCTTTATTGCTGTTGTCCCCAGGTCCATCCTGATATGGGGTGGTAGCACCTGTTAGGGTCCCAGCTATGGTCAAATAGTTGACCCCCAAACTGGTACAAAACAATATGTATAAAAATACATTTTCATAGTATAAGTACCAACAATATATCTTTAAAGTAATCAAAATTACCAGTAGTACATTTCTGTAAGAAAAAATATTACCAGCAATACATTTGTTTGTAAAAGAAATTACAAATTCTCTCAAGAAAATTAACTTTTAGCATTAAATGATCCATAGAAAGTGGATATACTGTAAAACTAAAACAAAATCTAAAATTCCGTTATTGTTCACGTTTAGTCCATGGTATTCTCAGCAACTTTCTGTAGAACCATATTTCTGCTGCCTTGAGTCTTTTCATCAGAATTGTCTAGCATTACTGCAAGATATAGGAGCACCTTTATTACATAATATTCAATACTTTTCAGGGCTACACATCCCGCCTTTTAAAACAGATTATTTTTACCGGCCTAAGGATCAAGTTTTAAAGAAAATGTTCCTCCCAATTGGAAAGGAACATGTAATCTTTTATTTTTTTTTTTTTTTTTTCCTTAAGTGAGTTAATTTCCATGATTGAAAAGAGGGTTAGGGTAGAGAGGTATATCTTTCAACTTCTTGTTCAGTAGACATTAATTTCATTATTATAAAAAAAAAAAAAAGTTCAATCAAATACGCTTACCAACTAAATATTATTTATAAAGGTGCGTCAATACGTTCAGAGCCTGACATAGGGTTGAATTTTTATCTGAAAAATTAGATTTCAGTGTATACCATTTAATGTTTAATTTATGGATTAAGTGCAAAGAAGGAGATTATGTTGAAAAATAAATATTTGGATGTCTTGTGTATGTGTGTGTATATATATATATATATATATATATATATATACACACACACACACGTGTGTATGTTTTAGGCAAGTGAATAAAGAAGTTGAAAAATTATACACAACCCATTGCATTCTCTAGGTGGATCTTCATCGGATTGAAATGATGTAATTAATGATGGTATTATTGTATGTGAGGAGGGTGAGATGTAAACATAAACATTGATCATAATTATGTATCGGAAATATATTGATCATTTAGAAAAATGCTTTGGAAAGACCCAGATTCAAGAAACACTAAGGACAAAATGTGTTACACAGAATCTTTCCACCTTGACATTCAATACCTAATATCTTTCTGGTATATAGAAATTTATATTAGGCTGGTGCAAAAATAATGTCATTTTCTCACATAGTAACATATGTGAGAAAACGACATTATTTTTGCACCAACCTAATATATCATATTCTCCTATACATACACACGCACATATATATATATTTTTTTTTTTATACTACTAAAATATATTTCATTTGTATAATTTTTTTTTTCTTGCTTTTGATACTTGGAATAAAGTTTATTAGATTTAGATTATGGGATTTTATTTAGTCTTTTTGGCTCCAATTTAGTTGCAGGTAACATAGAAGGAATTTGTTTTTGTGCTTGCCCTTTTATTCCAAATACCAAAACTTAGAATCAAAGAAAAATACACAAAATAAATGAAACACATATTTGAATAAAATAACAATAAACAAAAACTAGTAACTGATATGTCAGGATCAGAAATAACCCAAAGCATTTACCTGAACAAAAGAACTGTGAAGTGCCAGTTTCCTCCTTCCTCCAATGGCATGTGTATCTATATTTAGCAAACTAAAGAAGTAGTTGAATTTGGTCTGATGATTTCATTGATGCATGAAACTAAGTCACCATGCAGTACTGAATCTTGTCCATATATTCGCTTTAAAAATTACAAAGAGTCCAGAAAAGTTATCTGAAACCACTTCCCAAAATCAGTATTCTGATTGTTTAGTCATTGAAATATGGATTTCAGGATATAGTCTGGTCAAGAGCTTAGAAGTACTCTGTCATATTTATGAGTATACTTGATTAGTGGCTGAATTTGGGTCTGAAATTTTCACTGTATGATGTTTAATATATGTAATTAATTAATATATACATGAATTGTGTGCCTTGACAAGAAGAATAGCTTGAAAAATAAACATTTGTGAAAAATAAATGCTATTTTTCATCCTGAGTTGTAAACCTATTGAGTTATTTTCATTTCTATAATAAAGAAGAAAAAAAACATCTCTACTATTCAAAATGATGTTCTGCGACATTTTTTAAGCATTTCACCCCCAAGCAAGGCTGAAGTGCCACTAGCACACAAGGGGTTACAGAGGGTAGAGAACAAGGGTAAAGAGGCGTGTTTGGGGAGAGGATGAATATAAGGACAGGGGGAACAAGATCAAGGCATCAGATTATGTTGATTGACATTACACTTGAATATTTGAAGATTATATCTATCAGGGAAACAAAGAGGAAAATTCCACAGACGGTAAGTGTGAGAGAAGAAGCTGTTTGAGTAGAAGAGACGTTTACATTTAACACTTTCGACAGTGAAAGTGTGGAACCGAGATGCCAACATTTTCACTGGATTTCAGACATTGCCTGTCATTGCATCCGATGGTGGGTTGAAGCAAATAGATTGGAAGAGATGCCATTCCAGGTTCTACTACCAGCAGAATCCTGGCACAGGAAAAGATTGTTTGCTCCACTAAGTAAAGAAAGGGGTCTATATAGTTACAGTAATTCAACAAAGAATGCCACAGTATTGGAGTGGAACATGGTAGATTGCATTATTCAAAGGGGATGCAACCATAAGTGAATTTCATTTGCATGAAAACTAGCTTCACCAAAAACCATTAAATTGTGTTTTCAAATGCTTCATTAGAGAGGGTGGGGGGAAGTTAAAGGGAGATAATTTTAAAAAAAGTACTATTCAGATAAAAGTTATGTACCATTTAAAAATTGTTTTATTTACAATAATGAATAATTTTTTCTCCATAAATTCCTTTAATAATGTTGCTTGATATTTGGGGTTTTATTCTAGGAATATTTAAAAACGAGTAAAAAAATTTGTGAAAAATGAACCCATTTAAATATTTGTCCAATCTAAAATATATGCATAAATAAATTTAATATACTTCCTTCATATTACTCGTTTTTCATTTGTTTTAATATTTATTTATATTTTAATAGTTTTTATTTTGTTGCTTGAAAAAAAAAAAAAAAAAAAAAAAAAAAAGACAATTTCCTGGCTTGAACTTATTTCAACTGAAATAATCCTCTTAAGCAAACCAACTGACTTTTTGCCAATGATTCATTATCCTAGCTTATAATCAAATTGAACTGAAAACTATGATTTTCGTTCAATGTCCAAAGTTGTCTAGCCTGGTCAGTACAATAAAAAATATGTTTCAGCTTTAAATAACCCACAAAATTTTTTTTTTTTTTTTTCCCACAATGAATCAGATACTACATGGACATTAACCAAAAGTACTTAGATAGGAGACTGCTGCTTAGGAACATTGTAGGCAGTTCCTTGTAGTACCCAATCTGAAATGTTTTGCCTTTAAATAACCCAAAAAGGTTAAGCTGTAAACAAGCAACAATCAAAATTTTTAAACAGTATATAATTTAAGAAAAGCACCATTCTGATATAGCAGCTATCTCCATTTAAATGATTGAGATTTTTGAGTAAAGTGACTAATTTGACCAAATGAAGTTTCAGTGAAACTTGTTTTCAGACAGATGAGATTCAATAAACCTGAACCTCATTTGAAAGGAAGCAGAATATTCTTTGTTTAAATAAAACTATGTTCATGGATACATAAAATATGTCTTGTAAATCCATAGGTTTAATGAAGGAAGGAAAAAAAAAAAAAGTAAAAACAATTTTTCAACATCATCTCTTCCTTTTTAATGTATTTAACTTGTATATTCTTTATTCACTACATAGACCAAACATTATACTAGATATGTTAAAAAAATACAGTGTGTGCAAAAGTAACACCATTTTTGATTTATTAACTATTATCGAACAAAAATAAAATCATAGTAATTTAAGATGGTTTAAGATTAGCTATGGCTAATGCATTCAGGAATGGTTAAATCTTAATTTCGAATTGAGATGGATAGGATGACGTGGAGCAATTGAGTGGCCATCACAGTCACCAGACCCAACACGATCTGTAATATTCTGATCTGGCAGCTCAGCTTCAGTAACTTTCCCACTACCCTAAGGTTACCTCTCTCTTTTCTATATAATATATACTTTCATGGTAATTGTTCGAATGCACTCTTCACTATGGTACCAAGAGTTTTTTGATTTAAGCATCACACTAGGCTGTCGAAATCTTATCAATTTATAGTTGAGCTGGCTAAATGTAGTAGTAAGCTCTATGCTAAGAGTTTCTTTTCTTGCACTTCTTGCTTGTGGAACTTCCCTCCAGCTCAATGCTTTCCAGACAACTTTAATCTGCAGAAATTTAAATGCAATGTCAATTGCTCTCTACTGTCCTCCTGATTACTCTCTTCTCTTTTTGCCCATCATTAATGTTTCTGTTTTTAATTCTCCCACACCATGTAACCCCTTGTGTTTTAGAGGCATTACTGTCTTGATTGGGATGATTCCAATTAAAAAAAAAAAAAAAAAAAAAATACATCACCAGACTTTTTTTTGTGGGGTGTACTGAAATATCTTGCTTACTGGTTCAAACTAAAAACAGTTCCTGAATTAAAACAAGCAATTTACAAAAATTGAATAAAATAAAATTCATAAAAAAAAAAAAATATTATGGTGATTGCTTAAACTGTGAAACTGCCAGGCACCATACAGTGATGATTTCTATGCCCAAACATATATATAGGCAATAGATGTAATTATTGCCTTATAGAAAAAATAGTTATCTTAAATAACCCTAACTTATTAAACAAGCGAAATGAATTTATGATCACATGTAAGCCTAAAAATAAACCTCTGTTGAACTATGTTGATTCAAATTAATTTTTACTGTAAATCCTTTATTTTCTTCTATTTACTTCTCTTATATTGAGCATACATTTTATTTTTTAGTTTTGTTTATTTTAATACAAATTTTTTTTTAAAATACAATTACTCCCAGATATTTTTATTAAAATTTAAATTATGTGCCAGTAAGTCCCTACCCAGCACCTGCTGAAGATTGCGTTGTGCAAGAGTCGTGGTACCAGTGAGGGATAATGTATATTTATTAACATATACTTAGTGCTCTTTTTTTCTTTTTAAACACCAGCACTCAATGTGCACTATCTTTTATTTATATATAACTAACTTTGGAATATTTGAAGCAATTTTATGAACTGGACACCCCCCACCACATCATTCTTAAATAATAAATCAAAAGAAAAAACTGCTTTTACCTGTCAAAATAGAAACAAAAACTGAGAAGAAAATAGATTTATTAAATAATATAAAGAAACGACTCAAACACCGTCAATTATGTGGATTCTTCATTTCCTGTTTATTATCGCTTTATTTTGTTTCTTTTATATATTTTTTTTTTTCACTACCGTGTTTGACTTAAACTTTGAGGGCATTGCTTACCCAATTGTCATGTTAATAAAGATCTTGTCAGCAGACATGGACTCATTTATACAGACTTGTATTTAAAGTCATGACAATTTACCAGACAGCTGAGATTTCAAACCATTGTGAATGTATTAAGAAAAAAGATATTTGAATTTCATTTTGAATAAAAGAAACAAGACTCATCAGTGACAAACAATAATAATAATAATCTAATCAGCAAAAGACAAAAAAAAAAAAAAAACCTTGAGAAATACACAATTCAACAACAAATGGTTCTTGTATATTTAGTTCAGCCTTTATACAGTTGATGGAGTCGTGTTTTTTTTTCAAAGATGAGCCTTCTTGCAACGAGTTGATAAACCGATCATTCAAACCTAAGGGAAACAAACCCGACATCATGTGATTTGAAACCTGTGATGCCAGTCCATCTACAGTACCTCAGTTTGTTCTGGTAAATAACTCACACAGGTTACTAATAGAAGACTCAGCCAACCATTCTTCATTAATCACTAGTGGTTTAGTTGGTGTCTGCCTAAACCATATCGAAAATCTTTTTCCCCCTTTTACAGGAAATAGGCTTCTTTTTCAAAACTATCACTATACTTTTCTCTTTGTTTGCAACAGTTTCACATGTTTTTATACATATGTATATGCAGTGAGTATCTGTGTATGTCATATACAAAGATACACAAAGGGGATGGGGGAGGTATGCATGGAGTTGACCTGTTGTTTTTTTTTTATTTTTTTTTATGGTGCACATATTACATGTTTGCAGTACAGTGTAGGGTGAGGTCATTGGGCTAGAATTGCATTGTTACACTTGTTTAGAGGAGGAGGTGGAGCAGCTTTTTCCTGTGTTGGGATGCTGATGTCACCATCTGAATCTGACATTGGCGTTGATGCTAATGCTTGGGTCTTGGATAACCGGACCACTTCTTGAGAAAGCGTTTCAAGATCCTGTAAAAAAAAAAAAAAAAAAAAAAATGTAAGTATAATAAAAATGATCAAGATTCAAAACTTTAGTATATTTTTGAAATTATGGAATGTATGTAAATATGATAAATACTTATACACAGAGAAATAGATTTTACAAGTTCAGAATAGCATTTCTTTGTTGGTTTATGAAATTGGAGAGTTATTTACATGCGGACTATTGTTCTCATCTTTGTTGTTGTTATCCTAACATTATTATGAGTTCAATTTCTGGGCTGGGCAGTGTTTACTTTGACTCATTGTAAACAAGGCGAACAATAACTGAGCAGTACCTAAAATAAGAACTAGGCAAGATAGCCATAGACATGGGCAGTGGAACGAGAACAGTCTACACCAATAGATTTAATAAAGGGTTCAGTTTGGAATTCCCTTTTACCAGGATTGATATACATCAAATGAAACCCTGAGGTTACAATAGACATTAATGTTGTGATAAGAAACAGGAGGACAATAGTCCACATGTAAATAGTAAAATAATGATAACTGCTCATCCCAAGACTTCAGGCAGAAATGATCACTGCTAACTTTAGAGATTTGAACCCTAAGATAATTTCTAATAGTAAGTAACAAGAACATTATTGTTATATCAGATTATTTGAATTTTATTTACGAAAATAAAGCCTAATTACTTGTCTCAGCATCATTCTTTGTAGCTTATATCCTTTGAACTGAATCTTACCCCACCCTTCCTCACTTATACTTGATGGTCACCTTTACCAAAGTTAAAGCCCCAAAACACAGATTTATGGCCATATCAAATTGAAACATTGGGTTCAAATATGATCAAAGTTAAATAACATTGAGCTTGGTCAGTACCTAGATGGGTGACCATTTGGGAATACCAGGTGTTATAAACTTGGATGTGGGGAGTGTGCTCTGAATTGGAGAGCCAAGTTCCAATTGGGTCCATTACATTCACTTATGTGCAAATACCCTTGGAAAAGGTATGAATCTACCTCTTCTCTCTCCAGCTATGGGTTAATTAGTAAGACTTGTATCAGTAAATCTTTATTATATTCAAAATATTTCTCATAACCTAAAAATATTTTCTGGCTTTAAATAACCTGCAAAAGGATAAGCCATAAACAAATCAATAAAAAAAAAAAAAAAAAAAAACCATAAACATAATGCTAAGAATAGTGATGTCGTCTTAAATAAAACTGGAGCAAGGATTCATGTGCGAACCAGAGACGATATGGAGTATGACACAGAAAATTGGTAAAATTTTTTTTTTGTTCGACAATGCTCTATTTGTCAAGAAAATGAAAACCTGAATAAAACAAAAATCAAAGACACTCATTTGATGAAATGACCAAATTGTTTGATTGACATTAACATGATTGTAAATTTGTGGAGGACAGCAAAGATAAAATTTAAAATGCTATTTTAGATACTGTTCAACCTCTTTCATATAAATAAAGAAATACTAAAACTTTCACGTTAATGTTGGATTTATAACTTTAATGTAATTGCAATGAAACTGATTTCAGTATTTTGTTCAAAACATTGATCTTTGTAAACTTTGAGTATAACTTTTAAATACAGCATAATGTGAAACTTGGAAACAGCGACAATAATGCATATGAAATATTCCTCAAAATAAGAATCTGAAAACTCTTTATCACCCCTATAAAGGTCTGCTTAAAAAGTATCTAGATTGGTACTATAAAACATATTAAATCATCTTTTTTTTTTTTCTTTTTTTTTTTTTTTAAAAAATAAAAAATCAGAAATTTCCTTTTAAGACCTCTAAAATAAATATCAAAATATTCAAAAAATTTTAATAGAGACAAATATGTATCTTTACCGGCTTATATTATAAAATTTATCTATTTAGATAATGTAATACTTGTCAAACAAAATAGTTAAGAAAATTTTTAATTAATTGGTAACTCTAAAAAAAAATCAATTTTCAATTACTATGATTGAACTGAAAAATGTTTTACTGCACTAATCAAATTTTGGTGTTAAAAAAATTTAAGCACACTATATTAAAATGCATTAATCAAAATGCAAATTATTCAAGAGATTCTTATATATATATTTTCAAGCCACGATGAAATGTTGGTCCCTATTTTTTGTGTTATAAAATAGTGTAATTTCCAAACTAGCAAGAGACACAGTCATCTAAGTATGTTGAGTGTTGTTTAGTCTGTACAGCAGAGTATCTCCTCAAAACCCAAATAGTGGTACCCACAAGAAATCACAGTCGGCATACTTAGTCACTTATTTCCAGTTTGTCAATTTGTTATTTTCCCTAAAGAGGCCAGTACAGCCAGGTAACAAAGCACAAGTGAAAGTGTTAAAAAGTAGATATCATTATATCTCCCCATCCCATACCAAATTTCAGGCTATTCAATATTTATTAAATAAATTATTTAAAACTAACAGAATGCCTATTATATATGACTTCAACCAACACTTACCCACTGGGCTATGTAGATAAAAAATTGGTTGAAGTAATCCAGTGACAGCCAACTCATCTTTCTGACCAAGTCACTAAAAGCTCTAGAATGGTCTTTTACTATATAAGAGTAAATGTACAACATTCATGCAGCTATTCTCAAAATATTTAAGATTCTTTATTTATGGGCTAGGCGTGTCTTTATTGCCATCCTGCCCACTCTTTGTTCTATCTAGTTGCACAAGCTTGTTACGTAGGTTATTCACTGTTTCACGTTGTTCCTTTCAATGTCCAGCAGGTGTCTGATTCTCCAAGCCCTCTTTCCATATTATATGTCCAAGAAATCTCAATTGTCTCTTTCTGATTCTAATTATAAATGCCTTTTATTGTTTCAATTTTGGCTTAGAGCCATATCATGTTGAAACACCAGTTCCCATAAGATCACCAAAGTTAAGCAATGTCAAACCTGATAAGTACCTAGATGGGTGACAAGTCCAGAATACCAGGTATAAGCTTGGATGTGCAGGTAGTGTAGTGGATAATCGTAATCAGAGAGTCCAGTTCTAATTCCAGTCAGGTATTTTTTTTTATATTCACTTACTCAGAAATAACCTTGGGAAAGGTATGAATTCACCTCTTCTCCCCCAGCTATGAGTTAAAGATTTACTGAGTCAAGTCCTATTTATCTCCAAAAATTTCTTACTGATTTTCTGGCTTTAAATAAACTGCAAAAGTTTGCATAGTATGTCCATGGTATTCTCAGCATCCTTCTGTAGAATGACATTTCTTTGCCCCAGGTCTCCTCTTCATCTATGAGGAAATTGTCCAGCATTCATTGTCATGTACACATATTGATATTACACGACAGTTCAGCACTCTTTTCTTTGTTTCTAATGAAATTTTCCTGTTTCTTAAAACTCTGTTTTTAAAACTTATCTTTCACTATTCCAATATGTAGCTTCAGATTTCAGTGTCACATTTTCTGTCACCTGTTAAAACACTTCCCGGAGAGGTAAATTTCTATGCTTCCTCAATTCTGATGTCTCCAAAATGAACAGCGATAGTGAATAAGAAACCAAATACTCGTGTAGAGGGTGCAATTGTTGCTATTTTATATTTTTAATTTCACGTATGTACGTTGTTTGGTTTTGATTCTGTCAAGAGCACAGTACAGTAGGATCAGTTGGGCACAGTCTGTGAGAAAAAGAGCACCATGACGCAATTCACTCTGCTAGAAATTTGGAAACGGCATGCTGTACTGCTTGTCATTCATGCCAGAAGCTCCAATACGAACATTTCACAATCTGAGAACAGTGCAGAGGATTTGGAAAGAGTTGGATGAGTCTAATGGTGATTACGAAGGTGTTTGGAGTGATAGCAATGTTATGCCTGCATTCATCTTCCTACAGGACTTCAGACTCAACAGAGATACCTACATCAATTGCCTTAAAGAGGTTGTGCCGCCATGGGTGAAGAGGGTGGCTACTGGAAGACCCTATATATGGCAACAGGACACACAAGCTGGAGAACCCAGTCATGGCTGTGAGACAATTTCTGCAACCACATCATCCCTTACATCTCTCTACTTAACTCCCCAGATTATTATGTGTAGGGCACAGTTTAGCAAGAGACCAACAAAACCCCTTGTAACATCAACGATGAATTGAGGGCAAGGATTATGGCAGCATTTACCAACTTAAACAAAAAGGCTGTCCAGAAAAGTTTCCTGGAGATTCTGAAGTCATCTGGAGGCCATGATTGAAGCTAATGACGATTTTGTGGAATAAATTTACTTTTTAGTATTTCAAGATATTTTTATGTAATTTTGGTAAATATGTCTGTTAAAATGAAATGTCGGTGTTATTTTAATTTTTGTATATTTTAGATGACAATTTAACCATCACACCCCCTCTGTGTGTGTGTGTGTGTGTGTGTATATATATATATATATATAGTAATGAATACTCCTGTAAAATTAATGAGCAGTCACTATAGACAACAGCCTTGTACCAAACTAAGCGAAGTAAATAAATATTTGCTTAGTATGCTGTCCAGTAGTTGTGTCCACACACTATTTTGCATTATCAAGTGCTAAGCAGAATGGATATTTTCTTAGACAAAATTCTATGAATGGCATTTCCTAAGGATGGGCACTGCACTCACAAATAAAAGCCAATTCCAGTCAGAGACACAGTAGAGAGTAAATGGTCCTCGTTCATTGAAGAGAGAAGCCAAAATAGATCTTATGTGGACTGATTTGCGATTCAATTAAGAGTCAAGGATCAGCAAGAAAAAGAAAACTCATAGAACCAAATGACATTGGTTTTCTTTCAGGCTGCCATAAGTAAATCTGTGCCAGGAATAGGCCCTGAGGCTGGGAGTCATGAGAAAAGACATCAAGAAATGAATGCAAACTTATTCCTTATCATCCGTGTGAATAGAGTTGTAGTTAAAAAATCAGGCTCAGTTTTCTTCATTGTAATGCGCTAGAAAACTAAAGCAAGATGTTTTGTGGAAGTTCTAAAGTCGAAAGACTGTATTTTTGTTCCATTGTCTGGTACTGAGTAATGAAGATTAAAATGAATGGAAAATACAGTTGGTGCAAGAAGATATTTTGCTTCTCTATCTATGACTGCACTGAAATAAATGCTTCATAAATATGATATAACATGATGAGAATCCACATATTGTGTTTTTGAGTTAAAAGAAATCTGAGGCATCTAAAAGTTACACTATATTCCACAAAGATAAGAGATTAAAACTTTAATGCATCTGGATATGATTAAGAATGAAGAACAGAAAAAACAGCCTATGTCAATCCCAAAAGTCAACCTAAAAGGCTGTTTTGTAAACTGGAATGGAGGCTGGGATAAGTGAGTGAGATTAAGGAGAACACAAGGCAGCTGATAGTGATCCTGAAAAGGGACTTTATCCTGTTTTCAAAAACGTCTGCAGACTGAAAAACATGCACCTATATCTACAGCAAAAATCCTAGGGTTCAGGTATTTTTGACAAAACCCCGACACAAAACACATTCTGATTACTAGGTTTAAATCAAAGCTAATTACATTACATGCAAAACTGAAAAGGTAATTGTTCTGGATAGATCAGCAGAGTAATTTAATTACTAGAATGTTTGAAAGTAGATGACTGCAGATTGAACAAAAAAAAGTGTCAATGTCATATTTTCAGCTTTTATGCGCAGAGGACCATTTTAGAAGGAAAAAAAAGGTTCATCAAAGAATCAATTGATGGAAGCAATACTTTCTTTTTTTCGTACACAAAGGATATCAATTCAAAATATTAATTCTTGAAAAATTATTTAGATACAAAAAAACGAAAATTTTAAATCAATGCAAAAACCATATTTAAATTTCACTTTTATCATGTCTTTGCAAAACAACATTTGATTTGTATTCATGAAAACTGTCAGAGGAGATAATTATTTTTGAGATTTTGATGACAATATTCATGCAATATTTTCAGCTACATTTAAATTAATAACACCGCCCTAAACAAACTATTCAAACAAAAAGAAACGTGCGCTCATTTTAAGAATTATCACCATACAGTACTCAAGCCTTTCTAATATTCATTTTATTCATTTGACAAGAACCAACCTCAATTTCTTTTACAGGAAATAAGGTTCATCTAGTAATTATACGCTCTTCACAAAGCTACTAAGATCCTAATCTTTAAACTAACTAAATGCTTTTCATCTTAAGGTATTGAACAATCATTTTTATTTTTATTTTTTTTTTTTTAATCATTTTGCCCCAAGCAAGGCAATAAAGCCACTAAGATACAAGGAGTTACTGACTGTGAAAGAGCAAAAGGAAAACACTATTAAGCAGAGAGGACAATAAAAGAACAGGAATTAAGAAGACAGACAGCAATGCTTGACATTGCAGTTAAATTTTTGAGGATCAAACTTGACTGGAAAGGAAGAGGCTGGAAAAGAGTTCCACAAATGAGAAGTGTGCGAAAAGAAACTGTTAGCATAAAACTTAAGGTTACATCTATAGCCATTTCAACTGTAAAATAAAGCGAACTTCCTGCCAAACTACTACTGCATGTAAATTCATAAAATCTGTACCAAAGAAGATAGTTACATGAAAGTATTTATAGAAAAGGTACAGGAAAACTATATACATATTGAGTAGATATAGAAATCAATATTTCATGGTGACTGTCAGTTTGACATCTCAATATGATTTCTTATATGATTAGAAAGAATTTATGACCATACATGACTGATCTCTTATGCTTCATTTCAACAGTAAATTCTTCAACAAATACCAGTAATCAAAACTAAGATTTGCGTACAAAAGAACATCATCTTCACTTATGTGGAATATTTACTTAGTCACTGTTTCAGGGTAACTCACTTTGTTGCTAAACAAGTTGTACATATCAGGTTACTGATAAGTTATATCCAAACGTATAGTCCGAGTAAGATCAACATTTCATATTTTATTAGAATTTATTCATTAACATTATAAATCACATCATTTGGATAATTCCCAAGTTTCATAATACCATTTTCATAAGAGACTTTTGGTTTGAATGCTTATTAGTTCAGACTTGACACTAGGTTCATTCGCTGAGTGCAGTTTCTTCTCGTCAAACACTTGTGGCTTAATGTAATGAAAATAAATTTTTGGCTGGATTATTACCCAAGAAAAAAAACAAACTATGAGAGAAAATTTTATTCTATTACAGCTGACTCTTAAAGTGAGATGAGATGAGAAGGTGAATGGTCTAAGCAGTGTGTGCCTTCTTTTCACATGGGAAACATGCAATCCTCTAGTTTAGGTTGCTAGGGATCACTGTCTTATAAAGAACAAGTCTTCTCTGTCCTGTCAGCTTTCATCTAAAAAAAAAAAAAAAAAAATCATTCATCAAGAACCCACTCAGCTGACCTGATTCTTGGGGCGGGGGAGCATTCCACTTAGCTCACCTTCTTTGTCAAGACAATAATTGTCAAAATAATTTCTGTAACATCCAGCAGATGAGTCCCTAACAAGATACTAGCCAGAAACTGTTATCACTACAGAGAGAAATTAATGTTCACCTCTTCATGTGTTTAAAGAACTACAAGTTGTTTCTGTAAACTGTAGATGGAGTAAAATTTTCAAGAATAAGGAACAGAATTCCCTGAACCTTCTAGGATGTTATCTCATTGCTGTAGAGAGCTTTGTATAATTATAATGTAACAAGGTAAGTTTGCAATTTAATCAAACTGGGCCTCTATTAAATGTTTAAATGCTAGGAATGATGACTGGTAGCAACTCAAAGTGGATCACACCAAAACTTGGATTGAAGTCCATTTTAGATTGTTTTTTACTTTATTCCCAAAGATCACAGAGTTTCCCTTTTGTACCATTAATTGAGGTTTTTTTAATTAAAATTTGGTCTTTTCTACATCATTCCTTCATCTTCCCCACTCCATGTAAATATTAACCATTTCCTAATAAGGAAACCTAGAGATGTAGTAGAGTAATGGATACTGGCTCCGATTGAGGAATTGGAATGCCGAATTCAAATTTCAGTAGAGTTCATTGCATTTACATGCATGCTAATACCCTTGGGAAAGGTATGAATCTACACTATTCCACCTAGCTATAGATAAATAACAGGACAGGCTGGGCCCTATAGCCTTGGTTGGCAACCAGTACAGGAGAAGGAAAACAGAATTCAAACCACCTGCTGCCTTGTAGGTCCTGCCTCTTTAACTTCTGAGATGGGATAACCTCAACATGCCAGATGCAAAAGGAACCAGCAAACCATTGCACTATTCTGTCTTGAATCTCACCATGATGCACATTTGTGAGATCGAGGGGAGTAACAACCACAACATCGCAAAATGTGCTAACTGAATAAAATCATGAATGAATAAGGAAACATTCAGCATTCATTGACCGAGCAGACACGCCAAAATTTATAAAATCTTTCTATTAAAACAATTTTTCAGAAAAAAAAGATTTCTCAAATTCACTGTTATTTCTCCTCCTAGTATTGATGGAGGTTTCCTTCCTAACCTTTTGTTCAAAGTAGTGTGGAACATCAGCATCTTGATTATGTCATTATTTTCTCGAGTTGAATGCGCTACCCATTGTAGTTGTTGCAAATGACGAAAGTCCTCAAGTGATGTGGTTTCTTTTATTTAGTACAGTCCTTTATGTAAGATTCTGTAGCACCAGTCCATAATGTTCGAAGAAGCATAGTCCTTACTAAGACATACAGCTACTTTGAGAAAGCTGAAAGTTCAGATATTTCTGAACAAGTTAGAGACCATGCATGACATCCATAGGAAAGTTTTGATCTGACAAGGCTATTTAAGAATAGGAGTTTTTAGGTTAATGTTTTGGTTTTGGGGCATTTTGCAGTGTTAGACAAAACTGAACCCAGGGAAGTATATCCTATGTTCAATTTCTTTATCATCTATACTAAATTTGTTAAAACTGATACATACACCAAGATATCTGCAGTATTTACTAATTCCCCATTCTGAATTTTTATGACAGATTCATGTAGGTGTGTTTGTTTAAATCAAGAAAATAACATCTTGTGTTGCAGCACAGGCCAAACACCAGGTTCATTGACAAGGTGCAGTTTCTTCTAGTCAAATGCTTGTAGCTTAAAAATCATCCTTCAGCCAAATCATTACCCATGAGTGCAAAAGGAAAATTTCTAGCAGTAAACCAGATTGTATTCTTAGTCTTTAACCTACTGCTATAAGCAAGCAAAGTAAAGATGAGATGTAGGTGGTGCCGCACAGTCCAGAAGATGCCTACCCTGTCCATTCTCTGAGACCTGCTGCATCCTTCTGTGTACCTATTTGTGGGATGGTCATTTTTATAGATACCAATTTCCTTTGTCTTGTTGTCTTCATCTAAAAAAGTAATTAATCTTCCGTCCATGACTTTCTCTCTAATTCTTTTGCTCCGTACTTTGAAGTTGACTTCACTTACTGATAACCATTGGTCGAAAGTAAATGTTCCATATGCTTTTTTTTTGCAACAGGCCCTGCTATTTTCAATTTAACAAGATTCATATTGCTAAAATCTGCTTGAAATATTCTAACTAGAAAATCACAGAAAAACTGTCTGGAAATATTCATAAGCTACATTTCTGAAATCTGTTTTAAGAGTTAAAAAAAAACAAAACAAAATGTTCTGTAAGGATGAATACATTATTCCCAAGAGTAAGAACTTGGAAAAGAAAAAAATGGACTGCAAGCCATTTTAGTTGAAGTCGGGAATTCTGACGTTCATTTTGTTTTGGGGAAAAACAAAGCTTCTATTGATTGCTGGAAGTGATGTTGCAATTGAGGAGAGAAGAGAGGAAAGGTCAGAGGATAATAAATAGAAAAGGCTGCAGGATACAGTTAAAAGCCCAAACATACAGGAGCATGTAATAGAGAGAGAGAGAGAAGCAAGGCCAGACAAGGAAAAGATCTACTGACAAAGACCTTGAGCATTTACCATTCATTGCAAAGGTCACTCGCAAACAAGAGCACAACAGCCTGGTGTGTTTGCTCCTTGAAAATCAATGGAAAGAGAATCAAAAAGGAAAAATTGTTGCAGGAAAAGAGGCCAGGGAAAAGGACAAAAAATAGCCTGATGCCCAAACTGTAATTGCCAGACAATATATTCCATCAGGTGACAGGGAACAGTGAAATAGATGTACAGTTTTATTGGTAACTGAAACGAAAAAGGCAGTAATAGCAATAAGTAATAATTCAAACTAAAAATAGAATATTCTTTTTAAAATAATCGAATTGTTATTGAAACAAATGAATATCTTTACAAAGCAGTAAAACTAAAATGTTGCCATCTTTCTTTTCATTATCATCTAAAAACTTCATACAGACTAAATTTTTTATACTACCTTTCTCTTTTATACTACCTGAGAAACTACTCACCCATAACTACCTGACAGGCTAAACAATAGTAAAAAAGCTTTTGTTACACACACAATAGACCTTTATTCTATAATTTATAGCGTTCTTTTCATCTCACAAAATTACTTTCCTTTCACCACTGATACAGGAGACCATTTTCTGACAGTTCAATAGCAATCCCAATAACTCTTATCTATGAAACCTAACACCATATTGTATCAGTTTTTGGCAGTGAATGCTGAACAATCTCCTCACAGATGAAGAGACTTAAAGCAACAGAAATGTGGTTCTACAGAAGGATGCTCAGAATAGCAGAAACTGAATACGTATGCAACAACAAAGTTCTAGAAAAAATGGAAACATCAGAAAGAGACAGTTGAAATTTCTAAGGAAAGAGGGCTTGGAAAATTAACCTTCAATCTGTCCTGTGAGTCACAGAGGAAAACAACACATAACCTACCTAGTGAGCTTGAGTAAATGGATGGTGGAAGAAGGTTTAGGTGAGATAACAAAAAGACAAAATTTAAGCGCTACAAAGGACAAGAAATTATGAACAGCCATGATTACCCATGCCCTGAAGGAACACAGTACATAGAAGAGGTGCTTAACAGCATGATACTGTAACAACTAGGACAGAGGAAGAATCTATTAATGTAAAAGGAATTATAATATTTTTATGCTAACTGCCAAGCAAAATTTGTTCCTATTTTAAGAAAAGTTAAAATCAAATGGAAATATGATTAAACATCAAAGTTGTGGGGCCAGAGTTTTCTTTTACAGAGTATTTCCTATTCAGATAGAATTAAGCTTGTCACTGTTATAGGATTGATAACCTCCTTCTTTTTTCACTATATTTACAATGTTAATCCAGAAATAAATCACCCATCTAATATTAAGGAAGAAAAACAAAATTAGCCTACCTAAGGCAATGGCATCTTTTACTCTCCTTGGGAGCTCACACATCCAAATATTTCTTCCATTTTTCTTTTTAATAATCTACTAAGTCCGCTTTCTGGCTAACACCAATAGATTCTCTTTAATTTCCTCCACTATCTGAAATATCCTTCTTTTTAACGGGGATTTTAACAATGGAAAGAATTGGATAGTCATGATATTTTAAATAACTGGATAATTTTCATACAATTTCTGGAATTCCCAGTTTTATTTTCTAATTCTATCAATCTCTGATTTCCTTTCATTGCAAACCACATATTCAACATCTTCAGGCCTTATGTTCATTGAAAGCCTTCTAGAACATGCATTGCTTTTAATGGATTTCCAGCCAAATTTGAAGAATTGATAACACAATTTTAACTGGGCTTAACTCTGTGATTCATCTTCAAAAGCTTTCTTAATCATTCAAAGAGTTTCCATGGATAAATGTTCAAGTTTCACACAAAACAAATGCATATGACCACATATTATTCAATGATGCTTTCCTGTTGAATGAAAAGGTTGAGGGTTACAAAATTATATTAAGTCTTCACAATCAATTCCTGAGAAATTCAAAATGGTTGGGTAATTTACAAACAAAACCTAACAAACACCTGAACTAAATCTGACATTTCAATATTTCTAAGTGAATTTCTGATACTTCAAAAATTTAAAAGGTGTAAAGTTAACTATGGGAAAGTTTGCAATATTTCTAAATAAATTTCTCTCATTTTTAAAATTTTAAAAGCATCAACTTTATCACCATAAAGTTTGCAATAATTTTGTTCAGACTTCATCAAGTGTATATTGATCCAGGTAACCTACAAGGAATTCCTGTATCAATCTACAGGATTAGACTGTTCTAGTTCCACTGCCCATGCCCAGGAATATCTTGACTAGTTCTTAGTTTTAGTACTATTCAATTATTGTTCTCCCTTTTATCACAAGTAAACAGTGCCCATCCCAGAGATTGAACCCACAATTATTGTCATCAGTTTCATAAAACCAATATTTTAATCCACTAGGCTATTGGCCTGTAGTCATGAAAATATTTATATTCACATATCAGATGTTCACGGCAATCACCAATGTGAGCATATAATGGATTTCATCTATACAAAGTACTCCTTTGATGCAGCCTTATGCCAGATTACACTAAATTACTCAAACTGTCACACAAAAACATATTTGAATACAGAGAATCCATCATCCAAACTTTCGTACTTTTACAATTTGCTATGTCACTAAACCATATAAAAAAAATTATTTTACAAAAAGAAAAAATCCTATTCTAATAAATCTAATATATATATATAAATTTCTGCGACTTCCTTTAGTCCATCTGTCTGCCCGTCACACCCTCTAAAATAGCCATATGTTGACCAATCAAAACCAAATTTTGGGGAGAAGTGTAAACAGGTACGAGGGTACAAAGTACAGTTAGTTTTACTAGGGACCGTAGCTTACTACAATAAATTTTAATTCTTTTTTTTTAAATTAAGTTCTTTTTATAGAATGAAATGTAGAGCTTGTCAATCTTGACAAAAAAATGTTAGCAATAACTTCAACAATACTAAAAACTGTGAGGATTTCCACACACTGATGTGTGTTGAAATCAATCCTATTTTTAAAAATTTGTTTTGATCTCACAAATAAAATTTTGAAAAATCAAAAAGTTAAGAAAAAAAAAAAAAAAAAGCGAGAAGCCCAGTGACCTTATCAAGAGAATTTGCTATATCACTAAACCATATAAAAAAATAATAAAAATTATTTTACAAAAAAATATATCCTATTCCAATAAATCTTGTTAAAATCAAAAATCAAAGTCTATGTATAAAAAAAAAAATAAACACATATACAATGACGAGCTCAAGTGCATCTCGCATGTCTTGAAAATGAACTGAGAAGATTAATATACCTCAATACACCTAGATTTGTTTTTCAGTCTGACTTGGACAGGAAAAAATATCAATATTGCTTGAAGGAATCTCCAATCCTCAGCTCTTAAACTATTTTTAGTAGAAACCACCCACTTCTACAGGAAAAGACTGAAGTATGCATTTGCTTGAAATGTCAGGAGAAACCAACAATAATGAAAACATTAGTTTAAGAAAAAAAAATGGTTGAAATATTGACTCATTTTGCAATTTCACACAATATTTAATTAAATACAAAACAATCCAAAGTAATTTGTGAGAAAAATATAACAATCATTTCACAAGCAGCACCCATAAATGTTTGATTACAACTCATGTTAATAAAACTTCCATCATTATGATTTGTTTTTAATTTATTTGTTTTACTTCCTCCACTGTAGTTTTGTTTTTAATCAATTCACCCCAAGCAAGGTGATAATGCCATGAAGATGCCAAAGACTACTGGGAGTGAAAGAGAATGAGACAGAACCAGAAATCCAACCCTAAACAGGAAACAAGAGAAAAAGATAAGGGAGGAGTATGAGACAGACGATAAGTGAACCTATGAACTCCTATTAAGAGAGAGGAGAGAATAGCGAATAAATAGTAAATAATGATTCAGTGTTTAGGTGTGGACATCAGAAGTATAAAATTGAAGTAGACTTAAGAAACTGGAAACCCAATCTTAAACAGGAAGCAAGGGATAAACCTCTACTCCTGTTCAAAAGACTGGGGAAGAATGTTATGAAGTTTTATTTGGCTGTCTTAACCTATTAATGCCCACTATGAAATCCAGTATTGTAGAAATTCAAATAATAAAAAACAAAAAAAAAACAGTATTAATTGTAGAAATTCAAATTAAAAAAAACAGTATTAATTGTAGAAATTCAAATTTAAAAAAAAAAAAACAGTGTTAATGGTATCGACAAGTTCTGAGGATATAATCCAAGCATCTGATGAAGATATAGGGTATTAATGTGTCAGCTTGCAGCACTCCTGCAACAATTTCAAAGAAATCTGTATCAACATATGGAGATTGTACACTGCTGAATATAGTTTTTGTAGAGCATAATAATGGTTTTTACTGTTTCATTTGGTATACCATAGGCTTGCAGTTTTTTTTTGTTTTTTTTTTTTTTTTTTTTTCTTCCATTTTACCTCTAAAAATCAAATCGATGGCTTTGGAGAAATCAATAAATAACAGAAGAGCATTTAGATTTTTAGCTTTCACACCTTCAAGAATTCTGCAAACAGTTAAGATTTGACCTAAAGGCATCGACTTGTTTACATTTAATTTCTCCAGGCTGAAGTTAGTTAACATCACTACTTGTTAGGTAAACTGCACTTATGTATTTGATATGTGAAAAATGTTCCCAGATATCTTTTTTTGAAAACTAGAGATTGAATGCATAATAGCAAACATTTTCTTTTTTTTTTAAATTGGAACTTTCAAATAAGCTAATTTCTTTCTTTTTTTTTTTTTTTTTTTTTTTTAATTCCGTGTCCATTCAGTAAAAAGGGTATCACGGTTTTCCACAGAATCATTTGTTTTATTTTCTATGAATTGCTAACTTCTTTGGAAAGATAATGGAGTGGTTTCCAATTGCTTTCGCCTCGGTTTTGAATTCAGAATTGTTCTCCCAGCCACTCAAGGCTAGATAGTCTAGTCTACCCTTCTATTTAATCAAAGGAGGAAAAGAAATAAATTCATGCCTTTCTCAAGGATATTAGTATGAAAGTTAATGCAACAGATTATATAAAAGCAATAGTTTTTTTATAATGAAGAAACAAAAGGCAATGTTTCATTGTAGACATTTTTAAATGCCATGATCTTTCAAATAGTGGGCAATTGATGACTCTGTATCTTTCGTTTATTATCTGTCAATTCTTGGGAAAAATAGTGAAGTAGTTTCCCTTTGCCTTCTACATGATCCTTCTCATAAATAACTACCACCCAGTCTACTTTGATATTTAACCTATAGCTGGGGGAAATGAAATAAATGTAAATGCAATGTTGCACGTAACAATGGAACTGCTCAGTCTTCAGTATCCAGCCTTGACAAAATTCAAACGCATTTATGCAGCCTTGTAGGTGACGTATTATTTTCCACAATACAATCCTTTCGACAGATGCAACATCATAGGCTTATCACCACATTATCGCTATTTCAATGGAAAATGTTCTAACAAGTTACATTCCCTAGTTCCATCAGCCCAGACCGTACCAGCTAAGATCCTTCATGCAATGTACAAAGAGGCAAACCATCCTCATTCCTTTCGTATTCCATTGCTAAGAAGGAAGTTCGGTTCAGACAGCTACTTCAAGAGCCACTGCTTTGTAGAATGGATGCTTCCATTACAATCTTAAGAATCTCTTCAAGTCTAGAGTGAACCATTATCTATCCTATATTCTTCATAAGCTACAATTCTTATGTTTATAAAACAAGCCTTTTAAGTAACTATCAACCTTGAGTGGATCTTGAGCCTTTTATTGGATAAACAATAATGGAAAAAAAATAAAATCCCTAAATTAACTGGAAATCAAACTCAGCTCACTAATTCCACTTTCAGTGACAATAATCTTTGTGTTACCCTTTTGTTATTATTATTACTATTATTATTACTATTACTCTTTCATAATGGCTCCTGAATTATTCATTGATCTTTACTGCAATTTCTATACACAAGCCACATTTAATCCATTTGGAATTTTTTTAAATATTAGTTTAGCTCTAAAGTAATAAAATTTGTGTTCAATGATGCAAAACTATTCAATAACTAAATCCCTAAATGAACATATCATTGAACTGAGAGAATAAATTTTGGAAATTAAATGGCATAATGAAAAAACAGTCCTATGGAACAAATTTCATCCTTCAGAACTTCTTTTTTTTATTGAAGGCACCATATATATGTAAAGGGGGTTTAACAAAAATATAAACAGATGTTGTTTATAATTTAATTATAAACAACATTCATTTATACTTAAACAGCGAGAAAATATGAAGATTCAGAAATAGATAACTAAATTTCTGGCATCCAATATGTCTAGATGGACAACTGAGCTGACCACATTCAGCTTTCTAACAGTTTCTTTGTTTTTGTTGCTTTAAAAAATAAATGAATAAAAAATAAATTGATAAATTAAAATGATATTAAACATGGACAATTACTAATCTTTGGTCCCAAGAAGTGATATTAATACATATTGGGACTTAAATTTTTGTTTTTAAAAGTATTCTAAAATCATTTTATTAAATCATAATTATGTAGCACATATATTAGTAAACATTTAACAAATCAATAGCCTTCACCAAAAAGAAAAATGATACCTCACATTGCATATTTTATATATATATATATATATATATATATGAAAAATTTCATTTTGATTATTATTATTATTAACCTGATGGATTCAAAAATCCTTGTAAATTACTTTTAATTTACAACATGAAATGATAATCATCAATATTATGAAGTAATCCTAAATCCTATTGTTTACAATATATATATATATATTTATACAAATGTGTATGTATGTATGTATGCATATATAGACAAACACATTTACACACACATTTATATCACATGGTAACATGCAAATAAACAAACATATTATTTATATATATATATATATATATATATATATATATATACACACACACACACTGCTGTGTGCCTGGATTACAAATATTTCCAATAATCATTTGTTAAATAGCAAATGATTTCTGCTTCGTCTTTCATTTTTCTCATTGTACCTGAGTAGATCTGCATTTGTGAGCAGATCTGACACAATTTGGGTACTTGAGAGATGAAACGCCAAGATAAGAGAGTTGACGTCAGAAGTGGGATTAGATATCCACATGCAATCAATATCGATTGCTCTCTACAGACACAAGCTTTTTAAACTTTTAACCAACTTCAATTTCTTTTTGAGCTTTTAGACTCAGTTGACATTATTATTATTATTATTCAAGTTTAAAAAACTTACTACACTTGAAGAGTTACCTGCAGGCAGAGTCACCTTTCGTTAAGGAACTGATGATGCCAACAAATATCTGGATGACACATCAATAGACACACATTCTATACAATAACATCTTTTATTATTATTATTCTAAGAATGTGTTTGCAACACTTGTACCTACAAAGAAATTAATACTTACAAGATTTCAATGTATAGTATTGAATTATACAGATTCCCATTTGAAGATAAAAGAAAAAGTCTCCATTATAACAGGCTGGGAAATTTAAAATCAAAAAGAGCAGATATTTTGAACACTTGACACTCTCTACTATGAAGTGAAATAATATTTAACAATGTTTTTTTTTTTCTTTTATTTCTTTTGAAATAAGTTCTATAAATAAAAAGTAAACTCTAATCCATTATCTATTTTAAAAAAATAAACAATTGTTTTCAATTTTGGAGCATTAAAAATTTTATATTTATATTTATTACTTCAATCTTGCATCATCAGTGAAATTGTTCTTACAGCATCTTCAGCAAAATTTTCAGAATCCATTAGCGGAATAATTTATGGGTCTGTGCTCAAAAATTTCAACTGTGTTAGTGTGTGAGTTTGAGAGACTGTTTTTGAATCGAAAATTGCTGATTTTTTTTTCAGTGGTTTGCTGATAGAAAGACATTAGCAGGCTTTGTGGTAGAGTTCTTAATATCAGAGATAGTGTTAATAGAATTAATATGAAAAATGTTTTCACTAAACTGAGCAGTATTTCCATCATGAAGACTTTGGAGTTCCCTGGTCACATAGATGTGACTACTCTTTGGAATCCAACTCTGCTCCAAAGAGTAGTCACACACACACATATATATATATATATATATATATATATATATAGAGAGAGAGAGAGAGAGTGGCAGCATATCTTCAAACAGACATATTTCATTGAATAATATAGACATATTATGTATATTTATTTTTATACTGATCCTTTCCAGGTCTTTAATCAGTTTTTTGATGTTAAGATGAAATTCATCAAGGATGGTGCTATGTGTGTTTTTTCTAACCCAAGTACTTTTGATCTTTTCCAAGATCATCTTCAGGAGTAAATTACAAAGACAATCTTATTGTAACTGCGATAAAATCTGCATTCCATTGTGATGCTGATTTTTAAAATAAACATGCACAAATAAGCTCTGTTATAGTTATTTTAAAAATTTTAATTTATCCATTGTAATTATAGAATTTTTTTGCAAAAGAAGCATCCCAATATAAGCTGACTGGACATTGATAGAATTGCAAAATGTCATTAAAGATTTGTTATATGCACTTCAACACATTGCTGCCACACTCGTAATAAATTTTGCTGAGTGTTAGTTGGTTGATTTTTTTATGTAGAGGGGCTCAAGAATTTGAAGTTTTTGTTTGTTATTTTCATGGTGTAGTATATTGGTATTGTTAACAACTATTTTCCTGTATTGTCAAGGTGGACAGGATTATACATGATAAAAATATAGTTTTAAGGGTAAAATATTTATGGATAAAAGTGTTCAATATCAGAGATAGAGCATATGTAAGTATAAAATTAGACATTGAGATCAAAAGCAGCAACAGTCTGTTTCATGCTTGAACACAATCTACAGGCCTGAAGAATGCATTCAAGACTGTCACTGCTTAATGTTGACCTCAGTGTCCAGTTTTATATAGAAAGATAAGAAGGAAGGAACATACTGAGAGAGAGATGTGTGTAAAATGTGCAGGTGATGTAATGCTTAGTAGTTCAGTTGATTGGTGGATTTTGTTTAATAGCATATCAACAGCCCTGTGGGTTATTTAATATGAAAATCTAAATATTTTGAACACAATATTATGGCTTCAACTAAATATATTTGAAATGCAATTGTATGCCATCAACTACAGATAAAATGTATAGTTAGTCATTTTGCTATACAATGAATTGTTGGTAATTTTACTATAAAAATGTATTGTTGGTAATTTTACTATAAAAATGTATTGTTGGTAATTTTACTATAAAAATGTATTGTTGGTAATTTTACTATAAAAATGTATTGTTAATAGTTTTACTATAAAAATGTATTTTTATACTTTCTTAGTGTTTCGTTTTAATTTGGGATTCAATATTTGCCTATAGGTGGAGCCCTAACAGGTGCTACCACCCCAAGTCAGGGTGAACCTGGGAACAACAGCAATTAAGAGATGGTTCCATGCTCCTCAAAATTTCCAATCTTCTAATCAGTCTAGTAGTTTAGAACAAGAAATCAATGAGCCAAGTTTGAATTCCATTTGAATTTGTTACATCTAGTTCCATACAAATACCCTGGCAAAAGGTATAATAGCAGGGTAGATTGGACTCTTTAATTTTGGATGGCAGCCAGTCTAGAAGGACAACCCTGGGTAGAGTTCTTTTGAGATTTTCTGGTATTGTGCATCAGTTTTCTGTTTCAGTTCTTCCAAAAAGTGTGCCTGGTTCTGCACAACCCATAACCATAATCCCCAAGTCAGATGTGCAGAGTAGTCTTGCAATTTTGCCATTAGTGCATGGTAACTGATAGTTTCATGCCTTAAGCAATTATCAGAACATGTCTACATATATCTTTATCCCCAATATAGAGCACTATTTTTCCACTAATAAATATGGCAAATTTTAAACTATATATATATATATTCTTATGATCAAATCACATCAAACATACAAGTTCTCACTCTCTAATTGAAATTAAGCAGCATTGAACCTGTTTAGTTCTTAAAGGAGAAGACTGCTTGGATGCCCCCCCCCCCAGTACTGTCATCAATGGCAGAGGTCATATCAGCATTATGCGATTCAGGCATTAATAACCCTGCCTTTGTCTTACCATCAGAATATCCAAATTGTATACAGCACAAGCAGTCTTTTCCAATTACCTTGAGTGGTTCTTGTAACTGGATCAAGGCTATCTGTGAAGCAAATTATGAATGACTAATCCTACAAGTACCATTGAATCTCTGGAGATTGGTGAGAAAGAGGACCACCTCATCTACAACAGCCTGTTTAGTTGCTATCCCTATGCAGTTAGTGGGCAGCCACCATTTTATTCATATATATATATATATATATATACACACATATACATACATGCACACAGAGAGGGTGTGATGGGTAAATTATCATCACTTTATATTTTTTTCTTATTTCACGCATGTGCATTGTTTGTTTGTTATTTTTTCAACAGCACAGTATATTAGGGTCAGTCGGACACTCTCTCTGGGAAAAAGAGCACCATGACGCAATTCACTCCACCAGAAATTTTGAAATGGCATGCTGTAGCCCTTGGCATTCATGCCAGAAGCCCCAAGACAAACATTTCAGAGTGTTTGGATGTCAATCTGAGGAGAGTGCAAACTCATTCTGGATTTGTTGGTGTATAAAAAATTAAAAAAATAGAGAAATCCCACAGAGACAAAACAGAAGGTATTCTTGGGTTGAAATCCATGCATTATGGGAAGGAATAAGTGATAACTTTTACCTTCAAACATTAAAAATATTCACCAGTTAACAAAAATTGTGTTCTATTCTAAATTATATGAAATACTTGATTAAAAGTATTTTTGCTGAAACGACAATAATTCAGTATAAATGCTGTATCAATAAGAATTTTGCCTTCAGCACTCAACAGTCACATCTATAAGATATGAGTAATATTTTTTCATATTTTTCTGGAATGTACCATCTAGCATTGATTGTAAATATTTTACTTTGGAGTAGTGGTTAACAAGCTAGTTTTATTGCCAACTGCTCTAGCATTGATCTTCACTGGGTGCCCTATACCTTTGGTCTTATACTAAGCTAAGCTTAATAAAGATCAAATGCCTTGCCATAGAGCAATACTTAGCATGTTAGCCACTAGAATGATTATGACAATAGTGAGTGGGCATCTTAAAGTTTCAGCTTTGTACCAGTCAAAATTAAGTTTGCTAAATAACTTAGAATTCAATAAACATCATATAGTTTGGGAGCCAAATATGTAGTTCTGTGATCCACCCTTAAAACCTGAAGATTGTGTAAAAACCTGTGCATAAAACTAAGTGGTAGCCAGCCAAAGGAGTCATCTGTTTTACAAATAATATGTGCTCTGCCTTTTTGTCTCTTGAATGTCCATTTTCTAAGTTACTTATAAATTAAACAGCTCCTGCATAGATTCATCTAAGCTGTAGAGCACTTTTTATGGACAAGGAGTTGTTTCTTTTGGGAGTTTCGACTGCTTTTTTTGTGTGACCGTTTTAAGCCCATGATTCATCTTATCAGGCTTTCAGTGAGTTCAGTCAATGTGTTAACTAGCCAGGATTTTACATTTTGGGTTTACACTGGTGGGAATTTGAAGCCGGCACAAAAGCAAACAAGTTTATATAATCCAGGTGGCTACCTGATGACTGTATACATATGTATGCATGAAACACACACATTTTTTATATATATATATATATATATATATATATATATATATATATATATATAAAGTCACACAAGGCAAAATCACAATAATGGGGCAGTTGTTCCAGCACAGCAAGGTTCTTCTCATGCAAGAACTGCTGGATACTCAGGGTGTTGTGAGCCAGTACATTGTTGTGGTGAAGCAGCCATGATTTATCCTGCCACAAAAGCATGTGAAAAGAAAATGCAATGGTTGCAAAAATACTAAGATTACAGTTATATATTCCCAAGATATCATGTTAGATTATAAAACAATCTGCTTATCCTACTTTTGCGTATAGCTCACTCAGCAGAACCAGACCCATTAATTTTCAGACAAACCTTATATGCATATATATTTTTTTTATTTTCTCTTTTTTTTTTTTTTTTTTAAATCTGTACCACACCACAGAAGGCAGTAAAAGCCACTAAGACACAAGGGGTTACAGAACTAGGAACAGAAACATTAATAATGAGGAGGAAGAGAAAAGAGTAATCAAGAGGACAGCAGATAGCGATTGACATTGCATTTTAATTTTTGAAGATTAAAGTTGGCTGGAAAGCATGAAGCCTGAAGGGAATTCTACAAAAAAAGAAACTGTTAGCATAGAACATACAGCTACATCTAGCCAGCTCAACTGCAAAATGATGTGATTTTGATGCCAGGCTTTTAATGTGCTTAAATTAAAAAAATCTAGGTACCATAGTGAAGTGCTCATCTGAACAATTACCACAAAAGTATTTATAGAAAAGGCACAGAGAGACAAGCTTACGGTAGTGAAAAAGTGACTGAAGCCAAGCTGCCAGATCAGGACCAAAAATATTACTGATTCTTCTTTAGATTTCATCAAGGAGCTCAAGGTAAATAGCAAGGGCACAAGACCATACATGGCAGCAATATTCTAATGGTAAACTTATAGTAATGTAAGAGAGATACTGGAGAGGAAAATAGTCTCAGACGACACAGTGAAGCAACTTTCTTAGCAGATGACCTAACAAAGGATTTAATATAGTCCTTCCACTTTGTCTCAGCCAAAAATGTTAGCCAGAGAAAACACAAGAAGTCACTTTCCTGGAGGTTAGCATCTGTCATGCAGATGGAAATCAGAGAGAGGTCTCTCAGATGAATAATGGAGAGAAGTTTAGTTTTGGAGGTGTATGAATTAACAAACCCTTTTTGGCCCAGTTAACAATGGACATGAGGTTGTTTTGAACATCAGCCACCATTTTGACCTTGTTGGACTGATCAGCCTTACTATTGAGTGAGGAGTAAATGGTTGTCATCAGTGTAGATACCATGTTGAGAGCTGATGTCATCAGGGAGGTCATTAATAAAAATTAAAAACAGAGTAGGAACAAGTACAGAACCCTGGGGGACACTGCATTAGTACAAAAAAGAGTCTAGACAAAGTGGCCCTTCAGGATAACCCCCATTTAATTATTTGATAGGAAGCTTGTCGAAGGCTTTCAAAATGTCCTGTGATACAGCCCAGGCTTCACCACTTTTATCTAAAGGATGATAGACTCTTTCTGCAATTATCTTCAGTACATTAGCAGTTGACCTGGAGAAATGAAAGTCATATTGGTTGTCTGATAAAAAGGCCCTGAGATGATGAACCAATTCGGCATTGATTAGGGCCTCTCGGAATTTCCCAAAAATGAGATAGAAGGCTAATAGGCTGATAGTTGAAAGAGCTGTTCACCAAGAGTTCTTAAAAACTGGAACAACAGATGACGATTTCCAGCAGGCAGGAAAACAGGAGGCAGCAAGGCATTTATTATACAGTTTAGAGAGAACAGGAGCCAGTTTGTGAACACACTTCTTAATGACTATTATAGGAATACCATCTAGTCTTCATGCTTTGTGGAGATCAAGTTTAGAGATGATAGCAGAAAACATGGAAAGGGTTATATGCATATCACTCAACAGAGACTCAGTACTAAGTGGGAAGTTAGGTAGGGATACTCCAGCTGAGTTTAGAGTTTAAGAAGAATTTACAGAAAAAGCATTCAGCTTTATCAGCAAAAAATGTTAACACTTCAAATTGACTGAAGAGGGGAAGTATGTGTTTGTCTTGTGAAACAAAATGGACAAGGGATTTTTGGTAATGTTTTTATTATATTTTTCTTGTATGCAAACAAGTTTTTCTTTTTCAAACTTAATCAATGTAGAAATTGTCAAAAAGTTTATTAATTCCAAAAGCACAAAGCTAAAATTTAGACCCATGCAACACAATTCTTCTTCACATTCTATAAAATTGACAAAAGGTTTCAAAGACAAAATTAATGGGTCCCATTTCCAATATCTCCATATATTCAATACAAAACATTTGGTCTATCAAATGAGAATGGGGGGGGGAGGACACAGAGTTCAAACAATGATGATCTCTCAGAAAGCAACAAAAACTGCTGCAAGTAATGTTAAAGTCAAAACAATAGAAAATCGCAAGTTGCAAATCTGATTAATGTTTTAGAAGATCAAAGAGACCATATTAATATGAATAAATTATTAATTTAGTTAATATATTGTGTTGGCTCCAATTTAAAGCCCAGTCAGCTTTGCTATTTAACCCATAGCTGGGAGAAGAGATAGATTCAATCCTTCCCCAAAATCATTAGTGCTAAAGACAATGCAAAAGATTTTTCCAAGATTTGGAAACCATCACACCAATTCACATTTTCAGGCCAATAACTGCTGTGCTATACACACATTCATAAAATGCCAAAGTTATAAATATATACTTATATAACAAGCACACACTAGATAACAAGATAGCTGTACAAAAACTATTTGGCCAATGGATAGATACCATGTTTAGTTTACTTCAGCAGAAAGCTCAATTTAAGTGACGATGGCAAGAAGAGTCATGTCATTAATCAGAGGAAAGTTTGGCCTTCTATTTACCCTGAGAAGTAATATTTCAAATCTCAGTATTTACTTGGGCTCAATAGTCCTTGTATGATGGTAAACTACATCTGGCACCAAGGACTGTGATTGGGAGATTGGTAGTTTTGAGGAGTGTGGAACCACTTCTTAATTGATGTTGTTGCCAGGTTCACCCTGACCTGGGGTGGAAGCACATGTTAAGGTCCTCGCTATGGGCAAATAGTGACCCCAAAACAAAAATCAAAATGATTGGAAACTAGAAATAAATTTTCATAAAAAAAATTACCAACAATATATTTTTGTAGTGAAATTAATAGCAATACATTTTGTTATTTTTTTTTTAAAAATAATGACCAATACATTTTTATAGTAAAATTGAAGACATATCATACAGTGTCAAAAAATATTTAAAGAAAAGAACTTGCTATGATTAATCTAACTTCTTGTAAGGAGAAACAAGTTTACACTCATCATTTGATTTTGGAATATTATTTGGTTTTAAAAAAATGCAGCTAAGTAATTGAAATCTAATCATGAAATAATTTTGACTTAATTACAAAATTTGAATTTTCATATTCAAATTTCAGCATTAAATAACCCATAGAAGTGTTGATAGTGATTTTCTAAGATTGGCTTAGATGTGGCACAAGGCTGAAAGTAATGGGCACCAGTGAGGATTGAACTCACTACCCAGTCGTAATTGTTCTAGAAAGACAAGCTTGCTAACCATTACACCATGTCAAAGTACCCTCCGTAGAGGGTGGAGATATGCTGCTAAACAAAAACAAACCAAACCAACTACGCAACCACAAAATCCGCAGTTATTTAAACCAACATGGCAAACCCATAAATTTTATCAATAATTTCATTGTTCACACTGGACCTAATTAAACTGTCTACTCATAAAAACCAGAGAATTCTTTTTTTTAGTGATGGTGGGAGTGGGGGGTCATTTTTGTAGATTAACATTCACTAGACCTTTCTCAATGGACATTTGATATCTTTTTCCCAATTTTAGTACAGTTATCAGTAATGTAAGCACACTTTCAATCTTGACATTTGTAAATAAAAACAAAGTACAGATAACTCTTTAAGATGGCAGGGATTGATTTGATGCTTTATAGTATGAACAAGACTCCCCTTTAATAATGATAAAAATTTAATATTTTTCAATTCTGACAAATGTTGTGAGTAGAGGAAAGTCTTCTAATGAATGTTTTCTACAAATATTTAAAAAAAAAAAAAATTCTTCCATCCCCCACACCACAAGAAGACCAGTTAATTTTAGTCATTTCATACCAATATCTTTACTTTCTGATCTTTAACTTTTCTATCTAATCAAGATGAAAGTTTTTTTTTTTTTTGTTTTTTTTATTCCTCTTTCACAGGGTGTTATTTCTCAATTGCATTTTGCTTTCTAAGCAAAGTATCAAAATGCAAAAGAAGGTTTGCATCCAGAACAGAAAAAGATAAACCTGCACAAGATACAGCACACTGAGCAAGATGTCAAAGTAAAAATTATTTTACCAAAGAATGCATTTTGTCATATCGCAAAAACACATATGCCTAGCCAGTAGCAAGCAATGTGCATTATTGAGTGAAATCAAACAATATCAAAGGCAAAGAGCTTTTTATCAGTTTCCTCAATAGCAAGAAGTTGCCATGAGTTGCTTTGAAGATGGTGACAAGAGCATCAAGAATTACTATAAAACTGAAATTGAAGAATAAACTCTCAAAAGATCAAACTTTCAATAAAGCAGCTTCAGGCCATGTACCATTTTATTTTTATTTTATTTTTTTTAAGCATTATGCCCCGAGCAAGGCATTAAGCCACTAGGATGCAGGGGTTTGCAGAAGATTTGGAGCGAGAGTAGATAGGAGTGATAAAAGAAAGGATGAGGAGAGTGATAGTGGATAGATCAAGGTAACTGGAGATGTCGACTGACATTACATTTGAATAGTTGGAGATTATAACTCTCAGGGAAACAGTAATTGGGAAGGGTGTCCCACAGGTGAGAGGTGCAAGGTATGAATCTATTGGAGTAGAAGAGACGGCTACATTTAAAAGTTTCTACAGTGTAAGGGTGAGAGCAGGATGCCAGCCTTGTAGGGGGCTTTAATTCATGGAGTCTGGGAACCAGTGAAAGCAGCTCAGTGGAGCAATTACCACGAAAGTATTTGTAGAAAAGACAGAGAGAGGCGACAGCACATCTGTGAGAGAGTGACTGTAGATGAGATGCCAGATCAGGGCCAATTATATTACATATCCATCTCTGGATCTTGTCAAGAACTCCGAGGTAAACAGAAGGTGCCCCAGACCATATATGGCAGCAATACTCCATGCAAGGGTGAATGGTTGATTTGTATATTTGAAGTATCAATTCCAGGGAGAAAAATTTCCTGGCGTGGCACAGAGAGCCAACTTTTGATCTGAGATAATTTCACTAATTAGTAACCTTACCATTATGATTTTGTTATTAAAGTCAAGAGAGGGTAAAGGGTCCTGAAAATGATGCAGGGCTCAAATAAAATGTCATTCAGCCAATAACATGTTGAATGTCTTGCTTATTTATTCACACCAGTTTTATAAACGCATATATATATATATATATATATATATATATATATATATATATATATGATAATAATATATAAAAAACAGTTGAATGTTTAAATTTTTTTTATTCCGTTACAAAGGTTTCGTTCATTTAAAAAAAGTTTTCAAA
>OZ010589.1:39485097-39492597 GCA_963932145.1 Acanthosepion lycidas
TAATATTTTTAGTAGATACCTGTACTTGAGTAGATGCTCCATTTATTTATTTAACAGTATATTTATTTATTTTCATCTACCTTCCTGAATATTAGAAAAATAGCCAGCCATTTTAAGATCACTTGCAAAGCTTTGATGTAATGTAGCAACCAAATATAGAGGATCTTCTTGCATATGTTTTAACAGATACTCTCTGATCGGCTTATTCAGTTAGGAGTGAAACACCCACTGAGAGAGTTTGTGCAATATGTAACTGGTATCTTCATCATGCCTTCATATGACATGCTAGCTTTTCTTGGCAAAATATTGCACCATCGTGGTATCTCAGCATCCCCAGCCTATCCAAATTTGCTTAAATTAAACTTCTATTTTTAAATCTAAAACCCTCATTGTAAGGTGGTGGATTTCACAATTAAGAATAACATGATGATGTAGCTGATGGTAATCCCAAAAGACACTGAGATACAAAGTCAAAGAAGGGTACTCAGAACAGAACTAAAGCTCCATTACTTTAAAACCAGCTATTTTTTTTGTTAATATTAAACGGTTAGATGCTTTCCATACAGACGTTATATCAGTATATCAAATTATCAGAAAGTGGTCACATTTCTGACACTTGCATTGGAGTAGAGTAGCAGACGGGCAAGCAAAGTTGAAGATAAAATGATAGTGAAGATGGATGAATCTTTGCAATCATCAAGCAAAATGGAATTTGGTTTTGTTCTCTCTCTCTCTCTCTCTCTCTCTCTCTCTCTCACTCTCTCTCTCACTCACTCACTCACTCACAGATGAAAGGGAAGAACTGTATTCTTCCAACATGGGGAAAAAGAGTGCAGGGCATGAACACTTCTTTGCATGAAAAACAACGCAATTGCAAGGCTCACCCGCACATTCACCGAAGCAGTTCCATGATGGAGAATAAAAATGACACCTACTCTCTTTCCTGAAATAAGAGCAGATATGTAGTTGTTCTGAAAGCTTTTAAAGTACAAATAATCAGAGTGAAAATTGCAACTACTTTCCCCCTCCCTGACTTTTCCTCCTAAATTCTCTTGCACCTCCCTTCACTACACAGCTGTATGTATACATACAGAGCCACAATATGCATGCATATGCATGCTGGTACATCTAGTGCAGATATAGTTTTACATGTGTATGTGTAATTTATGCACACATGTATTTGTGTGGGTGTACGTGATATTAATTCTCAAGCTGTCCTAAAATATGTTTCTAAGTACACGAGAGATAGGTGCACTGGAGTGAACCACAATCTTATACAAAAGTTGACATGAGAAAATGGATTACATTCTCATGTTGCATTTGTATTGATTACGATATAAATAAAATTAGCTTCTTACTTTTCTTTCCAGGCAAATGGCATTATTACTTTTATCATTATTGCTGCTGTTAGTTGTCATAGCAGAATTTCTAATAATATTTAGGTTAACTTGCTGCAGTCAGTAGATTGTCATAAAACAAATCTCCATGAAATACATACTGTAAAGTATTCAGGCATAATCAAATCAGACTCACCTCTCGAAATCAGAAAGCTACCAATGTAATACCATCAACAACTGGCCCAGTTAAGAACATTTCATGATCTGGGGATATCACTTTCTCACAAGCTTGTCAAGTCAAGGGTCAACCATTAACTATCTTATATATTCTCATAATCTACACTTACTACAACTTCATTTAGTAATCGTCTACCTTGAATGGCTCTTGGGTCTTATACTGGGTAAACATTTAATTAAAAAAAATAGTGAACCACACTAGATTTGAAACTTCAAACTCGTAGACGTACCAGGAGTGAGGCAGGGGTGATTCATTCATTTTCTACAGTTTATCAACCCACTGTAGGTTATTTACAGCCAGAAAATATTTCTAGACTTAAGAATTTTTTTTCAGACAATAATGGTTTAGTGGGACAAGTATTACTAATTAACCCATAGTTGGGGGGTAGAAGAGGTGGATTCATACTTTTACCAAGGGTATTTGTGTGTAAGTGAATATAACGAACCCAATGGGAATTGGAACTCAGCTATCCAATTAACAATTCCAAGCCATTGTTCATGATATCATCCACTCACCCAACCTTACAACACCTGGTATTCCATCCATCTAGATACTGACCAGGCTCGAAGTTGCTTAACTTCGGTAATCATGGTGTTTCAACATGATGTGGCTGTAAGCTTAGTAGGGTGGGGAGGATTTTTTGCAGCAAAAGGCTTGTATATTTTCAGGGTAAAAACTGGTTATTTTCAAGGCAATTTAGAAAATTCACAGAGCAAATTATTTCAGCCGCTCACCCAATAAAATTTCCTCCTGTATGCCTATGCTCAGCATGACTAAATTTGGAATTTGACTTTCTCCACATTAGTAGCCCAACTAATTTTAAAAGCTTTCCCCAAAAAGTCACAAGTAGCATAATTAAACGTTTAGTAACTTTAGTAACCCTGCATCCAGATTCAAATGCCCTGCTGAAGACATGATTTGAAGTTAAATTGTTTTTTGGGGTTTTTTTTTCTTGTAATTATTTTGTTTAGATGAAGTACTCTTTCAAAAAATGATCCTGTTTACAATGAAGGCTACTGTCAAGTTTCAGTATTTGTACAGATTTATAAGTCAAAATTAAAAAAAAAATCCTGAACTGCTTAAATATTTGTAACCTTAGCCAAATAAACCAAAATGATTACTACAAATCATTAAATAATCATGCAAACAATATAATTAAAAGAACATCAAGTGTTAGATATTAATTCCCTCACACTCTTCACCTGATTATTATTACATTTTATATGCTGCTATACCTTCTTCAAATATTTACTTCAAAACAACAGATAGCCAGAGACTACACCAAATGGTATTAGGTTGGTGCAAAAATAACGACGTAATAATGTTGTTTTTTGACGTTAAAAATACGTCAAAAAATGACATTATTACGTCATTATTTTTGCACCAACCTAATATATTGTGATAAACTAAAAAAGACAGCAAGGAAATAAAACAAACTGGGACAATACAACACCTTGAAACAAAAAATAGTTTAAAAAATTAGTTTCTAATTTAAAGAATCCTCATCCTAATTTTCAGTCAGTAATCCCCCTAGTCTACAGAGAACTTTTCATTATTTATATCAAATTCCTAATTGCATATTTTGGATTTTTGTTCATGAGATACACTTTGTTTAACCTTTTAAGGACATCCACAAGTTTTACATTCTTACAGTACACAGAGGGCATGAATGTGCCTGCAATTGGGTAGCACTGTATTACAATCCACAGCTTTAATACCCATCACATGAACAACTAGAGGTACTTGAAATCTACAATTTTGTAAAAATTATAGATTTCCAAAGCCATAATAATAAAGAAGCTAAATTTGGTATCATTTGAAAGCAAAATCTATTTTCTCGTAAAATCAACTTGTAATAAATTTTCAGTGATTTTATATATATATATATATATATATATATATATATATAAATTTAATTGCACTAATATCACATTCAGGTTTTTCAATAATTTGGTTAGGACTCCAGAGATTTAACAATTGAAATCTCATGATGGCTGATAGGATTAAAGCACGTGGGTATTGATATGAAAAGATTAATATGTATATTAGGTACATAAACAAATCCACAGACTTATGAAAAATAAGTTTGTTTTTTTTAATTGTATTTAACCCAAGCAAGGCAGTAAAGCCACTAAGACACAAGGGTTTACTGGGTATGAATGAATTAAAAAACACAAACATTACTAAGGAGTGAGAACAAAAGAAAAGTAATCAGGAGGACAAGAGAGTTCCACAAGTGAGAAGTGCAAGAAAAGAAACTGTTGGTAGCAAAGAACTTATGGTTACATCTAACCAAGTAAATTGATGAGACCTCATTACTAGTCTAGTACTGCATTTAAATTCATAAAGCCTAGTTACCACAGCTGATCTGAACAATTACCTTGAATGCATTTATAGAAAAGACAGAGGGAGGTAACCTTATGATAGTGGGAAAGTGACTGAAGCCAAGATGCCAGATGAGGACCAATAATATTGCTGATTCTTCTTTGGATATTATCAAGGATTTCTCAATATATAGCAGGAGCACCAGACCCCATGCAACAGTAATATTCAAAGCATGGACAAATGGTAGGCTTATAGATATACAAGATAGATTCTGGAGATAAAAATCATCTAGCATGACACTGAACCAACTCTCTTACCAGCTTACCTAGCAATAGATTCATTATAGTCCTTCCACTTCATGTCAGCTGAGAATGTCAACCCAAGAAGGCACAACGAGTCACTCTCCTCAAGGTTAGCATCAGCCATGTTGATGGAAGGCAGAAAGGAAAATGGAGATCAGTTTAGATTTGGAGGTATTAAAGTTAACAAACCATTTTTTTTGTCCCAGTTAATAACAGATTGAAGGCCATTTTTAACATCATTCACCAATTTGACTTTATCAGACTGATCAGACTCACTATTGAGATAGGAGTAAATGGCTGTGTCATTAGTATAAATAACAAGTTGAGAGCTAATACCATTGAAAAGGTTGTTAGTGAAAATTAAAAACAAAGTAGGACTAAGGATAGAATCTTAGAACAGAGGTGAATAATAATTATATCACTCAGACTTTATAGGTACAAACTGTGCCAGGTGATAGTTACAAGATTTTAAGCAGCATAATACAGAGAAACAAATCTGAGAAAAAGAAGATTCTACTCAGAACCATATAAGGCAATCTTTCCTTGTTCAAGTTTTTGCTTCCCTCTGCTAATCATATCACAAAGTTATAATTTTGTGTAAGCCAACAGGATGAGGTGACTGGTATCATCTTCCTTTCTGAGAGAAGAGCTTCTAAATAATTTAGAGAGTACAGACTTTTATTATAGCTCTAACAAAAGATATAAAAAAAGTATATATTAATATATGATAAATACATACAAATACAAGGGTAGGAAAGGCAAAGAGAAAAAAAATTTACTGTAAAATAATAAATCAAAAAAACATTACAAAAGCTACCCCAAAAAAAAAATGTTAAACAGTTATTGTTTTAATGTTTGGTTATGTTTAAATTTTAACAGCGATTTTTCTTCTGTAGATTTTTTTTTTTTCAGTTCTGTTTTTACACGGTGAAATTCATTTAAAATATCTTTTAAAATATTAAAATCAATTTAATATTTTTCTCTATGATACTGTTATTTGTAACAACAAATATATTGATAAAATTTAATATTATTCATCTCTGTTACGATTCTGATAAATTTGGGCCATTATTTGAAACTAGGCATCAAAATCCCAGAAGCGACTTTGCAAAATTCAGAAAATTGAAGGAATTTAAACACTATCAAACTATACTACACAAAATGGGTAACACTTTTTTTTAGAGCAGTATTAAAAGAAACTATGTATATAAAACACTAAATATACAGGAACACTTGAGAGATTAAAAAATAAAAATACTTATGATACATCTTAAGAGAAATATATGTCTCTATTGTAGGCTGTAAGAATTAATTGCTTTGTTCCCTTCTAGAGCAATGAAAGTTTTTTTTTTGTTTTGTTGTTGTTGTTTTTTTTTTTTAATTGAGTTAATTCCATGCAAGGCAGTAAAGCCACTAAGGCACAAAGGGTTACTGGGTGTGGAAGAATTAGAAAACAGAAACATTGCTAAGGAATGATAATAAAAGAAGAGAAATCAGGAGAACATTAGATAGCGATTGACATTGCATTTAAATTTTTGCAGATTAAAGTTGACTGGAAAGTATGGAAGAGGAATGGAGTTCCACAAGCAAGAAATTCAAGAAAAGAAACTTAGCATTTACAGTTACATCTCGCCAGCTCAACTGTAAATGTATCTGTAGTCATCTCTTCTCTGAGTGAGAAAGACAGTAATGTTACATGGCACCAATACCAGAGAAGAAGATCTTTGACCTGCTTGCAGTTTTGCATATAGCAGTCAGTTATGTGCCATGCGTGAGACACACTTAGGCGATCGTGTATCTTTCGATACATGATTGACAAGGCAAATTTTTTTTATGCAGTAGGTTGCCATTTGTTTCTGCGGTAGGCCAGTTGCCATCCAAGGCTATAGAACATGGTCTGTCCTGCTATTTACCTATAGCTGAGGGGGGAGAAGAAGATTCATACCTTTTCCAAGGGTATTATAGCACATAAGTGAATGTAATGGATTCGAATGGAATTCGAACTCAGCTCTCCGATTCCTTAATCAGAGCCACTATCCATTACTCCACTATATCTCCCTCAGTAGTAGTAGTAGTACCATGAAAATTCAATAGTTTTCATATTTTAATTTTCTGATATATTTTCATGAATAAATAAGCTCACTGCGAGTTCACAACTACAAAATACCCATGGAAATTAGCCTATTCCCTTAAATATTTGAGCTTAACAACTTTAACCAAAAATTGCAATAACAAAGATGAATGCAGGTGATTATTTAAAGAAAGAGAGTACTAAGGAAAAGATTTAAAACTGACCAGTTTTTCCATTTCACTGAAGCAGATGAGAACATTATCACATCCTCTCTCTTCTCTTTCTTTCTTTCTTTCTTTCACTAAATGTAAACAGCATCACTGCTATATCTTTTTCATCTTTCCTTGTGATCAAAACAGAATAGTCTATTATTTATGACTTATTGGCAGGTCATAACATACATGCTAACTACCCAAGAAACAGGCAGAATTCTAATATGCTACTTGTAGATGATGAAACTAACCTAACAAGGAAATTGTTTATTTTAGCTACTTTTTTAAAACATTAATGTCTAGAGTCAATACAGTGATCACCTAAGCACCCTTATACACTACTTAGTTTTGTGCAATTTTAATAACCCATATTCAATGCCAAAAGTAATCAAATTATAGGTTTTGCTTAATAATGATTATAAAATGCAACAGTAATCAGGCTAGCAATTCAGAAAGCAATTGCATTAACCTTGAAGCAGTGGGAAAAGGTTGCATGACCATGCATGCTAAACAGGTGAGGAAAAAAAGAAAATAAAAGAAAATTCATTTTTTATGCCTATTTTCACTTTATATTCAAAAACTATAAAAATGATAATTTCAACTTTTTTCAATTATAAAAATAAACAAAAGGGGAAGTAAAATTAATATCTGCAGGATTACAAGCATCTGACTCACCTGAAGATGAAAAGTCAGAAAACACTTCCATTAGTAACATTATAACTTCCATTGACAAGCGTCATTTATGCTTAGAAGAATTCACTGAACTCTCTGGCATCTATATTGAAACTGATGCATTCCACTTTGAGTGCAGATAGTAACCTCATGAATCCTGCTGTTGCCAATCTGTCATTTAGACTTGAATCCCAAATGAATGATGCCTCTATCATTTGGAAAAACTTTAAAATTATCAATTGATGATCTCTGCTGATCTACAATAAAATATCAATGCCCAACATTTAAGGGTTAAATTAAAAATAAAATGTGAACGTTCTTGACTTAACCGGACAGGAAAAAT
>OZ010589.1:39503103-39623103 GCA_963932145.1 Acanthosepion lycidas
GTGGGGAGGTAAGTTTTTGTGGGCTTTTTTTTTAATGATATGATTATGAGAACTTAGACTTCTGAGATAATAGCAAAAATATAAGAATATTTGTATACTTTAAAAATGTCTGAAAAAAGTCTGAAATATAAAATATTTAATCTGAAGAATATGATACACAGACAAAATAACTGGTAGGTCAGTGGAATTTCCGTAATGGTTTAACAGGTTTTTTTTTATTTTTTTATTTTTTTTTTTTTTACCTCACGCAAGTCATTCAAAAATGTATTTTAGAAAGATTAGAGAATCGTATTTTCTAAACAAAAAAAGAAAAATGAAGTTTCACTTTCAACCAGAATTGATTAAATAACAGTCATTCTCTGTCAATCTGTCTGTAAGCCTCAATCTCTTGAATTTGGAACACAGATATTCTATGGTGCTAGAAAGGAAGGCTATTTTTGCTCTTTTAATAATTGTATAAATTAATTTTTCAAGTAAGATGATTCCTTATAATTTGCAGATGAGTATATATTTTATTTAGTGACAATTTGAAATGAATAAAGAAAATTAATTAACCAAAAATTCCTCACTTAATTGGTAGCAGACACTTTTCTTCTGGCTCAACTTTTTTAAAAGTCGTTCACTACTTCCATTCAAGTTTTGTATTGTAAAAATTCTATTTTTTTAGATTTTTCTGCATTTTTTTTTTTTTAAATGGCTAACATCAGAAAATTGGGGCAAAAAGAAAGAAATCAATGGAAAAGCAGAAGAGATCTGAAAAATAATGATTTCGTGAGTGAATTAACGAATAAGAATCCATTCACGGAACAAAAGAGAAAATAATAATAATCTTCTTTAAAATTCTCTTTTTTTTTTTTGTAGAACCTTCACAATTTGTGATGAAGTAAAAAGAATTAAGAGTATTTAGGACTTTATAGATATGAAAATTTGAACATTAGTTCCAACAGAATGAGCAGAAATTGTTATTCCATATATTATTGTTTCAATTTATTCTTTGGCTTTCTTCAGGCGCATATACTCTCTCTTTGTGTTCTTGTTGAGAAGATTAAAATGAAAGCAACAAAAAATAAAACATACAAAGAGATTCATGGAACAAACACCCACGGAAGTCCACAGATGTACCAAGTAAAATAATATATCTAAATATTACAAAGATGAATAAAAATTCACAAAATATATTAAATACTAAAAACAATTTATCTTGAACATTCAGAAAAAACAAGATAAAAAAAAGGTGAGCCAAAATGTTAGGAAAATAAAGTCTCTCACTGCTCAGATGAACTGCAACTCCTGGTTCTCATGGCTAGGACCCACCATACCACTTACATAGTAACAAACCACCCACAATTTCCTCATATTCCATCAACGAGAAGTAAGTTCCACTCAAACAGTTTCTTCCTATGAACCACTGCACTATAGAACGGACCCAGAAGAGGATGTTTCCTTGATCACTACAATCTTAACCTAAGGTTAACTGTTATCTTCCACTCCTATCCACACAAATTGCCTCCTAACACTCGACCTCTAGTGACCTCCAGGCCTTGTAAAAGGTGAACCTTACTGTTAAAAAAAAAAAGAAGAAAGTACTTGTGACTGACATTTCATGGTGCCTTGAAAACAAATATACATCGAAGGTAGGCAATGTAAGTTTTGTAAAGACATAATCAGTGGTAGCATCCTACCAGTTTGCATAAACTGATTCTTAACATTATAAAAGCTTAGTGAATCAGTTGTTGGATTATCCGAAAATAATCTTATATATTAATAGCCAATATTATAGCTACAATCTTAACCTGTTCAAGTTTAGAGTCAACCATTATCTTACCCTCCTATTCATATAAACTACCCCTTAACATAACCCTCTACTTCAAGTGGCTCCCAGGCCTTATACAGGGTCAACCTTAATGTAAAAAAACAAAAAAAGTGTGAAAAATATGTCATCTTGGAAAAGTCAACAAATATAGCATGTTAAAAGATGAAAACAGTAATTATTTGGAATAATAAAAACACTATTTTAAAAGCCCCAAAGCTATTAGATTGGTGCAAAAATAATGACGTAATAATGTCGTTTTTTGACGTTACACCAAAAAACGACATTATTACGTCATTATTTTTGCACCAACCTAATATTAAGACATTGTGCTTTTGTAATGATCTTCAAAAAAGTACTCTTCGCATTGGGCAAAACATTTTAACCATTAATTCGATTGTTTTTCTAATTCATGGAAGAGGAGACTTGAGAAGAACAGATAACTATGAAATTGATGAATCAATTCATTATCATTTGAGAAAATATATATATATATATATATATATATATATATATATATATACATAAACAATAGGAGTAGATTTATCCCTTGTTTCCTGTTTAGGATTGGGTTTCCAGTTCCTTCTAAAGTCTTCTCATGCTCTTACACTTCCAGTAACTCCTTGTGTCTTAGTAGCATTACCACCTTGCTTGGGGTGAATTAATAAAAATAAATAAATTAATAAATAAATAAAAGATATATATTTTAAGTTAGGTTAAAGTTCTTAATATCATGAAAAGAGTGTATATAAAAATAGACATTGAGGTCAACACCATCAGCAGCAGTCCGTTTCATGCTTAAACACAATCATGGCCTAAAGATTGAGTTTGAGCATGAAAAATACTGTCACCATTGGGTGTTGACCTCAATGTCCACTTTTATATTTATATACACTATCCCTGATATTTAGTACTTTAACCCATAAATATAGCATACCTTAAAAAATTTTATATATATATATATATATATTCAAGCATGCTTGGTTAAATAATTTAGACATATTATGCCTATTTTAATTGTAATCTTTTCAAGATCAGAAATTAATTTCCTGGTAGTGGTAGAAAAGTGACCAAGAAAAATTCCAAAATTCTCTTTCAAATAATTTTTATTTTCCCCAAGTACTTTCAATCTCATTTGAGATCATCTTTAGGGGTTGAATTTCTATGTTTATATGTGCATAAGGACTGTAAAATTCTAAACATTTGCACTGCTATGCAAGGGAATTAACTCGTGATTTTTGGAGTATAGAACTTTGTTGCTATACTCGTAGTTGACTTTATTCATTTTTGGCTGGAATTCTCTTATATAAAGGGATTCCAGAATTTTAAGTCTTTGCTTGTTATCTTAGTAGAGTACTGTTGTATTTTCAACTAATATCTGTCGAAACTATGCATGTGGATCTGAGTGTTCTATTAAATGTTCTGAAATTGAACTATGATCATACAAGTGAAACATAAGCCTTCTCATCATGGTCATTGTAGTAAAACCAACATATATATTAACACTTTTTACATTATTCAGACTATTGTCCTCATCTTTGTTGCCATATTTATCACAATGTTTCCTCCATTGTATACTCCAGCCTTCTTCAGGTGGTTGGAATGTCGAACTGAACCCTTTATTTTGCTTGTAGGGGTAGGCTGTTCTAGTTCCGCGTGCCATGTCTGATGGATGCCAATTATCAGTTATCTCCTGTTAATTTACCTCTCCAAGTTCTCCACTGCATTAACCAGGTATTGAACTCACAACTCTTTGGGTCCTGTCACTGGATCTAACCAATGCCTTTATCCACCAGGAGAACCAGGAAAATGACTCATTGTGCTTTCTCAGGCTAACATTCTCAGCTGACATGAAACGGAAAAACTATATTGGATCCATTGCTAGGTCAGCTGCTAAGAAATTTGGTTCACTCTGTCAGGTGAGACAATTCTTGAATCTATATTGCATACATATAAGTCTACCATTCATCCATGCTTAGAATATTGCTGCCAGTGTCCCTGCAATTTAAAAAGATTTATTGGATCTCCCTGATAAGATCTAAAGAAGAATCAACAATATTATTGGTCCTGATCTGGCGGCTCAGATTCAGTCACTTGCCCACCACCATAAGGTTACCTCTCTGTGCCTTTTTTATAAATATATTCATGGTAACTGTTCAGTTGAGCTTTTTGCTATGGTACCTAGACTGTATGAACTTGAGCACAATACTAGACTGGCAGTGAATGCATCAATTTACAATTGAGCTGGCTAGATGTAGCCATAACTTCTATGCTAACAGGTTCTTTTCTCACACCTCTCATTTTTGGAACTCCCTTCTGGCTCCATGCTTTCCAGCCAAATGGAATCTGCAAAAATTTAAATGCAAAGCCAATCGCTATCAACTGTCCTCCTGAATACTCTTTTCACTTTCTACTCATTACTAATGTTTCTGCTCCTAATTCCTTCACACCCCTTGCATGTTATTGGCTGTACTGTCTGACTTTAAGCAAGAGAGAAAGATTTATTACTGATTATTATTATGGACTCAAATCTGAGTGAAGAAACAGGAATTCTGGATAATGAGGACTTCCTAATCACCAATAAGATTCATTTTGCAAATATCTTTGCTACAAATTAAAGATACAATGAAACAAGGAACAAATGAAATAAAAATCCATTGTCCGTGTGAGGTTTTGAGCTAAAAGCCTAAAAAGAAGGTTTTCAAATCACAAACGGCACAATTAAGCAGCAGCAATCAAACTTGAGATGAACACACCCTCTCTCTCTCTCTCTCTCTCTCCCCCCAGAATCAGTCCTGGGTTTCACAAACTCCCCACCCCAACTGCCCAATTGAATCCATTTTACATAGATTGTTAGCTTGTTTTCTTTGACAAATTTCAAATCCCAATCAATTAAAATGAAGCAAATTGACATTTTCTATTAAGTCCAACAGTATTTAACAATTTTGTAAAAAAATTCAAAGTCCTCAACAATGAAATTGATTCTTTTTCTTTTAATCTATTCATTGATGAATATCATAAAAATTGGTAAAATAATTTGAATTTTTAAATGCCAAGAAAATTAATAATGGAGAATTCACAATGTCAAACACAAATTCTTGATAATAATTCTAAATGTGAAATTACAGTTACCAAGTTTACAGTTGATGCTTAATGTGAGATCCTTAACCTGTTTAATTAAATCAATATTTCACAGCATTTTGTATTTTTACGTTGATGAAATAGGATTTTTCTGGAAGCGAATGCCGACCAGAATTTTTATTACCAAAGACAATTCAAGAATGATTACCAAACCATCAAAGGATAAGTTAACCCTGTTGCTTGAAGGAAACAAAGGAAGTGAGCACAAATTATACAAATCTTAATTTATCAAGCAGTAATCCCAAGAGTTCTCAAGTGAATTGAAGAATCAAAACATTGAGTCATTTGGAAGTACAAGAAGAATATGTTTGGGCAACAACCACATATTATTCAATTGGAAGTGAAGAAATATTGCAAAAATAACAAAATTCCTTCAAATGTTCTTTTGAGGATGAATAATGCTCCCTCCCATCCACCATTTCTTAAGCATAATCAACGTAACATCAAAGTGATATTTTTGTTTACAAACACTTTGTCCTTCTTGCAACCAATTGTGTAAAGGGTCATTCAAGGCATACTATTTCTTTTATATATGTGACTTTACTATTAAAAAAAAATTTCCTCTAGAGAGGGAGATGAATGCCTTTATATAGCAGCCTATAAAATTTATACAAAATGAAACTGACATCCTTATAAGCTGAACTAACTGCATGAACTCTGAAATTTCAAATGATGACATTAACGAGCTAATGAATGCTGATAATTAAGAAGTAATAGAATTGATTGTAATGGAAAAATCGAGAGTAAAGATGAAGTTGCTTCTACCCAATGCTTAAATGCATTTTCTTGTCGCCCCATGCTAGCAGGATGCGACACAAGTTCAGTTTAATGTGAAAAGCCCAAGCGTGTGTACTCAGGCCAGGTCCAGAAATAGCCCAGCCTCAACAACCATCAGCTATGATAACATCAGTATTACTACTGACCCCGCCTCTTTAGTACAATGAGGGAGGTACTGCCATGGGTAACTGTTTCCAGAAATGAGGCATCTCTCAATAATATTTTCAGTTGTACTCTGTACACAGACAGACAGACACAACTGAGAGATGAAATGTAGTTTATCCTCCTGAAGCAGATACTACACTTTGATCCCAGTGAAAAATCCAAGAAGGAGTGTTTGATGAATCTTTTGAACACATTGAAAAGACAAATTAAATTTTTAAAAGTTAAAATCCAAATTATGAAAGAAGGAAAAGAGGTTGTTTCAGATTGCTATTATGAAATTTATCATGAAAAGGAAAAGCAACTGACTCTAAAATCCTTCATTAAAAAACAATGGTCATTACAACAGAGGTGGGTAAAGACAGAAATCCTCATCATCATTGACAACTGATTTAATGTGATTGATATATTTTTGATTTTATGTAGGGGTTTTTTTTTTTGTTTTTTTTTTATGAATTTTTGTCCCATCTAATTATCTATATGAACTTTATTTCTTTCCTTCATTAAAATAATTACTTTGACATTATTTTATTAATCTTCATACAAAAATTGAAAGATTTTAAATTTAATTCTTTTTTTTTTACTTCACAAAGTAACTATTTAATGAATCGTTTTCCATTAATAATTATACTTTATTTATGACTGATAATTTGAACAAAACAGATTGTTATATAGGAATAAAGTGTCACTGCTGACACTGTAATTTGAACACAGATCACCAGAGAGCAAACACAAGTGATCCCATTATTGCGGATCACATGACCATGGGGGAAATGTTTAAAGTAGGTAGTAGCATGACGTTTAAACGATCACCATTTCTATTCTATCCTCTATTACTATATGGTACATTAGTCTCTATACATTCACTATTTCTACACTATTTCTCTATATTGATCACTATACAGGTTACTATTCAGTGGTTACTTTTCAAGTGAATATTATCAAGCAAGTACTATTAGTGCGAGTGATATTCAAAGGTGTCTGACACTAGTATTGTTCAACAGCATTACTATAGTTGCGTCTTCAATTACAAAGTCTCTACTACAACAAGCATTACGAAAGTGACAATTATTTGTTGACATTTCAAAATAGATATTATTAAATACTAACAAACTTTTATATTATTTTTATACGAACATTTGCATTATTTTTTCTAATATATTAGCCTAAGTTTTGTCAGTTTTGTTTTCAAACATGTAAATTTAAAATGTATTAAAAAATAATACATGACATCACTGTGTGCAAAGCTCTGCTCTAATCAATCAAACAGGTCATCCTATTTCACAATCATGAGACCCTTAACCAGTAACCCATTAAGTTCTTAGGTGCACCACATGTATTGCAGCCATCATAGAAGTTTTGCCTCCTGGGCAAGGTAGACGGAACCCAATCCTCTCCAGGCTGATTTTAAATTGAGTTTTCCTTCTCCTAGACCAGTTGTCACCCAGGGCTATAGGAACCAGTTTGTTCTGCTATTTACCCGTAGCTGGGTGGGGGTGGGTAGAAGAGATGGATTATATACCTTTCCCAAGGGTAGCAGCACATAAGTGAATGTAGTGAACTCAACTTAAATTTGAACTCCACAATCCAAGCTTCTATCCTTTACTGCATCTTGTCACCACATCCTATTTACAATTATGCTAAAATAGCCAAGTATAGTCTTCAAAATTTTATTTGCAACAATTCATTATTCAATTAACAACTGAAAATAACCTTGCAAATAATGTAGAAAATTTTAAAGAAATATTGTAGAGGCTCTGAAATAAAATTCAGATTATAAATATTACTTCCCTTTTTACAGTATATAGAATCCCTCAAAATATAATGTTTTATATATTAGTTCTATATATTTGAAATTGCAGTAGCCGGACTCTCAATTTCAGTCAAGATTGTTTTAGGTGTTGCTATAAAAGGATGTTGCTACATATTCAAAATTCAATTTGTATTGGCAAGACTAACATTTTGCTTGGCAAACATAGTGCTAAAGATTAAAGTTGGTTTATACAGATACGTGGATAAAAAAATAATTCTCTCTTAAAAAAATAGAATTAGTAGGCAAAGTTAAAATTCACTTTACACTATTGCCCTTGAAAAAGGGTATGAACCCATCTCTTCTCCCTCTTTCAGGAAAACAGTAGGGCACACTCAACTCTCTAACATCAGTAGAGCAACCAGTCTAGGTGAAGGACACATCATGAAGAAGGCAAAAAACACCACTACTTTTCCCAAGAACAGTTATAAATATTCATAGACATTAGAGAAAAAAAGGAAGCTATGGAGAGTCATGGTCATCTGCATCCTGAAGTAGCAGAGCATTTAAAAAATATAAAATGATAGCTTATAATGATTGCAAGAAATTAGAAGTTATAAGTATTTAATAGAATATCATGAAATTTCATTTTTATTTCCAGTTGAGCAAAAATTCTTTGGGTAATTAATTGCAATGATCAATTAAAGCAATTATTGTTAAAGTGAATCTGGTGCCCAGTCACAAATGCAGACAATTTCAGTTGTTACTTCATCATTAAAAAATTTTGCATAATGATACCAAATATGTTTGGAAAATAAAAAAAAAAAAAATGTCTTAAATATACATTTTTACAATATGGTTTTTATATTCTTTTTTCATGGGAGGTGATAAAAACAATAATTAGCATTACATCGAACCTTTTTTCACAATGAGTTTTTTTTCATGAAATTAAAATATTGTTGTCTTATTATTGCAACAAGCTTAAGTAGAAAAGAAAGAAAAATATATTCATGTCAGGAATTTTTTTCCTCTTAACATCAAAATATCACAGTTTTCTTAAATGTATTAGTGAGGTTTACAGAAAATATAAAAACTACATTCAAAATGCTCAGTTTGAGTAGTTGGTTGATTTTGTTTAGCAACATACCAACCTCTATAGTTTATTTAATGCTGAAATATATTTTATATGCAATTTTTTTTTTTTTTCCTTGAGAAAATAATGGTTTTAGTGATACATGCTGGAGGTAGAATAGGTAAATCCATACCTACCCCAAGGGTATTTGCACATAAGTGAGTATAAACACAACTGGAATTGAAACTTATTTCACTGATTAACAATTAACCGTTACACCACCCATACATCTAATGGCATTCCTAAGTATTCACCGATCCACATACTGACCAGGGGTGATGTTGCTTAACTCCGGTGATCATACAAGAACTGGTGTTTCAATGTGATATGGCTGTAAGCCTAAAAGATAAGCATAAGATTGTATTACATCAACTTTTTGAGTGAGGAGCACTGGTCTGCCTTGGAAATAAAGAAAAAACATTTCTACACTCTAGAAATATTTTCTGACTTTAAATAACCTGCAATGGATTGATAAGCCGTAGAAAACAAATCAATCATCTCTTTACACCACTTGGCCTTGCACCATGCTAACTTAATCTTAGTAAATAGCCTTGTACCATAAAACTCAATGTTAGATGACAAAGGCCATCTCCTCCCCAACTTCCCATGTCTCACTGAGCACAATCTCAGTAACATACTAATTTTAGTAAGTATCTAGACTTATCAAAAGCCTTGACTCAAAAAAGCCACAGACCCAGACAAAATTCTAATGGTCATCCTTAAGAATATCAACCTAGAATTATCCCTGATCCTAGTAAAGTTATTTAACTGCTGCTTGAAGGAGAAATCTTTCCTAAGCCTGTAGAAAATGGCAAGCATATGTTCAGTCTTTAAGAACACAGGCAACCGATCTTCCCCCTCCCAATATAGACTCATTAGTCTCCTCAGTAATTTTTTTGAGACCTTAATCAAAAAGGTCATCGAACACCTAGATTAGAATAACCTCTTGTATGACAAACAGTATGGGTTTCAACCAGCCTGATCCACTGCTGATGTCCTAACTACCATTACATACAAAATTAGTGAGATCCTTAACAACACATACACTGCAAGGAACATAGCATTAGATATCTTAAAGGCCTTTGACAAGATGTGGCACAAAAGTTTGCTACACAAGCTCTCCAGCTATGGAATCCTTTCTAACAGGTAGATCCCTGAAGGTAGTTATTAATGGTCCATCCTTCAAGGCACCGACAGTCAACACAGGCATCCCCTAGGGGTCACTTCTTAGACCAAATCTCTTTCTGATGTACATAAATGATCTACCTAAGAATATAGTCTGATCATTTGTAAATATCTATGCCAGTGATATGACAATATATTTGCACACCCCTAAAACTCTTGATGATCAAAGATTGACAGCTGACATCTCTTCCAATAAAACACTAACTTCTTAGTGAGGAAAAAACTGGCTGTTTAAATTCAATGCCTCTAAGATCAAAGTGGTTACATTCCATTGCCACTAATCAGACACCGAACTACCACCAGTCATTTGAATGGATGTTCCTTTGAGAAAGCCACATGCCTTGAAAGGATATTGAGCTCCAAACTCACAACCTACCTCAAGTAGAACTCCTATATACGATCCATCATTGAAGATACAGGTAAAATGATTGGCATCCTGTGCTGGTCCAGTAAGTACCCGACTCCTCATACTATCCTCTACTTTTATAAGAGCCAGATCAGAATGAAAATGGAGTATAGTCACCATATTTGGGTGGAAGCTGTCCAGATATCACTTTCCAGTCTTGATAGAGTTCAAGAGTGTCTCTGAGCCCTTGTTGGAGAAGAATTAATTTCCACCATCCAACCTTTCTCTCACAGACGGGATGTGGTGAGTCTCTCACTGCCCTATTGCTACTACCTTGGAAAATGCTTGGACAAGTTACATTTCCTGGTTCCATCGGGCTTAACCTTCATGGCTAGGACCTGCTATGCAACTTGCATAGTAGCAAATCACCCACATTCTCTCTGTATTTCATCAACAAGTTCCACTGAAAAAGCTTCTTCCTGCAAACCACTGCCCAGGTTTCCAAGAGGATGTTTCTCCAATCACTACAATCTTAACCTGTTCAATTCTAGAGCCAACCATTATCTTCCCCTTCTATCCATATAAACTACTCCTTAATATAACCATCTACCTCAAGTGGGCCCTGAGCCTTGTACAAGGTTAACCCTACTTTAAAAAAAAAAAATAACTTAATCTTTAATCTTAATAACTGGCCTTGTACCATACTAACCTAATCCTAGAAATTGGCGTTGTACCATAGCAATCTAATCCTAGTAAACTATGCCTTGTACCATACTAGCCTAATTTTAGTAAACAGCAAAAAGACATGTTCAATGTTATCCCATTATTTTTTTTTTTATTTTTTTTTTTTTTTAACTTTGTACATTTTATTTCTTCATTATTTTTATTAGCTAATCTGAACCTGGCCACATTTCTCCATTACTGGTTGATGACTGGTTCATATTTTTATTCAAAAAAAGATTTTTTTTTTTCCTCTTCGTATATAATTCTCTTTACTTCTATTCTTTTTTTTTTTGTCCATTTGAAGAAAATTTAAAAAAAAATAAATAAAAATAGACAAACTTTTATTGATAAAGTTATGAACCCATTTTCACTTTTTTTTTTTTTTTTTTTTTTTTTTTTTTGCACTATACTTTCAGTTTCAATGCAACTTCAAAATTGTGTTTGTTCTGAAACGAAAGAAACTTTTTTCATAAAATTCAGACAAAACTAATTTGAGTGGAACCACATTTCTTTTGTCCAAAAACAATGAAAACAAAACAAAAAAAAAAAATGACATCAATTTTCTCACCTTTTGCAGATGCATATTCTTGGTGAGAGTTTCTTCAAGCATCCTTTGAAGTTTGCGATTCATTTCTTTCATGTTGACATCACCTCTATTGACAAGATCAAGAACCTTCTTTAGAGATAATTTGTCATCGTTTGACTTGTGAGCAGGGAGATGATCTGAAAAAGAAACGGAAAAAAAGAAAAACTCTTTGAATTCAAATTCTATTACAGATAGTTTTGTGGAACACTTTTCAAACAATATTATTCAACATGTTTTCAACCATTTTTTTGTAGCTCCCTAAACTTATAGCAAAACAACTACTTCCTCATTTAGTATTAAAAATATATGACAATAATTTGCTATAGCAATGTCTTTGAACATTAAATATTCTTTTGCTTTTGAAAGTTACAAGAGATAAATATAAAATAAACAAAAACTAAAGACAATTTCAATGTAATTGTCAATTTTTAACAAAACAAGAAAAAATAAAGAACTGCAATAAAAGTCTGTCATATTTTTTTTTAGCAAATAATAGTTTCTCAGAAGCTACAGATAAACTTTCAATTTTGTTTGGCACTAAAAAGGTCAAAATTTTGATTTACTATTTTTGTAGTATTAAAAATTATCACTTTTTGCATATTATAAAATATATTTTGGGGCATGATATAATCAAAGTTTCTTTTAATCTACAGTAAAATAATTATTCAATATCTAAATTCATCTTTTCTTCAACTCCAAGACTGGCTATGACTTTGGTCCTTGTAAATTGAAAGGAGAAATAAAAACAAATTTGGGTTAATAATTAATTAATTAATCTAATTCCATAATTTCTAAAGGTTTTATTTCTCTTTAATGATATTTTCAACTACAGACATTAATTACATATTCCATAACGATTGTCAATTTATATCACTTCACTAAGTTTGTCATTAATACTCAGGTAATTTCTAGAATAAGCACAATCTTCACTATACTCATTCCAATTGCCAATATATTCAATAGAAAGGAATTTCAGTTTTTACTGGGATGTCACTTAATTCATTATGAAGGTAATGGTAACATTAGCAATTTCTCTATTTAGCATCCTCTATCAAGTGTTCCAAGAAATGCGACGAGATAAACCTTTCCAAAAGAGAAACTATGATCTGGAAATGGAATAAATACAGTGAATTCACCTACACGCTGAATCCATCATAAAAATTCAGGATGTGTAATTAGTAAACACTATAAACTTCAAATATCTCGTGTATGGATCAGTTATAATAAATTTGGTATAGGAGATAAAGAAATTGAACATAGACTTTGTTGAAGGTAGTTTCAAAAGACATTTACTGATATCTTGATACTTTGCTTAGTTTCTGAAAAGCAACTTCCATTATCCTAAGCTTCTATGTCACACTTTGCATTGTCTGACACTTGCTTAATTTTCAAGCCCCTAATACAAAATGAATTTCTATATGTGATTTCAATATTTTATATGACACAATATCAATATCCTCTCCTCAGTGTTTTAAGTAATAGGACTCAAGATAAACCTTTCCAAAAGAGAAACTCTGATCTAGAAATGGAATGAATGCCGTGATGACACCTACCCTCAATCCAGCATAAAAATTTCAGGATGGGGAATTAGTAAATACTAAACACTTCAGACAACTCGGCTTCAGACAAATCAGTTATAACAAATTAAGTATATTCAACCAACACTGCAATTTGCTACAAAACCAAAACCTCAACCTGAAAACTTGAGTAATATTCTTAAATAGCATTGTCAATTTGAGACTTTCATACGGATGCTATGCATGGTGCCAGACCCAATCGGAAATATCTAAATTGTCAGCGCTATACAACTGCCTTCTAAGATCAATAGTTAAAAAAGGCTTTGAGCGAGTAAAGTCTGAAAGCCTTGGGCAAGATCATCCTTCTTTGAACATTGTGGACTGGCACTAAAGAATCACAACCAAAAAACTGTACCAAATAACAGAAACTACATCACTTGGTGACTACCAACAGCAGCAACAACTAAAATGGATAGCACAGAGAAAATGATGACATTATCAAGAGGCTGACATTACAAATCACTTCAAATAAAAGATTAGGAAAGAACCCCACCTCAATATTGGAAAGAGCAATAGCAGCTACTACACTTGAAAAAGCTGTAAACAGATAATATTACTATTATCAGAAAAATAAATCACCAACTGGTCAATGCTAATCAAGTTATGCTTTTCTTCACTCCCTGGCCATTGAGCTGGGATCAACGTGCAGTATCTGTTCTCATCTCTCATAGTAATATTAGACTTTTCTTTATAAGGAAAAAGTCAACATTCATTGACCAAGCACCAGTGCCAGCAAAAATTTATAAAATCTTTCTCATTAAACAATTTTTCAGGAAAATAGGTTTCTCAAGTCCAGTAGCTGTTATCGCTCTTTCCAGTATTGACAGAAGTTTCCTTCCTAAGCTTTTATTCGATGTGGTGTGGAATTTCAACCTCTTGATTATGTAATTATTTTTTCTGCGTTACATGTGCTATCAATTTTAGCTGTTGCTGCTGTTGGTAGTCTTCAAGTGATATGGTTTCTATTATTTGGTACAGTACTTTTGTGATTATGTAGCGCCAGTCGACAAGGTTAAGGATGGTCTTTGCCAAGACCCACAGGCTTCACTCACTCAAAGCCATTTTTAACTATTGATCTTAGAAAGTGGTTGTATACAGCTGACAGTTTAGATATTACTGACCAGGTTTGACACCATGCATGACATCCATATGAAAGTCTGGATCTAATGAGGCTTATTTAAGAACATGAAAACTTTGGGTTTTGTAGTAATTTGTGGTGTTACCTTTAGCACAACCTATTCTTTGTTTTATTTTCTTATCTCTAATATTAAATTTGCTATAACTGATCCATACACTGAGGTATTTCAAGTAGTATTTACTAATAAATCATCATAAAATTGAGATCTGATTAGTCAATTGGTGGCAAGGGACAATATCTGATTGGCTTATTGAAAGGCAATTTTAATTTGTAACAGTTTCTAATCAGTCTCAGGTTCTTCAATTTCTCTTTACAAATCTCAAAATTACTTTATAAATTTCAGGATTATTTGGAAGACAAAGTGTCAAACATGTTGATGTAGAATTTGACCCTCAGTCCTACTTTCAATCACAATTATATCAATTATCTAAAATCCACTTGGAAAGCAAAAAAACTGAGATTTTTTTTATAACCAATCATATCTAACATGCAATCAAAACCATTCTTTTGCTCTTTTTGTTTTTTCTTATTCTTAATCTGCCAGTTTCGATTCCACCATGGCCTAGATTTATCAAATAGACACTTGAATAAATAATCTCTTGAGATAAACCTGCATATGAATAAGAGATTGCATTTAAGAAAGACAGACAAAAAAAAAATAGATAAAAATGTTATTTATCAAAACTCTTTGTGCGCAACTCTTATTAATAACTAATGCCTACAAAAAGAAAAGGAAAAAATAATTGTTCAAAATTCTCTATTGATACAATCACCGTAAGAATAGTTTATTCCACATTCAAAAGTGTCTCTTCATAAATAACTTTCTTTTCAGAAGCTCTATGAATTAATACACAACTGAAAGAGAAATTCAATATATCATATTTTTCTTCATTTTCTTTTTTATTATCTTGAAAGAATATATAAAATCTTCTGTGCTATCGAAGATGTCCCAAGTGAGGGATTTCAAGCTAAAGCAGTCGGGAAATGATACGTACTTCTACAAGCAATCAATATAGATCAATTAGAAAGAATAAACACTGATATTATCAAGGTATTAACCATTCAAAACCCACACTTGATATTCTGTAGACAAAAAGCTGCAGCAACTGGATTCAAATCACACACACACACATATATATATATATATATATATATATATATTAATGCTTATTCAATTTAAAACAAAAAAAAAAAAATTCAATCCTATGTTCTATTTGCAATATTACTCAAACAGCATATTCAAAAGATTTAATTTTTTTTTTAAATTCCAATACAAAATTAATTATTTTCCATAATAAATTTAGTAGCTGTAAATAAAGTGTATGTGCATTTGCTTTATATTTCAACTACTGAATTTCACACCATACAAAGTGCACTTAATAATAATTCTTTTCAATACCACCTTATGTCTTATACCACAATTGTTGCATTTGAATAGGCCTTGGAATACAGACTACCAGTACTTTACTCAGAGCCCCTGTTTGATACACTGAACCCCAGATAAGTCCAGAATTAAATATATGTGATTGCTGAATGTGATTCATGCCAGAAAATATTAGAAGTCTGAATCAAATATAATATCCATCAGGAACATTTCATCTAAGAAGAGTTGATTTCAACTTAAGAGATAAAGTAATTTTTGTACATTAGAATGTCAAAAGAGCTAGATGCCTCAAGAGCTGACAGAGAAGGTGACCTCAAAAACACCAAGTGAAGAATCAGACCATAAGTTTTGTTGATGGGTACACACACCGACATAGACAAGAAAGTGAACCTAGCTGAACAAGATATACACAGACAAGAGAGAACCACACTCAGTCTACACCATATCATCGCCTTTGTAGACTATCTATCACATCCTTGACAGAAGATGATCAAACATTCAAAGAAAGACTCAAAACCTCATGCCCTTGATTGGCCAACATTAATTCAACAGAGTTCCAAAGAGAATTAAACAATTATTTTACATACAAAAAATTGTCATGTTATCAGACATTACATTACTATAACTGATTATGAATCAAAATAACATTTAAAAAAGAACAATTACTATTTACATTGTTCAGACTGTTGTCCTCATCTTTAGTGTCATATTCCCAATGTTTTCGGTCATTGTATGCTCCAGCTTTCTTCAGATGATATACGTTGGAATTTTGAACTGAACCCTGAAAGCCTTTTTTGGATATCTCAGTTTCAGTTATCTCCCTTTAATAACTCAAAAGCTTGGCATGTGGAACTAGAACAATCTACCCCAGGGAACGAAATAAAGGATTCATTTTGAAATTCCAAAATATATCACCTGAAGAAGGACTGAGCGTATAACACCCAAAATGTCATGAATATCATAAAGATGAGGACAACAGTCTGAATAGTGTAAATAGTTACAATACCTCATCTCAGAAATATAGACAGAAGAACAGTTACATATAAGTGTTATAAATTTTCTCCTAAATATTCCTTGATGAAATATAGGTGTGTGTTATATGGGAGGAAATTCAGTAATATCTTTAACTTTAGTGCTATTGGCTATATAATGTGGAGGAGGCAACTTGCTTAGCAATCCGAGGAAATGCAAATAACAAAATATGCACTGTGGAAATGAAAATTTAATTCTAACAAATTGGCATATAAAAAAACAAGGGAAGTAACTTTTTGTCCTTTCCACTTGGAACACCATTTTCTGAAAAGAAATCTAAAATTAATTTTCACTGCTAATTTGAATTTTAGTTACATGTTATACTCATGAAGCATGTAGTTTAAAATTATAAATATTATTTTTTTGTTTTTTTTTATCATTTTCACCCAATGGATAAGGGTTTTTTAGGATCTTTGTAAAATTTCAATGGGACTCAAACCTTGTAAAATAATTAAGTTTCATTTTATTAATTGTTACAGTAATTAAAATTCAAATGATCTCTACATTTTATCCTCATAGATGTCACTCAAAAATATCTTCTGATTGGATCAGATAAAACACAGGATGAATAATTTCTAGGAAACTGATTTGCTAAGAAATATTCACTGACCTGCCAACAGTATCAACTGTCCACTGAGAGTTACACTTTCATTATGTTAACATCCTACTCATCTCCAAAATATTTTAAGTATATATACATATATATATATATATATATATATATATATATATATATATCTCATTACTTGATACATTTCCATTTCATTTGCTTTGAGGTTGACACTTTTGGTAGGGGGATCACACTATAAATCCAAAGCCCAAGAGTCACTCAAGGCAGAAGGTTACTGAATGAAGTGTGTGATATGAAAGTAAAAGGATCATATTGGAAGTAAAGATTATAAAGATATGACAGATAATGCTTGACTCTAGACTGGAGGTACTTTAAATGGATGCTTCCCCAAACACTATGCTTGTAACGTTCAGGAAAGCATTCACATGATGTCTGTTTCGCAAAGTGGCAGTATTTAAGAATAAGATTTCGCAGTGGAACACCCTTCTTACGAAAAGGATATGAAGGGAATGTGGGGGATTCAATTGTGGATGAAGAAAGGCAGGTTTCACCTCAGCTGGTGGCAGTAAATCATTTCACCTCAAGCAAAGGGTTACTAAGTATGAAAGAATATGAGAAAAAGTAAAACATTATTAAGGAGTGAGCATCATGTAAGAACTGGAATTAGAAAACAGAAGATAACAATTGACATTGCAGTGAAAATTTTGAAGATCAAAGTTGACTGGAAAGCAAGAAGCTGGAAGAGAGTTCCAAAAGTGAGAAGTGTGATATAAGAAAACTTTTAGCATAGAAGTTACGGTTACATCTAGTTGTTATAAAATGATGAGACCTTGCTACCAATCTAGTACTGTGCTTAAATTCATAAAGTCTAGATACCAAAGGGGAAAGTTCATCAGAACAATTACCATGAAAATATTTATAGAAAAGGCACAGGGAAGCTATGTTATGGCAGTGGGAAAGTGACTAAACCAAGATGCCAGGTTAGTACCGATAACATTGCAGATTCTTTGAATTTTAGCAAGAATCTCTAGATACACAGCAGAAGCACAAGACCAGATGTGACAGCAATAAGCTTGAAATATTGCATGGAAGATTTGGGTTGGTGTATTTTACAACACATCAGTACTTTTTTTGATTATTTACTCTTTTTTTTATATTTGAATCTATAAGAATTTACTTGCTCATTAATATCACTAATTTATAGATGAATCTATATTTATGCTATAGTGTTTATAGACAAATTCTGGTCATTTACACTTGGATCTATACTCATATTATGTAAGTAATAATAATGGCTGGATGTTCATTTTTGAGTATGCTCGTCTGTTAGTATGGCTAGACACCTCAAACTGGTTTATACTGCAACTATGCTGAGAAGGCCATAGTTACAATTTCTTGGGAGGGCACATAATCTGGTATGATCAATAACTGAATAAAAATCAGTGTACTCAAACCCTCAGTCACGATGACTTGCAATTTCATGCTAGCACAACCATTGACGGTTTCTAAACAATTTTGTCTACCCAGTTTCACTTACAAGGCCAACTAGTGGTATAGTATTCGAGTACTTCCCAGCTATACCGCAATCTGGGATCATCCTTCCACCCCTGGTTGATATTATCAATAAGTTACCTCCTTAACAAATTGTTATTGGACCTACCTTTATGGACTAAATGGACTCATCCTATTACTATATATACGGGGAGATTATGCCTCTCAAGACAGCTTTCTACAGTTGACGAGTTGACTACTGTACTTTGCTATCAGTTGGACGTGCAACACTTTTGTATTCATTCTGTTTGTTTAATATGTTTTCACTAAATTGCTGAGTTCGAGTTTTCTTTTGGACCTATTCTGGGTCCACAACACAAATCAAGCATAGTGAGATTCAAACTCAGGTCTTATGATTGAAACACTATTGTTCTAACGACTCAGCCACATAGTACAGAGCTAAATATTGGTCATTTATATTTGAGTCTATAAGCATTTACTTGGTTCAAGAATAGATAAATATTTCAGTCTCTAACCTGGGGGGGGGGTTAATCCCTTTACAGAGAATGCATTCAGTGAATTCTAGAACACCACCAAGAGGGAAGTATACTAGAGAAGGCTTAGTCAATCAGTAATTGGAACCGAAACAGCAAGAGTAGTAAAGTAGGAAAATGACTGATAGTAAGAATGATAAATCAACAAAGTTCTATGAAGCAGGGTGATTTTTTTTTTTTTGGCAGGGGGAGGGGGGTTCTAGCTACTTAGTGTTAAAAACTAGTGCCAATCTATAGTACCCACTTCAGACACTCTTGAAAGAAGGCCAATAAAGAAACTTTTAGAACTGACAGAAGGATAGGGAAGAGAAACAAGTGTTATAAAAACTAAAATACACTATATGCTGGTGCTGAGTTATCACATGATTACCACAGAAGCAGATAAGGAACAAAAATTCAAACCCACACCCCACACCCCTTGCATGGCAGAAGCAGTTTTCTAGAATTCTGTCACATATATTTGATCATTAGGTTTTCATTTGAATGTTATTTATTTTACTGGTATTCATTTTATTTTCTATTAACAAAGAGAAAGAAAGTCAGTGGCACACATTATCACTCTCATCAACCATGTATGATGTTTTATTTTTTTTTTATCTTAACACCATCTAGACTAGCAGCTTTCCCAGACTTTAGAGGTCACATAAAAACAACACCACTATCAGTCTCCATCACAGAAAACAAATGTTTACACGAGATTTGAGAATTAAAAATGTATACATTAAAAAAAAATATTGAGGTAACTAAACCTGTTCACTTTTTAAAGACTAGCTTAATAGCCACTCTACCAGGCAGCATTTAAGCTAGCTCCTGCAGAGGGCTTTGATTAAATCTTCATCACAATAGGTAGGGAGGAGTAGATGTGTTAGGCAACAATAAACTACAAAACTCAAAATTGATTGCTGCATTTAAGTATTGCATTAATATTTAACTTACCATTTAAAAGTTCAACAAAGAGGGATATGAGCTATTGAGAATTGTGTCCCTTTAATTGAAGTGTGACACACAGACATTGACATTTATTATATAGATTATAAATAAACCCTAAAACTTGACTCAATTATGCCCAGTACATATTATAAGTATACTCTGAATTTGTTGCATTGAGTAAATTTCTTTTAAAATTCACCAAAGTATATCAGCCATTTGCAAATACAAATATTGACTCTAAAAAGCTTTGTACTTTTAGCACACTTATCACTTCATTGGCAACAGGGAATTGAGTTGTAGATTAGAAATGTCTCAAATTAATCAACCCGTGAAAAAGAGAAAGAATAAAAATAAAATCACATGTCATTAATATATGTCAGCCTGTGGGTCTTTAGAACAACTAGGCACAAAAAGTGATTTCACAAACATGATGAAAGTCTTTAAAACTTAATGCAGTTTTAACGACCTGAACTATTAAACTTTATTTTCATTAGATTTTGCAAAAAAGCAATTTAGCTTTGGTAAGGAAAAACTAAAGACCTTTAGAAATGTCCTGAGAGTTTTTTCCTGACTTTCTCATTATTTTTGTTGTTTTACAAATCACGATATTTCAATCAATTAATTCTACAGCCTTCCACAAATTCACAAGGTGGAATTCTGTCTCATTCTTTTTTCTTTTACAGAGAATATTGGAAAACTAAAGTGGTGGCCAAACAAACAAAAAAACAAAAAAAAACATAACAATTTTATGATGTCTAATTTAGCAATGCCAATCATATTTTCCCCAAGCATTTTGAATAAACATCAGCAAAAATAAATGTCTTCTTTAAAAACAATTGCAAAACTAAAGCTATTCATTTTTTTTTCTTTACTTTCTACAATCTGTAAAAGAAAATGCAATAAAACTGATGATTAACATCATGATAAATTGGCATGCCAAGTTCAAATTCCAGCTATGGCAGATTGTGTTCACTCTAGTGCCCTATGGAAAAAAAACAAGTTATGAAGTTAATCAAGAAGGAAGACAATTCTAAAATCCAAATCCATTGCCATTTCATAAGAACCATTGTGTAATGTATAGAAGAATTTGTGGATGGCCATTAATCAAGTATTTCTTGAAAGGACACAAGATATTCTATAGCAAAGTAAATGGTGAGTTACCGTGTCAACACAAGCAACAGCATGTTGCATGTTTTATCTACTGTCGAAAAAGGAAGGCTCATATAATCTCTTGCTTTATATAGAAAACATCATGCAAATTTCTGTGCCACCTAACCAATCACGGCCCTGTCAGCTGGGGCTTTAGAATACGCCGACTGCACCTCTGTAGAGGGATAAGACCTCCCACCCAATGAGGCGTCCTGGGTATGACGTTAAACTGCATCCAACAGCAAGGCCTCTGATCAGGAGGTTTTGAAGAGCGTGGAACCACCTCTTAATTGCTGGTGTTCCCAGGTCCATCTTGACCCGGGGTGGTAGCACCTGTTAGGGTCCCAGCTATGGACAAATAGTGATGTCCTAGTTTTTCCAAGTCTTACACATATCCTGGGTATGACGATAAACTACATCCGCATCCCGGGTATGGTGATAAACTACATCCGCGTCCTGGGTATGGCGATAAACTACATCCAACAGCAAGGCCTCAGATAATGTTTTTGGAAAAATAATGTTGCCAGCTATAAGTTTTTGAAGCAATAATGTTGCCAGCTATAAGTTTTTGAAGCAATAATGTTGCCAGCTATAAGTTTTTGAAGCAATAATGTTGCCAGCTATAAGTTTTTTATTCCATACAAAATAGGCATTTAAAATTCATATAAATTGGATTTGGCATGAAATAACCCACAGTGGTTGATATGCCATAAAACCCAAACAAACAAACCTAACCAATCACTGACTTTCCAACCTACATATAAGCAGAGTGCCCTGAGTGCCAGGGGAGGTGGTTTTCTGGTTTACTGCAATGTGTGAAGGACAGGTTTGTGACCAATGATTTGCGGCTTTCAAACTGTGGATTTTTTGTTTTTATTTTTGCCATCTCTAGAACTCTTCACTTCTAGAACACTTAAGGGAGTTGTATTCTCTTATATCACCCTGATTCATTAAGATATGGAAATTATTCACACTAATCCTTCACTTCCAGACAAATGAATAATCTTTTTCTGAATAGAGTACAAATGACAAAGCATATAAATATATAATAGTTTATTAACAAACAAGGGAAGTAATTAACACTTTGGAACTATATTATAATAATAATCTACTGCTTGTGAGTGTGTTTGTCATTATAACAACAAAAACAGCACATCATAGTGAGATTTTTGTTACAGTAATCACAATAAAACGATCTAGCTTGAAAAATAATGATCTAGTATAACCTTGCATAATTTACAATTTAGTAATAGTATAGGGTTTGCATTCACATTCATCTTGATAATATTAATCCAATCATCGTTCATGGATATGTTAAATTTTAATTTTGGACATGTGTTTGATTAAGGCTCAGAATGAGATTGAAATCCATCAGAGTTCATTACATTGACTTACACATAAATATCCTTGGGAAGTGTATGAATACATCTTTTCTCCTTCCCTGCCAGCTATGAGTTAAATAGTAGTGCAGACTGGTTTCTATAGCCTTGGTTAGCAACCTTTATAAAGATGGCAGCTAATTAAAGTCATCCATCTCCCGGCAGCCTGGACTACTCATGGAGTTGCATTGGCACAAAAAAAAAAATGCAGTGACTGACATTATTCACTCATGTAAGTTGAGCATTCTGCCATGGGTGGAGAAAGTGTTTACTTTTTAATTTTTTAAACAGCTTTAACATTATTCTTATTACATATATTTATATAGAAATGATTTTTTTTAACAGACATGGATTCTTGGGCATCATTATTTTCCATCATAAAAATTTCCACACTTTATGACAAAATACAATTTTCCTAAACTGCATGTGAAGCAATCATTAATACTAGACTCTTGCTGATTAGAAAGTACAAATAAAGTTAATTTTTAATTTATCTAGAGTAGCCTCCCTTTATTTGCAAGCCTTATAAATTCTATAAATAACAAATAAATTAGCATCAATTTTAGAGCCTCCTTCAGTGGCATTTATAAAAAAAAATGAAATCCACTCTTATCAATCACCAAATATTTGATTAACAAACAATATGATTGTTTTTCTTTATAATGTGCTAAAGGTGATGAGAATAAAAAGTTAATTTAACACTCAACTACTGTTGATATAGTTAGAGTTTGGTGAATTACAAAGTAGTCTGCCATATTTATTTGCAAAAAATATGCAATATAAATTCTGTAAAAGGAAATGGAGGAGATTGAACTTAATGGCCACCTTCATCAACAATTAGAAAGAAAGAAAATTACCTTAAAACAACATCTAAATATTTGATTAATAAAATTATCATTTTGTTTACAGTGTTCTAAAAGGTGATGTAAATAAAATATCGCCGACTTGACAACTTTAAAATATAAAGAGTGAGCTCCAAAAAGTTGTTTACAAAGAATCAATATATGATTTTTAAACAAAAAAGGTTTGATTTTAAGAACATTTGGCCCCATCATTTTCATAATATTTATCAATTAAAACTATCAAGAAAAAGAAAATCCCAAAGGACATATGGCCCAGTGAATAAAAGCACTGGTCCAAAAAGTGACTTGACCAAATGAGTTGTGAGCTCAATCCTTGGCCACAGAAGAGCTAATTTGGAGAGCTGGTTTACAAAGGGAATTAACTGAAACTGAGATATCGAAATGAGGCATGGCACATGGAATTAGAACAATCTACTCTAGTGAATTAAAGGATTCAGTTAAAAATAATTCCATTGTATATCACCGGAAGAAGGTTAGAGTGTACATCAGTGAAATGTCATGAATATAGCAATAATGATGAGGATAACCCTCTAAACAATGTAAATAGTTACAATAGCTCATCTCAGAAATACAGACTGGAAAAAAAAAAAAAAAAAAAAAAATCAATCCATTCTTGTTTGTCAATCAAATATTGATTATCCGTAAGCACACTTTGGTAAAGGGTTGCAACCAGTTTTTGTGTCTTCAAAAGTGTCTGAGAAACAAAGTCTTTAATCTTTTTTATAACATCAACATCACAACTGAATCGAAAGAAACATTAACAATTTGGAAAAATCTATATTAAAAAAAAGTATACGATTACTCATTATAAGCATACGATTAAAGAAAAAAATCTTTTTATATCAAGGTTACAACATTAGCAATGTTCATGTCTAAATTATGAAATATTTAATTAGCTGCAAATATTTATAATTAGGAATTGATTGTGTATGACCATTTTCTTTGGAGTAACTTGATAATTATCATGCTTAAAAGTCATTTCAAGAAAAAAATTTTCTTGATATACAGTAAAAAAAAAAAAAAAAAAAAAAAAAAAAAAAAAAAGGGAAAAAGACCCATGCATAATGAAGTTATTTTTGATATTGGTATAAAAAAAAAAAAAAAATGCAGGGAATAGAGTGTATGTACATGCATTTAGTATGCATGCATTTAATACGTGATAAATGACAGGAAATACCAAAATTTAATGTCAATCTGGAACCTTGGTCTAAGAGGAGAGGATCTGTCGGGAACTAAAATAGGTGCTAGATTCATCCTAAGAGAAACTAAATTAAGCTTGATACTCAGTGCCACATCAGAACATCAAAAGAGCTAGGTGCCTCAGAGAGTTAACCTAAAAGTTGTCCTTACAGCCACCAAATGCAGAATAAGGCCTCAAAGGCTGCAGGAAGTCAAACCAGCTGAACTTAATATACACACACAAGACAAGTGGATAACACTAAGTTATATAAACACTCAACCCACCATAGGGAAGATAGAGAGTATCTCCTATCCTCACAAGAAGACTGAATGTTTAAAGTAAATCCCTGAAAAACCATACACCCTCACTTTGTCTAGGTGCCATAGTCTCTTCAGAATGTGGTTGATTATGGCTCTCCATAATTTCCTGTTTGTCGCTCTTAATAAATTTTAACTTTTTGTTATCTCTCCTAAACTCTGTTCTGTCAGCGATTTACTCAAGCTTATTAGGTAGGTTATGCATTGTTTTCCTTTGTCCTTTTTGCCTTCAATCTGACCTATAAGTATAAAATTTTCCAAGCCCTCTTTTCCCATGTGCCATAGAAATTTTAACTCTCTCTCTCTCTCATTCTTATGTTAAATATAAGGGTCCTTTTTGTTTCTATTTTCTCTAAAACTTTGTCAATGCTCGCATACATTATTCTCAGCATTCATCTGTACAACCACATTTCTGTTGCTTCAAGTCTCTTCATTTGTAAAGAGATCATCCAGCATTCACTGGCATTTAGCAGGACTTATATAACTGTTCAGTGTTCTTTACTTTGTTTCTAACAAAATTGTTCTGTTTCTTAATACTTTGCTTAGGAAGGCATCTTTCGCTATCCTAATGTCCCTTCAGATTTCAATGTCACACTTTCCATCCTCTGTTAAAAGACTTCCCAGATATTTAAACTGTTATACTTGTTTGATTCTGGTGTCTCCAATTTGTAATTTACATGTTGGCACTGGTGTTTGTAACAGCTGTCCAGATGTGAACAAACAATATGAAAACTTTTGGATACATATAATTGAAAGGTTATGGTATTTTCCAACCTGTTTGCGCGAGTTGCATTCAACTTTGAACAAATGATTTTCCAAATCAAAAGAAATGAGAAAATCATCTTTGCAGAGATTTCTGTGCTCATAAAGAAAAAAAGAATTTGCAATGCAACATTCCTTGGATTTTCATCTTCCTAACAGTTATCTTAAATTAATATAAGGAACTATGACTGACATTTTGACAGAAAAGGTCATCCGTTCCCCGTTTTATTTAGTTGGCATGAAAACTGAGACAATGCTTTGATCCCCAGATTAATGTAAATATTCTGCAGAAGATAGAAACACAATGACAAATCAACAAACTACAAAAAATTATTTATGAATAAAATGATAAAATAGGTTGATTATAATAATCAGATATGTCTCCATAGTAGTTGCTTCTCCATATGCCTTAAAGGAGATGTATTAATACAGGTTATCTCTATGTACACACATTATGTATGTGCACACCATGATAGATATCAAGAGATATAAACACGTACAGATATAATTACAGAAGCATAAAACTAGGTTTAACCAAAAAGAAACTTCAAACATCAGTAAAATACAATTACAGGTAATGAAAAAAAAAAAAAAAAAACAACAAAAAAAAAAAAAAAAACACATAGCATTGTTGAACTGGTTTTAAACTCAGGTTATTGAAAACTGCATCATTTAAGAGAGATATGAACCCAAAGGTTTCTCCAGGTCAATTTTACCCGATTTTTTTCAATCACAAATTGACAGAGAAAGTTGGATTTATAACAAATTCTCTTCTGAAAGTTATGCCTAAATAACAACAGGAAAGATGCTTTATCCATTGTCAGTTTTGAAGAACAAGAGTTAGAGTTTATTCCCAGGTAACAATAGTTCCAATAGAAACTATATTTTCCTAACTTTGATGAGATCTTAACAACTGGTACATCTGAGGTGTAAATAGACAAGAATGCACATGCCATATATTCCCTTATAGAAGGAAATATGTTCTGCCATATTGTCATTACAAGTATCACACTATACCAGAACGTAAACAAATGCACATTCTATACTTTTGTACAGATAAACATTTATATATCTACACAGTGAATTTCACTATGATTGATTAATCAAGGAGATTATTTCTTGAGCCTAGGGTGGCAATCCCAGGATGTAACTGTTCGAAAGTGCCTGAAAACCATACTATGCTTTGACCCAAACCATGTCGGTGAAATTAGGCAGACAATAGTGTTTGGGAGCTAGTGATGATTGTTCCGTCACAAGTCAGTGTGACTGAGGTTTCAAGCATACTGGCCTTGTTCAAACTGTTGATCACATTAGATCATGTACTCTCATACAGAATACCTACTCAGTATAGCTGCAATATAAACCACAAATTGATTGTGCAGATGTTGAAGAAACACTGCAGCATGGATTAGCTAGGCACCCTAATAGATGCCATACTTTCCAGAGACTGACAATGTTAATTTTATATCTTCCAGATTCATAGTTTAGCAGAAATAATATCTGCTCATCAGGAGGTCAGAAGTTCACTTACAGATCATATATTTCATTAAAAAAAAGAAAACATAAAATAATAATTTGAGAATAATAATTTAAAGGAAAATTTAAATATGACATTTATAAATAAAGTCACTTTAACTATATAAACTCTTGATGAGCAAATACCATTTCAGTGAAACCTCAAGTTGAGAAGTTTAACATTTAATTTTATTTATTCATTTCTTAATATTGAGCACTTTAATTACACAGACCTCTTGCCTTAAAAATGTTATTCTTCCTGACATTATTCTTTTGCAAAACACAATCTTTGTTATTTTTATATATATATATATATATATATATATATATATATATATATCTATAATCTAACACTCTTTACATTATTCGGACTACTGTTCTCATCTTTGTTGCCATATTTATTACAACGTTTCAGCCATTGTATGCTCCGGCCTTATTCAGGTGGTTGGAATGTCAAACTGGACCCTTTATTTCAGGAGATAACTGATAGATGACATCCATTAGACATGGCTCGTGGAACTAGAACAGTCTACCCCAGTGAGCGAAATAAAGGGTTCAGTTTGACATTCCAACCACCTGAAGAAGGCCAGAGCATACAACGGACGAAATGCTGTAATAAATATGGTGACAAAGATGAGGACAATAGTTCAAATAATGTAAATAGTGTACATAATACCTCATGTCAGAAATATAGAGAGATAAAATTTAACATATAATATAGAATATATCTATAAAAGGACAATATGAATAAAGACAAAAGGAAACTTATCTTTATTGAGGCAAATGCAACAGGTATTTATCTACAAGTGCAAAAACGTTATTTGTTTTTCAAATTTATTAAATTGTGTCACTTCATGTCCTCCATAGCTTGCTGAGACTTTTTGGCTAACCTAATGAATATTTATAAGCATTCTTAAACTCAAAAATTTTGAAAAACCAATAACATTTTTGTTCTTGTACATAATAAATACTTGTTGCAAAATAAAATCTTTGCATTTGCCTTGATAAAGTCCCTCAGAAGACTAAAGTTGGCTAAGATAAGTTTTCTCTTTATTCATATATATGTCAAGTGAATTCTAGTGAAAGTCTTAGTAATTAACATGAGAGTGAGAAAAAACATTTAGTAGTTGAAAGTCAGCCCCACTCACTCACCAACCTGCTGGCCACAACCTCTAAAAACAAAAGATGCCAGTCAGCAAAATGCTTAGCTTCTTTTGACATCAAAACCCAAGCCAACTTTCTACAAAAAGACACAAATAGTGAGTTTCCTTTTAACCCTTCATGACACTAGACAATCCATTAAAATGGTTTCTTGTCAAGATAAAACGATAATGTTCAATGGTTGACAGGTTTAAAGAAACAAGTAATGAAAAATCTTTTGCGATAAATAATAAAACAAAACCTAAATCAAAATAAAAACAATATATATACAAGGCTTTATACTTATATGACTTTTAGATTCATTCTGTAATGTCTGTGTGTGTTTGCGCATATATATATATATATATATATATATATATATATATATACACACACACACACCGAAGACATTCAGACTCCAGCAATATATCAAAAATATTAGCAAAACAAAAACACCAAGGTTCATTCTGCAAACAATATCAAATATCCTTACTTCATCTATATAGATTTTATCTAATCTTTCATTATCTGCAGTGTTCCTTCAGGACATGAGTGTTGATGGCTCTCCACAATTTCCTATCTTTTGTTGCCCTTATTTTTGACACTTTACTATAACTCTTTGTTTCTCTTCAGCCATATATTTACACAAACTCATAATTATGTTACTTGCTGTTTCTCTCTGCTCCATTTGCCTTCACTATTTCCCATGAGTGTCAAATTCTCTAAGCCCTCTTTCCACATTATGTCTCAGAAATCTGAACTGTCTCTATCCAATTCTAAATAGAAATGTCCTTTTTGTTTCCATTTTCCTTAAAACTTGCTTGTTGTTCACATCTTCTGTACAGGGTATTCTCAGTGTGACACTATAAAATGTCATTGGTTGTAGTTGAAAGGGTTAATGAGATACTATTGTGACACTGGTAGTAAAAAAAGGATTAAAATGTTCAGGTGAAAACCCCATATAGGATTTAGAGAATTGGAAGGGTTAAAAACATTAAGGTGAAAACATGAGTTGAAATATGAATCAAAGAAAAAAAAAAAAAAAAAAAAAAAAAGAGAATTTTTCTTTTCTTTCTGATAAACAGAAATACAGAATGGAATGTTGGGTCCAAAATATGATTTGTGGAATGTGGATTGCTTGTCAACCAAGCGGCAGATGGAAATATTATAAATCACAAGTCAATAATGTAAACAACATGAAAAAGGGTTTTGTAAACATGAAAAATGAGCAAAGTTTTTAATTGGTCATATTGAAAAGTCAACGACAAAGTAAATTCTTTGAAGTCAGGGACATAGAAATAATTGATAAACACAAAGTTTGTTATCAGAAAAATTATGGTTTTGAATAAGTAATCAATCGTGGGCTGATTTTCGTCAGGATACAGAAAGGAATGATAAAGTTTGTTGTCAAAGAATGTATTGTTTTGAATAACTGACCACTTTGTTGGAAGGTCAGTGTTGTTTCTCCAAAATTGAAGAAATCAATAGACATGAATATTGATATGAAGGAGTCCTGAGTTGCAGGCCAACAGTTGGAGCAAGAGACAGCAAGAGATGAAGACTAGACAAGACAGCAGTGGATGAAGGTGCTGCTGAGAGAATTCTTGACCAACTTATTTCTTTTTTGATTCAACCCACTCCAAGTTTTAGAAGAAAAAGACAAAGTGTAATGATAGAAAATTTAATGGGATGGGTTAATCTTGCTGTATCAAGAACTATATAAACCAACTGAAAATTAACCCAGCGACCTTCTTCGTTATTTTGTTATGCTATTTTTCTTTTTGCCAGTGGAAGCGTTCTTAGTCATTTTGTAGCACAGTTCCACCACAGTCCGATCCAGTACTCAAGTACAGACAAAATTCGATCTTCACTGCTCTGTGATCAAGGAACACAATGTGGGAGAGAAACAGATGAAGGAACAAAGAAGAAAGTAGATAGCCATCAGTTGGCCAGTAGCAGTACTGACCCGTTTGGGAACAGCACAGAATCAAGCTTGGCTGGCTGTCTTATATCAGCATCCATTCACAGAATTGTATCTTTATTGAGTTAAATCTGTTCTTCATCTGTGAACAGATTGTCCAGAATTCACTGCCATATAGGAAATTAGATAGCAGATCAACACTATTCATATATCTTAATATTCTGCTTAGTTTTTGGAAGGTATTTTTAACCATTGGTCTTTGAATTTCTGTATCACATTTTCCATCATCTATTACTACCGAGATGGATTAATGTAAGTATCTGTTTGATTTTGACATCCAAATAATTATCTCTCTTTTGCTTTTGTGTCCATCTTAACTAGTTTTCACACATCCGCATATCGAGAGCACCTTCTCTCGGCTGAGAAAAAAAACACTGGTGTTATATAGCTCTCCCAGTCCCAGACCCATGCTGACTATTGGCTAATACCTGCCCAGTATAATTCCCATGCAAATAGGTCTTCTCTCAACAGCCCATTTTGGAAGGGGACGCAACTACTGGTGCTTATAGCATCACATACAGCGTGGTGTCTTTTATTGAGCTGACCCAATTCTCTGTTATACATATGTTTTGAATTCTGTTATTAAATAGTCCTTTGTTATTGCTTTCCTTTACTATCTTATATAAGAGGGTTTGGGTTTTTTTAAGTTTTCCTTCTGAGTTTACCACCAACACAATATCAGCAGCTTATCTTATGTTGTTAAGATTATGTCTGCCAATAATAAAATGTGGTAAGGCTTCTAGTTCTCTTAGGATTGACTTGCTGTATTGGTTAAATTAGTCTGGTGAGAAAATACATTGTTATCTTACTCCTCTTTCTGTTTTTTTGTATATTCAATAAGCTCACTTTCTAACCACATCACGATCATGAATCCTGTAACCCCTTGGGGTCATAAGGGCGCCAAATGCTCTGTAGCCACAACCATAAGAAAATGGTTTATGTTATCATTGCTTGGACTTTGATTGTCGGGAGAATCATTGACGGAGTGTGAGCAAAAAACCTGGAAGCCATTCTCATAAAATATTTAAAACTTATTTATTCATAATTTACTTTGTAAATTAATTCATATATCACATATATCTACACAGCAAAGAAGAGAGCAAGAAGAAACAAAAAGGAAGGGTCTTACATATAACAGAGATACTTCTGTATCTGGAGAAGCCACATTTAGGACTTCAGATTCAATATGTCCCGGGCAAGTGAGTTTTGGGTTTTCCCAAATTGAGGACTGCAAGCTGGAGTTTCTTTCTGTATCTGGGAAAGATATATTCCCAAACGGAAATGATACTCATAAGCTGCTGGGGAGGCAGATTTAAACTTGCCTGGGTCATGGGGAGCCTGAGCTAAACCAACTGAAATTGACCGTCACGGTCATCACTGTATGGAGTGACATCATTAAGCAGCTGCCGCATGACTCATATCATTTATCTTCACTAAAGGAAGACAATCACCTTTTCTAGCCCTACAATGCTATCTAAGGAAGCAGCAGCTAGCTCTAACACTTTTTTTTGTTGTTTTTACTTCTTTTACTGTTCAATCAACCTTAAACCCGGAACCTTTCGATCAGTTCTTTCACATTCTCTGTGCCTGTACAAAAACTGGCATGAGCGTTACATAACAGAAACAGGGAACTCCTTTGCTTATACTACTCGACTAATGTCACTTGCTCAAAAATTATCCTAAAACATAAAGGAATGCTAGATTTTTTAAAATGATCACAAGTGCAAGGATGATAGTTAATATTTTATATAAATTATTTATCCAGGAAAGATCTTAGGTATACAGTTCAAAGCCACAGGAAGCCAGTCTGTGAAAACCTACCAGATGCAAAGGACAATTGTAAAGACTGTGCAATCTATGCATGCACTGATGATGAATACTCAGTCACATTCACCTTTGTTTTGCTTGTCTATTTCTTCCACTGAAGAAGAGTACACAACTTTTCAACACTACCAGGGATTGAACTCACAACTGCAAAAGAACATATGTTTTCACTATAACGTTAGTCTGCTAGCCCATGAGTCTTTTGAATCAGTGGAAGATGAGCCAAGGGTACAATGACTGAAACAATGTGAGTATAACAACCATGATAATACAGGTAAAAACAAAAAAAAATAACAAGACATGTAATAATGATAACTGCTAATCTTAAAAGTTCTAAAAAAAAGAAATACTAGTTAAAAAAAGGTAATAACTGACAATGTATCATCTAAGAAATTCTAATATTATTAAATCTTATACTAATCATGTTTTAAAAAGCATCAGAAGTAAGCTGAAAGAATCACTCGTTAAAATTAATAATTGACAAGTCATCATCTAAGAAATTCTAATATTATTAAATCTTATACTAATCATGTTTTAAAAAGCATCAGAAGTAAGAATCACTCGTCAAAATTAATAATTGACAAGTCATCATCTAAGAAATTCTAATATTATTAAGTAAGATGAAAGAATCACTCGTTAAAATTAATAATTGACAAGTCATCACCTAAGAAATTCTAATATTATTAAATCTTATACTAATCATGTTTTAAAAAGCATCAGAAGTAAGATGAAAGAATCACTCATCAAAATTAATAATTGACGAGTCATCATCTAAGAAATTCTAATAGTTCATCTTATATTAGTTTAATAAAGATCAACAGAAATAAAATTTTTAAAATACTAGTAAAAAAAATTAACACTGCTTCCTCTAAGAAGTTTAGTTGCCTATTTTTGGGGTTTATTTTAGGAGAGAGTCTGTCTTTCATGAAATTACATCCACTGAAACTTAACGATAATCAAAACAATAAATATAAAGATACCCATCTGAATAATTCTTTGTTTGAACTTCAAGCAGATCAGCAAAGTGACAGTGTGCACAAAGCTCAATATGCATACAGGCATACCTCACTATGTCATTAATTGGTTCCAGAGGTCACGACTTAGGATGAAAAACAACCTAAGTCAAAATAACCTCACTATAAACTGCAAATAAGCACTCCCCATTGCGTATTACAGTAATTATATGTACATACAGTATTCTGAATATAATAATTTATCAGCAATATAGCCTTATAACCAATAAATAAGACAATACTGATCACAAATGTTTTCATATTTCATTCTCTAGGATTTATGATGATTATATTAATATTTACTGTAAATATATGTATTTTAATATGATTTTATATACTTTTATTCTTATTTATTATACAGTAACATGATTTTATAAGCTTTTAATGTTTTTCTAGTGATATTACAACTTCAATATTTGTGGTAGACAGACATAAACTTGAGTTTTATCTTTCCATATATTTTTCGACAAACGACATATAATCGAGAACAACTTAACTCGAAATGGTGTAACCAGAGGTATACCCATATTTAATTTATAGAAAAACTAGTAAGGTCAGAGAGTGCACCAGCCAAAACATGATTAAAATAACAGAGATGAGGATAGTGGTTGAAATAATTCATGGAATAACAATAATTTACCATAGAACTTTATTCAAACCAAGAGAGGTCAGAGTGTATTGGCCACTGATATGTGATCCAAAGTTCATGGAAATAGGAGAAATAGCATTTATTTTCAATGTAGCAAACAGGCCAGCATGATTGTCTCCTAAAACCACAAATGCATTAATGGCATGATTTTCCAGATAATAGCAAATAAATATGTTCTACATGTATTTCTCTGTCAATTCCACTCTAAGAATCTTGTAGCAAGACCCTCCCCTAATCAAATATCTGGGGGTGAAGAGGAGAAAACAGGTAAGAAATGCTGAAGAGGAGGTGGGAAAGATATATCCTAAGTACCATGATCTGAATTCATTGCCAAACAACTAACCAATCGTTACCTCTGCTGCTTCACAAAGTGCCAATCATCTCATGACTGAATGCTATTTGCATCACACACACTCCTGCAACTGTTCTAAAAATAGAACCATTTTATTGGAGAGAGGAGGGAAATACTAAGAGAAGAAGAAAAATGTTATTTGGCTGATTAAATAATTCCAATCGGAAGAGATTATGAGATCAATTTGAAAAATTATTTCTGTATCAGTTTCTGAGATTTTTATTAACATAGATGACTGAGAACATAAATATTTTTTTCCAGAATCAGCTATTTAATTTAGTCTGCTCTTTTGGGAATGCACACACACACACACACATATATATATATATATATAAACATTATATATATATATATATATATATATATACAAGTATATGATTGGTGTATATGGAATGAATTCCAATAACCAACAATTACTATTCTTAAAAGAGTGCTCAATACGAAGTAGAGCAGATATTTATTTAAAAAAAGTTTATAACATAAATATGTTATAAAATCACTACAAAAATAGCCATTTTGTTTCAACACCCCCAGTGTCTTATCAAGTGATGATGTTGAATGTACATTCGACATCATCACTTGATAAGATAATTATATATATATATATATATATATATATATATATATATATATATATATATATATAAACAAATATATATATATATATATATATATATATATATATATATACTAATAGTAATACCTGTTTGGTAAAAAATCTCGGATAGCTCAACTTGTAGATATGTCAAAACAAATCGGTAGCTGAGTAAACAATTAGAAATAAAAAAAAAAAGAACTAAAAACATCCGAACCGTGTGAAGTAAATTGATCAGTGCCTTAAGTCTTTAGCCCAAAGAAAAAAAACCTGAAGAAAGTAGTAAGACTAAAACACAGAGTGCTCAATACACTAAGTAAAGCAGGAATAACTAAAATAAATCCTAAAGAGCCAGGAAAACCTACCTAAGTTTCACCTAAATGGATCTTCAGGGTAAGCTGGCTAAAAAAGTAATGACAAAACAGTAATTATTGATAAAACCAATATATATATATATATATATATATATATATATATATATATATATATATATATATATATATATATATATGACAAACATATGATGCATCTCTTCCTTTTGAACTTCATTGGACTAAGTTTGTTTATGTTGATGTGTCTACATATACACACAAATGAGGCACACTGGGAATTTTAAAATTCAAATAATTTTTTTTATTACATGAGCTTTTGGGTATATAATCTATTCAATTTCATTTAGTTGTTCACCATAACAAGACTGGTGACAATTTTGATATAAAAATTGCTACTCTAATTAAAATTGACTGCAAGAAAAGAAACTGTTAGCATGAGAAAAATATAATTTATGGCATGGTATATTTACAAATAAAACTGATCAATATTAGGGATAGGGTTGATGTAAATATAAAAGTGGACATTGAGGTCAACACCCAGCAGTAACAGCCTGTTTCATACTTAAACAATCTTCAGATCATGTCCAATGTGTTTTGGCTCAATTATTTATATATGCTAATCAATAGTGCATTATGGGTAGAAGTTCTATTATACTATCCTAGCAGTTATTTGGTTATTCTAGAGGATATTGAGTAGAAATAATTGTGGATCGATCTGAATGCCATTAATTGTAACTATTTTATAGTGTTGTTTAATCATTTTTTTTCATTATTTATTACTGTTTACTTTATTATTTATTGTTGATTACAATTACTATATTTATTTATTTGTTTGTGTTTATTTGTAGTAGTTAATTTGTTTATTTTTTACTTACTTTTTACTTATTTATTGATTTTTTTGTTTATGGCATTTATTTTATATATATATATATATATATATATATATATATTTATATTTTTCATATTCATTTTTAGTTTTTGATTTTTTAAGTAAGAGTAAAAATTTATTTTTGTGCCTGCATTTTGAGATAACTTCTGATTGTTTATTTAGTAATTTGTGTTGGTCTGGGAAGGTAATTGTATCTATTTTCTTCTCCAGACAGACTTTACAGTTTTGAGATTTATTGTTATAGGCTGATGCTGTTTTCTTTATTTTTCCATGATATTTTTGGTGTAATTTGTTTTTTATTTCCATATATGCTTAGAAAGCATTGTGCTGTTCATGTATTTACTATTTGTCAAGGATATTTTGTATGCTTAATTTCTGTTCCATGATCCTTTAGTTAGTCCGCGTATATTTTTCTTTGTTACCTGCTGATCTTACAGTGGCTTGGTATATTAAATTGTTTTGCAAGCAATTACTGTTTAAGGGACACTCATTTTTTGCTCTGAAGTTATATATGGTTTTGATTTGTGCAGGTGGTTTGTTGGTTATATTTCTGTTATGTGTATTTATTATTTATGTCATGTATTTGGAATTGATTTTTTACTGTGTTTTTGTTGAATATTTTGTGGAGTGTTCTTGGGTTGAACCATATGATGTTCCTTTTCCTGTCGGCTTTTTTTTTTTTGACGTGTGTGTGTGTGTATATATATATATATACACACACACACACACGAGTTAGACTTCTCAATCTAGGTCAGTTGTTATTAATTTCAATGTTTATGAATATTAAAAAAAAACAGGTTATAGCAACTCAAATAAGTGTACCTACTAAAACAAAATAACAAATAATGTTTATAGTAATAAGAAATGATGTCAGATAAAAAAATTAATTCAAAAATTTCCTGTTGTTTATGTTTTGGGTATGGAACTGAAGCCAGTAGATATAGAATTCACAGACATTCAAACAAGAAATGTGCATTCCTTAAATAGCCAAGTCAAACCTTGTTCTATCAACATGGCCAAATTGGTAAAAGCACATTTTGGTTAAAGCTGTTTCCCTGATAGAAAAGGGGATACAGGTTTGATTCCTGTTGGAAGCACAAAATTTCTTTAATAGGACTTCTCAGTCTAGGCCGGTTGTTTCACCGTTAAAAACTAAAACAAAAAAAAGAAGAGAGATAGCAACTCAAGATAGCACAAAATCACAAGTCATCATGACTGAGGATTTGAGCATACTGTCTTTGTTTATACTGCTGGTCCTGACAGATTAGGCACTTTCTCAGAAACTGTAACTAAAGTCCATTCAGCATAGTTGTAATACAAAACCACAGGTGGGCTCTGTGGGTATTGAAACACATATATATAACTTAATAGGTGCCTGCTGCTGAGTGTGCTTGGTAAATGAGAGTAGTCAGGCATTGTCTGTATGTGAATACCTAACAAAACATGTGAAGGTAGCTAATCAAGTTCTCAGCAATTCTACAACCAGACCCAGTCATGGGACTGATAAAATACATACATACATATATATATATCATGGACTCTCCTGTTGTTTTTGATATATGAGTATCTTTCAGTTCAATTTTTATATTTATGTTTTGTATGAGACATGAATCCTGCACAGGATTTACAAACAACTCCACATGAGGGAAATGCTGAAGGGTTGACTGGCATATGGGCTGATATATTGGCCCAAGATTTAGTGTTGGTTTTTAATTCTCTCGGATGGTTTAGACAATTCTTTTCAAAGTTAGTTATATCTTGGTGGGAGGTGTTTCTACAGTCTGCTTGGTTTTCAACAACAACAAACTCCTATATCGAGATGCTTGCAACAACTGTATTTAAGTTTATCCTTGAAGCATAGCCAATGACAGCCTACATTATGCTCACCATGAAAAAGTTGGCTATACATGAGGATTTTCAGCATCTGATCATCACTCATTCTTATGGCTTGACCAGCCCATCTGAAAACAAAGATTTTTTCCAAGCCCTCTTTCTTCATGTGTCCTAGAAGTTTCAACTGTTTCTGATGTTAAATATAACAGTCCTTTTTGTTTTTAAAACTTTGCCATTGTTCACATGTTCAGTCCATGGTATTCTCAGCATCCTTCTGTACAATCACATTCCTATCACCACCAGTTTTTCCTTCATCTGTGCAGAGATGGTGTGATGGTCCAGTATTCACATAGGACAACTGATAAAATAATTACTTTTTCAGTCATTTTTAATCAAACATCTACATCACACACACATGATAGATGAATAAAAAGATCTTACTTATTATAAAACGCAGATTTTGTGTGTGCGTGTGTCTGTACGTTTATATATTGGATCGGATTTCCTACATTTTTCAACCCATTTCAACAAAAATTCACAGGACTATGTAAAATTACCTTGTGGTGGTTCTGACAACGCCAAAAAATGGAAAAACACAATTGTTTTTGCACGAAATCAATTTAAAAACACGATTAAGAGGCATTAATGAAAGGGGGACAACTCATATCGAGTTATACTTATTATAAAACCCAGTTTGGTTGTTTGTGTGTGTGTGTTCGTTTATATATGGGATCAGATTTCCTACATTTTTCAACTGATTTCGACAAAACTTCACTTTTTTTTGGCAGGTAGTGTTTCTTATTGTCTTGCACACTTTTTTCTTTATTTTTACATTCAGAATGCTTTAAAAATTCCATTTACAAGACAATTGTTTATAATAAAATTCTATTCAATCGGTAGACTCATAACAATTGAAAACAATGTTTTTGTTTGAGTTTGGGTTTGACAAATTCGTAAAAAAAAAAAACTAATTAAGACATGCGTGTCCGTCAACCTTAAACAATAATCTTTGTCAATTTTATTTTTCAGTCTTGAATGATGGTCGATACTTGATCTATCTCTTACTGTTACATCCCCGGGCAACGCCAGGCTCTACTGCTAGTACTCAATAATTCCTTTCCCTACAATGGTTGAAAAGAATTATTTGTTAAAGTTATAAAAAGAAAAAAATCTATTTCACTAAGGGTATTACCATAATCAGCATTAGTTTCAGAGCAGAGAATTATTCTTTCTAAATAATTGGTCCTGATAGGCTATAAAGTCTCAGCATCCCAAAGACAATAACAGACTTTCAAGAATTATTCAGAATGAAAGCCTCTTGGGCAAATCTCTTCTTTCTATTCCTTTGAATTTAAATAGCTTCAACTCCAAATCATAAAAATATTAATCAACAAAAAGACATATCGACGTCTTTAAATGTTCTCTCTTTAGACAACTTAAAACTTGAATGAAATTCTATTGGTTACTCTATGCCATTGTTTACATCAATGTTTCTCAACTTTTTCTTCCTTGCAGCCCAATTTTAGTAAAAAAAAATTCAGACCCACATAAATATAAATTCCATGTAACAGGAAATACATTTTATTTGAAAATGCAAAATGTAGTAGAAAATATAAATCCCGTCTAATGACTACAGTGCACCTGGTTTCTCCAGACCCAGTGTTGGCATCCCACCAGTTCAAACGAAATGATTCTTAAAATTATAAAAGCTTAGCAAACTGGTTGTTACATTATCTAAAAATAATCTTATATATTAATAGCTGATATATAATAACTAAATAGCTAATACCATTGCTGTAAGTTCTGATAAGGATGAAAGGGGGATTTTCTGTGATGAACATAATTTATTCCGACAAAAGAAATCATCTTGAAGTTAAAAATGTGCCAAATCATAAATTTGATAGGGTCTTTCAATAGATCTTCAGGACTGCAGGAAGTTAGTCTAAATGTGGCTAAGAAACCATAACACACCCGACACTTGAATCAAAAAGCCTCATACTTGATAAAACCTGTTCCTGAAAATTTGGGATGCCATTATTTTCCAGACTTTTTAAAATATTTCTCGGGTCCATGTTAAGAATCACTGAATTTTAGATAATAAAATTAATAAAATGAGATGACACCAATAGGAATATGTGAAATATAACCCTACAATTATGAAAATAAAATTAAAATTAAAAATTAAAATTAAAATTAAAATTAAAATTGTACTGTAATGATGAGAGTGGTTTACACAATTGCTGACTCAACACCTGTCTTTATCAAGACGAGAACAAACTGCAAAGATATGACTTCATGCCTTTTCCAGTGCTGATAAATATAATTCTACACTTCCACTTTTTAAGCTGAATTTAAAATCTATCTATCTATCTAGTAACCCTTATATTTGTGTGTGGGTCTGTGTGTGTAAGCTGAATTTAAAATCAATCTATCTAGTAACCCTTATATTTGTGTGTGGGTCTGTGCGTGTAAGCTGAATTTAAAATCAATCTATCTAGTAACCCTTATATTTGTGTGTGGGTCTGTGTGTGTAAGCTGAATTTAAAATCTATCTATCAGTAACCCTTATATTTGTGTGTGGGTCTGTGCGTGTAAGCTGAATTTAAAATCTATCTATCTAGTAACCCTTATATTTGTGTGTGGGTCTGTGTGTGTAAGCTGAATTTAAAATCTATTTATCAGTAACCCTTATATTTGTGTGTGGGTCTGTGTGTGTAAGCTGAATTTAAAATCAATCTATCTAGTAACCCTTATATTTGTGTGTGGGTCTGTGTGTGTAAGCTGAATTTAAAATCTATCTATCAGTAACCCTTATATTTGTGTGTGGGTCTGTGTGTAAGCTGAATTTAAAATCTATCTATCAGTAACCCTTATATTTGTGTGTGGGTCTGTGTGTGTAAGCTGAATTTAAAATCAATCTATCTAGTAACCCTTATATTTGTGTGTGGGTCTGTGTGTGTAAGCTGAATTTAAAATCTATCTATCAGTAACCCTTATATTTGTGTGTGGGTCTGTGCGTGTAAGCTGAATTTAAAATTTATCTATCTAGTAACCCTTATATTTGTGTGTGGGTCTGTGTGTGTAAGCTGAATTTAAAATCTATCTATCAGTAACCCTTATATTTGTGTGTGGGTCTGTGTGTGTAAGCTGAATTTAAAATCTATCTATCTAGTAACCCTTATATTTGTGTGTGGGTCTGTGTGTGTAAGCTGAATTTAAAATCTATTTATCAGTAACCCTTATATTTGTGTGTGGGTCTGTGTGTGTAAGCTGAATTTAAAATCTATCTATCAGTAACCCTTATATTTGTGTGTGGGTCTGTGCGTGTAAGCTGAATTTAAAATCTATCTATCAGTAACCCTTATATTTGTGTGTGGGTCTGTGTGTAAGCTGAATTTAAAATCTATCTATCAGTAACCCTTATATTTGTGTGTGGGTCTGTGCGTGTAAGCTGAATTTAAAATTTATCTATCTAGTAACCCTTATATTTGTGTGTGGGTCTGTGTGTGTAAGCTGAATTTAAAATCTATCTATCAGTAACCCTTATATTTGTGTGTGGGTCTGTGTGTGTAAGCTGAATTTAAAATCAATCTATCTAGTAACCCTTATATTTGTGTGTGGGTCTGTGTGTGTAAGCTGAATTTAAAATCTATCTATCAGTAACCCTTATATTTGTGTGTGGGTCTGTGTGTGTATAAAAAAATGACATTTACTAAAAAGAATAAAACAATATAGACTAACTCCAACATCTCTCAATGAACAATGTTTCCATCTTGTTAGTTACACTGTAAAAATTGAAAAGATATTAAGAGTGAACTTTTTGATTGCATATGAACATGATGTTGAATATTAATATATATATATATATATATATATATATATATATATATATATATATATTGCATCTCATTATTAGCAAAATTTTATGGTTTATTGAGATCTGATAAAAATACTTAAAATCTAAAGGTTTATTTCCTGTACATCTATCTGTACAGTTTGGAAAAAAAAAAACTGGTTTGTTCAGCACAGACATAAACAAAAAACAAGCATTTATATGAAATGTCCTGAATTTCAAAATCTCAAGTTAATATCCATGTTGCAAATTTGAAGCTTTTAAATGGGTCCAAAGATTTGATTTGATGGATAAAAAGAAATGTTTAATAATTTCAGAGTTTACAAAAAGTAAAACAATGCAAGGGATGGCAAAAGTAATTTGCAAATGTCCCTAAACTCTGAAGAAGTTCAATGAATATCCTGAACAACTCCACTTGATAAGGAAAGTTGAGGACATTATCTTGCCAATTTGTGCCCCATATCAAGATAGATGTGTCCAACAGACTCGTGAATCTGCTGCTACAAATGTTAGAAGTTCAATCCCTGGATCTGAAAAAGTCATGTAATCTGTGTGGCTATGTAGCTGATATAAAATATCTCCTATGAATGAACAGTAGAATGAGAATGTTCAATCCACGGGGATAGAGCAAAGAGTTTGGTTCAAAATTCCAAAGGTTATTAAGTATAACAGGAGGCACCTGATGAAGGCTGGATGGCACAACAGCCAAAGTGTTGTCAGTATAACAACCAAGGTGAGCATGATGAATAGAAAAGCATATAAATGATCATTTAAAAAGTTCCAACATAAATTATGCAGAAGTTATAAAACCTTTGTCCCTGTCAAAGACAAGATATTTTGAGGTGTCATAGCAGTGAGAAAGAATAAAAAAAAAGAAGATATTTTAAATTAAAAGACAAAACATGAGGCCAATCACAAGACTTCTTTTAACAACATCAACATAGGCATAACAGAATACATAAAGGCCAATTTTTCAATTACTTTTTTGTTTTATTCGATGGATGTCATAACAGTTGGGTGACTAGGCTGAGATGTTAACAATGCTGAAATAGTGAGAGGTTGTGGTTGGGATTGTAAGTTGTCAAATGATATGCCCGTGGCAAGTTCTAAATGGTGATAAGATGATGGTTCACGTATACATTGGAGAGGATTTTCATGCCTAGAAAAATACACAACTTTAAACCAATTTTTTATGTTTTCACCTTTTAATAAAAGCATTTCTTTAATTTTCTCTCTCTATGGAAAACAGAATAATATGTGTGTCACTTTTTTGTTTAGAATTTTCTTTTTTTTTTCTGATGGCTGTGAGATAGAAAACCCTAATTACTTGTTATATTGTAATATTCATAATAAAAATGTGTATAAAAATACTTTGGTGATAATCATCTGGAAAAAATTTCTAGCCAAATTGTGTGTTTAACTACACAGCGCTTCCCAACATCACTAAATGTTTCACAAAAACTGAAATAATAATAAAAAAAAAAAAAAAATAACATACTAGAATTTAACTGTATTTTTTCTGTCAGAACTAAAATGTTTTCATCATCAGCAGTTTCCAAACAGGAAACATTTGGCATTTATTAACTGTTAGTGTCAGTTGGAATTAAAAATCTCTTTCTTAAAACAACTTTCCTGGAAAATGTGCTTCTCAAGTCCACTATCTGTTATCACTCTTTCTAGTAATGAAGAAAGTTTTCTTTCTTAACCTGTTGTTTGAAGGGGTAGTGTTGATCTTGATTATATCTTTATTTCACCTCACCACCCACTTCTAGTTACATGGGCAATCCATTCAGATCAGAAATAACAAGAATCAATAAATAAAGCTCATAAAATCCTGCATCATTTAAGAGAAAGAGAGAGAGAGAGTGTGTGTGTGAGAGATAGTGAGAGTGAGAGAGAGAGAGAGAGAGAGTGTGTGTGTGTGTGTGTGTGTGTGTGTGTGTGTGTGAGAGAGAAAGAGAGAGAGAGAATGCATGTGTGTCTATGCAGGAGGGAGGGATTTTTATTGAATAAGAAGACTTATAATATGGTACATAGATTTATTTTGCAAATTTTAATAAAATAAATACATTTTCTAACAATTTAGATTTTCAATATGTCTAGAGATTTGGTCAATTTATTCTGCAATTACATTTTGTTTCACTTCTGTCCAAAATTTGGAAGCACTTTAAAAAGAAAATATTTCTACATCTGCTTGATTCAAAGTATTTTCTAATTGAAGCAACACTTTAACCTGAACAATATGCAATAGAAAACGACATTCCCACTCCTACTCTAACCCTCCCCTTCCCAGGAGCATTGATGTTATATGAGTAGAGAGACTCGAAGATCAATATCCCCAGCACCCTGAAAGGAAAAGAAATTTCAAACACATCAAATGTTAAAAAGAAAGGTTCTCCTCCAAGTGTCAAAGTAATTTCCCTTATCTCACACACAAGGAAGGGTGTTAGGGTAAGGACTTCTAGTGGAAAGAGATTATTTCACAATCACAGCAAAAGGAATGTCGAAATGTTCTTGATCCAATGCCAGAACAACATTTACCCAGATGCAAATTCTTCTTAAGATCTTCTAAGATTCCACGCAGGATTTCAAGAGATAAAGGACAGCATTAAGAAAAATAATACATTTTAGTAGACTGATCCCAAATGTAAGAGACAAGTTTGAAGTCCTGCTTCATGATTAAAGCAGTTGCATGGTTTTCACCAATACATCAAGTTGGTATTTAAACTCAGATAAAATGCCAGAATTTTGAATGCCAAGTTCCAAGGCAAGTAGTGTTCCCTCTTAGGAAGATTGATGCAACACAATTTTCATGCCTCTATTATAGTCAGTCAGTTAAGTGCCATGTGTGATACACACTAAGGCGATCATGTATCTTTCGATACATGACTGACGAGGCAATTTTTTTTCCTACAGTAGGTTGCCATTTCTTTCTGCAGTAGACCAGTTGCTATCCAAGGCTATAGAATACAATATAGAGTCCTGCTATTTACCCATAGCTGGAGGGAGAAAAGGATTCATACCTTTCCCCAAGCATGTAAGTGAATGTAATGGATTCGACTGGAATTCGAACTCGGCTCTCCGATTCCTCAATCTGAGCCACTATTCATTACTCCACCATGCCTCCTCAAATTATATTATAGCCTATGTCATATGAAGATGAAATAAGGTTTTATTTTTTATGATGGATGAGACAGTCAAACATTTCCAGCCTTAGTATTTAAGCTTAGATGAAATTCAGTATTTGGAATCGTAAGATTTATAAAGCAGGTCATCTTCACTTAGGAGGTTGGTGTAATGCAATCATCTCTATTCATTTGATCCTTTTACCAGACAAAGCTCAACTTAGTAAAGATCAAGAGAACAATGTAAATCATTTTTATTTAACTTTCTGTACAAACATTTCTAAAGTTTACACCATTTGAAATGGAAAATGTATAAATCTTTTGTTCTCTTGTGCTTGAATATAGAAACAGAAGAAGCTATCAATGAACAGAAGAGCTTGAAAATGATTCAATCCATAATCTAAATAGATAAACAGCAATTGCATGCACTGAAAGATAAATGGAGAAGTTATGAAACATAAGGGCAATATGCTAAGAATAACCAAGAAGTGCTATGAAAAACTGTGTTCTTTGAAAATAAAAATACTAAGTTACACAGGCAGATATGAGTGATGTTTGGCAACAATAAATGAAATAAAGTTTGTACTAAAAAAAAAAAAAAAAAAAAAAAAAGCACCAAGCAAATATGGCATGATAACAGATTTATTGAAAGATTTAACAAAAAAAAAATGCTGCAAAGGATTAGCAGAGCCCCAGGTACACAGAAAAGAAATAGACCTTAAAACTTCAATTGAGAAATAACAATCCTACTTTGTAAAAAAAAAATAAAAAAAAGGGAGATAATAAAGACTTCAGCAAGTATCACCCTGTCCTATTACTACCAAGCATCTATATATTATTAGGTCGGTGCAAAAATAATGTCGTTTTCTCACATATGTTACTATGTGAGAAAACGACATTAATTGTACCTATGTATGGTGTGAGTTACATTTGGTATCACACATACTAAGATGGAAACAGAAATAGAGAGAGACATAGAAAGTAAGAAAGAGAGAGAGAGAGATGTAGATAGATAAAAAGACAGTGCAACACAGAGAGGGATTGGAAGGGGGTCATGTTAGATAAAGGCAGTTGTTTGTAGAGAGGGATGAAATCATGTTTCATGACCAAATGCTCTGCTGTGGAAAAATTTGTGCCTGAACTGCATGCGAAATTGAAATCTTAATAATTTTGTAATGTAATAAAAATAGATGATGTTGTTCTAATCGAAGATTCTGTTAAACCCAGTCAGTGATGAGCATTCAAGAGGTAAACAGAAAGAGAGAGAGAGAGGGAGGGAGGGACAAAGAGGGACAAAAAGAGAGAGAGGGAGGGACAAAGAGAGAGTGGGAGGGACAAAGAGAGACAAAAAGAGAGAGAGAGGGACAAAGAGAGACAAAAAGAGAGAGAGAGGGACAAAGAGAGACAAAAAGAGAGTGCAACACAAAGAGGGATTGGAGAGTAGATTATCTTAGATAAAGGCAGTTCTTTGTAGTGAGGAGTTAAATCATGTTTTCTAATGACCTGTTGAGGATATTTCAGTATTTTTATGAAGGACTATGTCACTTTTTTATAACCATATGGGAATGGTCATTGATTGAAAAGTACAAAGTACAGCCTTAAAAAAATATTAGTAAATCTGTGTAATTTACACTGGCTTTGCTAGTATTCAAATTATTCTCAAAAGTACATACAAACTAACAAACATCCTACATAAAAATCAGCTACATGCATAGTAAGCTTTTAGGAGTGGGTACTTAACAACAGACTATCTACAAATAATAGACCCAATTGAGAAAGATTAAAAAAAAAAACAAAGTACTTCTTTAGCTTTGGTTGACTCTAGAAAACACAGCAGTCATTAACTCACAGTTTCTGTTCCTTTGGCACAATTACCCTAAGTAAAGACATGAAACCACCTTTTCTTTCTCCAGCACTGAGTTAAACAGAACAGACTGAGTTCTCTAAACTTGGTTAGCAATTGAATGAAGAAAAGGACAAATCTGAATTTAAGATCATGAAGTGGGAAACAGGAAACCATTCAATTTCCATTACCTTACCAAACAATGGTTATGGCAATATACACTTATATTGAAAAAAAAAAAGAAAAAAAAAAGTAAGCTGTAGGGAGCTGTAATTGTCTTTGTCCTCAAGTGACATGGTACTTGGAGGAGGAAAACTGAATTCCAAAAACATAGCGTACCATAATAATGCTTATCTTTAAGGGTGAACTACAATGGCTGCTATGAAGATAACTGGATGATGAGCATTTCCAAATAGACTGCTTCTTTGAAAACTATATTAAGTCCAAATTAAAGTGTTGTGCGCTGCAGATTTCCTTTCTGGATATCAACAGAAAGACAATGCAGGTAAACAAAATTTTGGCATTTTCATTCAGGTGGAAACAATGATTAAAATAAATACATCAAGAGAAAAAAAAAAGATTTCTTGTTTTGCATATGATTATGTCAGTGCAGAAATTTTGATTTCATGAAATTACTTTTTTCACCTTTTTTTATGTCCTCTTTGTTAAAGATATCAAGAAATGACAGATTCAGATCATCTAAGTTATTTCTCTTACAGGTCCCTCCACATAAAGCAGTAAATGAACAGACACTAGAACATGGCCCTTTTTTTATGATATATTAACAGGCAACAAGAAGCCTTATTTATCTGTGGTTCAAGTGATGATCATTATTACTGGACATCCTTCCCATCAATCATTACATCAAATCCAACAATACAGCTTTGACGATCATTCAGCACAGAGGACATGACAGTTACAGTCAAGCATTTTCAATTTATTTTCCTACACAGCAGAAATCTTTGGTTACATTTAATGCTTTTACCTCCACAGATATTTGCTAATGATCTTAGGTTCCTCAGTAGATCATTAATAAAAAGTAGGACTGGAAAGAGAGCCTTTGGGGACATCTGCATTGATCTCGTGAGCTTAAGAAGACTGGCCATTCACAGTAACCTTCAAGAATGACTGCATAAACTCTTCCAGAGATGCCATGGTTGGAAAGTTTGAGTAGCAACCCTCTATATGACAACTTTTCAAAAGTTGAAATGTACAAAGCAATTGTTCTGGTGACAAAGCTACTAATGATTGCCTCAATGATTCTAGGAGTAATGGCCGTGAAATCATCAACAGCTGTGTTAGACGAGCAAAATTCATCATGTTTGTCACTCAAGAGTCTGATGGGACAATACAACCTTGAAAATTAATACTCAATAACATTCTTAAAACAGGACAAACAGCTGACAACTTTCACAGGTTTAGGAAACATTTCTTTCATGATGCTGTTACAAAAACTTTTGCAAGGATCAGAGATAATTCTGGGCAAAGGTTCTGAAGTATAGCAACAATGATTTTATCTGGAACAGTAGCCTTCATAGAATCAAGATTTTTGATGAGTCTGGAACCTTCCAGAGCTGAGACAGTGTTACAAACTTTTTTTTCTCTGTAAGAAGAGGGAAGTCATGTAGATTGGTTGGTTGTTTTTGTTTAATGGCATATCAACATCTATGGGTCATTTAATGCTGAAATCTAAATATTTTGCATGTAATTTTTATTTTATTTTTAGGGGATAATAATGGTTTTAGTGATACAAATTTTACTAATAATTAACCTGTAATGGGAGGGGGGAAGAAAGTTGATTCATACCTTTCCCAAGAGTATTTATGTATAATGAATATAAGGAAGCAAATGAGAAGATATGCCTCCTTTCCTCCAATAAGAATTTGCAATCTCCAGGCCAGTAGACACTACTATTACTGTTTGAAAAAAAAGAAAAAAACAGGAATGTCTACTCCAACATGTTGTCAAATTAAAATGGTTTTACGATAAATTCATTTTCTATGGCTTATCAACTCATTGCAGATTATTTAAAGCCAGAAAATACTTTTAGATTGTAAGAATCTTGTTTTTCTTTAAGATAATGGTTTTAGTGATACCAGTGTTATTAACTAAACTGACTCTTGTGGTCTGACCTAGGATTGAACTCACCATCCTTGTCTAACAAATTAGACTCTTATTCCTCAGCCTAATGAATGTGTTCTAAGCAGTGGCAGTAGCTTATTTCCCTTCCTGCCAAAGTGTATTTATCCTTTAGACATTATATAAGTTTTTTTTTAAATTTCTCCTCAAGGAACATTTTTCTATTGTTTGGTGAAGTGATGTCACTGTTGTGCAAGACCCTGTTTTAACTTTCAAGTTGTACAAAAAATAACAATTATCATTACTAATAACTTTTACAAAACATTTAAAACTATAACTTTATATATATATATATATATATATTTAAGCATTTCACCCTAAGTAAGGCGGGAATGCCACTAGCACGTAAGGAGTTACAGAGAGTGGGAGCAAGAGTAAAGAGGCGTGATTGAGGAAAGGATGAAGAGAAGGACAGGGAATTTGATCAAGGCATCTGAAGATGTTGATTGACATTGCATTTGAATAATTGAAGATTATAGCTATCAGGGAAGCGAGTAACAAGGAAGGGCGTTCCACAGACAGGAAGTGTGAGACATGAAGCTATTGGAGTAGAAGAGACGGCTACATTTAACAGTTTTGACAGTGAAAGGGTGGAACTGAGATGCCAATCTAGTAGCACACTTTAATTCATGCAGTTTGGGAACCAGCAAGCAGTTACCAAGAAAGTATTTGTAGAAAAGACAGAAGGAAGCGATGGCATGTCTGTGAGAAAGGCACTGTAGATGAGATGCCAGATCAGGACCAATCACATTGTATATCCATCTCTGGATTTTGTCGAAAACCTTGAGATAAACAGTGGAGGCACCAGACCATATATATGGCAGCAGTATTCCATGCAAGGGCGAACGGTTGATTTATAGATTTGAAGGATGTACTCTCTCTCTCTCTCTCTCTCTCTACATATATATATATATATATATATATACACATATAAATTATGTAACTTCTGTTAGTCTGTCACACCCTCTAAAATAGCCATACATTGACAGATAGAAACCAAATTTTCAGGAGAAATGCAAACAGGTGAAGGGCTACAAATTACAGTTGGTTTTACTAAGGTGTAAATTTAGTACAATAAATTTTCATTAAATTTTGGGGGCAAAATTAAACATTTTATTATTTAACATACAAAATACTCCAACTATTTAAAAAAAAACAAAAAAAAAACAATTTAATGGTTAAAATAACAAATACTGATTTAATAAAAATGCAATATTGTTTTTTGCACATTTTTTCATTAAGTTATATATATATATATATATATATATTATATATATAGTTCATTCTGGTAAAATATAATCCACAGTAGTAGCACTGGAAATATAAACACAGTAGGGAAAGTTTCAAATGAGCTGAGGAAGTCACAACTTTAACAATACTAAATACTGTGAGGATTTTAACGCACTTCAGTTGCAAAAATATTCTAGTAAACAAAAAGTTAGGTAAACCGAATTGATTTAAATAAAAACAAGCAAAAATCAATTCTATTAGTCCAACTACAAAAATATTTTTTTTTTTTAGCCCAATTTAAGGAATATTTTAGCATTCTTACCTGATCGCCCATCCATAACATAATATTCAATAATAGCCGTCTTTTGCAGGAGATCTTCACACATGGCTGCATTACTTTCCTCCAAATGTTGCACCTGAAATTAAATAAATATTCATTTATTGTATGAAAACAACATCTACCATTGATAAGAATGTCACATCTCATTTGTTGGACAAAATTTAGAAATACTTTATAAAAATAACTCATTAATTTATGAGAAACGACATCTGACAATATTGATGAATTGCTCAAGACAAATAGTAAAATGAAAAGAAAGGGAGTAAATCCAAGATTCGGCTGTTGAAAGCGTTTAAACCTAGTCTGAATAAAACTTGCATCCAAGAAAAAGTAATCTTTTCTATGTAAAATATATATATATATATATATATATATATATATAAAAAGACAGACATTTTGTGTTGATTCATTTTACTGATCATTTTTTGTAAATAATGAATAATCCTTCTCAAACAAGAAGGAAACTTACAAAGCTACACAATATTTGTCTCTAACTACACTGATGGTGACTGAAGTCAAAAGCTTGGACCATATTTCTTGTACTTTTCTGCGAAAATGAACTTTAGAAATTTCTGATAGAATTTTATCCTTATCTGAGAAGGATTATTTGTAATTTGAAAAAGTCGATCATTAAAATTAATCAATACAAAATTGTCTTTAATAATATTTACCTTAAAAAACAATTGCCGCCTAAATACACAGAATATATATATATATATATATATATATATATATATATACACAGGGTGCGATGAGTAAATTGTTACCATTTTATATTTTTTAATTTTGCGCATGTTTGTATTTGATTTTGTCAACTGACCAGTATAGTAGCGTCAGTTGGGCACAGTCTGTGAGAAAAAGAGCACCATGACGCAATTCACCCCACCAGAAATTTGGAAACGGCATGCTTGGCATTCATGGCAGAAGCTCTAATATGAACATTTCAGAATATTTGGGTGTCAATCTGAGGACAGTGAAGAGGATTCAAAAAGAGTTGGATGAATCTAATGGTGATTACAAAAGTGTTTGGAGTGACCACTAGTGATGGTGATATTATGCCTCCATTCGTCTTCACACAGGAACTCCACGGATGCCTACATCAAATGTGTTGAGAAGGTATTGCTGCCCTGGATCAAGAGGATGGCTGCTGGAAGACCATATGTCTGGCAACAGGACTCCACACCATGCCACACAAGCAGGAGAACACAGTCATGGCTGTCAGACAATTTCTGCACCCACATCACCCCTTACATCTGGCCATCTGACTCCACAGACTACAACCCCCTTGATTATTATGTGTGGGGCGCAGTTGAGCGAGAGACCATAAAACTCCTTGTAACACCAAAGATGAACTGAAGACAAGTATTATGGCAGCATTCACCAACTTAAACAAGGAGACAGTCCAGAAGAGTTGCAGGAGATTCTGAAATCTGGAGGCTGTGTTTGAAGCCAATAGCGATTTTATTGATTAAATTTACTCTTTAATATTTCAAGATATTTTTGTGTAATTTTGATAAATATACCTGTTAAAATGAAATATCAGTGTTATTTTCATTTTTGCATAATCTAGACGACAATTTATTCATCGCACACAGTATATATTTATTTCTGGTCAACGATAGTCAGGATCATAGAGTCATTGTAAGTTCCATGATCCTTTCATTAACTGTATAGTATGTGCTTCACAAGGGCTACATATGGTTTTGAATCAAGCGTTGTTCTCCTAGACTGATTGGCACTCAAGGCTGAAGAGCCCAATCTCCTCTGTTATTTAATGTATAGCTGGATGTTTTGAATTCAGAGTTTTCCTTCTCCTAGACTGGTTGCCACCTATGGCTATCGGACCCAGTCTGTCCTACTATTTATCCATAGCTGGTGGGGAGAAGAGTTGGATTCATACCTTGTCCAAAGGTATTTTCACGTAAGTGAATGTAAGAAACTCGACTGGAATTCAAACTCAGCACTTTGATTCCTCAATATAAGCCATTATCTATTAGGTTGGTGCAAAAATAATGTCGGCTTTTGACATTAAAAATACGTCAAAAACCAACATTATTTTTGCACCAACCTAATATTAATGAGTCCCCGTAAGGTACATATCCCAAAATTTCTATGCTTTGTGTATAAAACCTGAAAGTAATCACTGAAGCTCTCAAAAGTTGAAAAGCATTAATTAAATTTTATAAGAATAGATTAAATAAAATTTAAATAATGCAATTTATTTACCAGCCTTTAATTTCATTTGATTGTTTAAACCAAAATTCTTCTTTTTTTTCTTCTATGTGCTATATCTCTTGATGGTGCCAATGATCATGGCCAACTCTTTTTAACTCTTAATAAATATTGTCTTTTTGCTATCTCTCCTAAACATTGTTCTGTCATCCCAAGTTTGCTAGGTAGGTTATACATTTTTTTCTTGCCTTTAATCCGTCCTGTGAGTATCAAATATTCCAAACCCTCTTTCCTTGTAATGTACCCTAGAAATTTCAACTTTCTGATGCTATGTATAAGTACCATTTTTGTTTGCATTTTCTCTAAAACTTTGTTGCTGCTCACTAGTTCAGTTGCTGGCATTCTCAACATCCTTCTGCATAACCACATTTTTATCACTTAATTCTTTTGGTACTTTCTGATAAATATTCTTGTGTATCACTTGTAGTCTCTTTGATAAAGCAAAGCTCAATTACTGACTTAAGGAATGCACATATCTCACTGGGGCCTTACAAAGTTTATATCTGTTAACATTATTTTCATTGGCTCCAATCCATAGGAATGCCTGCTAAAATGCCCTCTCTCTAATTTTAAAGTCAAATCCTACAGTTGCACACAGAGATTTATTCCTAACCAATAAAATTGACATTTTTCAGTCTCATCCCCATACCCCACATTTCATTTTTGTTCTTTCTTGTCTTTAAGTTAGAACATTATAACCACTTGACTGTATCCCTTTTGCCTTATTGTGGTTGCTTTGTTTTGACTTGCATTATATATATATATATATATATATATATATATATATATGTATGTATGTATACACAAACACACAGAGTATAACAGCAAAATTGTCCAATTGTTACATAAAGCTTATATATGATTAAAGATATCTTACTGGAATTCTCCAAGATTTTTATAACACTATTGGACTCAACTCTGAGCAATAAAAATGTATAATTACTCTCCAAGCTTAAAAGAAGAATTGAGATGAAATCGATCATAAACGAAAATGATCAGAAGCTCATGAAGGATTGAAATAAAGTTCAAATATAGATAAATATTATTCCAGGATCGTTTTCGAACTTATTCAAAATGATCTTCACCCTCTCTAACCTTCTAATTTTCTGTCCTGGAGTATCAAAGTGCCTCACACATTTCATGTACAATTTCATTTTCAAGTCTTTTTTTTTTTTTTAAACTGCTCTTTGGACTGTCATAGCTGAAGCTCTTCTACCACATGTCAAACATCTCATGGATTGAGTTGGATCTTTTTTAATTGAACTCTTTAACTCTAAGTTGAAATGATGATCTCTCTTCCTGTTGGGACCTCCTGATCCAATTTTCTCTCCATCATTCCATCTTTTTTAAACTTATTCACCATTCTCTTGATGTTTATTGACTGGACTTTGAAGATGGAAGCCAGGGTATGAATGTTGGTACCATTACTGAAGGCCTGAATGATTTTTTTTTCCTATCACCATTGCTCCATTTAGATGACAATGGGGCTGACACAAAACAATTTTAACCTGTTCTCTTTCTTACTGAATATCTCAAAGGACTTTTCAGTGATTCTTATGACAAATGGTATCAAGATGGCAAAATGTCTTACCTGAAAACCTGTAAAAAAGAAACTCAATTAGTTTAGTATTTTTTAGATATTAAATATTTTGTGGAATGGACAATTATGCTGTAACACAACTTGGACAATTTTGCTGTTATACCTGGTATATTGTTTGCTTTATATTATTTTGCTGTGCATTTTTCTTTGTCTTTATTGCTTATTGAAAACTTTGTCAATTCTGCTTGTTAAGAATTTTGTCAATTACACTTAATCATGTCTAATTACTACTGTTGTAACCTATGGAAGATTACTGAATAGAATAATCAAACGGAAGTTGGTAATGAACGATAATACTTAGGACAAGAACAATACATATAAGATTCACCAGTGGTGTGTAGAAGTAGTAGTCAACTGCTAGAAGTGAGTCAAGTGAATTCCACAATGAATCTTCAACTGCAGGATATCTACCAACTGCCCCACGTGGTCAGATGTGGCACAAGGCCAAATTTAATGTAGGCTATCCAAGCCCATAGGCTCAACCAAAAATTCCCTGCTGACCCCACATAAAATGGAGTTGAGTAGCTGTTTCCCAAGATGAGACACTGACCTTTGACATTGCTTCGTCTGGGGATCCTCTCTGCCTTCATGTAGAGATTTTAACCAGCACAGCTGGAGACAAATTTATTACTTTATTTACATGAATGGGGACATACCCATTATCGCCCGTATATATGCTAGAACAACTACACAATTTTCATACCCCAAAATATGGTTATTATGGTTTTGTGTAGTCTAACTGGTAAAGCACACTTAGACTTGGGGTTTCTTTTCAATAAGTATAACTTTGATTACAAAAAATTTTAAATGCTGGGTTTCTTGTAAAAGATTTTTTTTTTTTCTTTCAAGATTCTTCATTTGGGATGAAGGACACCATTCTAAGAGTTTTCTATTCTCTTACTTGCTCTCTAACCACTCATTTTCTTTCTTTTTGAGGGGGGGGGGACTGCCAAATACAAAACAATGACCCAAAGGCATTTGATTGACAAGCATCGACGGTTTTAAAATTTCAATCACACATGTGAATTATCGATACTTTTTGCAAATTTATGATTTTCCTCCATTTGCAAATGCATACAACATACCATGTTTAATGACACAGGAAGTCACTCACCTCCATCTCTAAAAGAAATTTTAAATAAAAGAAAATTATTTGATGTTACATCAAATATAACCAAACTTCACTTATTTTCCCATCTTTGGCCAAGTTCAAAGCAAGTTTCTTTCCAAGCATTTATTACTAATTTATGAACTTCTAATATCTGATGGAAAAGGCAAAATTTACTACTATGAAAACTGGTACTATATGGCCTGTCTCATGGTTAGACTTTAAATATGATATCCTCTCTCCATATTTTTATTATATTTGATTACTCTTTTGAACAAGATAAATCAATTAATAACAGACAAAAAAAACAATTATCAAGTGAAATAACTTATTCTAAAATTTACAGGATTTATGTTTGAAATACAATTTAAACAAATCCCTTTTAATAGATAATTTTAAAGAAAATCTAAAAAGTAATGCATACAACGATTATTAATTTTTTGTTATTTATTCAAAAGAACAAGTAGAAATCAGTTATCCCAACAGCACAAATGACGCAAATCAAGTCAGAAAAGATGCTTGACTTTACTGAATGTCAAAAGAAATTCTTAGAATTTTATGGTAGTGATATTCTGTCAGTAATTCTGGCATTAACTCCTAACTAATGCTAATCCGTTTTTATAATAAAAATCACTAGCAATACATTTATAGTACAGAGAAAATGGCCCTATTCTGTCAGTAAAATATGTATTAATTCTTAATCCATCACAATCCATTTCTTCCTAATTTGCAGTGAACAGTGTACAAAATGATTGCCAAAACATGTGTAAATAAAATGTTGGTTAAAAATTGCAAAATTTATTAAATCTTTTTTTTTCTACTAACAATGAAAGCATTTGTGAGCAAACTTGAAAAAGCCCTGACACAGTAAAAACAAGCTCTCAAGTATATAACAAAAATAATAATTGTAAAAATTATGGATGTTTTATATATTAAAATAATAGGAAAGAACAATGAGATTTATAACTTCTTCTTAGCATTTATTTTTTTATTTTTTAAAAAGTGCTTGATACAACAGTAAAGCATAATATTTTAATTGTTTTTTTTTTCATATTATCATTGCAACCTGTTATTTAACAGGTTTTCTTGTATATATATATAAGAAAATATTAATTTTCAAAATAACAGTTGCAAAGAAAAGCAGATAAATAACGGGTTGGTTCAGTTAGAAAGAAATAATGAAATTTTAAAATCCACCCAATTATCCAAAGATATTTGGAGTTATCTCCCTCTAACTGGCGGCCATATTGACTCATAAGAATCACTTCTGTAAAAGCGAATATTTCTTTATAGTTTCATGAAAATAAATGAAACACTACACTTTAAAAATTAATAGAAGAAACATCAAAACCCTTACTCAATGCAAATTTGAACTCCAATTTCAAGATAAATACAGACTTATAGAAGACTTTGCATTTAATTCAAAGTAGAAACAGAATTATACTGATTATCAAAAAAAAAAAATTGTTACTTTCTTGACATGTTGGCAATTAATATTATTACTGATATCAACATTTTTAATATCATTATGCATACACTTATTCATAATAATATTATTTATAATATTATTTATAGTAATATGGCTAGGATATTTTGGCTTGATCTTGTGTTTAGTTTGAGATTGAAAAGGTGCCATGTATTGACAAACAAAAATTAAAAGTGTTGAATTGGTTGAGAAAAGAGACAAACAAAACAATAAATAAAATGAGATAGAATTTTTTTATTCTCTCAGGAACTTTTAATATGGAGAATGTTGAAAGATAGTTTTTTTTTTGTTTTTTTTACAATGATGTTCACTATGTACAAGGCATAAAAGCTACTCGAGGTAGAGGGTTATAGATAAACTAAGAGGCACCACCCCAAACAAGGGGTCACTAGAAGCAAAAGAGCAGCAAAGGACTTTAGAGAGAACTGGTAACCCAATCCTAAACAGAAAACAATGGATAAACCTCTACTCCTGTTCAAAAGACCAGTATGAACTGGACAATAGGTGAACCTATTGAGGAAACAAATTAAAAAAAAAATAAAAAACAAATGGTAAATAAAATTTCACAGTTTTAGGCAGAGACATTGGAAGTACAGAGTTGAAGTAGACTTTAGAAGGAACCAGAAAGTTATGAAAAAATGAAATAAAATCAGTGAATAAAATAATACAGAATAAAGAGTTAGTTTTCCCATAATGCAAGTAATAAAGAAAGCAGAAAGGGTTTTTTGGTCACCTGCATGATCTTATGATCCCACTTCCAGAAAAACAGAACTTTTCTCTTTCCACTAACATCGTACGGACATCCCTTGCAAACCTACTCATAAAATAAGTAATTTGATCGTTCCAACTAAGTGCAAAGCTGATGAGGTCACCCATCTTCACCATGCACATCTTTACTTCTGAACCAAAAAAGGAAACAGACATTCCCAAGAGATATTGAGAATGGTCCTAGGTAGAAACCCAGGTTTTTGCATGCATCATAATTGTTTACATACAAACATACACTGACCTAAAATATACAAACACTCAACCTTTTAACTTCCATGAACTCAATCCTATACAGAAACCTGAAAGAAAGTGTAAATTCAAAGAATGTTCTGATGATATTCCCTGTAAAAAAGAAGAAATGGATGTGGTTGGACTTATTCTGATGGTGAGTGAAAGAGTAAGTGATGTATCTTGACTAAGCTTGGAGTGCTAAGTTTTGCACCCTATCTCATCCCCACCAGCACTGTATGAAAGTAGGCTCACCTCTTTGGTTGTGCACAATGCATGCTCCCTGTTTTGTTTTTACATATGCCCAAAAGTTGAATAGGATCAGTACTAGTAATAGGGAAAGGTGTCTGTTTTTATCTTAGATACTTACATTGAAGGAGTGATGCAATCCAGTACTATCACAAATCACAATGAATGGATGTCCCCTCTGGGAGGCCACATGCCTCAAGCAGCTATTAAGATTTAAAGTCAATCCAGACCAAGTGGAACTTGGACATACAATCCATTGCCAAATGTGCTTGAAAAATTGTTGGTTCTCTGTACCACTTCAGTAAGTAACTGACTCCTCCTGCTTTTCCTCTACAATAGCCAGATCAGGCTGAAAATGGAATACTGTTGCCATATATGGGTTGGAACTTTACAGTCTTCACTTTCCAATCTCGACAGAGTCTAAAAGGGTCCCCACGTTCTTGTGGGTGACAAATTATTACCCACCCTACAACCCATTTCTCACAGACGAAACATTACAAGCCTCTTGCAGATCTCTTATTATTTCTATGGAAAGTGCTCAGGTGAATTACATTCCTGAATCCCACAAGTTCTAATATTCATGACTAAAACCCACCATGCTACATACATTGTAGCAAACCACCATCATTCTCTGTGTATTTGATTGGTGAACAAGTTCCTCTCATGCACCTTCTTCCCATGAACTACTGCTTTGTTGAAACAACTCCCAAGAGGATGCTTCTCCAATCACTACAATCTTAATCTGTTTAAGTCTAGGCTTAGCTGTTATCTCCACCACATCTTACTCTGTAATCTTCCACCTGAAGTGGCTCTTGAACCTTGTACAGGTTGAACATCATTAAAAAAAAAAAAAAAAAAAAAAATTATTATAGACTTATTTCATTCTCTACTGGGACTAGACGGTAACTGAAGTAGAATCCCAACTCTTGGGCCCTAATTAAAAAAAACTGTAATATGGCTAGGATATTTTGGCTTAACCTCCTCACTACATATGTACACTACAGATTGCAGACTATGCATAATGGCTTACAGAACTACCATAGTTTCATTTCAATTACTACGATGACAAAACCCTAATTTAAGTAGTACTTCCCTTCCAGAACCCTCTTAATGCAGTAAATATGTAAGAATTTCTCAATATAAATTTCAGACAAGACACTGAATTATTCTTAAGTACTTTCACCTGATTTTGAAAAATGTGAATGAAATTATAAAAAAAAAAAATAAAATAAAATAAAATATTATATTTCTGGTATTATTTAGGACCTGGGCAGATCTATAGAATTTGGGAAAATTTACTTATATAAAAAAAATAATAAATTTCTAAAAAGACTCTTCTAAAATTGTCTTATGGCTGTCATTTTGAATATTTAATGAATTAGGGTAATTTGTACATTACTCAGATAATTTATGAAAAGAGGGATTGTAAGTTTTCACAATTTTCTTTTTTCTGTTGAGGGTGGGGGACTACTAATTTTTAGAGTTTAAATAAAAATTTATGTGGCTAGTTCCAAGAAATTTAGAGATTCTTAAATTGCTTTGTTCATGTTAGGATACAAAACTGAGCAGATATGAAATTTTGAGAATCTACGATGAGAAGGATTTTGCTTAAAGGCACCATTCAGCCTTGCTTTATCAGCAAATGTCTTTTGTCGTGGAGTCGATACAAGCATGTTGGATCTAATGACATTTCTGCTGCCAAGGGGAACACTTGTTCAAATCCTGCTGAAGGGTGCATGTTTTTCTTTAATAAGATTTCTTGAATATTACTTTAGGTTATGATTTACATTAATAAAATATTTTTCATCATTATTCAAAAAATTCTTTTTTGTATCACTTTAATCATCATCATTCTTAAACAGTTGTTACCTATGTTCATTTGCCTCACCATAAGAACAAGTATGACACAAGATCAGTTTAATGTGAGGCCTCACAAACTTTTTCATATGGACGTGTTAAGATATTGCCCCATCCCATTGGCTTTTGCCACCAAAACCATAGCACAACCAATGACCCTACCCATTAGGGTAATAGGGATGCGCTTCACAGAAGAGAAGATCCCTAGGAATCAGACACAGTTCAATTTATGTTCAGTTCTGCCTAAAAACCATAATCAATCCCAGACATGAAGTGCCAGAATTATTAATTTCTTATTTAAGAATAGTGGAGTAATATAAAACCATTCATCATATTAATATTTTCGACCCCACTTAGTAATGTTAATAAAATATTCCACATATATAAAACTTTACACAGATACTACACTGATCTGAGGCAGGAGGGTCATCATGCAGCACTGATCCAAAACAGAAGCACCATCATCCGACTTTCTTCTCAAACATAGAAGTGCCATGGTGAGACACAGTTCTGATGCTAAAATGCCATAGCATTCCAAGACAGACCCCACAGGTGTATTTACATGACACAGAAGAACCATGGTATGACATACTAATCTGATACAGAAGTGTCGTGCTATAATACACTTTTACAAGACAGAGCACATAGATGTGCTGATCTGAGGCAGAATTGCTGATCCAGATGTCAATAATCCAGTCATTTTTTATGGGTATTATGCTAGTAAATACTTAAATGCTTATTATTGATTTTTGAATATATAATTTTTTATCCTTGTTTTAGAATTATCAATTTTCATGAAATTTACAAAGGTGAAATGAGAAAAGGAAGATTGTGTAGTGTCAATCTTCCAAAACTTCAAAACCCACATTCAAAGTCTGACCATATGACAGGCCATATTAGTACCAGTTTTCATAGTAACAGTGGTACTACTACTATGATGACACTAGTTGTAATAAAAATAAAATCTCACCTTCTCTTCCAGTGTCCACTTCTGTTGCTGAGAAGTAGCAAGACGATTCAATAAATCATCGTGTTCAGACTCAAAATCACTTGGAGGACTTCCTGCACGATTCGGTGACTGAAAATAAAATTTGAAAAGAATTATAAAATTAGACATACAAATAAAGTTTTCAGTTCTTTATGCAAACTTTTACTGTGTGTTATTTTCGGATTTCATAAAAAGGAAAAATATTTGAGCCATCAATTAAAAGAACTGATTATTTTCAATACGGATTTTTATTTTATTTTTTCTTAATAACCCCCCTGGGCATAATATGAAGATTTATATCTTCAATCCTGGAAGAAATATTGCAAAAAGTCAAAGTTCGTTACAATTTTTTAATCTCCACATAATTTACCCGTCAGACAACAAAATGCTGATTTAACTTGATATAAAACTCTTAACATTCACACAATTTATATAAATATATATCATAAATAAACCAGATATATATATATAATGTCTTTCTTTATGTGCCATGTCCCTTCCAGACATGTGTGATCATAGCACTCCACAACTTCCTATCCTTTGTAGCTCTTATTAAGGTTTGTCTTTTCATCATTCTTCCCAATCCAATGCATTTACACAAGATTGCCAAGTAGGTTACTGTTTCCTATTGTTTTCAGTATATCCTGTGAGTGTCCAATTCTCCAAGCCATCTTTCCTCATTATATGTCTCAGCTTTTAAGAGGCATCTTTTGCTATTCTAATGTGTCTTCAGTTTTCAGTGTAACATTTCCCCAAGAGTATTTGTGCCTAAGTGGATATAACAAACCCAACTGGAATTGGAACTTGGCTCTCTAATTAACAATTTGGGGCCATTATCCATTACACTACCCACATATCCAAGCTTACAGCACCTGGCATTCCCAGGTGGTGACTCTTCTAGGTACTGACCAAGCTTGATGTTGCTTAACTTTAATTATATGGTAACCAGCACTTCAATGTGTAACTTATCATTAACAGGACAACTATGATACAATCAAAATTACAAAATCTGCATGCATATTTTCATCCAGTATATTTTTTGTCCCGCAAAAGAACTTCTTCAGGCTGAAACACATGACATTAAATTTTTTTTTTTTTTTTTAGATTTTACCACTATTAGTCAGATGGCCTGAAGATTGCACTTAAGCATGAAACAGATTGTCATTGCAAGGTGTTGACCTCAGTGTCCAACATTCTCATCACTATAGACACACATACGTAAAAATCTTTGATAATGGCTAATAGAATAGCCAAAAGCACTTGGATATTATACAGAATATTCAGACAGTTTTTTATACACTTTATGTCCAGAAAAGAAAACACTTGTACAACACAAGAAAAATTGAATAAAAAACTTAATCACAGTATCTTGCCACTCACCTTTAATGAAACTTGTGGGGGGGGGATAGAAACAATGGGAAAAACTATTCTTCTTAGCTGGCTAAGAATAGTTTTTTCTCATGTCTCATGCATTTTGTTCCTTTACAGATACAGTCTGAAAACAATTATATATATATATAAGAAATATACATAATATCTTACATTGATTGCACAACTGAGTTTCATACATTCTTTATTCATCAGGTGCATTTTTTTGGGGGGGGAAACACTAACCCCCAAAAATGCACCTGACAAATGCAAAATGAAATGCCAAGTTGTGCAATCAATGTAAGATATTATGTATATTTCTTAATATATTAAATAGCTCTGTTATTTAACATTGATCACTGTTTTTTCTTACACTATAGAGTATGTATATATATATATATATATATATATATATATATATATATATATACATACACACAGAAGATTTACTTGACTGTAATTGTCCCCAACTCCACAGATTCATAGTAGTGTCCACTTTTCAAGGGGTTAGCCCATATATTAAATATTTCCAATTCTAATTAAAAAAATAAATAAAAACAGATAATTTATTACTTCATTAGACCTACAAATTCAAAAGCTTTTGAATTTGTATATCAAATGAATTGGATCATGATTACAATTCCAATGTAATAAATTATAACCATGGAATATTAGTGTTTGAGACTTTATATTATATTCTTGCTCTGTACTGTACATTGAACTCTACCTGGATTTTTTCCTCTTGGAGTAATATATATATATATATATATATATATATATATATATATATATATGCCACTAATATTATATGTATATATATTTGTATATCATATCTTTTTCTTCCTAAATAAAAATTTCTCTACAGTTGTTAAAAGTGTATTTTATGTTTTAATCCTTTATTTTCTGAAATATGAAAACTACATGAATTTGTTCTCACTGAAGTAAAGATTATTACCTGCATCCCATAATGATTGTTACATTTGCATATGTATTTCAAACATTAAATACACCAACTGTACTTACCTAGCACATGCCAGGTAGGTTTTATCATCTCTCATTTGCGTCTCTGTCTTCAGTCAAAGTGCGACTTGGTCGTGGGCAGAGACACAGCTAGGGAAAATAAATACTGTGAGGTGCCCGTTCCTGAGAAACAACTGCACAAGGATGTACCCCTCACCATTGCACTAAAGAGGGGGGGAAATTATTCACACCAAAATCAGTGCAACCAACAGTGTGGGAAGCTGGGTAATTTTTATCCTTGGCCCAGGTAAATGCACTCGGGTTTCACATGTTAAACCCAACCTTCTGTCACATCCCATTTCAGTGGGAAGACCTGGGTAAATACCTATTCCAACTATTATGGGAGAGTGGCAGCATTGTTTACAACTTTTCATATGACTTCAGAGACTAAAATGTCGAAATTGGAATTCAGACATTTTCTTTTCCTTTCATTCACAAATAAGTCACTCAGCCAAACGACAGAAAACTTTTTCAGAAAATATTCAAAGCAGAGAAATCTGTTCTTTGGATTTTAAATTATATATATCTGAATTTTTATTCAACTTAAATACCATTTTTATTGCTCTTTAGCTTTCAAATAGTTTTTTTCTTATATGTTGTGTCCTTCAAATCATGGGAAATTGTGGCTCTCTACAACTTCCTATCCTTTGTAGTTCTAACCAATGCTTGTTCTCTTTTACTATACGTCCCAGTTCATATTCTGCCAGCTATTTACACAAGCTCATTAGGAAGGTTACATAAATGTTTCCCCTCTGCTCTTATCGCCTTCAATATGTCATGTGAGTATCAAATTCTCCAAGTTTTCTTTTCTCATTATATTTCCCAGAAATTTCAACTGTCTTTTTCTGACTCTAAGTGCAAGTATCCTTTTCAGTCATCCTATATAGCAGTGAATTCTGAACAATCTCTTCAAAGATGAAGAAACTTTAGGCAACAGAGATGTAGTTCTACAGAAGGATGCTGAGAATACCATGGAATGGACATGGGAGTAACAAAGAAATTCTCGAGAAAATTTAAAAAAAAAAAAAAATATGCTAATACTTAAAATCAGAAAATAATGAGAAAGAGGTATTGGAGAATTTGACACTCACAGGATATATTGAAAGAAAAAGAAACAGAGGAACATATCTAGTGAGCTTGTGTAAATGCTTTTGCAAAACAGGGTTTAGGAGAGATAGCAGAAAGACAAACATTACTAAGAGCTTCAAAGGACAGGAAGAGCCATGATTATACTCAGTACATAGAAGTAGTATTAGGTTGGTGCAAAAATAATGACGTAATAATGTCGTTTTTTGACGTATTTTTTTAACGTCAAAAAACAACATTATTACGTCATTATTTTTGCACCAATCTAATAGTAATAATCTCAGTTGTATTGTGTTCTGAGACAAAGAATTCCATTATCAGTATATTTTTATGGGTTGTGCATTACATTCTAATAGCTATTTCTTTGTCTCAAGTTCTTGCGACTTAATCCGAGGCTAAAGGAAATATGGCAAAGTTTAACCTCTATACCCACAAAAAATGGAGTATCAAAAGGAGGTTTTTTTCTCTTGATACCAGTATTACTTTAACTATCTTGACTCCCTTGGCAATGTTTATTTTAAAATGCTATGTTTAGAATTTTAATAACTAAAATATTACTCACTATTTAGTTGTGAGATTGTTTATTTCCAAGATTAATTTTATATTTACAAAATTATAAAAATATGTGAACCAATTACAATGCAATATTTATTATTTACCATTTTCTAAGGAAATAAGAAAAATATTGGTTAATTGCCAATCAATTCAAACATTTTTAGAACTTTGTAAATAAACAATCACAACTAAATAGTATATAATATTTTTGTTGTTATTCAAATTCTAAACATGGTTCTTCAAACAATTGAGGAATTTAAGGGAATAAACAGTAACAGTGGTGTCAAAAGAAAAAATTATCATTTTGAGGTACTGTTTTTTTTTTTGTTTTTTTACAGATATGTAAGTTAAACATTGCCAAAAATATTTAAAAACAAAAATTACCAAAAAGCAGCAAAAAGATGAGAATGCAAATGAAAAATGGTATTAAATCATAAAAATACTCTATATCCTAACCTCAGACACAAACACAGTTCTTATTTATTATCACTGGAAATGAACACATTTAGAAATCCTGGGGGTAGATACTACTTTCTATTTGTGACTTCACTACCCATTAAATTCAGCTAAAACCACCCAGACCCTAAGTGAAGATAAAGTCTCTCGAATTTTGTTCAAACAGACAACCAATATAAGACCTGGCCAATCCTGAGTGGAATTTAGCTAATAGAGTTCATTTTTAGCAAAGCAAGACAATCACTTATAACCAGAGAGAATCAACCCGAAATAGATTTTCCATCAAATTCAGGAATTCATTACATTAATAAACATCATGTTCTTGAACATTTTATATAAAAAGAACAATATCATTATTATCATTCAGGGTTTCCAACTTAATCAAATTCTTTGATTTCCTTGAAAATTCCCTGATTTTGCAAAATCCTGTAACAGACAGGCAATAGTAAGTATATAGCTGTGCCCAAGGACAGCTAAAAAGATGAATGAAAAACGAGGTATAAATTTGGAAAATTAAATCAGTTTAAATGAGCTTCCTCATAAATATTAAAATGGTTGTAAACAATTGTGTCTTATTTTGCCAAAGTGAAAAAAAAAAAAAAAAAAAAAAAAAAAACACAAGATAAGCTAAGTGTTTTGTTACTTTCAAAATCAGAAACGCATTCCTGTGGATGCATATTAAGTTAAAGAAAAGAAAATTGGTAAAACCAGGAAATAACAGGGTATAGAATATTTGAAACATAATCACCACCATTTCTACACATTTCTGTTATTCTTGCCTCATCATTTATTCAGTTCAGTGTCTAATTTGAGACACTGTAGCAGCCATTAAAACTCATTAATCATTTAGTTCGGAAAGAAATTCGAACAAGACATTCAACATTAAAAATTCTTATCACTGATCAGCCATCATTTGACCAATCTAGACGAAGAATACAATCTAATATATCACAGTTACTTTGGCGAAAAAAGAAAAGAAAAAAAAACAAGGAATGATTTTGTATCCATCATGGTGGTCTGTGAATCTACCTTCTTATTCTGGACTCAAAAAGAAAAAAGAAATCGATATTCGACAGATTCAATAACAAGAGAAATCTGAAATATGAGAAATTTGATGGAAGAGGAAAATAATGTCTAACAACAATACATGCACTTAACGATTTCAAAAGACACAGTCATGGCTAATGTCCTTAAAATATCTTCCCACAAACATAGACAGAATATTTATATAGGATATCATTAATGTTAACAATGTAGATCAGACTAAAGATCTACTCATTCTTTGCAGTAAATTGTTTTTATGTTTTTAAGGTGGGGTAGTCTTTTTAGAGAGAAAAAGATAATATCCTAATGGAGCCCACTTCCTCTTCCTCACAGAAATAATAAATAATTTCTATGTAATTATTCCTAATATTATAAATTCAACACAAAAAGAAATCTTCAAAATATAATTTTACGCCTTTTCAAGAAAAATGAGAAAGATCGCCGCCCCAGAGACAAACTTCTTGAATTAGGACTGATCTAGAATTGGTGCAAGTTAACTAAGAGGTCTAACACAAAGTGTTAGACTGCTTAGGCTCTATGTCTGCATTTCTCAGCCTGTGCACCCAGCAAGCAATACAATGTCTTAAAAATAAATGCTTATTTCAGGAGAATTCTTTATTATTTTCTTATTTTCAAATTCTGAATTTATTTTTCTTTATTAAAATTTAAAGTGCGCCCTAGAGTCTTAGTTTTTCAACAATTGTGCCCTGAAGTGAATATGGTTGAGAAACACTGCCCTATGTAATAGTCACCAGGGTGATAAGCCAATCCCTGTTGCAGACACCTGCTCAGACACATTTGTGCTTGTTCAAAACCCACAAAGCCCAACTGTGGATTTATCCTGCAACTATACTGGGGCAGGCCTTAGTTACAGTTTCTGGAAGAGAGCACATTATCTGGCATAATCAACAGTTTGAAGATGGTCAGTACACTCAAATCCTCAGTCATGATGACTTGTGACTTCATGTTAGCAGAACTATTAATGAACAAACGCATCCACCTAGTTTCACTAACAAGACTTGGTATGGTTTTCATGCACTTTCCAAAAGCTGCTATATGCTTTGATTGCCTCCTCAGGCCAATAACATCAAAAAGTACCTTTCAAACAAATTGGCCATGGTGAGATTTGAACCTGGGTCTCATAGTCAGAAAGCAAATGTTCTAATCTTATCAGCCATACATCCATTGTGTAAATGTATTTTATTACCACAGTCACTGCTAACTTGGGTATTTTAAACCTTACCTAATACCATCTATCTTTTAGTTATTTACTATTACCAATTGATATAGAAATAACTAAGGCCTTGTCTACATTTCTGAGATGAGGTATTATGTACACTATTTACATTATTCGGGCTATTGTCCTCATCTTTATTGCCATATTTATCACGTTTCAGCCATTGTACACTGCAGCCTTCTTGAGGTGGTTGAACTGACAAAATGAACCCTTTATTTCGCTTGCTGGGGTAGACTGTTCTAGTTCCACGTGCCATGTCTAATGGATGTCAGTTATCAGTTGTCTCCTGTTAATTCCCCTCCAATTTCTTTGCCTTAACCAGGTATTGAACTCGCACTCTTTGGGTCCTGTCACTGGATCTAACTAACAACTTTATCCACTGTGCCATGTGTCCTCAAGACTTGGAGAATCTAAAACTCACAGCTCACATCAAAAACAGCAAGAGAAAGCAAAGGAAGGTTTATTTAACATTTTTTAACACATGGACGGAAGAACAAGTACCACAAAGACAAAGAGGGGTAAACAATCAGAAATAGTTTGGAATACACAATGAGAAAAGAAGCCATGGAAAATTTAACAATCACAAGGCACACTGAAAGCTAGAGAAGCAGAGCAAAGCAGCAAATAACCTACAAGTTTGGGTAAATGGATGAAGGAACATGGGTCACAAAGACAAGTCATAAGTTAACAAGCACTGCTGAGAGCAACAAAAAAACAGGAAGCCGTGGAGAGTCATGAATTGAGATGGCATAGAGAATGAGGAAATGAGAATTTCTATATATATAATCTGTTTCCCATCCATTTCTGTAGAAAAGAGTCCCCTCAACATCTTTTTTTTTTTTACACTGCACACCTGAAGATGGTGGGAGAATAGTCTAACCAAAATGTGAATGTGCGGGTAGTATAACTTATCAATGCAAAATGTAGAAGTGGTGAGCTGAGTACAAATTCTGGCTTACTCAGTTGCATTTACTTTCACACTAATGCACTTGAGAAAGGCACAAATCAATTTTGACACCCACTCAGATAGAGGCAGGGGTTAAATGGCATGGTAGACCAGATTCTGTAACCCTGTGGACCAGTGAAAGAAGGAAAACACTGAATTCCAAACCCTGGATAAAGCAATAGGAAACTACTCTACTATATTTCCCAAGAATTTGATAAACTATATCTGGCAGCTAAGACCTCTGATCAGGAGATTGGAGCTACTGAGGAGTCTGAAACCACCTCTTACTTGCTCTTCTCAAGTCCACCCTGACCCAGGGTAGTGGCACCTCCACCCCACCAAACAAAACCCTATTAAGGTATAAAGGTACATTTTAATAGTAGGAATGCCAGCAATACATTTTTATATATAAAAAATTACCAACAATACATTTTATAGAAAAAGGACCAATACTTCTTGTAGTTGAAGGCATAAAATTGTGTTCAAAATAATTAGATTTGAACATTAAATAACTCATAGGAAAGGACATGGCATTTAAGAAAAAACAAAACAAAACACAGGTTAAACACAGGTAATTAATTATATGAAAATTTTAAGATCAGTTTGGAAAGATCTGTTTTTGACTTTTATATGATAAGTAACAATTCATCAATTGACATTTCAGAAAGTTAAGAAAAATATGATTCTATGTTAATTATTAATGTAAAAAGTTAATTATTTTGCTTGACTTAAAGCAATTTTCCGATACAATGAATAATAGTTAATAATGATGACCTTTCTTAGAGTGCAACCTACACAGAGGATAGCTTTTTGTAGATGATGAAAGATTTGCGTTTTATCCTCAAAGTTCGTTTAGTTATTCAAGAGAACAAGTTCGAATATCCTATCCGTATGAATAAAAATTCTGTTGGAATTCATTTATCAGTTAATTATTTGAAAATTATTATTATTTATTACTTTAAAGGATCAATTATTTCTCTATTTAAACCCTTTTAATCCTCACTGTGTATATAAAACCAAGAAAATATCTCATATTTCTCTCTCTCTCTCTCTCTCTACATGCTATGCATTTTCAAGGCAATCGTGGCTATCCACTGTTTCCTTTCTTTGGTTTCTCCCAGCAACACTTGCTCTTTCATGAGCCCCCTTTGCTTTTTTTTTATACTCATTCCTGCATTGATTTGCCACTATCATTTTTTAATCATTTCACCCCAAGCAAGATAATAAAACCACTAAGACACAAGGGTGTTACTGAGTGTGAAAGAAGAAAAACATTACTAAGGAGCAAGAACAATAAAAGTACAGAAATTAAGAATAGAGAAGATAGTGATTGGCAGTTGAATTTTTGAAGATCACACTCAACCCTTTTTCAATGTTCCCTATGAGTTGCTAAACTCACCAAGCTTGCTTTCCTCATGCATCCCAAAAATTGCAACTGTCTCTTTCTGATTACAACCAACAGTTTTTTGTAGTTCCTGTTCCCCTTAAAACTTCTTTTGTTGCATGCTCTGTCCATGGCATTCTCAGCATTTATTGGTAGAACAATGTGTCAGGCACTTCTAGTGTTTTCATTGCCCAAAATTGTCCCAAATTCATTGCTATATAAGACAGTAAATATTACTTGGCAGTCTAGAAAGTATTTATTTCAAATGGTATTTTTCAATTGTTCTGTATTTTACTCAGTTGTTAAAAAGTATCTTCCAATAAAAGTTGTTAATTTCTGTAAATCAACTCAATTATTTGCCTCATAATACTGTTCGGACATTTTATCCCACCTATTAAAATAATTACTTTGCATTTCAAGGCACACTGGATCTAAAGAAAAGTTCTTATTGAAAGTTTAATGAACTCATTAAGATAAACAATATTGCGCAAAAGTTTAATTAAAAATGTTGAAGCAATTTCCTGAGTAGAACAAAGATTTTACACAATCCATATTCTATATTCAGTTATACAAAAGAAAACAGCAATAAAATTGTCAATTTATTCCCTTGACAATTTAGGGGAAGGTAATAATGTCATGGCAGTTGTTGCATCTGGGAATGAAGCCAAGCGGCTATGAATCTTTTCAAAGGCTAATTGGGTTTAATGAATTTGGTCCACTGGTGTCCTTCATAACATCTTCATTAATATCCAATAAAAATTAAGGACATCTGATAAATAGCCAATTGTCACTGATGGACATGTCATTTAACACAAACTAATCAACCTCATACCAATATTTTCAATTAGTTTTTTTTTTTTCTACTATGAGGTGCTAAACAAATTTAACAAGCCTTCTAATAAAGAGAGTAAAATATTTTGTGGTGAATGAGGAATGATTTACAAGCTAAACAGATTGATTTGAACTTGTAAAAATACTCTTTCCAAACTTTTACAAATTTTATTTCTATTTTCTAGATAATCATTTTATATTTAACTAATCAAGTCGTAAATATATTCTTAGAATGATGCTGTTATCAACAAGAATTTTTTTTATGGAGACAGGCACTTGTTTGTGAGCAACAAGGTGCTTTCTTATAGCACTAAAATCACGGTTGATGGTTGTTGTATAACCAATGTAGATAAACAGTTTATGGTAAGATGCAGTCTTGCACTAAGCAATAGAACTGGTACACTACATTAGTTGTTTTAAGTTTAGATTTGATAGGAGTGTTATTTGTAATTATAAAATAGACAGTTTTTAATTTTCTATAGTATATTTTAAGTTTTATAAGTTTGCTTGGAGGTCAATAGGTGAAATCTATTATTCAATGATGCTCTGTGTGGTAAATACATCTTCCTTGTAATTTTTGGGAATCTGGTTGCAGAAAAAGATATTAATGTTTTATTGTTGGTATTGCTTAATTTCTATAGGAATAATTTTATTTGGTGTGCATGTATATATATATATATATATATATATATATATAGTCGGCAACCATTTATATCATGAGATAAAGGTAGCACTCTATTTAGTCAAAATTTAGCCCTTTGGTGACATCTCCAAGGTACAGGCCTAGGTGATGGTATATGAAGGCTGTGCAGCGCCCAAATTATATGGGAAGGCCCCCTTTTGGTCATACTGAAAAAATTCAAAGTAATACAAGGTATTTCAGGTCAGCTTGGATGCAAAAGTTGCTGGAAATTTGCCAATGTTGACAGCTAACAACTTTCAGGGCACAACGGCAGGTTTTCTGACTGTACTTACCTCCACAGTCTTTTCTGTGTTTGGATATGGCTGCAAGCCAGCAGAGGTTTAAAATCAAGATTTTCCTTTCTCTAGAGGGACTGACTTCCTGGGTTGTTGAGCTCCTCCATCTACCCAAAGCAGCTGGTTATGAGGCACCCATTTTTCCACCTTACCCTTTTGTCCAGCTTGGAGCTAGACTTAGTTGTCAGAAACTATTTGAGATGAAAATGCCACGGAAGAATTTTACAGACAATGGCATCTTGTCCTCCACTATCAACTCCAGCTTTAACAACATTTGGAACATATATATGGAACGTCATTATGTATATTACATGTTTCAGAAGCTCAAAAAAATTTAACATTTTTTTTTAACTATATAAAATATTAGGTGAACAAAAACACAAGGAAGAAAATATAAATCAAGATTTAAGCCTAAAATAGGGATTATGAAGTCACTATTTAACATAAAATAACTTGCACTGCTTTTATGACAGAACTAACATCTAAACTATCAATTAAAAAGAAAACAACAAGAGTAAAAAAAAAAAAAAAAAAAAAGCAATTTTATATACCCTATTTTTCAGAATATAAGGTACATCAGTGTATAAGATGCAGCCTTATTTTGGAGATAGTTTTGACAAGTAACCAATGAAAATTGAAATATATATTAAGCAATGACCAACTGCATTAAACACATAATAATGTGCATTTCACATTTGAAATCCATATTATTGTTAAAAAGAACAAATTTAAGGGAACTAAACCATTTGAGTTGGTATAAAGGATAATGGCTCAGAATTGTTAATCAGAAAGCAGAGTTCCAATTCCAGTTGAGTTCATTATAATCACTTAAGCACAAATAGCCTTGGGAAAGGGTATGAATCCACCTCTTCTACTCCCAGCTATGGGTTAATTAGTAAAACTTGTATCATTAAACTATTATCTACAAAATTAAAAGTGCTTACAAAATATTTAGATTTTAGAGGTTGTTATGCTGCTAAACAAAGACAACCAACCATATCACATATTATTAATAACTTTGGTGTATAGGATGCAAGCAGATTTTAACATCAAATTTTAAGGTTAAAAATTGCATCTTATACACCAAAAAATATGGTGTGTGTGTGTGTGTGTGTGTATTTCAGAAATAAGAGGATGTTGAAAATTGCTGTTTGGTCAGATTTGGGAAAGTTGGTCAGGTTGAGAACTTTTTTAGTATCCTCTCATAATATTTAAAACATGCAACAAGAAGTAATAAGAAGTAAAGTAAAACAATGACTCATTTGGTACCCAATATAAGCTAAAATGAAGAGGTGAAATAGAGAGTTTGCTAGAATTGCAGAGAATAGCACAAATCCTGGTTGACATGAAAGGATTTTGGGGGATAAAAAAAAAAAAACTTTCTCCTACAGTGGATTAACAACAGTTTATGATGAGCAGGATCTAAAAAAAATTATGTGGTTCCAATTTTTGCATTCAAAATCAAATTAAATCTTCCTAGAAATTGTCTGTTTATATAAAGTGTGTGTGTGTGCGCACACGTGTGTGTGTGTGTTAGAGGGTATTATAATAATAAAACTTAACTAATTGTTATACTTATAATAATAAGGAGCCCAATAATGGTACAGATAAACACACTAACAAGATCCTGAGTTAACGTATTTATAAGAGATAAAAAAAAAATTTGTACTGCAATTTGGAGAACATTATTAATATAAAGAAAATTTGGAGATATCAAAATCAAGCAATTAGAAAAATTCAAATATCCAGTGTTTGAACAGATATGGATAATGCAACAATGAAATCTAAAGGTGCATTGGGATAGCAAAAGATGCCTTCCAAAAACTGAACAAAGTATTAAGAAACAGGAAAATTTCATTAGAAACAAAGAAAAGGGTACTGAACTGTTATGTAATATCAGTCCTCCTAGATAGCAGTAAATGCAGAAATAAAATCTCATCACAGATGAGATAGAGACTTGAGGCAACAGCAATGTGGTTCTACAGAAGAATGCTGAGGATGCCATGGAATAAAATATAAATAATGACAAAATTTTAGAGAAAATGAAAACAAAAAAGACACTTATATTTAACATCAGAAAGAGATAGTTGAAATTTCCAGGGCCCATAATGAGGAAAGAGGGTCAAGAAAATTTGACACTCACAGGACATATTGAAGGTAAGAGGGACAGAGGAAAGCAGCACATAATCTACCTAATGTGTAAATGGTTGGCAGAACAGTGTTTGGAAAGACATCAAAAAGACAAACTTTACTAAGAGCTACAAAGGACAAGAAAATGTGGAGAGTCATGATTATCCACATCCTGAAGGAACACAGCATAGAGATGTCATGTTGAGTATCACTTAATATCAGAATCTGTGCCAACAGAATGCATATAGTTACTTACTCAGTAATGACCCAGTAAGGCAGTGGTAAGTTTTTCTTCTTCTGGGCCATATTTTCGGAATTAAAATTTGCTCAATCCTCACCAAATTTTATGTGATAAAAAGTACATTTAAAAATAAAAATTAAAAAAAAAAACACAGTGAGGGTTAAAGAGAGATAACCACGGATTTGAAGTCAGAACTTTAACATTGATAACTCTCTCCTCCAATTTACAGACCCTAGTTACTGTATTTTTAATGCTTGATATAATGCAAAAATATCACAATGATAAAATAAGTTAATAATTATTTATAATGTTATATGTGTTATTGTTCTGTTGCTGTTAAATTAAGTTCTCTCCTCGTAACTTGATAGGTTTTTGTTTGCAGCAGCATGTTTATCTTCCCCACAGTTCTTCATTAAGATGACAGATTCTAGCACATGCATGGAGAACCGCTGTCAGTCTGAACCAGTGATTATTAAATATGGTAGCAGAATGTAGTTAAAAAAAAAAAAAAAAAAATGACTCATGAAAGGTAGTAAAACAAATTTTTGATGTCACCAACATAGAAGACTGCAACAAAATCTTATGATGATTGGAAGTTTGATGTCAAATTATGGACTCAATTCACCAAGACAGAAAAGAAGCAACAAGGATTTGCAATTTACAAGATATTACGAACTGAAAAAGGTATCAATTGGAAAGTGAGATTAGCCATGCAAAATGAAGAAATCAAGATTGAAGATGCTGTAGAGCAGATTTTTATTATCTTAGATAAGTCATTTAAGACAGATGATCTGAGTGCTATATGTGAAATGTAGTGTTCATAGAAAATCTTTTGGAGAAAGAGTCATATACCATGGATCAGTTTCTCAATTCTTATGAGAAGAATGTCAAAGATCTCAAAAAGCAAGGTATCATTTTTACTTGATGTAGTTGTGGCTATGCAACTTATCAACAGCACAGGATTGGATAAAAAAGACAAACAAATTGTTCTTACAGCAGTTGATTATACAAAGAAAGAAGAAAAATATGAACAAATGAAGAATGATCTGAGAAAATTCTTTGGGAACCAAGGAATGTTGTATATATTGAAATTAGATGAGATAACTATCAAAGAAGAACCTACATACACAGCAAATTCAGAGGAAATGTTTCTGGGAAGTAAAAATAATAACTGAGGAACAAGAGTCAAAGGATAGTCATGATGGTTCATAGTCAGGATATGGTTGGTGAAAGATTGGATGAAGCACAATTTAGGAATACAGGTTTTCAAAGAGGTAGAAGATCAGGAAAAAGAGTATATTGGGGAAGAGCAAGTACAACCTACATTTATAGAAATCCGCATGATGAAGCTAGTAATTATCTTAAATGATTGGTATGCAAATCAATTTTGCATTTCAAAAAGGATTGTTCACATAAAAAAGGAAATCAAGAAGCAAGTGCTTTTGAAACTCAAAAATGCAGGAAAATGCTGAAGTTAGTGAAACTTATAACATAGATACTAAATCACATGAGGATAAACCTATTTTTCAACTTGCAACTGTGTCTAGGGGCTTGGTCTCTATTCACTATGTTTTGATGGACGCTCAAGAGGAGTTTCCTGGCTGGTGAACAAGTCTTGAGATGCAGCATATGTTCTTGTCTTTTGTTACGAATGCAGATAGTCCAAAAACGCATACATGCATAGATTAGGGTTGATCTTTGCTTGACAACAGTAGAGGTCACGTGGGAGTCTCGAGACATTTTGGGAAGCAGGTCAAAAGGTTGACTGACCCAGTTACCCGTAGCAACAGACGTCTAGACAGAATCTAGACAGGGGACTGACGTAAGGTCATGAAGCAGCAGGAACTGGAATTCGCACCAAAATGCAGGACACGTGAGAATTAGAATATTACTTGGAAGTCAGTTGCTGTCTTGTCTTTGAAGGAGCAAGACATGAAATCGAAGCACCGATAACTTATGAACGGAAAGATGAGACTCATTTTTGTAATGATGGAACTTGTCCGATTCATCATAAGCAACTCCGGATAAGAAATATAAGGATGTATATTTCTGTTCGTTAACTCCAAATTGAAGAAGATAAATCGAGTTATTTATCACAGAAGACGCAAGGAAATTTGTACGCTGAGGATACAGCCTGTGTTTGAAGAAAGAAACGATAAATCAAGAGAGAAGGAGAAAGTATATATCTCTGTTGCAGCCGGACCATGTTTGAAGCTGAACTTTGTAAAGAAGAAGAAAGAAAGAAAAGAGAAAACCAGAGAGAGGAAGAAAGTATATATCTCTGTTGCAGCCAGACCGTGTGTGAGATTGAATTTGTGTAAAGAAAAAGAAAAGAAAGAAAAGAGGAAACGTGAGAGAGAAAAGAAAGGACAATGAGGAAGAGAGAAAACTGAATATAAAGATAAGTAACTATATATTTTGGACCCGTGTTAGAAAGATACACATGCATCCATAAACTTTATGTTCTCACAAACATCTTTCCACATGTCAAAATAGTAATATATAATTCCTATCCCATCTCTTTTTTTGGTTATGCGTTGATTTCTGCATTCATAGTTATTCATACTTATTTTTTTTTTTTTTTTTATCGGTCCAGGTTCAGTCAAATCCACTTGGATTCAGGCATATTTTGGTATCCCAACATAACTCTTGCGGTTCTGGTCATCAGAGGCTTTACTCATGCTTATATTTTTCTTTTATTTTAATATCTTGTGTATATGTATATACTAAAATTCTTATACCAAAATTTATTACGCCTTATTGTTCATCCTTGAATTGCGGATCAGTATTTGTGTTGAAACCGAACCTGGGAAAAAATTACTGTTTGACTATCCCAATCGAACAGTGTTCTTTAAAATATTTTTGTTTACTAATTGTCCATTTGTCATAGTCTGGGAGAGATAGCCCGTATCTCTCCATAGACGTGATAATGTATATATCTCCTGGACGGCATATGATTGCATTATAAATTATTCGTCGAGTAGGGCATATGACATCTTTGCAGACCCAGCAGTCAGGCTTTGTGTACTGGATGTTACTATAAAGGATAAGGCACTTCATCTCATTGTGGTTTATGTGCCCAATGACTATGTTGAGCAGCCTGATTTGTTTCAGCAGATCGAGCCGTTTTTGACGACTTCTCATTGGGTAGTTTTAGCAGGAAATTGGAATGCCATACTTGACCCCCTACAAAGATCATATAGGGATAAGATCACGTACTAATAACCAAGACGTGAAACCATTTGGGGATTTTATCGGCAAGTTTGATCTTGTCAATAAGTATCGTAATGAGCACCTCCGGGAGGTAGTGTGGACTTGGATGAATAGGGGCAGCTCAGTTATGATGGTGTGTTCTAGCTACCTTGACTGAATCTTAGTTAAGAGAGTCAATGTAGGGCTCTTAATGTGTACAAGCTTTCATTGGATAGTTTACTCAGATCATGGGCTCATCCACATTCATGTAAACTTAGATAAGCCTAAAGTTAAGATGACTGGCTACTGGAAATTGAACACATCATTATTCAGTGAGCAAGATTTCCAGAACCAGCTGTTATTAATTTTACAGTGGGAATTGATGGGAGCTGTATAGTGGGATAAATTAAAATCTAAAATTAGGTTATTTCCTGTTGATTATAGTCATCAACTCAATCTAGTTATATTAGCAGAGCAAACAGCATGTGAGGAAAAAGCTGATCATGTGATTAAATCCCATGATAGTAGGGATGTAGCCATAACTAAGGCAGAACTGGCCTCCTTGCTTATCCAGAAAGATCAAGCTCTGTTATTTAGAGCTAGGTTAAAAAGAATGTCTTCCAAGGCAATAAATATGGCTGAAGAATTGTGTGCCGAAGAAGTTGGGAATGCATCTCATTGATATGTTGCATGCATCACATTGGACTGTGACTACAGATGAGGGCATATGTGGGGCTTTTTGCGACTACTTTCTGTATCTGTTTACCAGGGAATCAGATTTGAACACTGCTCAGTTCAACGCCTATTTGGCCAACTTTCCCTGCCTCAAGGCAGCTGAAGCAGCTGGTTATGAGGGTTCTATCACAGAGTTGGAAATCTGGAAAGCACAAAGCTGGTTGGACGTGACAAATCTCAGGGATCAGTTGTTCTACCCTATGAACTGTACTTGAGGCAGTCGCCCATCCTTGTTCCTTTGCTGGCACTGATTTACAACAGGATGAAGTAGGTTATACCTCAATGCTTCACCAGGAGTGTGATCAATTTGCTATGCAAGGACAAGAACAGTGGACATACCTCATCTCAGAAATATAAACAGAATATTATTAATATAAAGAAGATATAAACACTATACATGTTAAGTACCAGTTAACATCAAAACTTGTGTCAACAGAATGCATATATTTACTAACTTGCCTTACTCAAGGTCTCAGGTAAGGACTCAGTAAAGGATTATTATTACTCTACTATGATGATAATGAAGATGAGGATTCTACAAGAAATTTTATAAAAATAATCAAAATCCAACTCAAAACAGTATTCTCCAGTATTTGGAAACTCTGAGAGTGATGCTACTGAGAGTTCTAAACTCCAAGTTGGGCCACCCTTGGCAGCAAGGTTGAAGACAAGTATCAAGATTAATCACGACCAACCCCAAAGACCCCAATGGTGAACCAAGCGGATGATGATGATGACAATATATCTCAAAGGTTGAACCAGCAGATTAAAAGGGCTATGCATGATGGATATGCTACAGAAGACAACACTCAAAATTATAACAGTCAGCAGCAGTCCATTGCAGTTTCATAAATGGATTCAGCAGGTTTCATTCTGTATGTGCTGCAGAAGAAGGTCATGAAGTCAATTTTGTAGGTCACTTTAAACACTCAAAACATTGGTTCTTTCTTCCACTCTGATTTTCTTTCACCTCTAACTTTTGCAAACTGGACAACTGGAGGAGGTTTTGGTGAAACTAGAAGTTTTTAGTCCTGAATCTGCACATTGGCAGTGAAATTAGTCATCAACACATCATCATAAATAAAGATATCAGCAAAGGAGAAATTTAATTCTCGAATATGCAATAAAGCCAATGACAATTATTTGAGATTCTTAAGAAACAATTCTTCTTATTTTTAACTTGGCCTTTCAAACAGTAAATTTCTTGCCTCTCTTCAGGATTTTGCTGCATTTGGTAGCATATAGAAACTGGTTGTAAAATTCTTCTTGCACATATTCGAAAAATCAAATAGAAACAAAAACACAAAAGTTGTTTTCTTTTACATTAACATCAAGAGAGACAAGAGTGGAAGAGAGCCATCTTTTCTTACCAAGGAATCGGCCTGTAGTTAATCTGGGAAGAAGGAGGTATTCATTTATTCATTGAGCCAATGATAAACTTCTTTAAACAGCTTTGCACTGATTCTTGATATAATGATCACTAAAATTAGTTTTTGTTTTAACTTTAATCATTGTCTCTCAATGTTTCTTAAAACCTGTCCCTCTGTTTTTGCATTCATTTTTCTTAGCAAATGCATGCGGGTTTTTATTTTTCTGTATGGACTTTCCTTTGTCATCTATCATTTAAGATTTTGATCTTATATCAACTGAACTGTATTCAAAACAACCAAAATTAAGATAGCAGTCTTGCAAACATGAAATAATGAAAGTAATTTATCTTGAAAGTTCAGAAAATAACACAAAATATATAAAGATTATATTTAAAAGATGTAAAGTATTCATGACAGTACACATGTATATGCAATTTATAAGTTGTATGGCTTACTGTCAAGAGTTAGCAAACTAGTCTTATAATTTATTACAATTTTGCACAATATTTGTGGCCTTAAGCCAGACTAAATTAATCTGTATTTAGTCTAAATAGTAATAACTCCTCATCCCAGCAATTCAGACAGAAATTAAGTTAATCACAAAAATCATGTAATTTTTTTTTTCACAAAAAGCAATAAAATTACTACATTTTAATTTTTCTCTCTTTATAAAAGCAAATTTCCAATACTTTTTCAGTTAAAAAGTTTAAGCCGACACTAATACAAAGCTATTTAAATAAACAGTACAAGAAAGCCTCCACAATGTTTCCTCTAATTTGACAAAATGGAATTGCCTGCCAGATTCTGTTAAAACTTTTACATCAAGGGGAAAGAAGTAAAGAAAAAAAAAAAAAAGAGAAATACGGTTTGTGTGTTTTGTTTTAGTGCATGCAAAACCAAGACATTTCAATTTATGCACACATGTGTGCACATTATATGTGCAAATGTACAAGGTGGCAATGAAAATTGTCTGGCCCAACCAAAAATGATGAAAGAGACAAGGCTATTCAGTATAGTCATTCCACAATTCAAGATGTTTGGCACATTGGTTCTCAAGTTTCTTTAACCACTTCCCATAAAATTCTGATATTTGGTCACTGAAATATCAATCTCTAGTAAGCGGAACAGACATAGAACTTTTCAGTACCTCCTTGCGCCTCTCTCACATACACTATAGGCCAAAAGTTTGGATTTAATTATCAGTTTCATACCTTTTTTTTTTTTGTTTAACTCCTACTAAACTAGGATCCTGGAACTATTTAATTCATTAGTGCATGGTATTCGAATTAACCTAAAATTTAAAATCCATCACCCCTAAGATCACCATTAGCCAGCAAGGTAGATTAGGCAAAAAGAGCTAAAATTTTAAGGAAAATTATGCAGTATTGGGTTAATTTATTTTTTAATAATGAATATACGATAAACCTTTTCAGGAAAAGAGAAAATCCCTTCAGCACAAAATAAGCTAGTAAATTAGCTCTGTCAAAAGGCACACAATCTTTAATTTTTAGGCTATTGTTCAAAATCCAGAGAGCATCCCAAAACATTTGGCCTATAGTGCATTTTCAGGGATGTGTTTTCAAGTGAATCTGTCTCGCTAGTGGAATAAACATTAACATGCGAATTTGGTGATATAATAGTTGTGAGTTCGATCCCTGGGTCAGGTAGTACAGATGAAGTGGAAACAGAACAGAATAATTGAGCAGTACTAAATAAAAACAAGACAATATATCTCTAGACATGAATGACACAACAGGAGCAATCTATCCCTGTAGATTAAATAAAAGTTCAATTCAAATCTCTCTGAAGGTTAACTGGATTGACAAGGTCAGAGGGCACAATGGCCAAAATATTGTGATAATAACATAGATGAGGACAATAGTCAAAATATAAATAATAAGTCAGAAAATTAATCTATACTTAGTAAATAACAACTGTAGTAAAATTGAGATTGATGAGAGTTTTTTTTTTTTTCAATAAAGTTAACACAATACAAGGCTTGAGAACCACTCAAGATAGTAGGTTAATGTTAAAAGAGTCATAATGAATGAGATGTGATATATATTGATAGGGATGTGGTGCGATGGGACGAAGAAACTAACTTATCCATGGCTAAAAGAACATGATGTCTCACCTGCCATTTACAATTTAATCAAAGAACAAGAGTTGTTCTAGTTATTTTAAAACCAACACTAATTTGTATGTGTGGGCAAAAACCTGAAACGACAGTGAGCCACACAGATGAGCAGGAGGAATGAATCCAGGACTGATTTGTTCAGGTCTTTGCACCTATCAACCAGAAGCTAATTTAGCAGATTGAATTCCTTCAATTTCATCATGAACAAAATATATGGTTATCAAATAATTCCAGAGTCTGGTGGTGCTGAAACCTGGGACTGAACCAGGGACCTTTTTGGTAAGAAATGTAGATTACAAGAACATAACTTTTGTGTTGCATTCTGTGTTGCAACAGGCTTCAGTTCTTCAGACCCTGACGACACATCAGAGACTATATCAACAAGTTATGATTTCTTCTTGTCATTCACTTTATTATATGAAAGACAGCTATGGTAGCATCAATTCTAGAAGGAAGCAGTTAAGAGATATCATGCCGACTCCTTGGCTTAGCATTTCACTATATGCTCACTAAGGAACTTCAGTGCATGTTGACACTTCAAAATTTTTGCCTGTCTCCTGTTTTCATGCTGTTTTGATCTTATGACCAAAACTTAAAGTCAATCCATCACTGTCAGAATTCCATCACAGTCTTCTGACCAGTAGTCTGACTTCTTGGGTCAGCCTCCACATTCTTAACACTTGATTTAAAGGGTTCTTAAGATTGTCATGTTCAGTGTTTGAGATTTGTGGAGACTTGCTATCACTTTATTACCAGTAACATTTTTATTTTCTTCTTTATGGATCTGATATTCAAACTAGAAACTGTAGAATTTCCAGAATGGGGAAAAAAAATTTTTTTTAAAGTAAAAGAAACTATGGAAATGCATTTCCAGTTTGATTCTGAAGTACCAAGATAAAGAATTTTCATTATTCTTGATCTTTTTTTGGACTATGTTCTTTATCTTTGTTACTTTTAAATGCAGTAAAGTCTAAAAAACACCAACTCAGGTAAAAGTGTCTTCTGAGGAAATCTGTACTACTTCATGCAAGTAATATTTGAATATTTGAATGAAGAAAAATAGAAACAATAACTTTGGTAATTTTAGATCAAAAGAGAAATGAAAACGTTTCATCTTCTACCAAAAGGAAGAACTGGAATGGTCAAATCTAAAAGAAGCATATTTCAAATATTCAAATTGAGTTTCAATGAAAATGTTTCCGATGTCTCTGTATTTTCTCAATAGATTTATCAAAAGAAATAAATCTACACACTTTTGCCTAACATTCACTTTATCATTGTCTTTGTTGATTTTTACAGTGATTGCTAAATATTATTAATAATAACCTATGTGTGTTTGTATGTACACCTACATTTTTCTGCTTAGGATCAGAATGTAGCATCTGTCCAATCTCAAGCCCTTTCTGGGCTGAAATCAATTATGCTTCCTAGCTAAGAAAGCTTAGATAACAATAAGGAAAAAAATTGGGAAAAGTCAGAGAAAAGGGGAGCAGGGAAGGGGCACAAAGAAAGAAAGGCAGAAGGTAAAAAAATGAATAGTAAATAAACCAATTTAAAGGATTCAATGAAGTGGGAAATGGAACTGGGGTGGGGAGTTCAAATTCCATGCAAGTCACTTTCACAAAAATGCCCTTGTGAAAAGCACTTCCCACACTACTATGGGTTAAAACAGCAAGACATACTGGGCTCTCTCTCACTTTGAGTGGCAGTCAGTATAGAAGAAATATTGCTTTTAATTCAAAGATATGCCAGTAGTAGAACAAATATCGGTACAGAAAATGAAACTGTAAAGTTCAAATTCCAGGCTAGTCTGTTGTGTGTGTGTATATATATATATATATATATATATATATATATATATGGAAAGATTTAAAAGTAAAATCAATAGTAGCACAATGCAGTATACAAGCTAGTAGAAGAGAAAAACACAGGTCTACTCAGAGTGGGCTAATTTCAATTCTGACAACATTAACAGCTTCAATATGGAGGGGACACTTTCTGGTTATTGGATCTGATAATGTAAATTTATTAGCTCCTTTTCTCAAATTCTAATAGTTTCCTTACACACAATTTCATCTTTTATTCTGGCCTGAAAACGCCTATCTAGTACATGGAGGTGAAATGCATTGTCTGTAAAAGTTGTCCACTTTGTTTCATAACCACATCAAGGTAACATGTTCACTCTTCAGAACTTGTTGTCTTGAGAACATGTTGATGTACTCACAAAACTATGTAGTAGGCATGACTGAACCAACACCACTCAGCTAATTGATAAACTTAGCTAGATTAATTCTATTAACGCTCTATCCTAACTTTTGATACCAAGCACTTTATGACAAAAACTTGCCTGCCCAAAAGGCTTTCCACTCAGAAAAAGAACCAGCAATTCTGGTACTTAATACTATAGTATAGTATACTCACTCTCTCTCTCTCTCTATATATATATATAATCATTTCACTCCAAGTAAAACAATAAAACTACTAAGATGCAAGGGGTTACTGAGTGTAAGAAAATATGAAGGAAAGGAAAACACTTATTGAGAGAGAATAATAAAAGAACAAGAATTAAGGCAGAAGATAACAATTGACATTTTCTTTTAAATTTTTGAAGATCAAAGTTGGCTGGGAAGCAAGAAGCCAGTTCTACAAGAAAGTGTCAGCATAGAACCTACGTTATATTTAGTCAATTCAACTATAAAATGATGAGACCTTGTTACCAATCTAGTACTGTGCTTAAATTCATAAGTTCTAGGTACAATAGGGGAAAGTTCATCAGAACAATTACCATGAAAGTATCAGAGAAAAAGCATAGAGAAATTTTGTTATGCCAGTGGAAAACTCGTGTGTGTGTGTGTGTGTGTGTGTGTGTGTGAATTCACTTTGAACTGATTCCAATACCAAAGATCTAAAAATGCTCAGATTTAGTTGTCTGCTATACTGACATCACCCAGTTCTTGATATTGACTTAGTCAAAATTACTTTAACAAATAAAAAAAAAAAAATATAACCTTTGAACAGTTTATTCATACTTTTAATCCTGACATAAAACATCTCATTCAGAAATTAGAAAACTATAATAAAAACAAATAGACCTTGTGGATGAATTCTTGCTACCTAAATTCTACTTATATATTTAAAAAGGGGTACAGAGTTGAGGATGAAAGAAAGACAGAGAAAACCAAATTTGCAATTTAAACACAAAGAGGCCACGAATGGAAGATTTAAAAGGCAGACAACATATACCCAACTTATATATAATTAAAAGCTGATTTCAGTTTTAAATAGCCCAACAGAGGTTGATATTGATAGCAAATTTAATCACCAACCAAGAGAAATTTTTTATCTTTACACACTATGACTCAATCTCTTTCTGTGCATGAAGTGAACTCTCTCAGTTTTTGCGTTCAAAGACAATTTCTACTTGCACCATATCATCATCATCACTTTATAAGTGAAAACTGAGTAATAATGTTCATTTTTATAATAACCAAGTCACTTTGTATTTACAGACTTGAAATTATAATTAGTTGTAAATAAATAAAGGGCAAAATAGCATTTTATATGTGTGGAGTTATCTCCCTTGAGAAGTTGACTCATTCAGCAGGAAAACAAATAAAACCGGAAATTATTTTATTTTCCAAGTAAAAGAATTTTCAACAGTCATGTACTAACAAAAAAAACTTCAATATGCCACTTTTTTCTGTATTATAGTAACAAAGGTACAGAAAACAGATAAACATTATGTATTGAAAAATATTTCTATAGTATTTCGCCATAATTATGTGTTAGTTTACTTGTGATTTAATTTTTAAATGTATTTCAAATATATCACATCATCATTAGTGTGACTTCTATTTACAGTAGTAATAAAAATTGTGATAGGTCTTAATTAAAATTAGCTAGGCACAAAGTGTGTGTATGTATATATACTTTCTCCATACATATATAATGTTTTATTACAAGAAGGGAATAGAATATATATATATATATATATATATATATATATATATGCATACATACACTATTCCCTTGTAAAATAATATATTAGGTTGGTGCAAAAATAATATTGTTTTTTGACGTTAAAAATACGTCAAAAAACGATATTATTTTTGCACCAACCTATATATATATATGTGCGCGCACACACACACACACACACACACACAAGTGAACATTGAAGTCAACACTCAGAGGTGACAGACTGTTTCATGCTAGATGCAATCGTCAGGCCACATGTGTTGTTTTTTTTTTCTCGACTATTTATATATATATATATATATATATATATATATATATGTTTGTGTATGGGTCAGTGGTACATTGTGGGTAGTCCATTCTAACGGTTATTTTCGTCGGAGTGATTTATTTATTTATTTGGATTAATTTATTTTACTTGTTTTTTTTATATATTTTTATGTATTTATTCTTTTTGGTTTTTGATGTTTTAGTAATGTACTAAAAAGATTTTTTGAGATTAGTTTAGAACATTTATTTGATCTGGGAAGGTAATTAAAGCTATTTTTTCGTCCAATTTTTGGATTGATTGTTGTAGTCTATTCTAACTGTAATTTTGGAGGGAGTGGTTTGTTAATTTGTTTAGTATTTTATTTATTTTGATTGATTATTTTTACTTGCTTTTGCTCATTTATTTTTTATTTTTATTTATTCTCCCAGCAAAATAATCGTTAGAATGGACTACCCACAATGCATCTCTGACTCATATATATAAATAGCCGAGAAAAAAACCAACACATGTGGGCTAATGATTGTTGTCTAGCATGAAACAAGCTGTCACCTCTAAGTGTTGACTTCAGTGTTCACTTTTATATTTATTTACACTATCTCTGATATTGAGCCCTTTATCTCATAAATATAGCACACATTCTATATATATATATATATATATAGATATATATATATATATATATATATATATATACTAGCAAAAACACACACATACACAATAATGGATGAGAGTGTAAAGAGATACACAAGGACATAAAAAGATAAGAACAAACACCTCATCCCTTGCCCCTTCTCTGACCAATCCTAATTGTTTTATTACTCCTTAAGCAAAGGAACATTCTTCTGCCAGTTGAAAATGAGTTTGAATTATTACTACACACAAAAGTCAATGGCTAATAGACTTAACATTAATTCCTTTAAAGAGCATGTGGAAATAACCATTCTTTGCCTGATGAAAATATATATTATACAATATCTGCACAGATTAGCTATATCGTAGCCATATATCTCCACCTGCCATTCCTGGAAACATTTTTGTTGAGTTGCTAAAATTGGCTGTGACATCTGTTGAATTCAATTTCAATAACACAATGTACAGACAGATCAACAGGATTTCTATGGGTTCGGTCGTAGGGCCCACATTGGCGAATATTTTCGTTAGTTTCTATGAAAATTGTTTATTTTCAGAAACTGCCAAACCCACTAATGTACCATCAATATTTTGATGACTCATTTTGCCTGTTTGACTGAGTGAAAAATTTTCTTTTCACTTCTTAATGGTATGCATCCAGCATTAAGGTACACTATGGAAATTGAAATTAATTCCACTATATCTTTTTAGATGTTTTAGTAACTAAAATACCATCCGGTTACATTACATCAATCTATCGTAAACCAACTTTTATCAGACTACACATTTGATGGGATGCATCTTGCCCAAATCAATGCAAAGAAAACCTTATTAGTACCCTTACATATAGAGCTTTGATGATCTGCTCAGAATCTAAGCTAGATGAAGAGCTGGAAGAAATTACTAAGGTTCTATCTAATAATGGGTACTCTTTAGACATTATTAAGTCAGTCATGAAAAATAAAATCTTAAATTTTTCTAAACCCAAACCAAGTATGGCTTCTAAATGCCCAGTGTACTTGCATTTTCCCTGCTTGGGCTCAACAAGTGGTAAATTTGTCAAACAAATCAACTCAATGGTTAAAAATTGCTATTTTTCCGCCAATGTGTGTTGTTTTTTCTATCAGGTCTCCCTGGGTGTCTGCTCAAAAGGACGTTCTGCCTCCCCACCATATTAATAACATAATATACTGTTTTGGATGTAGTTGCGAAGCTGACTACATAGGTAGAACTACCTAACATCTAGATGCACGGATTAACCAGAACGTACCCGGAAGAATTAGGAATGGTACATTCCAATCTGGTGGCAAGATCAGGAACACATACAGCTTCACCATTGCTGAGCGCCTTATAAACGATCCAAGTTGTGCCACAAATTTCAGTATTGATTCATTTTCCATCCTTAGTCATGCTCATTCTATGTTACACTTAAAGGTATTTGAAATGATCTATGTCAGGTCCAGGCAGCCCTCCCTCTGTAAACAGAGGGAATGCCTGTTAGGGCTTGACATGATTTTCATCTGATCTTTCCACCTTTTATTTTATCACATGCTTCTCATGTTTTTATATTGCAATATTTAGCCTTCCCTCGATTTCAGTTCTGTTGAGTGAGGACGAAACCGGTCGGCTTGTCAATATTTTTTTTTCCTTTTAATCATGAACGGTAAAGCACATCTTGCCATTTTTATTTCCATAATAAAATTTTGTGCCCCCAAGAAAATAATTACATATATATATATATATATATATATATATATATAAAGCAAGCATTCTTAAATTAAAAAAATTCTGAAAAACTAATATTTTTACTTCTGTATATAAATACTTGTTGCAAAATAAAGTCATTACATTTTCTCCGATAAAGTCAATCAGGGGAGGATGAAATATATCAGCTAAGATAAGTTTTCCTTTTGTCCACACGCACACATTATCTGCATAAACGTTCTTGCATCCATTTTTATATGTGGACAATGTGCTTCTCACAAAATCTTTACTTGCATCCCAATAGATAATTTCATTTTTAAGGGTTTCTGAATTTGGTCTTAATACTTTTCTACTTTTCATTTAATCTCTTCTTACAAATCTCCCAAGATCAACAAAGGAGTCTTTCGCTTTTTATGTACCCTACTTTTCTTATCTTTTATCAAAGCAGGAAAATGGCAGATGGGAAAAAGCAGTTAAGTTATTCAGCAAAATACATGCGCACACATCATCCATTTTTGTTGACATCGATGTTTGAAGATACTTTATTCCCTCAGAAATCAATACCTGCATTAGTTCTATCGATATTACCTACTGGCTTCACCTCATCACACCCAAGATAGAGTAATTGTGTTGTCCAAAGAAGACATCACGTCGTCTTCTAATTGATGAGTGAAACATTATTGGCCAATCAAATTTTCTTTATTAGTCTTTTATTGTTGCAGTAAACAAGATAGAATTTCATTCAAGTAAACTTATGTTTGCCTACATTTCATTACAGAACATATTTACAATAACCATACAAATACAGGTTTCATTTTGTCTTTAGGGCAAGTCTAATACACACCAGGATGTGAAGGGGGTGTAATTGATAGGGTGGGCTCACAAAGAGAAATTGAAGAATCAAGTTCCTCAATCAAGTTTGTTACCCATGAGAAAGCTATGAAGTCATCTCTCCCCACCCCAATTTATGGTTTAAATAGCAGGGTAGGCTGGACTTTCCAGTCATGGTTGGTAACCAATTCAGAACAACTTTGAATTCAAAATTATAAACAAATCATAGGTTGCCCTTTTGCAAAGCATCACACCCAGAAGCCAGGGTTATAATGAAGATTGGCATGAGCTGTTCTAATCAGTATATTTGCCACCATTACTACTACTTTGAGCAAATTGGAAGACACTACATGGGAGTGAGGAGAAAGAAACCTTTCCCTCATTTCATTACATGGGTGCGATGGATAAATTGTCGCCTAAATTATGCGCGCGCGCGCACACACACACACAAAAAAAAAAAAAAAATGAAAATACCGACATCTCATTTAAACAGAGATATTTACCAAAATGACGCAAAAATATCATTAAAAAAATAAAGAGTAAATTTGTTCAATAAAATCACCATTAGTTTCAACCATGGCCTGCAGATGACTTTGGAAGCTCCTACAACTCTTCTCTACTGTCTCCTTGTTTAATCTGGTGAATGCTGTCATAACCTTTGACTTCAGTTCACCTTTGGTGTTAAAAGGAGTTTTGTTGGTATCTCACTCAACTGCGCCGCACACATAATAATCAAGTTGGGGGTGTAGTCTGGGGAGTTAGGCAACCAGATGTAAGGGGTGATGTGGTTGCAGAAATTGTCTTCCAGATATGACCTAGGTTCTCCTGTTTGTGTGGCATGGTGCAGAGTGTTGTTGCCAGACATAGGGTCTTCCAGCAGTCACCCTCTTGGCCTCCTCAAGGCACTTAATGTCAGCCTCTGTGTTGAGTCTGAGGCCCTCACCAACAATTTTGGGAGTTCTTTTCTTATCAGAATGACCAGAGTGAGTTTTCTGAGCTGTCATACCTTCATGATCCTCTATTAGATTCAGTTCTTTCCAAATCCTCTGTACTGTCGTCAGATTGAGACCCAAACACTTTGAAATATTCATATTGGAGCTTCCAGCATGAATGCCAAGCAGGACAGCATGCCATTTCTAGGGTGAATTCTGTCATAGTGCTCTTTTTCTCAGAGACCTTGTTTATACTGTGCAGTCAACAAAATCAAAAACAATGTGCAGGCACAAAATTAAAAATATAATATAGTGGCAATTTACCTATTGCAACCAGTACTTCTACACAATTTACATTTGTTCAGACTGTTGTCCTCATCATTATTGCCATATTCACAACATTTCAACTGTTGTATGCAAGGTGATATTAATTGGAATTTTGAACTGAACCCTTTATTTAGTGCACCGGGGTCAATGGTTCTAATTCCACATGCCATGCCTTTTCAGATATCTCAGTTTCAGTTAATTCGCCTTGATAACTCAACTCCCCAAGATTTTGTTCACCTCTGCTGTGGCCAGGTATTGAACTCACAACTCTTTCGGTCAAGCCACTTTTTAGATCACTCAACCAACACTTTTACTCACCAGGCCATGAATGGCCAGAGAATGGTGGGCGATGATGGTTCTAAACAGCTTCCTGCCCTTTGTAGATCTTAGGAAATTTTGTCTTTTTGCTATCTCTCCTAATCCCTGTTTTGCCAAGTATTTACACAAGTTCGTTAAGGTGGTTATTCACTGCTTTCCTATGGCCTTCAATAAACCTTCCTGTGTAACCACAAATGCAAAAAGAATGAAATCAATAGTACAAACAATTCCTGGGAGCATTTGATGATGAAAACTGAATGAACATATACAGAAGTCCTGAAAGCCACACCTTCTGAATGCATAATCATTTTGATTGATTTTGTTTAGTAGCATATCAACACCTCTGTGAATGCTGAAATCAAAATATTTTGTATATAGTTTTATACTTTCAGAGTAAAAAGTTTTTTTAAATATATAGTTTGCAGATCATAAAATGTATTGCTGGTAATTTTACTATAAAAATTTACTGTAAATTTTTGTTTAGGAGTTCACTATTTGCCCATAACTTGGACCCTAACAGGTGCTGCCACCCAGAGTCAGGGTTAACCTGGAAACAGCAGCAATTAAGAAGTGGTTCCTGGCTTTTCAAACCTTCAATCTCCTGATCAAAGGCCATGGAAATAAGTTATTTTATTCTAGTAATGGACATTGAAAACAATCGCATAATTTTTTTTTATATTTTTGTCTGAATTTCTGGAATGAGAAATTATCATTAATTACACTGTTTATATTTGGACTATTGTCCTCATCTTTGTTGTTTCTATCACAACATTTTTATATCTGTTCTAGGATAACAGCTGAGCAAATCAAAGAATCTACAACCTGATATCTCTCCTTGAATTTCAAGACTACAAGTTGCAACATGATGCAAAATTATAGATTTTCAACCAGTGTTTCCTTCATCTTGTGTTGATTATCATCACAATATTCCAAATCAAATAATCGGATTATTGTAATGTAGGAAATCCAAAGAAAAAAGTAGCATCCAACAAGAACTGAACTCATTAAGAGCAAGTACATAAAAGGGAAAAAAACAAAAACGGATATCCAGAAAAGGGCATGCCATAGAAGACTAGAACAATCTACCCCAGTAGATGAAATAAATGGTTCAGTTCGAAATTCCAACAGATATCACCTGAAAAAGGCCAACAGCCAAAATGTTATGAATATGACAACAAAGATGAGGACAACAAAGATGAGGACAACAGTCCAAACAATGTAAATAGTTACAATACCTCATCTCAGAAATATAGACAGATATAAAATGACAGGAATAACTGAAGAAAAATAAGTGGCAACGGCCTAGCTATTAGTCTATTTCACTAAATCTTCACTTAGTACAAGGTCCAAACAAGCACTCATGGTAGAGGGTTTCTAAATGAAATTGTTGTGTGGAAATAGATGGTTGGAAGCACAAGTAATGTGGATATACAGGATAGGTAATGGTTGACCCTAGCCTTGGAGAGGGTTAAGGTTGTAGTGATCAAGGAATGTGGTTGGCTCACCCCTGTGTATATGGCATGTTAGGTCTTAGTTCTGAAAGTTCAAATTAGTGGAACAAGGAAATATAGCTTGTCAGAACATTATCAACAGAAGTTGGAATAAAGTGGTGAGATGTTTGCGGGAGGGCAGATGTTGAGTGGAAAATAATTCATCACCTACAAGGTCATGTAAATTCTTCTAAACTCTGTCAATACAGGAAAGAGAGGATTCAGCAGTACTTGATTTTTGATCAGATAGCCTCTGTTACCTAACTGGTTACAGCATCACTCGTAAAAGACGAGCTCCCAGAACATTGGATATTATTTTAAAACTCATTTCAACATACTTTTTTATATTCTGATGCTTACTTTGATGGTCAGCGTGTAGGAATACAGAAGGCATTTATTTCCCTTTGATGGAGATAAGTGATGTGGGTCACATGACTGCTGCTTAGTGACATGACTTAATACAGTGATGAAAGTGGCAGTCAATTTCAGTTTTTTTTACAGCAGCTACATGAGGTTGCGTTCTTTTAGCCTGGGCCACAGGACCCAGTCTGAGGTTAATCTGCCTCCCCAGCAGCTTACAAGACCATGGTGTCTTTTCCCTTTGGAAATATATCTTTCCCAGATATAGAATAAAACTCCAGCTCACAATCCTCAATTTTGGAAAACTCAAGATTCACTGTTTCCCATTTGAGGAATATGTTTTAGCCTGGGATATAGATGAATCCAGCTCGTTTGAATCTGAAGTCCTAAACATGGCTTCTCTAGAAACAGGAGTATCACCATATATTATGCAAGAACCTTCCTTTTTGTTTCTCCTAACTCTTTGCTGTGTAGATATATATGACATATTATTCTCTGCCTGGGACACATGTATGTATGTCTTAGTGATATAAAAGTTTCTGAGAACAAAGCACGGTTTTCCTTCCTTTACCCTTCAGCCATATCGTTCCATCCATGAAATATGATGTTATTATACCACAGATATAATAATGGCCATAATGGGTGGGGGAATACAAATGGGAAAATAAATCTTTCTTCCCCAGCTCTCATCAGTTAAATATGTATTTCAAATATATGCATGTAGATATATGGGATATATTTTCTCTATCTGGGACACGTGTACATATGTATATATAGTTTTGTGTATGTCTTAGTGGATAAAAGTATTTCTGAGAACAAATCATGTTTGTCACGCCTTTTCCTTTCAACCATTCCGTCATGTCTGCATAATATCGGTGTTATTATATCATGGATATAATAATTTTTTTTTTTTTAAGCATTTCACCCCAAGCAAGGCGGGAAGCCACTAGGACGCAAGGGGTTACAGAAAATATAGAGCGAGATCAGATAGGAGTGATAGAAGAGAGTATGAAGAGAAGGGTAGTGGATAGATCAAGTTAACTGGAGATGTCGATTGACATTACACTTGAATAGCTGGAGATTATAGCTCTCAGGGAAACTGGAATAGGGAAGGGAGTTCCACAGGCGAGAGGTGCGAGACATGAAGCTATTAGAGTAGAAGAGACGGCTACATTTAGGAGTTTCGACAGTGAAGTTGTGAGAGCGGGATGCCAGCCTCGTAGGGCACTTGAACTCATGAAGTGTGGGAGCCAGCGAAATGCAGCTCCTCGGAACAATAGCAGAGAAATACAGATGGGAGAATAAATCTTTCCTCCCTAATTCTTCCTGTTACAAGCGTATATTCAAACAAGAATGCTATGATACAAAGTACAATAAGATTAAGAAATATGAATCAAATATTAATCAACAAAATAATTTATCAATTCTGATCCAGTATCGTGATTTCACATTCATAGACAAAACAATTTTTTCATTTGGTACAACTGCTTATTTTTTTTTTATACTGATGAATCCAAATGTTTTTATCAATTTATTTACTTAAAGGATAAATAAAATTAAAGTAAGAGTTTTATAAATACAATTTTACCAACACCTCTTAATGAAATACACACATTTCAACAATCAACATTTTTTTCTAGCTCTCTAGACAAGATATTGTTTTTTTCTATCTCTGTTTTTGCCTTCGGAACAAAAGAAAAAAAAACAACTCTCCCTTAAAATATTGATTTTTTTTTCTTTGTTTATGATAATTATGTTTGCAGCCAAATAAACACATTAGAAAAGCTCTTGTATTAGATTTTCATTTTATGACCAACAAACAGGAAGAAAATTCCCAGCCCAACATGTTTTTGTTCTTTAATCAATTTTCATGTTTGTTGGGGTTTTTTTCTCTTTTTTTTTTTTATCTTATTTGATGTTTTTCTAATATCATCTCTGACAATTTGGCTTTCTTTGACGTTCATAAGATGCAAAAAACACTGCGCATCAGACAGTTCTTGATTCTTGAAAACCTAAAAGAAACCTTTTCTTCTTTGCTTTGTTAGAAGAGAAAATGACTTTTATGATAATTAAGAGCTCCCCCTCCACCCCGCACACAACATGAATAAATATGAGTTTCAAAAGATAACAGGATTAAATGAAGTCTTTTAATTCCAAAGGTTGTTAGAGGAACGATCTTGACCATTACAAGAGTACTTGCATTTATTTTTTTTTTATTTTTTTCTCCTGTAATATAATTACTAACTTTCGGTCCCAACATAGTCACTCAGTTTCAATTTACCATAAAGTAGTTGCCCTCTGCCTTTTCTATAGACATTTTCATGGCAATTATTCATGAATTTATGCATAGTACTATTTTGGTAGGTTTGCCTATTATCCAGTTTACACCCTCCTGGGTCTTTTGAACAAGAGTAGAGGTTTATACATAATTATTCACACTGCTTAGATAGTCAGATTTTAAAAGTAGATTCAAGTATACAGAGATTGTATAGCTGCAATCACATGCTTTGAAAATCAGCATTCAAAATTTTGGTTTGATTTGCACTCAAACCAATAACAAGCTCGGAATTGCTTAAGGCAAGATAAAGATGCAAAAAAGAAAACAAAAGGAACGAGAAACGGTATATTAAAAGAATTATTTTTGTTCAGAATAAACTTAAAATTTACCTGAGGTGAATCTTTTGTACCAATTCCACTAGCACCTGCACTCCATGAAGAAACAGAACTGAAAATAGAAAATAATTTTTTTTTCTTTAAATTTCATCATCCAAATACTTTAAACCATTTTTTTTTTTTTTTTTTATTCTTTCAGGTGACTGAAGATTAAAAGTTGAAAATTTATTTCATTCTCTTCAGACATATAGGGAACAGAAACAAAGAACAAAATATAGTGATATGTGAGATATGCTAAATAATAACTTCTGCCATCTTTAGAATAAAATAAAGCAAAATTTGAAATAATTTTAAGAAAATAATTTTTTTTAAATAAATAAAAAAAAAAAAAGAAAAAGGGGCATCCAAGCTACCCAACTTGGATAGGATATGAAATGTTGGTCATAACTTATAAAATTACATGGTCAGCATTTATAAAAAGGTGAAAAAATTCTTTTTACCTTTATTTCTATTTAATTGAATTTATTAGTTATTACAAAACAAAAACAAAATCCACTAAAAAATAAATAAGATTATTTATGTATAGCTCCACACTTCTGCTTAGAATCAAAATTTTACTCCTTGGTATGCTAACTAGGATCAGAGTGTAGTATTTGCATTAAAAAAAAAATAATCAAAAGTACTGTCCAGATTCTGAGAAAATATGTTAATATTTGTCTTTCAGGATATTAATTTTCTTCATTAATTCTTTTTCTTTTCTAAGTTCCTTACCACAAATCAATGGTTTGATAAACATGTCTTTCATTGATTTCTATCTTCTCGTACACTTTAATACAAATGGCAGACAATCTACTGACAGAAATCGGGTATTACTTTGAACTTGACCTGTATATATGGATACATAATGCATTTTATGTGGATTACTGAGTTTATATTTAAATTAATGTTAATTCTATGCATTTTTTATCATTATTTATAATTTCACATAGAAACATAAGAACTGTAAATTAAAATAAATTTAAGATTTTTACAATATTTCTCATATAAAGAAATACTAACATCAAAATTAATTATAACACAAATACACTAAGGAAAAATAAAAATCTTTGGACAAGCCCAAATAAAGATTTCTTCAGAAAATAAATTGTCAATCTACTGGGATTCTTTAAAGTCTCCAATTCTACATCCATTTGCTTTCAGATTTGCTTCTTCATTGCATATGTAGCTCTCTGAAATTAGCCTTGTGCCATATTTTTTTTTTTTTAAATCTTTAAGAAAATGTTTATAGATATTTTTTAAGTTCTTTATTTCAGTTAAAATAGCAGAGAAGACAGAGCTCTCTAACCTTGGTTGACAGCTAATCAAGAAGATTGGTTTGTTTTTTTAAGGCTTACCAAGCCTTTGTAGATTATTAAAGCAGAAATATATTGGAGTGTAAGAATAATTCTTTCTTTATTTTTTTTTCACAAGTGAATATCGCATTAATTTCTTTTTAGAATAACAATGATCTTTCCAGATATAAATTCTAGTATTCAGCCCATAGCTGGTGGGGTGGAGATAGATTAATAGCTTTCACAAGGTTATTTGTGTATAAGTGAATGCAATGAGCTCGATTGGAATTTGAACTTGATACTTTGATTTTTCATTCTAAGCCACTATCCATAACACCACCCTGCACATAATAGTCTGGGATTTCAGATTTAAAATTAAAAGCTTGGAGAAGGTAAAGGAAAATCATTTCTCTATATTTACAAAAGAATAATAATGTAAAAGATAAAAATGGGAAGATATGTTGAGCAATGATCACATACATAATGAAGGAATGTGTCAATTAAGGAGGATGAAAAAGTTCTTCATATTCATTTATGATTCTCATCATTACACATTTTCACTTGTCCATTAATGTTAACATCTACAAAGAATCATATTTTTTTCATCTTTGTCACAATTTAATTCTATTAATCATGAAATTCAAAGCAATATGAATAAAAGATGATAGCATCATCATCATCTTAACGGTATCATTAATATACATACATTATAAAAAATTATATCTACACTATCACTAATACAGTATGAATAATATTACAAACTTACTTCATAATCAAGATAAGTAATACCTTAAAAATTGTATGAAAAACATTTCCAGTTATGGAATCTACACATTATTTTTCTTTATGGTTGTTTTTTTTCATCTTTTCCCAATTCTACACATTACCAGAGATATGCATCTCTGGATAATTTAGTTTTGTGTATTCATTTTCTAAGTTCTGATAGGGAAAGACTTTTTAATATTGTTCCGACAATGATGTGAACAAAAATAACACTATCATACTCCAACTATTTTTATCTGTTAATCAAATTATGATCACCCACATGTTTATTATTTAGAATTGCCATATTATATATATATATATACATATATATATATATATATATATACACACACACACACACAAAGTATAAATATATGTTTGTTCCAACTTTGAGTTTCATGCATGTGGCAGTCATCAAGCACCATTGTAATGTGTCAATTTATCCCTAACAAGTGTCATAAGCATGAAACTCAAGAGTTGTACCAAACAGTGAGGTGAGGAACAAATGTGTATTTATATTTATTCTTAGTGTGTGTATGTGTGTATATATATATATATATATATATATATAGATATTAGGTTGATGCAAAAATAATACCGTTTTTTGACGTTAAAAAATATGTCAAAAAAAACGATATTATTTTTGCACCAACCTAATATATATATATATATATATATATATATATATATATATATAGGAAATGGATTAAATCTTGCATAGTAATTTTCTAAGGCAATAAATTTTTATTTATTAATCTGACAGATTTTTATCACTTTAAATGTTACTTTTAACGGATACTCGTATTTGAGTAGACACTCCATTTATTTATTAAACAGTATCTTTATTTATTTTGTGTAAAAGTAAACAGCAAGCCCAATATATTTGAAATATGTATTTTGTGCCAAATACATGTCAGTACAGTGACAAAAGAGGCCTTGGATTGCATGTGACATTGTCAACACTAGTTACATCCAGGTTTTTCCTCCCTATTAGCAAGCAAGACAGTTTGGTATGTCTAGATACAGGCCTCTCTGCAACAGGCCAAGATCCGTATTGCCTCATGCCAATAAAATCACGGGGAGAGTAGTCAAGTGTTGGCAAGGCAGTGCTATTTTTGTTACCTCTCATCTCTTTCGTGTCTACCTGTTACCCCGTAGTGATTGGGAGAGTAACCGGTTATGTGTTTCCCACCCCCCACCATTCTCAACACACTCTTGCTGTACATTACAACACATTTAAATATACCTGTGTTTGTAAATTTTACTCCAAAAATGTTTAAGTGATCAAGAATTCAGGTAATAAGTACTTAATAAGCTAATATTAAAGTAACAATATTTTTTATTTCTTGCTAGAAACAAAACAAAAAACACCAAGATACATAAATAGATATTAAAGATGACATTTTCAACACTCTAAAATAAAATATGTTAAGCTTTGTTATGATATTTATATATTATAAAATATGAAGATAAAAGTAATTAACTTTCTCATTAAACACAGAGCTGCATTTAACAAAATGCCAATATATTTGAACGAACACTTTTTTTTTTTTTTTAGTTCTTTCCAACAGAATTATTTACGGAGTTGTCATTATTTTTTCTTTAAGTCTGCATTTAGCAAACCAATCAAAACTGTCTTGTCTAATAATCAATATTTTACTCCCAGAACAGTTCAGATAAATTTAAGCATTGTCTGCAATATATGGGAGACATTACTTCTGGTGGAATTTATATTTGAAAGAAGGCAATTGAGAGATGCCATCTATTTGAGGTGAAAGAATAAAGCACTAATTAGAAAGCAATTTCATTCATTAATATTAAACAAAAATGTTCAGTACAGGAGTTTTAACTGAATAATAAGAATCTATGTTCTTGCTGTAATTAATTAAAAATTAAAATGAAGATAATTGTTTCTTACATTTACTATTTATTAACAACATAAAAATGTACTGGATGAGAATTTTTTCTCATCTATCAAAGTACAATAAAATACATTTAAAGTACAATAATTATGATTATAAAAGATTCATATTTTGTTCATCAATTACATTATTTCATTGTTTCTGGAGCAGCAAAAAATATTAAGGAACACCCCACAATAGTAATGAAGGGTTTAATTTTTCACAATATTTTAACACATTCAATAAATAATTTAATCTATTTTTTTTTTTTTTAATAATTTCATCCCAAGCAAGGCAATAAAACCACTAAGATGCAAGTGGTTACTGAGTTTTAGAGTATATGAGGAAAAAAAAAACATTATTAAGGAGAGAGAACATTAAAGGAACAAGAATTAAGAAGACAGTAGATAATGATTGACTGAGCTAATTCATTTGATGTAAGGTGAAGGAAAACATTGTAGGGTCATTTTACATTTTCATAATCTTAGTAAGAAAAAGAAAAAAAAATTATTAATCCAACTTAATTTATATTTAAAATACTTTCTACTACTTTATGTAACACAAATTAACAAATCTATGTATTAGGTTGGTGCAAAAATAATGTCGTTTTTAACATATTTTTTAACGTCAAAAACCGACATTATTTTTGCACCAACCTAATAAAAATAATAATTTCCCTGCTATAGAAGAGAGTAAAAAAAAATAATATTTCAACAACTTTTTATTTACTAAGCTTTTAAAAAATTACAATTCACTAAATTACTCACATGATAGAAAAATACCAGTCTATCTTCTCCATAAAAAAACTGTGGCATACCAGTAACAAGTCATTTATCAAGATATATGACTAAGATTCATATATTAGGTTGGTGCAAAAATAATGTCGTAATTTTGTCGTATTTTTTAACGTCAAAAAACGACATTATTACATCATTATTTTTGCACCAACCTAATATTTTCTAAAGCTATTGCACACAAACAATCCTGGCTAGAATTTGAACACTGTTCCCCAATCTTGTATTCCTTGCTGACAAAATCATACCTGCCATCCTCAAAGGAAGAGGTGAAGAGACAGAACAACAAGATTGGGATTCAAAACAGCAACTATTTCAAATTCACTGCATATTGCTACTTATTCTATAATATTTGTTATTCGGAAAAAAGATTGGGCTTATGATACATAAAGAATATAAAAAGAACTGATCAAATCAAACAAAAACATTTTCTATTTCTATATGCTAACAAAGTTGGAACTTTTTTTTTTTTTGGTGAAGCTATGGAAGAAGATATTTAAGTTATCTTCTCATTCATTATCCTCTTTGTCAGAGATTTTATTTTTTAAATAAGATATATTTGAGGAGAACAAAAGCAAAAAAGAAAATTACTTTTATAAATATAAAATGTTCACTTGCAAGATGGATACTCATAGCTAAAAATCCATTTAAATTGCACATTCAAATTTTATGAGCTCAATACTGTTAGAAAGAAAATGAATTAGAAAAATAAATCTTATGTAAAAGTTATTTTTGACTAATATAAAGAAATAGATATATTTGAAAAAATTTCTTTTAAAAGTTGTCAAATTTAACTATGTAAAGTAAGTCATGTGCCATGCATGAGAGACACTTAGGCAATCATGTATCTTTCGATACATGACTGACGAGGCAATTTTTTTTGTTTCCGCAGTAGGTTGCCATTTCTTTCTACGGTAGACCAGTTGCCATTCAAAGCTATAGAACCTGGTCCGTCCTGCTATTTATCCATATCTGGAGGGATAAGAAGACGATTCATTTCCCAAGGGTATTAGCACATAAATGGATTCGACTGGAATTCGAACTCGGCTCTCCGATTCCTTAATCCGAGCCGCTATCCATTACTCCACCATGCCTCCTCATATATAAAGTAAAACAGACTTTAAACATGTTAGACTAACATTTTCAAAATTTACAAATATTCAGCTAAATACTGAATGAAATTCCACTTACGAAATCTCAGTAAAGTACAACTTGACTGTGTTGTCAATATTTTAAAAAAGAACTCTCAAGAATTTAAATTTTTATTTTTTTTATCTCTCCCTGGAGGCGGGGAGAGAGATTAAAAAAACAAAAACACCACTGAGTTTGAAATAATGCCCTAAATTGAAAACTACAAAATCATCTATAATACTGTTTCATTTAACAAAATTTCAGTTTAATTTGAATTAGTGTCAGCTATGCAAAAAGTAAAAATATTTGCACTAAAACTTTTAATAAAAAATTTTAAAATTTGAACCAACTTTAAAACATGTTTGAATGTTTAAAAATTCTTGTTTTATTTTCTCCATCCTTTAGTATATCTTAAATGTTGTAATTAACTGATACCATTGTTCAATAAAGAAATAAGAAACTTCATCAATAATAATATCCATTTCATTTTAATAGATTTTTATGTTTACAAGAAGGCATGAGTTTAACATATCTAGAGGTTTTGTTATGCAATAACCAAATCATTTTCTCTTGAATATTCTACAGCTTCTTCAAATATCTCTTAACTTGTTCAAGCTATTTCAGAGTATTATACACTTAGAGATGTTTAATTTCATATTCATTTGGGCATTCATATTACAGAGGTCTGAATGGTCTTTTTTCGATTATTACCAACCGTATGTAAAATGCTCATGAGAGTACCTTTTATAAACTCATCCAAACATGCTTATTTTACTCACCTACTCTCTGCCCGATCGCTAGCATCAACAGGCTTGAATAATTCATCAACACCTGTAAAAGAATAAAAAAATATTTACATAACATCAAAAGTGCCTGAGGCTCATAAAGAACACAAAATACTTTATATAGTAGCAAGCCAACATGTGTGTTTACTTTACAATCAATTACTGCTGGCTAATTTTATATCATCTGATCCCTGTTTAACATGAAACAGAAAAAAAAAGAAAAAAAAAAGAAAAAAAAAAGAAAAAAAAAAAAAGAAAAAAAAAGAAAAAAAAGAAAAAAAAAAGAAAAAAAGAAAAAAAAAAGAAAAAAAAGAAAAAAAAAAGAAAAAAAAAAGAAAAAAAAAATCTAATTAACAGTAGAAAATCATTTTCCAAGACATTTACTGATGACAACCTACAACAAAATTACACAATCCTTTCCATTTTGGCCTCAGTAAATAATAAATGATAGCACATATATTCACCTTAGCCACTGAAACTGTGTTACTTCCCCTGTTGGCAGCTGATGAGGTCAAGTTATCACATATTACATACACAGTGTATTTACGCAGCCAGAATTCATCTAAAGTTTTTAAATTCAAACAATAAAATAAAAAATAAAAATATTCAATACATGCTTTTCCTGATTTTCCATTTAATCACTACATAACTGATTCCAATTCCAGTGATCTGAAAATGCCAGAATTCAGTGCAAAAATATTGTCTACCATACTTGATAATCATGGAGACAGTCAAAAGTATTTACAAAAAAAAAAAAAAAATAAAATAAAAAACCAGAACAACTTTGGACTGTTTATTCGGAAGTTCAATCCCAACAATAAATATTTAATTCAGAAATTGGAAAAATATAAATAAAAAAATTAAAATCGACAGATCTTTGTTTGGAGATTATATGTAAATGAGATAACAATACAAACATTTTTTTTATATCAAGAACAATATTGGGGAAAAAATGTTTGACAAAGTGAAAAAAAAAATTTTTGTGTGACACATTTTGTCCTTTAGGACTTCATCAGACTGTAGTCACACCAACATAACAAATTTAGTTTGATTACGTCCTAAACCTGTAATCTAGATACACATACTGGCAGATTATAATATCTGGGTGAACAATGGGACTTGCATATGAATTTGAGGGGTCTTTATATACCAATCTTAAGAAATATTCTTTAACCATATACCATGAGATACAGTAGTAGTAGTAGTAGTAGTAGTAATAATAAGTTGGTGCAAAAATAATGTCGGGTTTTGACGTATTTTTAACGTCAAAAACCGACATTATTTTTGCACCAACCTAATAATAATGATGATGATGATCTTCATCTATTTGCTTAAGTTTGTGTGGGCTTACATCTTTGAAAATCAAAATCAAAGTCTCAGGGGTCCAGTTTTTGCCACAAGTTTTACCAGATGACCACAAGACCAAAAGTAATAACATAGCCTATGTTATGTTGGCTTCAGGGATTACTAAAGGTCAATAAAGGTCATTTCTAGCAAAAATATACTTAGACATTGAGTTTTCTTTGAAGTAAAAAAGTAAAAATTTTTGACTTCACAAATAGTTGGTCAGATAAGGTCAAAATCAATGTCCAAGGTCACTAGAGGTCACTGAAAGTCAAATGTTTGCGACATTTTACGATCTGTATTGCAGCCATATTTCAACCTTCTTAGGTGTACATTAGTCCATAAGGGTAACTTAAGCAGAAAAAGAGCACAGGTAGATCATGAAAACTGCAAAGGTCAGTGGAGGTCACCAGAAATCAATTTGGGATTGAAATAACTATAGTGGCATAGAGGTATATAGGTGTTGGTTATACATGTGTTACTGTTATCTAGTGGTCATGAGTTCAATCCTGGATCAGGTAATAAAACATTAGTTCAGCAGGAACAACAATAACAGGCATTACTGAGGCAAAATGAGATAATAATCAACAGATATCCCATACAACCCAAACAATCGACACCTGATGATGGCTAGTGTGTACTTGGCTGAAACGCTTTGTCTATATCAATGAAGATGTGAAGACCAGTTCAAAATAATAAAAGTATATCATTCAGAATGTTGTACAATAAGCAACAAAGCTAAAAATTCTTGTCTGAAGATAAGGAAAAATATTGTTTACTTCTTCCTTTTTTTTCATTCATTTCCATGGTTCCTCATACAAAACACACACACACATATATATATATATATATATATTTATATATATTACGAAATGGACAAAGTCCGACAATTTATTTATTAAAGACATTTATAAAAAGAACGTTAAACATAAAAATGTCTTTAATATATATATATATATATATATATATATATATATACTCTTTGTCCTTGCAAATTTTTATCTGCAAAAACAGTTACATGAAAAAATATTCATTTATTTCAGAGCACTCTTCTCTCCATCCTTACATAAAACCAATTTTAAAAACTGAAGCAAATCAAATATCTGAATTATTTATTTTTTGAAGTCCCTATTCCCAAAGAATTCTATCATATTGATACTTGATTAATTTATATTAAATCTACCAATGGTTCCATGATCAGCTATGATCAGAACCAACAACAACAATGTAGTCAGGTTTATTCATATTGTTTTTAATAGTTCATATTGTAACCAGAGGTTCATTAAATGTAGAAATCAATTTTTTAAAAATATGTAACAAAAATTCTTCAAATAATCAATATATTTCAGATATGGACAGAGAAGGGAAGAAAAATGTTGCTGATTTTGCAAAGTTCGGTGCATATTAAAAAAAAAAAACAAAAAAAAAAAACACTCGTTTACAGTCTGAATTTCTTATTTTAATTAAAGAAATTGTTTGGGTTTTATTTGAAAATATTGATTTTCATCCTTGATTAAAGTTTGGTGAAGCAAGAAACATTCACAACAATACACTGATATGATACCATCTTGGGCTTATGTTAGATTTATTTTCAAAATGACAAGGGCTTACTGAATATTTCTTAACCTAAAACAAAAATATGTTCAATTATGGGAAGATGGATAATGACATTAAAAAGGCTTGAAATTGATTCATTGACAATTAAACTCTGTTGATAGAAAGTCAAATGTATTTAAAAAAGCAACATTTTTATTTTGCATTAATAACAGAAATCAAGGATTCTGTTTCATCATTGACCCAGAAATTTCCCGAAAATGTTCTATACCCTCCTGAAATCAAAAGGTTTTTTGTTTTTTTTTAACTTAATCATTTATTGTTGTGTAGTGAGAAAACTAACGCAGGTGTAACTTAAGCTTTATTCAACGAGAAAACTAACGCAGGTGTAACTTAAGCTTTATTCAACTTAGAATGAAGCACGTCCTACTGGACTTACTTAAATACAGAATACGTATAAGGGGAGATAATCCATACCACATGTTGTAAATAACAATAAAACCACCATTAAAAATTTACAAAATAAATATTTATTTCTATTCATTCAATATTTAATCATCTGTTTTTTATTTGTCATACAGGTTGCAAAAAAAATAAAAGGTGAAAGTTAAAATATTACAATTTTAAATTAATAAATATAAAAATCAGTCAAATTTTATTGTAATTTTTATAAATTAGTCAAAATTTTATTTTTCTTGAAACATTTTGATTAAAACACTTTGAATAATTTTAAATGGAAATTAATTTTCATGCTCAGCATAACTTTTATCATAATTTAAGAATTGTGTTCTATGCATTCATTTTCTACAAAGAATATTAGCACATTCCAATTATTGACAATCAAAAAAGTTTGTAAAGTCTTTATCAAAATATTTTCATTTGAAGCTACAGGTCTCATAAATTTTTAATTAAAAATTTTGTATCATCTTTGCATCGTCCCAAAACACCTAACCAATCATTCCAACGTTCCATCATCCCCAGGCTAATGTTAGTTCAAGCCCTGATAAAAACACTGTCCAACAAACTATGAAGAAACTAAATTTAGACAGTCATAGACTGGTAACCATTCTCTTTCTTAATGTTGCTGCGACTATTGGAAGAGAAAAAAAGTGATCACCAATCCCAATGGAATCAAGTAGAAATATTAGAAAAACAAGAACACTAAAGGAATCAGCATATATATTAGGCTGTGATGACCTCCCCAGTAGAGCTAGGACTGATATAAATATCATATGAGAGACATTAAAAAAAAGAGAAATGGTAGCTTCATGAAGCAAAGTTTGACAGCAAAGCTTCAGTAGCAGTAAGTTTAAGGCTCCAAGTTCTAGATTCATGATTATCTCACATGAAAATAGCCTAGAGGGTTAAAACAGTGGTTTGTAAATTTCATTTCATAATAATATGCAATGTGCTTTCATGACATTGGCAATCATGGCTCTCCACAATTTCCTATCCTTTGTAGCTCTAAATAAATTCTGTCATCTTGCTATCTCTATTCTGTCATCCATTTACACAAGCTCAGTTATGTATTGTTTTCCTGTCAATCCTGCCTTCAATTTGTCCTGTGAGTATCAAATTTTCTGTGCCCTCTTTCCTCATTATGTGCCCAAGAAATTTTAACTGTCTCTTTCAGATGTTAACCATAAGTGTCCCTTTAGTTTCCATTTTCTCTAAAACTTTCTCATTGCTCACATGTTCAGTCCATGATATTCTTAGCATTCTTCTGGAGAACCACACTTCTGGTCTCTTCTTCATCTTTTACTGCTATATAGAAAAACTATAACAGTTCTCTTTCTTACAAAATTTTTTTTAGCTTTTAAAAGGTATATTTCACTATTCCAATGCACCTTCGGATTTCATTGTCACACTTTCTGATCTGTTAAAACACTTCCCAGTTATTTAAATTGTTGTACATGCATTATATCTTCTTACAATTTAATGTTTAGTCCTTTCTTCTTGTTTTCCTTCACTACCTCTTGTAATTCCCTTTCTATGTCTGCTATCAACACTGTGTCATTTGCATATCTTGTGCTCTTAAGATAGTGACCCCCAATCACAAATCCTGGTAGAGCTTCTAATTCTCTGAGAATTACCTCACTGTATAGGTTGAATAAGTCCGATGAGAAGACACATCCTTGTCTTATACCCCTTTCTATTTTTGTGTATTTAATGAATCCATTTTCTACCCATAAGTAGGTGGTTTGCCAGTATAGGTTCAAGATTATTCTAATATTCATCTCAAATATTTCAAGGTTATCTTGCAGTGGTCTGGTGCTCACACTGTACATCTTGAGGTTCTTGACAAAATCCAGAGACAAATATGCAAGATGATAGGTCCTGAGCTGGCATCTAGTCTACAATTGCTATCCCACAGATGTGCCGTTGCCTCCCTCTGTCTCTTCTACAAGTATTTTCATGGCAATTGTGCCAACGAGCTACTTTTGCTGGTTCCCGGGCTACATAAATTTAAACAATCTACCAGGCTGGCATCTCGCTCCCACCCTTTCACTGTCAAAACGGTTAATTGTAACAGTCTCTTCTTCTCAAGCAGCTTCTTCCCATTGACTTCCTGTCTGTGGAACTCCCTTCCTTTTATTTGCTTCTCTGATGACTATAATCTTCCTGATATTGAAGTGTAATGTCAATGGACATCTGACACCCTGAGTTTGTTCCCCGTCCTTCTCTGTATCCTTTCCTCAAACACGCCTCTTTACTCTTGTTCTCAATCCTCTGTAACCCCTTGCATGCTAGAGAAACTCCCACCTTGATTGGAGTGAATTGCCTTAAAAAAAAAATTTTTTTAAATAAAAAAAACGTTCTAACAGTTCTTTGCGATGTACTTTATTAAATACTTTTGCATAATATATAAAACATAGGTATATATCCATTTTGCATTTGCATTGCTCTTTCTGATATCATTCTGAGCATAAATATCACATTACTTGTTCCTTAACAAGCCAGCACTGTTCTTGTCCAATTTCTCATCTAATTCTGCTGTGCACTCTATTCATCAGAATTCAGATAAGTTTTGTTATATAGCTGATTCTGGATAAGATAGTAGAAACTCAGACTCAGTGGAAATAGGACTACTAATAATTGAGCAGTACTATTAAAAAAAAACAACTAAATTTTTAGATACTTTTAATGGTTATATAAAGAGGTATTTAGAATATTACGAAAATGGACTGACCAAAGTTATTATACAGATTAAATTAATATTAGTTTAAGACCTCTGAAAATCTAATAAAAACTATTTTTTTCCATAATATATAATGAAACATGGATAATGGAAAGGATTTAACAAATGAAAAACAGAAAATAAAGTTATTGAGTGATGGAATGTTCACATTGGGCATATCAAGAGAAGCTTGGCAAAGATCATGAAACTATAATGATGGCTGTTGAAAATATAACTAAGTTGAGAACAAGATGCAAAGGAAAAGACTTTAAGAATGTGTCTCCTCGAGTAACATAAACTAAAGCAAGTTAAAGCAAAACAACCCACTTTTAATGAGTGTTCAGATCAATTGAACAGGATGGAATTGAGGGAATCAAGGACAAAATGTATAGAATACTTTGCAAATTGGGGATCAGTTAAGAAATCTCCGGGGTAAACTCCTTTCAGTAAAGCAAATATTTTAAAGCATGAAAAGTGTGCCAAAACATACATGAAAATTGACTTTTCTAAAGTAATTTTCATGGACAAATATCAGTGAACACAAGATGGACCTGAAGAATAGGCCAGAGGATAGATTTTATCTGATGCACATGTGCATGTGGCTAAAAGAAAATAGCAAGAAGATGGCAGTGCGATGATATGGGCTGGAATTATACCCAACCCCTATTACTGGACCATTCATAGTGTGTATTTATGCACAACAATGCTCCTTCTTGTGTATCTAAGGTTACCTGCTAAATTTCTGAGTATAAAAGGTTTACAGGAGAGAAGATTATGGAATGGCTACTATCACATCCCAATCTGAATCCAATTGAAAATCTATGATCAATTGTGAAGATGAAATTATATGAAAGCAGCAAATAATATGATAGCAAAGCAGACCTATAGGAAGCAATTAAAACGAGCATGTTAGAAATTGAACCTGCAGAAGTAAAAATTTTAACAAAATCCATGGATAATAGATTACTGTCATTAAGAACGGTCATTATATTATGATAGAAATGCTTCAAAGACTTAAAATATGTTTGTTACTTATTCTATAGGTGCTTACCAATTGTTGATGATCATATTAGCTTGCTATTGAAGTAAAATGTGATCTTCTGGTTTTGCATAACATCAAACTGCAGTTTTTGTAACAAATCCAATAACTTTAATAAAACATTGAAAATACCTTAAAATTTAACTCAAGCTTTGTTTTGACATCTAAATTAATCATTTAAAATCTTACAAAAAATTTTCAATGCAAATTCAACTTATTGAGGTTCATGTGATTTTCATGTTTTGCACATTTATAAGTCTAAAATTCATCCATGTATCAAATAATGCTGCTACATCTGGTCTGGTGCTTACACTATATATCTAGAGATTCTTGATAAAATACAAAGAATCTGTATTGCTATTAGTCCTGACATCTCAGCTTCAATCATTTTCCCACCTCCAGAATATCACTTCCTTGTGCTATTTCTACAGATATTCTCTCACACAATTCTTTTTATCCTTTTTGGTACCTCAACTTCACAAATTTAAGTGCAGTACTAGATTGGCAGACAGGTCTCATCATTTTGTTGAAATTGCTAGTTATAACCATAAGTTCATACTAATAATTTCTTTTCTTGCACTTCTTACCTCCTCCTCCTCTTACATGCAATAGCCTCAATCAGTAACCCTCTACCTTGAGTGGCTCATGAACCTTGTATTGAGTGGACAATTATTAAAAAAAAAAAAAAAACTTTTATACACACTTCATTAATGAATTAAGACAAATTAAAAATTTATCTTAAAATGCAAAACTTTTCCCCCACAAACATTTTTTTATGTCCCACATGATCAAGCCATATCAAAGGTGCCATAACTCATTCAAGTTACAAGAGTACTACATGTACTGCAACCATAGCAGCTGTGTCTGGGGTTTTATAATCTGACACAGCTTATCTTTTTCAAGCTTGTTTTGAACTCAGATTTTTCCTTCTCCACGATTGGTTGTCACATAAAGGCAACTGATCCAAGTCTACCCTACTATTTAACACATAGCTGGAAGACAACCAATTCATGCCTTTTCTAAAAACATTAGCACAAAGTGAATGAAAAAGAATCAAGCAAAAGTTGAACTAATCCCACTTGATAAATGACAATCTTCTCCTATATACTGTGTCCCTTCAGGACATGAGCTATCATGGCTCTCCACAACGTCCTATCCTTTACAACATGTAGTAAAGTCTGCCTGTTCCCCATCCATCCAATCCCCATCATTAAGCTTGTTAGGTAAGTCGCATCTTTCCTCTGTCCCTTTTGCCTTCAATATCTCCATCTTTCCACATTATATGTTTGAGAAATTTCAACTTTCGCATTCTAAGTGTCCTTTTTGTTTCAATAATCCTTAAAACTTTCTAGATTTTTAAATCACTATTCCTCATTATTCACATGTTCAGTCCATGACATTCTTAGCATCCTTTTGTAGAACAGCATGACAACAGAAACGCATCTTCATTATTCTTTATAACATTCTTGAAGAATGAATCAACCAAAACATTGTGCAATCAAGAACAAAGTTCAAATGGATTTTTAATCATTCTTCTCAAAGGTTTAGACAACACTTTACCAGATTTCTTTAAAAAGATAACAAATTTTAATCCAACATAATCAATAATGTTTAATTAGAAATTGATCCCATGTCTTGCTGTTTTCTAGAATCACTGAAAAACTTTGATATTGATCAGAACATTGATATCCCAAAATCTCTGCAGATAGATTTAAAAGAAATCAACACTTCATTAATTTTTCTGTTTTTCTAACAGGAAATTAACAAATTTGAAATAGAAAACCGTTTTAATGTCATCCACATAAAAAAAAAATTAGTTTTAATTTCTCCTTTAATTAAATAAATCAAAAAGTCTTGTTAATACAAATAATTTATCTGCTTGCTTGCCAAACCACAAACAAATCTGACACCAAATATCAAACATATTGCCAAAGGTCTGTGAACTATAAATAGCACATTTGTTTTTATATATATATATATATATATATATATATATATATATATATATGTGTGTGTGTGTGTGTGTGTGTGTGTGTGTAGTGGGGGAAACAAATATTCATTCATACATACAAATTTTTATTTTATTGTATTTACAACTAATGAATGAACATACTTTTCATATAATTAACTGTACACAGATGCATAATAACTAAATATGCACAGAAAACAGAAAAAAATTTGATTTAATAGAAATAAATCCTTTTTTTCATTTTAATGGGTGAAAAAAAATATACGTACAATACAAAAAAGAATACATAATCTTCATTTAATACTTTGTAGAATAGCCATTATTCACTTCTACAACAAAACTCTTCTTGTAGTTCTCAATGATTTGCAAATTATAGTTGGTATTTTGTTCCATTCTTCTTTGCATTGAGTGGATTTCAATTTTTCAAATAATGCCACAGATTCTTGACTGGGTTTAAATCTGGAGACTGATTTGGCCATTTCTGGATATCTACATTAGATTTACATTGTAGATTTTTCAGTGTTCTTAGGATCATTATATTGTTGATATATTCAGTCAAAAAGAAATTCAAGATTTTCAACTAAAATCATTAAATTTGCTTCCAAAATATTTTGATATGTTGCAGCATTCATTCTACCATCTATTACTGATATGTTGCCAGTACCTTTTGTAGAAAGCCATGATGCTGCCACCACCAAATTTCACTGTTGGAAATGTGTTCTTTTGTTTGAAGGCATCACCAGCTTTCCTCCATTTCTAGATTAATGTCCAAACAACTCAATTTTGGTTTCATCTGTCCATAATACGAAGACAATTTTTCCTGATGCTTATGTTCATGAATGAATTTCAACCTAGCATCTGTCTTTTCAGTAGCAGTCGAGTTTTCTCAGGGAGCATAACGTTAGATTGTTCCTATGAATTTCATTGCTTATTGTCCATTTAGTGACACAGATTCCTGATGAAAGCAAATCATTCAGCTACTCTTGATCAGTAACCATTGGATTTTGTTTAATTTGACACAAAGAGTCTTGTTTTAATTTCCTCAAAGATCATGAAGAAATCTTCCGTAGAGCACCTATTGTTCTTTGGTTTTCAACAGTTTTGAGTCTTTATACCTTGCAATGAATGAACTAATGATAGATGGAATATTCAGCTTGTCTGATATTTTCCTGTAACTTTTACCTTCTTTTCAGAGCTTAACAATCAGTTCTTTTTTGCGAATTTGTCAATTCTTTGTCTCTTGCCATGATGATAACCTTTTTGCACTAATATCAATTACAGAATACTGTGTCTGTATTTTTTAGGCTAACACCTTATTGAAAAAATACTAAACAGACAATAATTAATTCTTTTGATATTTTTATAGCTCTTATTTAAAATTAAAAAGACAAAGAACAAGGAGAAGAGAGACTAGTAAAAAGAGGAAGGAAATTATCATTTAAAGTTACTTATGTTGAAAAGATAAATTTAAAACAAACAAAAATGCAGTTTTACTAAAGGCACAACTTATAAAAAAAATATTGAAAAATATCAGGTCATAATACTGCAAAATGATTTCTTGTAGCTAAAAAAAAAAAAACAATCCTACTTCCTACACTTATCTAACATAAGTACAGTCATTAGTTACCAGTAAGGTAACTCATGACTGTAGTTGACTTTGTAATGATTCAATTATGGTAGAAAAAAAATATAATTTATACATATTTTTTTAAAAACAGTCATTAACCATTGACAACTTGATGTAATATGTAGCATAGTACTCATCAGTACAAAAATTCAAAATTGGTGAGTTGAGTTAAAGTTCAATCCTGGTCTATTCCACTCACTTTGCACTAATGTCTGAGAAAGACATTAATCCATCTCTTCTCTCTATCTATGTGTTAAGTAACAGGATAGACTGAGCTCTCTAACCTTGGGTAGCAACCAGTCCAAGAGAAAGGAAACTACGAAATCAAACAGTATAAAACAACAGAAAACTACTCCACTATCTTTCCTAAGAATGCATGGTAATTCATAATAATAATCTGTGGAGAACTATGATTGATTGCCTACATTCTGAAGAGGTGTGACATTTTTACAAAAACAAAAATTTAAATTTGTTTCTAAGATACAACATAGAATTTTTTTTCCTGTCATTTTAGTAGTTATAATTCATGGTTTCCAAAAGAGTTTTTTTTTTTATTGTTCAAGTAGTGATCTATGATTCACAAATGTTTCATTTACTCACATTTTTCACAAACCCTTTCTTCTAAATACAACAGCTTTTCCTTGAACATATCAGCCAATCATTATTTTTCAATTCATCATCATATTGCCTAATTATCCAGACTGACAGAAATCCAATTCTTCTTAAAAAACATCTTGCCCACCAGACTATACTAACCAGATTCTAAAATGAAAATGTCTAGGCATTCCTCCCCATCAAGAGACAAAAATATTTTTCTTACCGTGTCTGCTTTTGGGGTCAGAAAGTACTTCTTGGAGCCTTTCTTGTAATTTCTCAGCCCTTTTCCGTTCTGCATGAAGCTGTCTTTTCAAGTCTTTCAACTAAAAAAAGAAAATTAGAATTATCAACAAAAAACAGAAAAAATTATTTACAGATGCACATCATAAAAAGGCTTTAACATGTTTCATTTCAAATCCAACAGAAGTCTTTATATTCGGAAGAATAAAAGTGATAAAAAAAAATTATTTATGATGTTTTCACATCAAAACCTGTGGAATTGTAATCCAAATAAAGTATCTGTATCAAAGAGCTACTTGATACATGGCAACAAGTCATTGCAAATAATGGTGAATATGTAACTGAAAAAAATATTAGCATTAAGGTCCCACCAGTTTATGGTTGAAATAACTAAATACAACTGCCATTTCTACATTTTTTTTTTTTCTTTCACTTGCCTCCTTTTAAACTCCATTCTGTTTACTTGCTTCCCTGATAACTACAATCTTCAAAAATTGAAATACATTGTCACTCGCCATCTTCTATCTTCTTGAATCTCATTCAACTTTTGTCCTTTCCTCAATCCTCCCTATTCTCAGTCTTCTCACTCACTTTCACTCCATAATCGCCTGCATACTAGTAGTAGCATTCCCACCTTGCTTGGGGGTAAAAGATTAAAAAAAAAAAAAAAAAAAAAAAAGGTACAATTTTTTTATTTTTTTAATCAACAAAAATGAAAATTATTTATGACTCAACCTAATATTTTCTGAAAAGTTCAACCCAATGAATTTCTCAAAGGTCAATCATTTTCTCCTCATTCATCTAAAAAATGATCAATACACATATATACAAATTTGTTCTTTTTTAAATCTGTAACCTTTATAAGGTTAGTGTTATTATGCTGATTTGGTGTGAAAAAAGGTTTATCTCTGCTCAGCCAAAGTTTTATTAGTAATGTGGACAATATTTCAACATTTGTTTTGTCTTGTATTTAAATTAGATTAGTGATTTTTTTCAATATACATTTTCTCTGACTACATCATTTAACTGTCAGAAGAGACTGAAAGCAATTTACTCAGCCTAGACTCAAACGAGGAAACTCTTATTTACATTATTTGCACAATCAATACCATCAATCCAACTTGGCAACAGCTAAGAGAAAAAAAAATGATCCAAAACCCTTTGCTTGTTTGAGCTATGCCTTTTACCTGACCTACCACATCTCACCAATTCAGACCTTTACAGCTAAAACCTGCCATGCCATCTGTACAAGTCTGAATCCTCCTCATTCCCTTTGTATTCCAGTGATAAGAAGCAAGTTCCATTTGGACAACTTTTTCTCAAGAACCACTACATTGTGGAAAAAAACTCCCAAGAGGATGCTTCCCCAATCATTATAATCTTAACCTCTTCAAGTTTTGGGTCAACCATTATCTACTTTCAACAAACTAATTTGTTAACTCTCTAGCTTTTGTTGAGCCTTGTATTGGGTAAACAACAGTGAAAAAATAAATAATTTTTTGAGTCACTGTTTTTTCATATAGTTTTGTAAACAGTTTGTCATCATCAAGAAATATAATAATTTCATACCAATCTGATTTTTTTAAATATATTCTATAGAGTACATAAATGTATTTAAGTATCACTTCCATTTGTTAACTAAACATAGTACTAAAAAAATAAAAAGTACTGTTTATTAAGATGCATCCCAAACCTACATCGTTTTGCACTTACAGGTTTATAATATGCAGGCAATAAAAAAAGTTAGCATTAATTATATCACTAGCTATAAAGGTTATAGAGTTATGAGTTGTTATTTAGGGCAAACTGTGGGGACAGAAATCTCTATTCAATAGTAAGGATAACTTGATTACCATTACCCATCCCAAGTCGCCTTGAACATAAATTTAAGGTGTATAAAAGATTAGCACATAAAAGTTGATCGCTGACCAACAATAAATAATTCAAATCATGATAAGAATTAAATCTTCAATAATTCATTTTCACTTTTGCTTGGCCTCACGTAAAATGATTTTATGTTTCTGTATCAAAATTCTAGTGTCTAAACTTCTTTATTTGCCTCAAAATCTAATAAAAATATTTAGCTTTTTGTCCTGACTAGAATTTTTTTTAAACCTTCACTGTATTTAGTATTGTTGAAGTTATCACTAACATTTTTTGTCCAAATTTATAAACTCTGTGTTACATTCAATTCTACAAACCAATCAATGAAATTTGAATAAGCTAATTTGTTTGGAAAAAATACTTTGACAAAAACTTTACAGTTTAATAATTTCTTTAATTCAATTTCATAGGACTTCAGGGTAAACAATATTTTTTAAGAAAATTTCTTTTCCTTTTAACAGCAAAGAATAAATTCTTAGAATATTTTATTCTTGAACATGCAACTGGCCATGTGTAAATATTTCTTTCTGGAGCCAAATTCCAACTTTTTGAAGCATTTGACCTTGGGATTTGTTCATTGTACTTGCAAATACTGGGCAAACTGGAAACTGGATTCTCGTATATAAAAACTTAAAGATATACAAAAGAAAATATTGCATTTTTTATTAAATAAGTGTTTGTTATTTTAATCATTAAATTATTTTTAAAATATTGCAAGTTATTTCTATGTTAAATAATAAAAATTTTAATATTTCCAATAAATTAATGAAAATTTATTGTACTAAGCTATGATCCCTAATAAAACCAACTGTACCTTGTTTGTACTTCTCCCCGAAATTTGGTTTCAATCAGCCAATGTATGGCTATTTTAGAGGGTAGGATGGAATTTTATATATATATATCTTTATATATATTTTGTAACTACAGATGTGACCTGATGAACCAGGAAAAATATATTTTCTAGGGAAATAAATTATAGTCATGGAACCTTAAGGTTGTCTTTTTCTTAATTATTTAATTAATTTATATATATATATATATATATATATATATATATATATATATATATATATATAAAGAGAGAGATTTAATTAGTATGTTTTAATCAAGATGAGCAAGTAGCCAAATTTATGATAAATAAAATCAGCAAGCTGAGTTCAAACTCCATAATTACCTGTTCCATTCACTTACACACTAATACCTTTGCAAAAGGGTTGGAATTCCCCTCTTTTCTAATCTGACGATGAATTAAATAGAGCAGATTGGTGCCTCTAGCCTTGAGTGGCAACTAACCTAAGAGAAAGAGTACTGAGAATTCAAAATTGTGAAAGTGACAACACAAAACTACTCCACTATCTTTCCTAAGAAGTCATAGAAAATCACTGATACTAAATAAAAGGATTAAGTAATAATCTGAGCACAACATAGAGTGAGAAATATTTCTTCATCTTATTTTGACTTCAGACTATAAAAATCAGTGTGCCCTGCCCACTCTCTCCCCACATCATCAACTGCTGTGGTCCCCTCAGGACATAGGGGATCATTGCTCTCCACAACCTCCTGTCCTTTCTCCTAAACCCTATTCTGTAATCCATTTACAGAAGCCCACTAAGTATGTTACATGCTGTCTTCTTCTGTCTCTCTTGCCTTCAGTCTGTCTCATGAGTATCAGATTTTCCAAGCCCTCTCTCCTCATTATGTACCCTATAAACATCAACTGACTCTTCCTGATGTTATGTATAAGTTTTCTTTTGGTTTCCATTTTCTCTAGAACTTCATTGCTCACATGTTCAGACCATGGTATACTCAGCATCCTTCTGTAGAACCAGATCTCTATTGATTCAAATCTCACCTTTATCTTTCAGAAGATTATTCAGCACTCACTGCCATACAGGAGGAGAGATATCCCATTATAGTTTAGTACTCTTTTCTTTGTTTCTAACGAAATTTTCCTGTCTCTTAATACTCTGCTTAGCTTTTGGAATGCATCTTTCGCCATCCTAATGCACCTTCAGATTACAGTATCACACTTTCCGTCCTCTGTTAAAGCATTTCCCTGATTTTGAAGCATTTTCACCAGCTAAAGTTTTTCTGGATTCTTCCAATCTTATTTCCAAAGGACAACATGTCCTTCTTCGTTTTTTTTTTTTTTTTACAATGATGTTCAATCTGTACAAATCCCAAGAGCCACTCATGATAGATGGTTACCAAGCAAGAGGCATAGTTTAGGAGGATATATGGGGAGAGATAACGGTTAACCTTAGACTTGGACAGATTAAGGTAGTATTGATCAAGGAAGCATCCACCTGGGTATTGGCTCCACAATGCAGCAATTTGTAAGAAGTTGCTTGAGTGACATTTACATCTCACCAATGGAATGCAAAGAGAATGAGGGTGGTTTGCATGGTATGGTGGGTCTTAGCCATGAAGGTTAGAACTGATGGCACTAAGGAATGTAGTTTGTCTCAACTTTTTCCATAGAAATAGCGACAGAGCAGTGAGAGGCTTGCAATATTTCACCTGTGAGAAAGGGGTTGTAAGGTGGAAGGGGTTGTAAGGTTTGTCACCCACAAAAAACACGCAGATGCGTTTGAACTACCAAGATTGAAAAGTGAAGTCTGGGCAGCTCCTGCCCATATATGGTAACCGTACTTCTTACCATTATTCTGTTACAAATACATGGAATATTTATATTGCAGTTGTTGGTCATTTTCTGACAGAAAGATATTTATTTTTGCCGAGGTATCTACTTTTGAATACTGTTTGTCCCAAGAACAGAAAGATTCAAAAATGTGACATGTATAAGAGAAGAGGAGGGGGGGGGGTGCATGTTATTTCAAAAAAGATTAAACATTTTACATCGCATCAAATATTCAACATTGGGTCAAAAGCATAAAAGGGCAAAATGGTATGGAAAACAAACAGGACAATGAAATTAATCTGAACAAACCACATACAATGAGTATTTCACTTTGTTGTGCTGGTTACACAAGGTTTTAAAATCAAGAATTCCAGTGTGTATGAACAATAAATAATTCAATAATTTTACTGAGAACCCAAAATAGCAAAAGCTATGAAAAGAGACAGAAAAAAATGACATGTTTCATATAAAATCACTCGTGCAAAATATGGTTCAAACACTGACAATATTTGCACAAACAGCACAAGAAAGGAAAATAATCAAGATAGGAAAATAATTTATTCCTACAAAAATGTCTTTGACATAAAAGATATTGACCAAAGAAAGAGAGAGCAGCCAAAAATATCTCACTTTGATTTGAGCTGAAACATTTTTTCAATATCTTTCAATTTCATCAGATAGACTTTGATTGTTGGATCAGCAATAAAGTATATTCAGAATTTTGAAAGTAGATTTGAAATTGCAAATATTAAAACATGAGATGAATGCATGGGCAGCCAAGTTGAAAGCCTTTCTTTTAATGTCATCCCCAATAAGTAATCACTTAAGAGTAGTAAACTTCATTGGCCTTCCTTTAGGTAAAGTCTTGGCAGAAAAGCACAAGACAGAAAACTTTTATTTAAGGCCATCAAAACAATAATTAGACAAACATACATTTTATTAACATAATTTCCTACACTTTTTTTTGTCCACACCAGATGCTTAGTTGTAACAAGTGACAGCAAATTTCCTCAAATATCCAGAAAACTTTGCCAATATTCTTAGCAACCACACAGTGAACAGTTCCAGTCCTTCATTAAATCTCCATTTCTTTCAATCTCAGCTCTAGTGTCATGGAGTCTGTTCCAAGTACTCCAGTTACCAGGGGCACAACCATAAACCTCTTGATCCACAGATTCTGATATTTTTCTGTTTGCAGTTTATGCATCACCTTGGTCTTTTGAGCAGGAGTAAAGGTTTATCCCATGTTTCCAGTTCTTTCTAAAGTCTTCTAATTCTCTTTCACTCACAGTATCCCCTTGTATCTTAGTGGCATTACCACCTTGTACAGATTTTTTGAGTGATTATCAGCTTAGAAAATGGAATCTATGACCCTAGTTCAAACTACTTATACCATTTTTAGACTTATATCCTCAAAAAAGGCAGAAATCCAACTATCCTTGAGTTATGCTCTACATCCAGCCTCACATTAATAATAATTTTTAAGCAAGGTCATCACCCCAAGGTCATAAAGCCACTATGACAATGGTTTACAGAATTATAAGAATGAAAATAGTAACTTACTCATACCAACACTAAAGATGCTGGAAAAATGGTTGGTTCTTTGTACCATACCAGAAAGTACCTAACTCTTCCTGACCTGCTCTATCATTACAAAAGTCAGATTAGACCAAAAATGGAGCATTACTGCTATATCAGGGCTGGATGCTTCTAAGTCCTCACTGTCCAGCCTTGAAAAAGCATTAATGCAGCCAATTGAGTGACAAACCGTTTTCCACCCTGAGACTCCTTCCTTTCTCCAAACAAAAAGTTCCTCACTTCTCACTACTACCACTATTTTCATGGAACATGTTCAGACGAGCTAGATGCCATAGTTTCACCTGTTCACAACTAGGACCCGCTACATTGCAGACAATGAGTCAAATCAGCCTCATTCCCTTTTGTATTCCAT